>JAUIMM010000374.1:1625000-2330000 GCA_031769625.1 Taudactylus pleione | reverse complement strand
TTGGAGGCACTGAGAGATTTCATGTAAAGGTAAAACTGCCTTTATTTTAACTTTACAAGAAGTCTCTCAGTGCCTCCAAATAGCTGTGACAATTGAGTTACTGACTCGTGGAAGGCACGAGAGTGAATATACTTACTATACTTCACAAGCAAGTGCCGGATTAATGGATGTATATATATATATATATATATATATATATATACATATATATATATCTAATATATAGCAATAATGCTCCAGATATCCCAAAAAGGTAAGACCTGAAAAACCAGCACACCACCAAATCCGGTAGTTTTAACCAAACATCTTTAATATAGCATCTGAAAAAGTTAAGTAAAAGAAGCCATCATAGAGCCAACTTCAATAAATTTTTTGTGAAGTAGTCATCCTTCACTGTAGGTAAGGACCGGCCATCCCAACGGACCGTTACGGCACATCTTGCCTTTGTCAAGGGTCAGCCTTATTAGAGCTCAATATGATAAGGCTTAATATAATACAAGTGATTAGAAATTATCGCACTCACCTGTTCACATGTGCGTCGCCGCCAGACTCCAACACCGGAAACCGAGCGTCCAAGCGGAACCCGTCAACTCTCCACAGTTCCCGGAGGTCACACTGTTCGTTCCGCTGTACCGGAAGTGACGCGACGGGAACGCCGCTACTACACTTCTGGACAGACAGAAAACAGTCACACCTGCAGCAGTAATGTGGGGAGTGGTCAGGCACTCACAAAGGGGCGGCACCCGGGTGACCAAGGCAACGGCGCACATGTAAACAAGAACGGGTATTGACATACAGTTGAACATTAGATATCAATAAATCCAGTAATAAGATCCATATATAATATAAACACATCACATTAGTTATCAACAAAGATAATCATCCATTTCATAAAAAAATGTGATGATCTAAGTTAATAAAAATAGCAAATCCTTGGAATAAAGTGACTGTTACACAATTAATCTCATGAAACAATCACCATAAAACATATAAAACACACACTACAAATGTACATACAATACCACAAGACTTACACATATGCATACACGAAATGAAGCAGTACAGCTAATTTTAAATACCAATACTGTCTACATCAAGCCATATATATGTAAATAACACAGAATAATTGGACATGATGTAACAAAAGATAAACGTGTAAACAACGAACACATGGAGACAAAGACGAATCTTCAAATGAACGGAGTAAATAATAATTCCTCATTAAGGCCACACGGAGCCAATGAATTTAATTTATAAATCCACTCGCATTCTCTCTGTAACAGTAACCGATGTCTGTCGCCCCCTCTACGCAATGGAGGCACATGGTCTATAGGCATAAAGCAAAAATCCTTGATTGTATGTCCACAAGAAATAAAGTGTTTGGCCACAGGTGGTGTGCTGGTGTTGATTTTAGATGTGGCTATTTTTATGGAACTTCTATGCATACCAATCCTCTCCTTAAGCATGCGGATGGTTTTGCCCACATACAATTTATTGCAGGGGCACAAGATCACATATACGATGTACTTCGACTCACATGTCATTCAATGCTTCAGACTGAAAGTTCTACCCGTATGTGGATGGCAAAATTTGTCGCCGACCAATAGATAGCGACAATTAAAACATCCGGCACATTTGTGTGCCCCAATCTGCAGCGACAACCAATTGGAGTTAATGCCGACCCCTGGGCTAATGTCCGAATAAGTAAGCCGTTCTTTTAAGTTGCGACTTCGCTTGTAGCAAAACAACGGTGGAAGAACGCAATCACTTCCAATGGTAGGATCAGTCTGTAGGGTGTGCCAGTGTTTTAATATGGCTTTACGAATAAGGCCCGAGGACATCGAGTAAGTAATAGGGAACAACATCCCATGTTCCACTTCTTTTTTGGAATTATTAGACAACAGTTCCTCTCGTCTGAGAGATAAACACTTGTCAATAGCCGCGTTGACTTCACGGCTATCATATCCTCTCTGTATGAATTTAAATCCCATATCTTTAAGAGCTTTCGGAAGATCATATCCATTAGAGGTAATCCTTACCACCCTCAACAGCTGCGAGTATGGAAGTCCCAACTTGAGGGCAGGGGGATGAAAACTTTTGGCACTTAGGATTGTATTTTTATCGGTTGGCTTTCTGAAGATTGTTGTCTTTAATTTTTGACCCGAAATAGAGACCAAGACATCAAGAAACTCGATATTGTTAGGGCTCCATTTGTGCGTAAACTTTATAAGAGGTTCTTTTAGATTAAGTTCACCTATGAACTAACAATTGGTTGGATGAAACTACGGTTAAATTCTTAATTCAAGATCATCCTGTAATTCCCCTTTTTTATACGCTTCCAAAAATACACAAATCTTCTGTTGCACCAACGTGGAGACCAATAATCTCCTCCCAGGGTTCTCTTGGACAGACACTCTCACAGTTCTATATTAAAGATGTTTGGTTAAAACTACCGGATTTGGTGGTGTGCTGGTTCTTCAGGTCTTACCTTCTTCTTCTTACCTTTTTGGGATATCTGGAGTATTATTATATATATATAATTTCTTTGTGGCTGGTCTTAAACTCAATGTATATATAAACGAAAGTGTCTATACTTTACATAAGCCAATGCCCTCCATAAGCCTGTATGCAAAGATTCCATGATGGCGGCACTCAAAATAAAAACACAGGCAGGCTGGATTACCAACGTTTCAATGCTTTATGTGTCACAATTTCGTCAGGGTGCTGACACATAAAGTATCATGGAATCTCTCTCTCTCTCTCTTCACACTGTAGGGGGCACCAACCAAAATTTTGCCTAAGGCACCGAATTGGCAAGGGCCCGGCTCTGGCCACCCCATAAACTTTATTGAGTGTTATTGATCTTTCTAAGTTTGTTGTTCCACATGTTGAATATCCTTGATAAATGCTATGATGTGTCATTCATAGTTGAAAAGGGCATCTTTTATGTAATTTGCTAAGGTGTCTGTCCTTCACATGCACAATGAGAGCAGTCATGTGCACCCCTCTGTCCTGCTTTCAGCTCCCACAGACTGAACTTCCAACTTTATGGAACAAGCCTGAACTTGCTCACCTGGGTTGCCCACCTACCAGAGCCTGTCTTGACCAATCTAGTGCCTGGGGCAAAATTTTAGCTGGAAATCCCCCTCCCCCTCTCCTGGAAATAAATGCATCCTCAAGGCAGCCTCACACCAATATGTTACTCTGGGTGAAAGGGAAAGAATTTAGCTAGAACCCCTTAAATTACGGCTTTATGTCATGCCCCTTTGTATGGCATCAAACCATCTCATGTCTCAATACATGTTAGAGCCCCTTCATGCCCCTACATATGCCAGATAGAGTCCCTTCATGCCTCTACATATACCAGATAGAGCCCCTTCATGCCTCTACATATTCCTCCTTCTATATGTGACAGCATGTGTTCCTGTTATTATGCCATTAGTAGTTGACCTGCTCCCTTATATGCTAGCTAGAGCCCTCTTATCCCCAACCTTACATGATGTTTCTGCCCATCTGAGCTCTGCTTCTGCCCCTTTGCCTGTGGCTTACATTGTATACACAGTACTGGCACTGTGACTGCAAGCCAATCTGAGGTCTCAGTCTCACTGTGACTCAGGATCCCGGGCAGCAGACCAATTCTGCAGGCACTGAGCAACATCATGGATCTCTTCCACTTCCACTGCAGAAACTCCATCTCATCCTGCCCCTCTTCAAACAACTCTTCCTCACTGAGTGGCTCCAGCTTTCTGACACCTGCACCCAGGACATCTCTCACAGACACTTCCATAATACTGGAGTTCTTTGCAGCCAGGCAATTTGGTGTGTGATGTATAATCATTGCAATTGTCTCGTGACTAACATAACAGAGGAGGTGGGTGGCAGGCGAAACAGAGGAGGTGGGTGGAACAAAGGGGGTGGCAGGTGGAACAGAGGAGGTGGACCTCAGTACAATCAAAAGCAAGTGAGTGTCAGGATTCTGCTGTAGCAGCCTCTGACCTGCCCGCCCCTGAGTGCCCTCTCTGGAGCTAGTTCAACCAAGCAAATGCCAAGTTTACCTATGGCCAGGACTGGCCCTGCCACTTGCATTCCTAGCACACCTTCATGCCTCTCAAAACATTGTCAAAACCCACCAACCAGCAGCAGGCAATGAAGAGTTAAAGAGAGATGGAGGGGAGGGAGTAAGAAGAGGACAGAAAGATGAGGAGAGAGAGATGGGAAGAGAGTGGATAAGAGAGAAACATGCCCCTTGGTGAAGCGTGTCATCACAGAGAGGCAAGAGGCAAAGAAGAGGTAAATAGAGATAGGGGGTAGAAGGAAATAAAACTATGAGTGGTGAGAGATATACATTGATGTTTTGACAGATAGTAAATACAAATCTCTGGCCTAATGTAGGAGATTTCACAGGAGTCTCCTGCAGAAGGCTAATTAGTGCTGCAGGCCAATTATTATCAGTGGGGACTACAATCTGACCCCTATGTTCCAAACTACGAAAAATCTAATTATTTTATAGTTTGGCCCCTTTATTCTTGGCCATACTTAGATGGTGTAAACAGTTTTATGGCTATGAAACCATATTCATAGAAGGGGATCTTCCCATCACTCTCCCACAGCCTATGGTCGGCTCTGGAAACTGACACTGTGCTCATGTTGGTAAAGTGTTTGTTGAGGTAAAGGCTCATACTCATTCTTTCTATCGACAGGCAAAGCATGCCTACATATACTCATTGGTGGTGGTGGTTAGATAGAAGATGATCACAAGTCTTTGCTATATATTGGCACATGCATATGTTTTGTGTCTTTTCATCTTGGTTTTAAACATTTTTTATATGAGTTCAGTTTTACTTTTGTAAAAAGTTCCATCGTATTACATTTTGCTACAGGTTTAATATAAAGTTGTTATTATTGAAATGTTCTCATATTTACTTGTGATAGTTGTAATTTACAGTAACTCTTTATATGGCTACTTATTCCATACCATTTTTCTTACTCTGTAAACTTGGTACCACATTGTTATTTCGTATGTGTGGACAGATGTACAGTACAAACTTTATTATTTAGTGGGTACTGAATAATTCTCATCTTTGCAACGCTCGGTGAGTGTGTAAATGGAATGGCAACAATGAATATATTTTTCTTGTTTGTTGATACTAGTACCAATTCTGTACTGCTTGTGTAGGAGTTGAAAGTGCCTGTGAACGTGTTGAGTTTGACCCCTAGACTTTCAGGTCCTCCAAGGAGCGTTGCAAAGGCCTCATGGACAGGTTTAGTAGGGAATATCGCTATTATGACAGATCTCTTTACAGTGCCATTGCTTTAGCCTGAGTCCTTCAGTCCGTTAAGGGTACAGGAGTTTATTTGCAATGGCAAAAATGTAGCATTGTAACCTCCAAAAAGTCACTAGAGGTTTGTTAAAGATTAGTATCTACTATATGAGTTTGAATAATGTATATTAAACAATAGACATTTTCTCTAGCTGAACAAAAGGCTATTAGTGCCTATCATTTACTTTTTGCTGTTTTCAACTACAGTGTTTATGTTACATGTCGACTTGGTAATGGAATGAATGGGTGTGTGTTCAATATAATTAAAAATGAGTAAACTCTATCACAATTTCTTTAACAAATTATCTATGAGATAAAACAAATATATCTCAATTATATGTTAAAAAAGAAATATAAATCAGAAGATTCCGTAAAATGTGCATTTTAATTTCACAAATTACTTGAATTATTTTCATTATTGATTGGACTGTTGTAGGTAGAATGGCAGCAGGAGGTTCATTAATCACTGCTTGGGTTGTATATTTTTAGACCATAAAATCTAATGAAATGAAGATGAGAAAGAATGAGGACAATGATAAGTAGATTGCTAGCTCTTGCCTACACATGGGATACTGATAAGAATCTGTATACTCAAGAGAACGAAACAGATTGCTGGCAAATAATGGTCTCGTGGATGGTTAGATGACACAATAGATGTAACTAAATAAAGCCCAGCAAAGGACTCAAGTTATTTCTACTGCATATTATTCTACTTACTAAAGAATAGCAACCGTAGAAAAGCAGCAAATATACTGTATACTTTTTATTTCTGTGGTTAGTGGCTATACAAACAAGCAGTAATGATCAACTGAGTGCTAAATGCAATGTTACTCAATGTGCCTCCAGTTAACAAATAATACAATGAAAATTGCATATTAATTTTCTACTGTGTCATCATCTGTAACTTTTAGGGAGATTGGACAAGGGAGAATAAGATACTGGTCTACTTGTTACTATCACCCTATTATCATTCTCTTAACAAACAGATTGAAATAAGTTGTTTAAATGAGGTGTCTGACATATGGCAGGGTTTTTTGTTTTCTTTCTTAACAGGCTGTTGAACACTGTCAAAGTGAGTAATACGACACAAATGGGTAGGATCTGTATACTGAGTAAAGACCGACAGAAGTGGATTGAATGAGTACACTAGGATTAAACCCCATATACTTAATATATACATAAATGCAAATAATAATAGAAATTCTATATGTATCATATTCCACCAATTTAAATGCATAACTGCTAACCTAAACATCAGCTGAAGTGAAAAAGGCAAAATAAAACAATTATGAGCAGAAAATTAGATGATAAAAAGAAACTGGGACAAGGTTTTTTCAGAGTAAAGATATTGGTGAAACTGAAGAATGAACGTGTCGGTGTCCTTTGGGGCAGATTCACTACATACAGGCTGATTGCTGGAGAAAAGGGTTAATCCACGCTTAGATTAGTAATGGACAAAAGTGATATTTTAAAATTAAAAACAATATAAAGTAACTTGATAATTCATAACAGGGAAGGAAAGCTAGTGGAGCAAATATTTCTTATTGGCTCTCAGTATCCGCCAGTTCTGTTTGAAAGGAATACTATACAATTAGTAAAGACTATTTGAAAAGACATACAGGGCCTTATTCAATTAGGTGCGAAAAGTCACGTTTGGCGAAAAGCGTTTGCAGGTGTGAACTTTTCACACATAATTGCGTATCGCGCTATACAATTGCCGGAGTGCTTGCTTGTGCGAAAACGCCATAGACAGAAACCAGTGATAAGATTTCCCCATCTCAGAGCAGGTGATAAAAATGTGCAAAATCCCTATTTTTGGCTAAAAATGTGGGGACTCGGTTCAGAATCCTTTGGACACTCCCCCTAATGACTAATTAGGCAAAAACAATTTTTAAATTAGCTTAATTCCCATATGTAATTTTTGGAGTGCAAATGTAAAAAGTTTTGGAAAATGGGTTTAAAGTACTGGGTCAGGTATTTTGGGGGGCTATATGGATGGGACAGGAGTATTTAGGATTGCTGGTGGCTGCAGCAGGTGTAATTAAAAAAAAAAAATAAACTGCACTTTATAGACACAAAAATATACTAGCACCCATTATAATGTACCCCCAATTTAACTGTAGCAATTATTTTGTCCAAAAAATATTGCTTTTATCATTTTTCAACACTAATGCAAGTATGAATATAACAGCCATTTGACACAATTTTAGAACCCAAAATACTTTTATTAGGGCTATTAATACACTTCTAAATTGATTTCCTATGTCAGTTAGGCTTTTTATGGGGTACAGACTGATTTCCCCAAAATGTGCTGTACTGTTTGCTAGTTTCGCCATGCGCAATTATCCCACATATTCATTTTTGCATGTTTTGTAATTGGATAGGGTATAAAGTGGGAGCACGTAATGCAAAAAATATGTGAAAAGATTGCACCAACACTGGAAATAGGGCAAAAGCTTCGCCGGCGATAAGTTTTTGTTTTATCGTGGCTAATTAAATACGGCCCTAAGTCAAATAGATAATAGATTGACAGATAGATAGATAGATAGATAGATAGATATAGATATATAGATAGATCTCTGATACCTTCATTTCAGTTAGAGTTGTGCGCGGTCCCTCCGTTTTTGTTTTTGTTTTGGATCTGGATTCACCTTTGTATTTTGGTTTTGGGTTTGCTTTTGCAAAACCATCCTCAAGTGTTTCTGTTTCTGTTTTGGGTTTGGATAAAAATCTATACAAATCTATTAAAAATCGATAAAAATCGATAAAAATAGCTAAAATGTCCCAATACAAAACCCGAGTCTGGCTTTGAAATCCGAGTTCCAAACCGAAAACAGATCCGAACCGGGACTCAGTTCAAACCAGGTCACAAAAGTAAATATAAATCTTGACTCAGTTCTACTCTGAACCCCTAAATTCGGGTGTGCTCAGATTTCAGAAATCCCAACCCGCACGTCTCTAATTTCTGTGTATTTTCTCCCAACTGATGGAGATTTTTTACAATACGTTTCCAGATATAATGTATATTTGGCTTCATTCTTTGGGACCATTTCTAATGTAACTATTCCAATATATTAATTGAGCTTAAACTATTTCTTTCTGTGAAAATTGTATTCCCAATTGTGACTATATATGTTTTTTAAGGATTATTGTACAAACCAATAATTAGGTAAATGTAAAGATTAAACTTATCTATGTCCACAAAAGTGTAATCTAGGAAATGACAACAGAACACAACAAAAACAACATCCCTCAGCATTAGCCCTTGTTAATGGATTTAAGTGTTCTCTGCTTCAGATCCACAATGGTGCCAGGCAGCGACGACTGCTCTTTCTGCCAATTATTCCTCATTATAGAATCCCTTGCTACCAAACAATTAGATCTCTCCAATTATAAAATACCAACCCCCCAAAAAAATAAAAAATAAACTCTTGTCCTCATTCTACCTCCATATAATTTACAACACTTGAAGGCTAACTATGATTTTCAATGGCAGCCCCATAAATTAAAAAAATCTAGGCATACTGTACAGTATATCTAACCAGATTCTATATCCACTGTTTTGCTGCAAATTTTCCATCTGTTTGAAACCTTAAACCAGGCACAATGGTTTGTTAATCTCCTGAGTAAGGATTCACTCTATGAAAATTAATGTCCTCCCAGTTTACTTCTTTTAAACCTTACATGTCAAAGTCCCAGCTAGTATCTTTAACATGCTACAGTAGATGGGCACCGAATTTAACTGGTCTTCTAGAAACTGAGAATACACAAGAGACCCTTTATAAACCTATTCAGGATGGAGGCCTGGGCTTCTCCTGACTTCATGAAATACTACAGGGCCACTCTTTTTACCCCAGGTAGACATAGAAGCCACTGCTCCGTCCTTCTCCTCATCTTCTTTACTATGGCTCAAACTGCAACATAGATACTACCCAGACTAATCTTCTTATTACCCTACCTTCTCCTTGTTCCTATAAAGTACCATATTCAATATATACAACCTTATTCCTACCTTCTATCACCTAACACTCTGTGGAATAATCCACAATTCCCTTCAGATGTATACACGTTGACACTTTCTTACTGAACCCATCATAATGTTTTATTTCTCTCTGGCCTATCTCCTTGGCATTATTTCTCCAGCTTTGTTGATAAGAAAATGAGGTTTGGTGTTCCTCACGCTCTATTTTCTATGGTTTACGAATACCTCCAGTTGCAGCACTTTTATTCATCAGTACATGCACATTTCTGTGACCAACATGCCCTTTACCTCTTAGTCTATTTTTGCTTTCAATGCTCATCATTAAAGGGTGTCATCTCCTAATTATATCAATCTAGTCTGAAATACAGTAGCCCCCCATTGTAAAACTCTTGATCTTGAAGAATGGGACAAGATTAGGGCTAGCCTCTCTAATACCTCTATTTGCACAAAAATCAATGAAAATTCTTACAAGTTGATATTATCTACAGCATAAACATTTGCACTCTATTATTCCCAAACTTATCACACATTTGTTAGCATCTCTGTGGCAATGTGTGTACTCTCTCTCACATCTGATTGCATTGCCCTATGTAGAGGAGAGAGATAAAAAGATGCATCAACTATGTAATTTAGGCAATCACATGCATCCAGATACCAGATTCGCTGCTTTATTCTTTACTTCCCAGCCCCATTCCAAACACCCTCACACATGTATACAAGCTGATAATCCCCATTTTAAATGTCAAAAAGTATCAGATTACTACACACTGGAAGGCAGACATATAGAATGGAATGCATATCTAGCATCCTTTATTATGACCCCAACAAATTGTCAAGTACTTGGAGCCTTTGGACCTATTACTATTAGGCCATTCCAATACATCATTCTTTTTACTCCAAACCATAGATTTGGATGGTGACTCTTATTAATTTTCTACTTTCACCCCATCTCCATTCAAAGGGCAATAATGTATGTTTGCAAATAAACTATGTTTAACAATTCTCCACGTTCTTATATCATGAAGGCAAGTGGTCTTGTATACATATATGTCAGAACCCTAAAGTTTGGGGGTTTTTGGTTTTCAGCAAAACTGAACCGCTCCTCTCTAATTTATATATGTCCTGGCAGGTGCTAGGTTCAACTGCTGCTCCCCAATTCTCTTGGACTTGCTCCAATTCTCCACAGAGCAGGAGGACTTGGATTGTGGAATTTTGCCCACATTCAGGAAAAAAAAATCAGCAGAGGCAGGCTGGCCCTACTGCCACTTCTAAGGACTTATTGTGATCATTGGACCTGAATATGTCTAAAGCAGAGGTTTCCAAATGCAGTCCTCAAAGCTCCCCAACAGTCCAGGTTTTGGAGATATTCATGGTTGAGCACAGGTAACTTATTTGTACCTTTGATTTGATTTAACCACCTCATCCAGGGATATCTTTAAAACCTGAACTGTTGGGGAGCCTTAAGGACCGTGTTTGGGAACCTCTGGAACCTCTGGTCTGAAGTATTACATACACTGCACTCTGTATAAGGCAGACTATCGTTTGTTAGTGCTAATTATATCCTCTTTATGGGCTGGCCACACTCACTTTATAATCAAGCATTTGGAAGCCCCTCTCTAGAAATCCTGTGTTTGCCCCTAATACACATAACATATAGTTAAATATACCAGTTCCTTGTCCATCAAAGTCACCAAGATCTATGCTATTTTAAATATTTGGTGCTCACTATGTCTATACTATATATTGGTGGGCATTTTCTAGCCACCCATAGTGCATTGCCATGTAGGAAGTGCTACTCAAAGAGATGACTGCTAGATCACCATGATACATTCGTCATGCCTCCTGATTGTGTTCAGACAGAATTGCTGTTGTGATTTCAGATGCACACAGAGATAAGTACATTACTGTATAAAAAAGTATTGGGCATTCTTGGGAGGTGGCTATTTAGACGCACAGGGAAGGTCCGTCTTATAGGTGTGTTATGGGTGTGTTGTTGGCCTGTTGTGAAGTGTTTGCATACACAGATGCTTAATCACTATGATACTGTAGGAAGCCACACTCAGATGGAAAATCTGCACCTCCATAGGGCTGGTGCAAGTTTTGATGGTGTGACTGATGGTCAGTGCCAGATTAATGTCCACATGGGCCTGGAGCTGAAAGTTATGAAGGGCCTATTGTGTGCCGCTGCAGGGGGTGTGACCAGCGCTGCAGCAGTGTGACTGGTGATGTGGGGTTGTGACTAGTGTGGTGTAGCTGTGATTTACATAGGGGTGTGGCCTGTGTTGTGGGTGTGTTTTGACTTCATACAGTGCCATAACCGCAGGTATGCGACCGGTGATGCTGCACAGAGCGCAGGGCTCTGTTTGCAGCACCATCGCTACCCTATGGCCTTTGTTACTGGCTAGCAGGGTGCTTGCACCCTGCAGCCAGTATCACTGCTGCAGTACTGCCCAGACAGACACCCTGCTGTCTTTGCAGCCTCCTCCGGATGCTCTGGGCAGTGTTGCACTTCCAGGTGCCGGTGGCCCAGGCCCCTCTACATGACAGCATGACGTCATGTGGTTATGGGGCAGTGCCGGCACAGGGCGCTCTGGAGCCAGCTGTTTGTGTGTGTGACACTCTGGACGGCTTGTATAAAACACACTGACCCGTTTATGTAAGCAATGTTTCAGAATTTGTATTTGTCATTTTGCTAATCCTGACGAAATAATGAATACAAGTTCTGAGACGTTGATTACTTAAATGTATTCTAGTGTGTTTTATACAAGCCGACAGTCATAATGTCAATATTGATTATGTTGACATTAAAGTTAATTTAAAAATGACTGTGTGTGTGGGGGGGGGTTAGGCCGGTATACAATCGGGAAACCGGCTGCCTTAATACCGACAGCCGGCTTCCCGACTGTCATATCCCGGCGAGGGTGAAATGCCGGGCGTCTATATCTAGACGCCTGTCATTTCCCCGATGCCGGGAGACAGGCGCCTGGCATCCCGATCAAAGGGATGCCGGGCGCCGCGAGCGGACAGCCACGGGGGGGGGAGGGTTAGGCTAGGGAGAGGGAGGGTTAGTGTTAGGCACCCCCCGGGGGACTTGGGTTTAGGCAGCGAGGAAGGGGGGGTTAGGGTTAGGCACTTAGAAGGGGGATTAGGGTTAGGCACTTTGGGAGGGAGGTTAGGGTTAGGCACGCCTAAGGAGGGTTAGGTTAGTTTATACTTACCTTAGCGACGATCGGGATTTCCAGCGCTGTCGGGCTTCTGCTGCCGGGAACTCTGCTTTTGTCGGCCAGGCGGCCAGCGGTATTTCATACCGATTCCGGTTAGGCTCTAGGGCAGGGGAACCTTTTCTCTTCCAAGGGCCATTTTATAACATTATTCGCGGGCCAGGTGCAGGCCACGCTCCCTCCATGTGACATTACATGAGGCGGGGCCACAATCCCTGGCGATTACAGCTATGCCCGGGGCATCCTAAGGATTTTCCAGGGAGCTGTAAGGGCTCCTGGCGGCACTGGTGCATCGATTCTGGCTGCAGGGTGCTATTCTAGGCACCCTGGTAGCCAGATGAGACTAGCAGAGAAAAGTTCAGAGGGCCAGACCAAATGACTCCGCGGGCCTTATACGGCCCCTAGACCTGAGGTTCCCCATCCCTGACCTAGGCGAAGGTTAAGGCTAGGCGGCGGGGGAGGAGGATAGGTTTAGACACTGCACGGAGGGTTAGGCATTAGGGGAGGTTACAGTTAGATTGGGGGGGGCGTGGCTAAGGTTAGGCCCTATAGGGAGGGTTAGAGGTAGGGATTAGGGTTAGGCTGTGCCGGGGCGTTAGGCACTAGGGGAAGGTTAGGGTTAGGCTGCAGGGGGAGGAGTGGGTTAGGCACTACAGGGAGGGGTAGGGATTAGGTTTAGGGATGGGGGTAATACTCATCGGAAGGCAGGAGCAGCAGAGGTCATGACTGCTGGGACCCGGAAGCCGCGCTGGAGCTGCTACAGCCATCAGGAGCATGTTAGTGGGCAAACAGGGATGATATGTCGGCATTCCATCACTGTCTACATGATGAATGTCGACATATAATACCACACCCACTTTAGTCCCCATAAGTGTGCCTCAAGCTCCTGTACCCTCTCTATTTACCAATGTGTGATATATATATATATATATATATATATATGTTATATATACAGTATATCACACAAAATCAATCGGGACTCACAGTCCAAACTAAAGGCAGGGTGCCCAGGTGCCCTCCCAAGGAATATTCATACATTAGGTGCTTGTTCAATCCTAGGAAAGAAGAGGGGGCACTCCGGGACTCGAATGCACAAAGTATTTACTTGAAAATTACCGACATTTCAGAGCCCACCCAACTCTTTTATCAAGGTTGGCTCTGAAACGTTGGTCATTTTCAAGTAAATACATTGTGCACTCAAGTCCCGGAGTGCCCCCTCTGTCTTTCCTAGGATTGAACAAGCACCTACTGTGTGTGTGTGTATATATATATATATATATATATATATATGTATACACATACTGTACGTATGTATGTATGTATGTATTGTATATATATATATATCTACACATACTGTATATATATATATATATATATACATATTTATACATTATATGCTCCTGTACCCACCTAATTTAACACACACATATATAGCCATGTAAATAAATATATATACAAAACAAATATATATACAAAACAAATATATATACAAAACATACATAAATTGTACACAGGGGCCAAACATTACACTGACCTGTGGAATGTGACATGCTGGGCTGCAGTGCCTTCCCTCCTGAACTAGGCGATTGGTCTGGTGCACAGTCACAGGACACAGCTCTGCAGTAGGATGTACAGGAGGCGGAGCTTAAGGCACATAGGGGCGGGGCTTCGGCGGGCTGTAGTGGGCAGGGCTTAGGTCGAGCAGCCGAGAGGAGAGGTTGGGGGTGACAATGGGCTCAGCTTCGGGCGGCCAGTAAGTGTGTGAGCTGGGAGGTGAGTGAGCCGATAAGTGAGTCAGCTGGGCTGTCGGTGGTGACAGGAAAAAAAAAATCTTTTTTTTTTCCTGTCTGCACTGCAGTCCTTGTATCCTGTGGGCCTATTTTCAATGGGAGGCCTGGAGCTGTAGCTCCATCCGCCCCATTGTTAATCCGGCCCTGCTGATGGTGAGTCTAAAGGAAGTGGAGATGCTGGCTAGAGTTAGGTATGATGCACTACCCTATCTGGCTAGAAAATCAAATCAAATGCAGTAACAACAAGGCACATTGATAAATACAGGTGATAACCAAGACTCAGAAAACAGAAATACATATAATCAGTAACAACAAAAGCTACCTTTAATTGAAACCTGACAAATGTGGGAGCTATATGCATGTTGGTTACAGAAACGTTTCACGGTTTATAAGACCTAGCAAGGGTTAATTTTAATAGAGTATATGGGAAAGATTTCTGGACTGCACAACCTGACTATATATATAATGGGAGGTGCTACCTGATGAGACTAATTGCAGGCACAGAAACAGACAAATCTCAGGAGCACAACTCCAAATTATTAATAATATATATAAATGCAATAAAATTTTGCAATCAATAGAGGTTTTTAGCATAATCATGGCCAAGGTTATGGGCCTACCCACCATATCCAGGTAACCTCTTTCGGGTAGGTCCTTAACATACTAGGGTTCAAATCCAGAGCGCAGGACCCCCAAAACTGGCCAAGCCAAGCCACCCCAAGGCACCACCATAGTAAGAAAAGTGCAGTGTAAAGAAATAGATAGGAGCAGCTGCAGCTGCTGGATTGCATTGGTTAATCTGTCTCAGGACACCGCATTGTAACACACTTTCCTTTATAACACATTTTAACCCTTCACTGTGTGTGTTTAATATATATGTACTTCACTTTTTGGTTTTCATTCTTTATATGCAGCTGCAGCTGCTCCTAACTATCTCTTTACACTGCACTTTTCTTACTATGGTGGTGCCCTGGGGCAGCTTGGCTGGGCCAGTTTTGGGGGGTCCTGCGCTCTGGATTTGAACCCTAGTATGTTAGGGACCTACCCGAAAGAGGTTACCTGGATATGGTGGGTAGGCCCATAACCTTGGCCATGTTTATGCTAAAAACCTCTATTGATTGCAAAATTTCATTGCATTTATATATATTATTAATAATTTGGAGTTGTGCACCTGAGATTTGCCTGCTTCTGTGCCTGCAATTAGTCTCAGGTAGCACCTCCCATTATATATATAGTCAGGTTGTGCAGACCAGAAATCTTTCCCATATACTCCATTTAATGTGCTTTATTGCACTTCTGAGGGAAAGGAGACGCCCTCATTCTGGACTAGCACCCTTCCTTATTGGTTTCAAAGCATGGAGTATGGTAATGTATATGCACACTGTATTGGGCACAATTCTAGGTAAGTCCTACAAGTTATATACTGTAGTGCAATTTTGATTCATTGGTGGGGTGTGGTTCCCCCTGGATTGCGATGGTTAATCTGTCTCAGGACACCGCATTGTAACACACTTTCCTTTATAACACATTTTAACCCTTCACTGTGTGTGTTTAATATATATGTACTTCACTTTTTTGTTTTCATTCTTTATATGCAGCTGCAGCTGCTCCTAACTATCTCTTTACACTGCACTTTTCTTACTATGGTGGTGCCCTGTGGCGGCTTGGCTGGGCCAGTTTTGGGGGGTCCTGTGCTCTGGATTTGAACCCTAGTATGTTAAGGACCTACCTGAAAGTGGTTACCAGGATATGGTGGGTAGGCCCATAACCTTGGCCATGATTATGCTAAAAACCTCTATTGATTGCAAAATTTTATTGCATTTATATATATATATATTATTTATAATTTGGAGTTGTGCACCTGAGATTTGTCTGTTTCTGTGCCTGCAATTAGTCTCATCAGGTAGCACCTCCCATTATATATATAGTCAGGTTGTGCAGACCAGAAATCTTTCCCATATACTCCATTTAATGTGCTTTATTGCACTTCTGAGGGAAAGGAGACGCCCTCATTCTGGACTAGCACCCTTCCTTATTGGTTTCAAAGCATGGAGTATGGTAATGTATATGCACACTGTATTGGGCACAATTCTAGGTAAGTCCAACAAATTATATACTGTAGTGCAACTTTGGTTCATTTTTGGGGTGTGGGTCCCCCTGGATTGCGTTGGTTAATCTGTCTCAGGACACCGCATTGTAACACACTTTCCTTTATAACACATCTTAACCCTTCACTGTGTGTGTTTAATATATATGTGCTTCACTTTTTTATTTTCATTCTTTATATGCAGCTGCAGCTGCTCCTAACTATCTCTTTACACTGCACTTTTCTTACTATGGTGGTGCGCTGGGGCAGCTTGGCTGGGCCAGTTTTGGGGGGTCCTGCGCTCTGGATTTGAACCCTAGTATGTTAGGGAGCTACCCGAAAGAGGTTACCTGGATATGGTAGGTAGGCCCATAACCTTGGCCATGATTATGCTAAAAACCTCTAATGATAACAAAATTTTTATTGCATTTATATATATTATTAATAATTTGGAGTTGTGCACCTGAGATTTGTCTGTTTCTGTGCCTGCAATTAGTCTCATCAGGTAGCACCTCCCATTATATATATAGTCAGGTTGTGCAGTCCAGAAATCTTTCCCATATACGCCATTTAATGTGCTTTATTGCACTTCTGAGGGAAAGGAGACGCCCTCATTCTGGACTAGCACCCTTCCTTATTGGTTTCAAAGCATGGAGTATGGTAATGTATATGCACACTGTATTGGGCACAATTCTAGGTAAGTCCTACAAGCTATATACTGTAGTGCAATTTTGGTTCATTGGTTGGGTGTGGGTCCCCTTGGATTGCGTTGGTTAATCTGTCTCAGGACACCGCATTATAACACACTTTCCTTAATAACACATTTTAACCCTTCACTGTGTGTGTTTAATATATATGTACTTCACTTTTTTATTTTCATTCTTTATATGCAGCTGCAGCTGCTCCTAACTATCTCTTTACACTGCACTTTTCTTATTATGGTGGTGCCCTGGGGCTGCTTGGCTGCGCCAGTTTTGGGGGGTCCTGTGCTCTGGATTTGAACCCTAGTATGTTAAGGACCTACCTGAAAGAGGTTACCTGGATATGGTGGGTAGTCCCATAACCTTGGCCATGATTATGCTAAAAACCTCTATTGATTGCAAAATGTTATTGCATTTATATATATTATTTATCATTTGGAGTTGTGCACCTGAGATTTGTCTGTTTCTGTGCCTGCAATTAGTCTCATCAGGTAGCACCTCCCATTATATATATAGTCAGGTTGTGCAGTCCAGAAATCTTTCCCATATACTCCATTTAATGTGCTTTATTGCACTTCTGAGGGAAAGGAGACGCCCTCATTCTGGACTAGCACCCTTCCTTATTGGTTTCAAAGCATGGAGTATGGTAATGTATATGCACACTGTATTGGGCACAATTCTAGGTAAGTCCTACAAGCTATATACTGTAGTGCAATTTTGGTTCATTGGTGGGGTGTGGGTCCCCTTGGATTGCGTTGGTTAATCTGTCTCAGGACACCGCATTGTAACACACTTTCCTTAATAACACATTTTAACCCTTCACTGTGTGTGTTTAATATATATGTACTTCACTTTTTTATTTTCATTCTTTATATGCAGCTGCAGCTGCTCCTAACTCTCTCTTTACACTGCACTTTTCTTACTATGGTGGTGCCCTGGGGCTGCTTGGCTGGGCCAGTTTTGGTGGGTCCTGCGCTCTGGATTTGAACCCTAGTATGTTAGGGACCTACCCGAAAGAGGTTACCTGGATATGGTGGGTAGGCCCATAACCTTGGCCATGATTATGCTAAAAACCTCTATTGATTGCAAAATTTTATTGCATTTATATATATTATTAATAATTTGGAGTTGTGCACCTGAGATTTGTCTGTTTCTGTGCCTGCAATTAGTCTCATCAGGTAGCACCTCCCATTATATATATAGTCAGGTTGTGCAGTCCAGAAATCTTTCCCATATACGCCATTTAATGTGCTTTATTGCACTTCTGAGTGAAAGGAGACGCCCTCATTCTGGACTAGCACCCTTCCTTATTGGTTTCAAAGCATGGAGTATGGTAATGTATATGCACACTGTATTGGGCACAATTCTAGGTAAGTCCTACAAGCTATATACTGTAGTGCAACTTTGGTTCATTTTTGGGGTGTGGGTCCCCCTGGATTGCGTTGGTTAATCTGTCTCAGGACACCGCATTATAACACACTTTCCTTTATAACACATTTTAACCCTTCACTGTGTGTGTTTAATATATATGAACTTCACTTTTTTATTTTCATTCTTTATATGCAGCTGCAGCTGCTCCTAACTATCTCTTTACACTGCACTTTTCTTATTATGGTGGTTCTCTGGGGCGGCTTAGCTGGGTCAGTTTCGGGGGGTCCTGCGCTCTGGATTTGAACCCTAGTATGTTAGGGACCTACCCGAAAGAGGTTACCTGGATATGGTGGGTAGGCCCATAACCTTGGCCATGATTATGTTAAAAACCTCTATTGATTGCAAAATTTTACTGCATTTATATATATTATTAATAATTTGGAGTTGTGCACCTGAGATTTGTCTGTTTCTGTGCCTGCAATTAGTCTCATCAGGTAGCACCTCCCATTATATATATAGTCAGGTTGTGCAGACCAGAAATCTTTCCCATATACTCCATTTAATGTGCTTTATTGCACTTCTGAGGGAAAGGAGACGCTCTAATTCTGGACTAGCACCCTTCCTTATTGGTTTCAAAGCATGGAGTATGGTAATGTATATGCACACTGTATTGGGCACAATTCTAGGTAAGTCCTACAAGTTATATACTGTAGTGCAATTTTGGTTCATTGGTGGGGTGTGGTTCCCCCTGGATTGCGTTGGTTAATCTGTCTCAGGACACCACATTGTAACACACTTTCCTTTATAACACATTTTAACCCTTCACTGTGTGTGTTTAATATATATGTACTTCACTTTTTTGTTTTCATTCTTTATATGCAGCTGCAGCTGCTCCTAACTATCTCTTTACACTGCACTTTTCTTACTATGGTGGTGCCCTGTGACGGCTTGGCTGGGCCAGTTTTGGGGGGTCCTGTGCTCTGGATTTGAACTCTAGTATGTTAAGGACCTACCTGAAAGAGGTTACCAGGATATGGTGGGTAGGCCCATAACCTTGGCCATGATTATGCTAAAAACCTCTATTGATGGCAAAATTTTATTGCATTTATATATATTATTAATAATTTGGAGTTGTGCACCTGAGATTTGTCTGTTTCTGTGCCTGCAATTAGTCTCATCAGGTAGCACCTCCCATTATATATATAGTCAGGTTGTGCAGTCCAGAAATCTTTCCCATATACTCCATTTAATGTGCTTTATTGCACTTCTGAGGGAAAGGAGACGCCCTCATTCTGGACTAGCACCCTTCCTTATTGGTTTCAAAGCATGGAGTATGGTAATGTATATGCACACTGTATTGGGCACAATTCTAGGTAAGTCCTACAAGTTATATACTGTAGTGCAATTTTGGTTCATTGGTGGGGTTCATTGCGATGGTTAATCTGTCTCAGGACACCGCATTATAACACACTTTCCTTTATAACACATTTTAACCCTTCACTGTGTGTGTTTAATATATATGTACTTCACTTTTTGGTTTTCATTCTTTATATGCAGCTGCAGCTGCTCCTAACTATCTCTTTACACTGCACTTTTCTTACTATGGTGGTGCCCTGGGGCAGCTTGGCTGGGCCAGTTTTGGTGGGTCCTGCGCTCTGGATTTGAACCCTAGTATGTTAGGGAGCTACCCGAAAGAGGTTACCTGGATATGGTAGGTAGGCCCATAACCTTGGCCATGATTATGCTAAAAACCTCTATTGATTGCAAAATTTTATTGCATTTATATATATTATTAATCATTTGGAGTTGTGCACCTGAGATTTGTCTGTTTCTGTGCCTGCAATTAGTCTCATCAGGTAGCACCTCCCATTCTATATATAGTCAGGTTGTGCAGTCCAGAAATCTTTCCCATATACTCCATTTAATGTGCTTTATTGCACTTCTGAGGGAAAGGAGACACCCTCATTCTGGATTAGCACCCTTCCTTATTGGTTTCAAAGCATGGAGTATGGTAATGTATATGCACACTGTATTGGGCACAATTCTAGGTAAGTCCTACGTGTTATATACTGTAGTGCAACTTTGGTTCATTTTTGGGGTGTGGGTCCCCCTGGATTGCGTTGGTTAATCTGTCTCAGGACACCGCCTTGTAACACACTTTCCTTTGTAACACATTTTAACCCTTCACTGTGTGTGTTTAATATATATGTACTTCACTTTTTTATTTTCATTCTTTATATGCAGCTGCAGCTGCTCCTAACTATCTCTTTACACTGCACTTTTCTTACTATGGTGGTGCCCTGGGGCAGCTTGGCTGGGCCAGTTTTGGGGGGTCCTGTGCTCTGGATTTGAACCCTAGTATGTTAGGGACCTACCCGAAATAGGTTACCTGGATATGGTGGGTAGGCCCATAACCTTGGCCGTGATTATGCTAAAAACCTCTATTGATGGCAAAATTTTATTGCATTTATATATATTATTAATAATTTGGAGTTGTGCACCTGAGATTTGTCTGTTTCTGTGCCTGCAATTAGTCTCATCAGGTAGCACCTCCCATTATATATATAGTCAGGTTGTGCAGTCCAGAAATCTTTCCCATATACTCCATTTAATGTGCTTTATTGCACTTCTGAGGGAAAGGAGACGCCCTCATTCTGGACTAGCACCCTTCCTTATTGGTTTCAAAGCATGGAGTATGGTAATGTATATGCACACTGTATTGGGCACAATTCTAGGTAAGTCCTACAATTTATATAATGTAGTGCAACTTTGGTTCATTTTTGGGGTGTGGGTCCCCCTGGATTGCGTTGGTTAATCTGTCTCAGGACACCGCATTGTAACACAGTTTCCTTTATAACACATTTTAACCCTTCACTGTGTGTGTTTAATATATATGTACTTCACTTTTTTATTTTCATTCTTTATATGCAGCTGCAGCTGTTCCTAACTATCTCTTTACACTGCACTTTTCTTACTATGGTGGTGCCCTGGGGTGGCTTGATTATGATTATGATCATGATTATGCTAAAAACTTCTATTGATTGCAACATTTTATTGCATTTATATATATTATTAATAATTTGGAGTTGTGCACCTGAGATTTGTCTGTTTCTGTGCCCTTAATTTTAATAGACCAATAGAGGTATGTCCATTTTTGGTTGGAAAATGGTTCATTTTGGAGGCAAAAACAGGCTCAAGGTGCAGCCTTTGAAATGGGGCTTATTAAGAACAGTGCCCACCACCAGGGTGTCTAGTGGCTAGGGCCCTAATTCAGATGCTGATCAACCTCCTGCTAAGACCAGACCTAGTGCCTTAAGATGGCACTGCAGGGCTAGTATATGTTGCACACAAGATTTAGGGCAGGCCTAAACCCTTCATAATTGGTGGTGGCCCAAGGGACAAAACAGGTCTAGTGCCTGTACAATAATGACTGCAGGGCCTAAGGCCCAACCTGACAAAACATTGTGAGGTAGGGGATCCTAGGGGCTATTAAAGGCTGGGTCTGCCCCCTAAAGAGCTGCTCTATTGGATGCCCTGTATAAATAAGAGTTAACTTATATGCAATACGCTATATTAGAGACAATAGCACTTTTCAATTTCTGTATTTTCTCCCTTGCTAATGGGATCCTTTTCTTCCTTGTCCGTCTTCGACTCTTCCAGCTGACAGTACCTTTGTCTCTGCTCATGCTATGCAGGGTATCTTTCTCCTTCCTGACACTTCTCATCTTCATCAGAGCATGTCTTCTAGCTTGTACATATCATCTTTATTCCCCTTGCTATGCGAAACATCTTCTATCTTGACAGCGGTACTTCTTTTCTTCTGGTTGGTGTCCTTTTATTTCTTTGGGAGGTCTTCTCTGCTCCTTCTCTGCCTCTGTTCGACTTATGACAACTAGTATAAACCATTTTTGTGGAAGTTGGTCAGCTGTGAAAAGGGAACATTTCCCAAGCCAAAATCTGCAAGAAAAAATCTTAATAACTTGTGACTGTCCCAGAAAATTAGGCACAATTGACAACTATGCATAGCTGATAAATAATTATAGATCTTAACAATTATATAAATAAATAAATAATTACAATATTACCTCCCAAATTAGCTATAAAGTACTATAATATATAAGCTTGACAAAGGTTATATAATATATTCAAAACGGTTACACAATGTAGGGGAATTTTGATGAGACAATATATTTATGAATAAGCTCTTTGTTATATCTACTAGGGCCTACGTGAATGCCATGAAAGTGTTTGTCAATGAACACCAGAGAAACTATTGAATATAATGGAGCCACCGTTTTGGGTGGTATATATACAGACAATTAAAATAATACGATTTCAGCCTGATTGGAGAAAGTATGGTGGTCTGAAAACATAGTGCTGAAGTAAAGGGGTTTGGAGAGTTGTAGCATGCACAATAGAGAAAGAACACATAAAAAAGTTATAAATTCATCTATTTGCTCTTCTCTGACCCTTGCTACTGCTCCTCTTCACAGCAACTACCCTGGGAAAGACACAATGCTTTCCCCTGTCACAATATTGAGAAAAATTGAAATGGGGAAGAAAGACCACCAGATGCTTTATTGTCTTAGACGTTTCCACATAATTAGCTGGGAATAAAGATCCTCTGCATGGTTCCTTTGCATTGAATGAACTTGGATATTGCGACACAGCAGTGCGTTTTATGATTCATGCTCTGTTATCCAGTGCCTTTTCGAAAACTGCCAGCTACTTTATCACTGCCGGCCAAGACAGGGCCCACAACTTAAAATGCAACAATGCAAAGTTAACTGTGCATGACAGATGTCCATGAAATTGTTTAACACACACTCACTCACATATATATAGAACACAAAGCTGTCTTTTATTGCCTTTTATTGGCCTCCCGCTAGGAGCCCTATTCCTAGTACATGTAAATTAAACTTAAACACCCAGATAAATCAGTTCATTGTCCTCAAGTTATCAATGAAACTTTGTATATTTATTAGTTGAAAAATAATTGTCTATAGGTTTGTGAAGAGGAGGTGCAGTTCCATCTTTACTCGCACATAGAGCTTTGTTAGGATCTACATTTATATTTGAAACTTTTCCATCATTACAGACTACAGTGACCTCTCCCAGTATTACCACAAACTGGACATGTCCAACTGGTGGCCCATTGGCATAACATTTATTAATAACAAACAATTTCATTCTTTTCAGAAACAGCTCTGTCACTAAATAAAATTATATATATATATATATATATATATATATATATATTTGTACCCCATATCGCAGGTGCAGTTTGTGTACCTTTAAAAATATCCGCAATTAAGACCATATGCAGGGTAGCAGCTATCGTCAAAAGCACACCCATCTGTAACAAAAGTATATGTGTTTGGTTTATGATAGACATGCTTCTCATGCACTTTTGTCACATTTGTGTCCCTGTCATTACTTAGTTTGGGTGCAAAAATCTCCGTTTAATATCAGGTATCAATGAAACTGCAAAAACCCTTCTTGTATGAAAAAGGAATGGAGGAGGTCCATGTATGCATGGAGGATCAGCTTACCTAGGCCATACAGCAGTGGTGCTTCAGCTATATAAAATCATTGCTCACTGCTAGTTTGTAGATGTGGCTGTATGATTCTCAAGCCAGTATCAAATATTCAGCAAGTTATTCAATGCATTGCTTTTATAAAGGCTATAATAATATAGTATAGTTTATTGTGCCTACCAATGTTTCTATAATATCATCAGAATTTATCTTCATTAAAATGTCAAATAACATGAAAAGTAAATACAGCAATATGAAACAAGAGGAAGTGTTTGGGGTCCCATATATATGAAACACCTCTGCAAGAAATCAGGCCAGGAGTGTATTGCTACAGGGTATACAACACAATGTTAGTAGACTGACAATAAGGCTTCCTGTTCTCCGTTAAAAGTTATTTCATTTGCATAGAAATATAATCAAATATATAACGTCATTTTACTATCAAACAAAAATTATTTAGAAGAGAATGTAAGATTGTGCAGAAGACACTTAGTAGACTTTAGATTACAAATGTGTCTTTAGAAAACATTCTAGATTCAATCTGACAGCTAGTACAAAAAGATAAACTGAAGAATATCTTCCCACTGGTATGATAAACCCATTAGGACTGGGGATGGACAGAAAGTGTATTATCTGACTGGTGAAGGAGTTGAACTGCCAACATTTTAGCAAACATATTTTTTTGTAAATGACAGACAAATTGTCTTCCCTCTTTATTAGGGAAAAAGCTAATGACTTCTTGTAAAAGTGTTGACTCCTCAATAGCTGAGCATAAAGCACCTCAGCAGGGTGCCAATTAGCTATGGTGAGTGTGTCTGAGTCCCAGCCTGTGCATGCCTGTGGTAGGGCGTTTCTATGTTTGTATGTGTCCTGAGAGGGTGTACTGTGGGTGGCCTGCTCAACAATTTGCTGGTTGTCCTATTCCCACCCCTTTTACTACGACCCTGGTCAGGCTACTTTTATGCCTCTGACAGCTTCATGAAGCACAAAACATGGAGCAATACATGCCATGAAATTGGCAACAAAGCCAAGCAAAAGGAGGAACAATTCCCTGTCAGGATGTGATCACAATATGGCTGATTGGATCTGGAAGCAGATGCCAGGAGCGGATATTGTTTGAGTGACTGAAAAGACATGACCCCCAAAAGAAGAGAAGAAAACGAGGCCCTCCTCGTGAACCAAAGGGGGAGGGAAGGAAAGGTGAAACCAATGAATAAATCAGTCCATGAGGACCAGGAATTAAATAGAAATGCTAAAAAGAACTTTTATGAGGGAAAAAAGGGCTGTCCAGTCAGTAATGGCTCTACCTCCCCAGCTTGCAGAACATTTTCACAGACAATAACTTCTTAACAGATGGGAACCTTGGTTAAAAAAAAAAATACGAAGCTCTCTACTTTTTTCAATCCCTGTTTGTTTAGTCTGCTCACACTTAGGACAGGTGTCTGCAGTATGACAATCTAACAGGTTAAAAGGCTTTGTGGTGGTTTAATACACAATACTGATGCCTCATTGATGTGTCTGAAGTGGGGAGTTTTGTTAACGAGTGCTTATCATAACACATAATTGCTTGGTTTCTATGGCCTGCAGAAACTGTACTGTACATTCATATGAATGCTGTAAATTGTTATTTTAATGTGCCCAGGAATGTTTATTCATGTACTAAATTATGGAACATATAATGCATTCATGTTTGAAAGGTATACTCTGTGGGCCGTATTCAATTAGAAGTGAAAAGCTGTTTTCTGCGGAAAAATATCTCCGATCGCGGCTTTTTGCGTTGTCAGAACTAGTCTCCAAATTCGATTCCAACTGGTTTTTACCTACGCGGAAAATCAATGCAATGTAATGAAAAAGATTTGCCTAAGAATAACAGGAGAAAAGTGCAAAATGTTTATTTTGGGGTGCAAACATGGGGAAACCACTCAGAACCCTTGGGACAGCCCCCAAAAGACAACTGTGTCAAAAAATCCTGGAAAAAAACATAAGAACACCCCAAAAAAGTACTTTAATTTTGGGGGCAAAAAAGTACAAAGTGGGGGAACAAGCATAAAAACTAGTGAAATAGCCTTCTTCGGGGTCTGCAAGGATGGGTCTGGTATTTTTAGGTATGCAGGTGCATGCAACAGGTGCGTTTTTCATGTTTTTTTAAACTTCACTTTAGAGACTTTAAAACTTGTTGCTTCCTTTTTTTTTTACAACTTCATTACCCCAAATAGTTTTATTAGGGCTATTGGAACACTTCTACATTGATCCCCAATATTAGTGCATCTTTTTGACTGATTTCCCCTATTCTGACAGTACTTTCCGCCTGTTTTGCATTCGCCACTTGCCGTTTTCGCCTGGTTAGTAATTGAATAGGGCAAAAAGCGGGGACGCGCACGATAAGTTTTCGCATCCAAAACACGCGATGTAGGCGAAAAGTCGGGTAGGCGGAACTTTTTTGACAATGCGAAACTACTTGAATTCGGCCTTGTATTTGAAATAAATTGCTGTAGATGTTTTCAATAAAATAATTAACAGGATTGTAATTGTAATAGTATTTCAGAGCCTCACTTGAATCCTTTGTATGTTTTATGGTTGTTTTTCACGGACTGTCAATATTTTGACAGTCCGGAACCAACACTTAGACTGCTCCCGACCGCCGTCATCCCGAAATTAAATACTGCAGTTAGGGGGAGGGTTCAGATTAAGCGTTAGTGTTGGGCTGAGAGCTGCGCTGGGCCTCGGGAATGGGGCATGGCCTAATGGGGGGGAGGCGTGGCCATGTCCCTTTTGAATAAAAAAAAGCATTTTTGCAGCGGCGCTGCGCACCGGAGAGACTGGCCAAAATCCAGGGAGGCACAGACATAGGAGACTGCTGCGGCTGCTGCTCAGCAGCCGCGAGCAGTCTCCCGCTGCAGCCCAGCATACAGCAGTAGAGCCATAACTAGACTTTTTGGTGCCCTGCGCCAGAAAGAGCATTGGCGCCCGCCTCATTTTTCAAAGGGACATAATGCACCCAAAAAAGGGCCATGGCTTCATGGGGAAGGGCCAGGGAAGAGACCAGGAGATGCTGGGGATGAAAAAAGAGGAAGCTACAACAAAGAATGATTTAATAAACAACAATTTGACAGGCCCAAACAGCGCCCCCTGATTTGTGGTCCCCTGTGCGATGGCACCGGCCGCACTACCCTAGCTATGGCCCTGCACAGCAGCATGTGCTGGGATGCTGTGAGGTAAGAGGTAGGGGGGGGGCATCGGACCTGGGCCCCGGCCGAGCCCCTCCAGCAAGCCCGGACCCGGGTAATTAGTACCCACTCCCCCCCTCTCAGCATCCCTGGGGTTAGGCACTAGGGGGAGGGTTAGTGTTAGGCACTAAGGGGGGAGAATAGGTTTAGGGTGCAGGGAGGGGAGATTAGGTTTAGGCACTAGGGGAGAGGTTACGTTCAGGCACTGGAGAGGAAGGGTTAAGGTAGGGAGAGGAGTAGTGTTAGGACACCAACCGACAAATGTCGGTATCCTAACCTTGTTGGGATGCCGGCACCGGGATTCTGACCGCCGTGAACCTGAGCACCGGCATCCCATACTCAACCACAGATCACAAGCTGATCACCGTGAAAATTTTTTTTTTAAAAAACAAAATAAAAAGCACTTACCTACATCTAGGGGTTCGGTGATCAGTGAGCTCTCTCTTCTGGTCAGCGCTCACCAATCACTGGGCAGGTACACGCAAATGGAGGGGCAAGGGGGCGGGGGGTAGGGCTAGCCGGTGGCGGCTCATGTGTGGAGACACTCTCACTGTATTTTTTTGTGAAAAATCCAGTGAGAACTGTGCGGTAAGGATTGCTGGAACAGAGCTTTATTGCAAGCTCTGTACCTGAATGCAAAATGTATACATCCTTGTGATGTTTTAAAATATTGCATTATGATATTGTGCAAATTTATCATAGACAGTCCGCATCTGAGATAAATATGCCTCTACAAGTATAATACAGATATCCCACTGCACTGAGGCCTGGTGTCTCTGTTATGAGTGAATAAACAATGCATATGTTATTCTGTGGCAATTGGTCCCAAGAGATAGTACTATGAGGATGTTCGTGTGTTTCTCGACTTAAAGTGTATTAAATGTGTGTCTAATTTGTGTCTAAGGAAGACCGGTGTATTTCTCTCTATGCCATACACCCCAACTGTCCCAATTTTGGTGGAACAGTTCTTCTTTTTGGGCACTATCCCACAGTGTCCCATAAGGGACAGAGGTTGAAGGGAGCACTCTTTAACCATTGCTCTGCATAGCAGAGCAACATGTGACAGATGCTGGGCACATGGGCGTGACATCCAAACAGTGTCAGGCAGGGCCGTAACTAGGGTGGTGCGACATGTGCCACCACCCAGGGCAGTGCAGGACAGGGGGCGCTTTTCAATTTTATCAATTTTCAATTTATAATCATTCTCACTTGTTGCTTCCTTTTTTTTTTAGTCTCAACATCTTCTGGCCACCCCTATCATCCCCTGGCCAACTCTCCCTTCCTCTGGCCACCCCCCCAAGCACCCTCAGTCACATTCTCTTTTATTTATCACACACATTTCAAAATACTGTCATACCTGGGACTCTATCACCTCTCACCTGGCATTCAGACACCTTACACATGGAGCTATCTGCCCCACAATTTCTGATGGTAGCCCTGAACACAGCCATCGATTCCTAACTCAGGTTCTACCAGCACACCTTGAGTACCCTTGCCTGTGAGTTCAGCCGACGGCGCAGGGTGCGTACACAGATCTCCATGCCACTGATATTTGCTGCAAATACACTACAAGCAGCACTCATTCTATACCTTCAGTCTGTGAGCTACACCACCAGCTCCAGGTTTGTGCATGGCTGTACTGATGGGCAAATCCACCAGCGCTATCCTACATTTAGAGCTGGTGAGTTCTATCTCATAATTATTGTGTATCATCACTGCAGCCATTGGATTCACACTGTATTTAGCAGTGACACCTGGATAACCACAGTACAATGGGATCAGTACCCCTTCATCACCGTAAGGGGCAAATCAGATTTCCCCATGTGGCCACATCCCTTTTTCGGGTGCGCATCTTATGTCTCTTTTTGAAAAATGGGGGGGCGCCAATGCTCTTTCTGGACCAGGACATCAAAATGTCTAGTTAAGACTCTGGTGTCAGGAGAGGCTTGGGTCATCCTAGCAGCTCAGGGCTTTGGGTGCTCACCCAGGATGATGGAAAATAGCGATGTGATACAAGGTCATGCCCCTGTGACTCTTAGCCACATCCACTTTTCAGACACACACCTTCACTGTATGCAGACATCTCAACTGCCAGCCAATAGTTGGGAGGTAGTGTTGCCACCTCATCCCTTTAAAACTGGACACATATGAATTACACAGATTCTGCAGTTGGCTGATCTCATGTCTCCATTTTACCTAGTTTTAATCAGCTACAGAACCTGTGTAATTCACATGTGTCCAGTTTTAAATGGAGGAGGTGGCAAACCTATTGAGAGGTATGCTATTCTTGATGGGTGTGCAGTATATTTGTTTCTATTTTTTGATGAGTGTATCATTGAAGTCAAATAATTGCATGCAACCGCAATTCAACTGTAATCGGACGATTTGGTCATCCGCTGTCCGATTTATGTTGGTACAATCCATTGTGTGCGCACGCACCCAGTGTGCGCACGTATCCACACACTCGCACAACACTAAATAGCAAATAATATACAACACTCTCACACTGACAAACACAATATTCATGCAGGGTTTAGTTAGTAATGAGAAACAGCTTCTGTATACACGTCTGAGAAAAGTAATTAAAAAACAAAATACACCAGTATACTGTGAGTGTTTTACATATAAATTGAGAAGCCCTGCATACAGACAAGTATGGCTGTGGCAATTGAAATATAACCCATACACTGATATGCACAATTGAATTTGTCTGAATGAGAAGTTAGAAACAATGGTCGGAGGTTTGCTTAAGAAGTACTGACAAGTGAATTCTAAATAGGCAGAGGAAAACCTTTGAATTAGCTATCAGACGAAGTGGCAACGGCAGTCAGCTGGGGGTCTCCACCCTGCTTGAAAATGAACCTCACTGTTTGTAGCACCTTGCTATATATATTAAATCCATCACAAATACACTGAACTGTATAACACACACACATAGACTTACATGCATAACACACACACATAGACTTACATGCATACACACATTAAATAAAACATATAAATATACAAGACGCACAGCACACAGTTGCAATGTTTATCAAAGCACAAAACACATAAATGCACCACACATATTAGCGAAACTACGTAATATTCTTACATTTACACATTGCACACTTAGGTAAAAAGGTTCCCTAGCGTTAAGGTTAATATTCAAGGTTTATTCATTATTAATTATGTAATGAAGCAACTGTATTTAAGATCTCAGGTTTAGTACATGATAAGCAGACCGTGTTTGGTGCTATTCTAAACCACTGTTTATTTGCAGACTTCCTGTTCCATCGGCAAGGAGATCACAGCAGGCATTCGCAAGATATGAATTATAGGTTAGAATGTATCTCTGTATGTAGTGTCTATTGATTAGTTAAAACACACACAAAGAGCCATTGGAGGGCTGAACTACCATTGTACCAACTGACCTATGACAGAAGAACCAAGAAGAAGAAGAACCAATAGGATTATGCCAACTCGTTTCTATTGTATTGCCTAATCTCTGCAAGGGTTTATATATGCAAGCACCCTGGACCTGTTAGTTAGTCATCATATTCTTTCTGTTGATGGAGGCTTCACCTTTGATGCCGGAAATCTGGATCCAGAGCACCTGCGTAATGTATTTACTGTTCTTTGTTTATGTATAATCTTTTGCGCTAATTGTATTTAGATCACAGCGTGTAACTATCTGCTTTTTGGTGAATAATATCTTTTTGTGCTTCGGAACCACAATCCAAGTCTGGAAAGCAATTATTTCTTGTGTGACCTATAATGCTTTTTAGCGACATTTTGGGTATAAAGGTTATTAGGAATTGATAGTACAATATCTATATATGCTTGGAGTGGGTGTAAAGTGTGTGTGACTTTGTTGTAGGTGGATGTGGAGTGGTGGGAATGACACTGTAAAAATAGAAGTTCATCAGACCAAGCAACTTTTTTCCAGTCTTCAACTGTCCAGTTTTGGTTAAGGTATATACACTGTAGCCTCAGTTTCCTATTATAAACTGACAGAAATGGAAACCAGCATGGACTTCTACTGCTGTAGACCAACCACTCCACAACATGCAGTGACATCAGAGATGTTGGGCCAAATGTAATAGGGTGAGAGATTAGAAAATGTGAAAATTTTCTCATACTTTTTAAAGTCGGTCCAAGAACATGCAAACCCGCATGTTTTTCAGACTCAAATGCATACGAATACTTAATTAAGTTTGAGGATAGATAAGCACCCTGTTTGATATTTACATTTTGTTAGTTAGTTAAGGGTTAAGGCTTGGGTAAAGGTGTGGTTAGGTAGTGGTCATTTGATGAGATAAGCCTATCATAGGATTTGTGGGAGGTTTCAAATTACCCATATATATACCCTGGTAAGAGGAGCCATTTTCCTCTTTTCCAGTTTCTTCAAACCAGGCTGGCTAAGTGTCATATATAGTATCTTATATAGCTGTATATCTTTTGTCCAATTCCCTCTCTTTTATTTCACATCCTATCTATCTCTTTTTATTCTTATCTTTACCTCACCTCTTTCCTTTCAGCTCCTTCTCTCCAACCCCCCCTTTTTTGTTCACCACCTCATCCCCTGCTGTGTTTCAACCCCCCCGTCCTCTGAGTCCACTGCCCCCCTCCTCCCTCATCCCTGCTTTTCATTATGCCCAGACCCCTCACATCTGCGGCCCCCCCTCCAACCAGACATGGGTTGCACCATGTTGCATGCCGCGAACCTGCGCCCGCTCGCGTTCCTGCACGCGCCCCCCCCGCCAGCTCCCGCTCCCTTACCTCCCCCGCTGCCTCTCCTCAGCTGATGGCCACCTGGCTCTCCGGCGACACACTTGTCAAGGTCAGCCCATGCTCAGCATTGGTGGTTGGCCCCGCCCACAGGGTCGTGGTGGCCATTTTAGCCCCGTCCCCGCACAGGGGGCCCTGTACATCCCGGCATTCCCCCTTCAACCCCCTCTACCCCAGGAGCAAGGGGGCACCCTCCTCCTCAGCCCTCACCTCTATTATTCAGCCACCAGGGTTCCCCCTGCAGCGTGGCATCTGATGCAGGGTCTATTAGGTCTGGGGCCCTTAGTGCCCCCCCAGCTCATTATTGCCCATCGCCCCCCCCCCCGCATCTAGGGGCAGGGGTTATACCCCTTCACCTCGGGGGAGTGTTAATATGCAGCAACCCCCCCTTTCAACCCTTTAGCAGTGCATCAGCCCAGCTGGTCCCCATATTTCACTGCCCCCGGCCCCTATTGCCCACCCCATTTTTCAAATGCAGCCTCTTACTTTTCTGCCCCCATCGGGCTCCACCAGGTCCTGCCTCCCACTATGTTTCAGTACGCCCTCCCTGCGATAACCCCTGGGCCTGCCCCCCTTTAGCAAGGGTTCGGGCCGTATTACCAAGTCCTGCCATCACCTTTTGTCCTTCCTCCATCCACTTCAGCGGCATATTCCCAGCCCATGCATATCCCCGCCCCACCTGCCCCCCCAGCCACCTGCAGCTGTCCATGCGCCCCTGCAACCCACTTCCCCCATGCCACCCTTTCTGCGGAGGGAGTTGATGTGCAGCCTGAGTCACCTGTGATTGCGTCAAGTCCCCAGGTCGCAGTTTGTTTCTGAGCATTCCAATCGGGTTGTTGAGATCCAGCGGACGGACGGTGAGGTGGCATCGGCGAGTCAAGTCATGGTGGGCGCACTGCGCAGTGAGGGACTGCTGGCGAACACTCGGGAAGAAGTGGCTGGTCCTTCGATGGCAGTTTCTGGTGAGCATGCTGTTTCCACATTGCACAGCACACACTCATCTTCCACTGATTCTAGCGATTCTGCAAGTTCATCACAGAGGCCGCATAAGCTTATGCGATACTTAGCGCACAAGATTAAAGGGAAACGGGGGAGTCCCAAAAAGACCAGCACAGTGTCAGCAGCTAAGGTCCCAGATGCTACGGGGGATATGGTGCATTGCATGAACACGGCCATTCTTAGGGGTTTGCGGTCTAAAGTTAGGGAAAAGATCAGGAAGGGTAAATTCGTGGACATGTTTTCAATTACGGCCGACGCAAAAAAGGCTTTAGATCAGGCAAAATCAGCTGGTGCGGGCGTAGAAGAAATCTTCCGTTCGTTCCAGAATTGGGAAGCAGGGATGTTCATTTTTGCGGCTTCATACCTTGAGTCATGCCCGGGTGAGTACATGAATGTTCTCAAGTATATGCATATGGTGCACGGCATCCACTCGTCAGGCAAAGGTACAGCTTGGCGGAAATATGATGAGACATTCCGGAAAAAGCAGGAAGGGCAGGCGATTTTTCAGTTTGGCTTCAAGGACGTAGAGGTGTGGCTGGAAGCCAACCAGCTGCCTCACGTTTCTTCGGATTCCTTGGTAGTGCGTAAACAGCCCTTTCCGGCCTGCCCAGGCAGAGGAAAATGCTACGCATATAATAACGCACAGTGTAATAGAGGGTCGGGCTGTCGGTATAGACATATATGCATGCTTTGCGGGAGCGGGCACCCGGCTAAAGAGTGCGGGCAAGGACGAATCGAGGTGAATAGCCCGACAAGTCACGGGGCGATATTAGGTAAAGCACCTTCGCCGGTGGACCTAGGGGCTTTGAAGAGTTGGTTGGCTCGTTATCCTCTCAGGGAGGAAGCAGCCTTTTTGTTACATGGGTTTAGTGAAGGTTACCCACTACCTAGATGATTTTCTGTTGGTGGGGCCAACAGATACCCAGGTTTGTGAGGATTTGCTTTTTTCCTTGCAGGCCTTGTTTACAGTGGTAGGTGTTCCTGATGCCGGGGACAAGACGGAGGGTCCGGTTACACGCTTGACGTATTTGGGTATAGAAATAGATACTGTGCTAAGGTTATGCCGTTTGCTGATTGAAAAAGTGCGACGTTTGGGGGAGTTGCTTGAAGCGTTTGTTTTGTCAAAGAAAGTCTCGCTGAAGCAGTTGCAGTTGTTGCTAGGCCTCCTTAACTTCACCTGTAGAGTCATTCCTATGGGTCGGGTCTTTTGTAGGCGGCTCGAAAGAGCCACGGCGGGTGTCAAGAGGCCCCATTACCTCGTTCGAATATCCTAAGATCTGAGGGAAGACCTTCGAGTTTGGTTGCTTTTCCTGCGCGAGTTTAATGGTGTTTGGATATGGCTCCTGGCCCCAGTAGATAATTCAGAGCTTCAACTATTTACTGACGCGTCCGGTTCCATCGGTTTCACCGCCTTTTTTTAAGTGGATTGGTGCGTGGAGCCTTGGCCAGAAGTTTGGGGGGTTTGGGGGGTTTTGGGCCTTACTAAGAACATACTGCTTCTGGAACTTTTCCCCATTGTGGTGGCAGTTGAGTTATGGTCTCACAGGCTTTGTAATAGGCAGATCCTTTTTTGGTGCAATAATTTGGGTGTTGTTCAGGCAGTAAATAATCAGAGGGCAGAATCTCCATTTGCTTTGAGGTTGTTGAGGCACTTGACGCTTCTTTGCTTAGGGCGCAGCATGTTCCGGATGTTTCTAATGAGATAGCAGATTCCTTATCTTGTTTACAGTGGGACAAGTTTTGTTCTCTCGCTCCTTACGCATTTCTTCATGGTTTGAACTGCCCCTCCCATGTATGGCAGATTGTCATGCCGGTATCAAAGTCCTCGCAATGAAGTCTCTGGCCCCTAGCACTTTAAATACCTACTCGGCAGATTGGGACGATTGGCAGGGTTTCTTGGCTTCCACACGTGAGGGAGGTAAGACGGTTGACGACCGTATGGCAGAGTTTGTTTGGAACTGGCATGAAGGGGGTCATTCTAAGGTGGCTATGTCTGCGGCGCTGTCTGGTATCGCTTACTTTTCTAAACTACATGGCATGGCAGATCCCTCAAAATCGTTTATGCTAATCAAAGCGATGAAGGGGTGGGCGAAGGAACACCCTAGCATAGGCAACATGCGTAGACCAATTCACCCGGCTTTGCTTAAAGATCTGATTGTGGCAGTATCAGGGGTTGCATTAGGGGAATACGAATCGGCCCTTTTCAGTTTATCTTTTTCATTGGCATATTTTGGGGCGTTTAGAATCGGCGAGCTTGTGGCGTCTAGTAAGAGTTCTGCGACGTCGGGTTTATTGTTAAAACACATGGTAGTTAAGACGGAATTGATATTGTGTAAAATTCATAGGTCCAAGACAGACCAACTTGGCAGGGGTCATTGGATTTCTATCAAAGAACACTCAGATGCTGTAATTTGCCCAGTTGCCTTGGCGCTGCGTTTTAATGCTCGTCGCCCTCCAGGTGGCGCGCAGTGGCTTGTCCATGTTAACCTTACACCTTTATCTAAGTTTCAGTTCATAAAGCTGTTTCAGAATTGCCTTATAGCTTTAGGCTTGCCCACAGACCAGTTCGAGATGCATTCATTTAGGATAGGGGCAGCAACCTGCGCAGCGGTTGAAGGTGCTTCGGTCGACACATTACAAAAGTTGGGTCGATGGAAGTCATCAGCTTATAAAACTTATTTAAGGGGGGACAAGTTGCTTGCATAGCTGTGCTCCTTGCGAGTTTGTTGGGAAACCCAGGGGCCTTATGCCTACTGCCGCTTTGGAGTTTGAAGGGTTTTTTTTCAGTTTTGCCCTCAAAGAGGTTTTATGTTTTTCACCTTCAGCTGGGTCACCCAACTATTGTTTCCCTTCCTTAAGATGCATTTATTATTATATGTGATTCAGTTTCTGACTAGGCAACTTTTCTTGCAGGGTTACCCAGGAATGCTAATGGTCGGGTGTGGTTTGTAGGACACTCATTCATATTTTGGTCTAGTCAGCACCCCTTAGCATTGCAGGCCCCCCTTTTGCTAGGTGCAGATGACGTCCGTTGGTTGGGTTTCCGCGGTATGCGCTGGAAGCCTTATGGACGGCAGAGGATAAGTTCGAGGCCCCGGACTGGGTGGTCATTCACTTAGGGGGTAACGATTTGGGCACTTGCAAAGGCATCAAGCTGATACATGCTGTTAGGAATGACTTACAAGTGCTAGTTAACCGTTGGCCCAATGTACGTATCGCTTGGTCGGACATTGTTCCGTGGCGAGTTTGGTGAGGACCCCAGGGTGCTAAGGCATTAGATGGAGTTCGTCGTAAGGTCAATATGGCAGTTGGCCGTTTTGTCCTCAGTGTGGGGGGCCGCGTCATATGGCACCCACGTTTGCGTTACGAGGAAGAGAGCTTCTATAGGCCTGATGGAGTACACCTAACGGGAGTAGGGTTAGAGCTGTTTATCAGCAACTTATGTAGTTTCCTTTAGGTATTGAAGGGTGACAGTTTGGTGGAGGGCCTGGTTCAATGAACGGGGCTTTGGCGGGAAGCAGTGCTCCTGGGTGGCCTATTATTTAGTGCAGGAGTGCCTGGGTAGCATATTTCCTTTGAGAGTGGCAAGTTGGTCACCACACATAAGGGGCGACCTGGTCCGGTCCAAGGGAAGGGCCGAAGGCTGTGCCAATTAAGGGGGGATGGTGCTACCTCAGGTCAGTCTGCGCGGGGCGGGAATCCGCCTCCTTTTATTTATTATTGTTTCCAGCAAGGCTGTGGCCTCGGAGCACTGCTTTTTTCCTGCCACCTATTACCAATTTCAATTCGATCAATAAATTCTGGCTGTGACCTCTTTAATTGCATTACATGTGTCAGTGTGTTCATTTCTAGGCTTAGGTTAAGATAAGTTAACAAATTGAATGGTAAAACAAATGGGTGACTTATAAACTCTCACGATTTAAACTCTTATCCAGATGATTTCCCAATTTGAAGATACAACTTGACCAATGTAATAGTGTAAAAGTTTATTGCTAAACTCTCACATTTTCTAAACACTAACCCTATTACATTTAGTCTAAAGTTTTTTGTTATTGGCACTAACAATAGTGTACTGCAAATCTAGGCATATCTAGCAAATGAAAGAATAGGATTTTGTTCATATTTTGATAAAAATGTTAGAGGAGAATGCTCTGCGATGTTTCCTCTGAGAAGCTGAGACCCCATACTGCCGGAGTCATGTCACAATATGACCACTGACCCGGCCAGCTGAGATATGCTACTGCATATACACAGTTTGTCTGTGCATCTTCATGCTCCGTCTTCCATTGTGGAAGGAAATACCCCCGTGTGTCTCTCCTGTGCAGAGAAGGTGGGTAACGCCAGAGACCATGCAAGTGCCACTATGTCACTACTGCTAGTTGCACTAAATACTTCACTGCCACCACTGTGTACTAACACAGGTGGGTGCCTCACTTTATAGCACACCATCTGTTATAACCCCTAAACGTTTCTGGCTGGATCTGTTGAACCTGCTACATTGTATGCCTGCCGCATCAACCCTGTGTTATTCTGCAATCCATTCTGTCTCATTAATAAACCAATCCCTGGTTAAGTAATTAATTGTGTGAACTGAATTCCATCACACACCACTGTCACGTATATAAACACCTATAGGTACTGCCAATGGGTTATGGGCCCTGGACACCAGGCTCCCAGGCCACCAGCGAGTGAAGAATTAAAATATCAAGAAAGTGTATGCAGCAACAATACAAGGATTGCATGAGTACAGAAAAGTCCTTTATTCATAGTAAGTGTGAAAATTTACACAATCAGTGCTAGTATGGGATTCACCAAGTTAACAGGCTCAAAAATTAATGCTACAAGAAAAGTAGCCATGCACAGGGGCACCAAGAGGGAAGGAGCGGGTACTAATTACATGGGCCTGGGCTTGCTGGAGGGGCATGGCAGGGCCAGGTCCGGTGCTGCCCCCACTTCCTCTTACATCACAGCAGCCCTGCACATGCTGCTGTGTGCTGGGCTGCACTGGGAGACTGCTCACAGCTGCTAAGCAGCAGCTGCAGCAGTCTCCCATGCCTGTGGGGTGAGCGATCACACTGATCATGCCCTCCACTGGCTATGTGCCGGGCTGAGGGGGCTCACAGCACCCCACTCCCTAGCGCACAAACATGTCATCTTTAATGTTTTTTTGCCTAAGGGAATGTGGCCATGCCTCCCATGATTAGCCTACTCTTCCTTTTACCTGGGGTCAGTGCAGCTCTAGGGGCACCTGGCCATGCAGATGCAGTTAAAGTGGTAAAAGTTGGGGAAGGTCACTAGCAATCTTGGGGATAACCCCAACCCAGATGATGTGGATAGAGCCAAGGGGACCATAGGCTTAGCTGTAGAGCTAAATTCACAATGTCATCAAGCACTTCAAAAGATCAAAAAAGCAGCTTTCATAAACAAAAATAATTTGTTTCAAATATGTGAAATAGTTAGAAAGTGATAAAAGTAAACCTCCTAAAAATGTCTAAATATAGAGTATGTAAATCAGTAAAATGAAACAAATAAAATAAAATATGTATCTGCAAAGATATAGTATAATCAGTAAAAATGCAAACTTTAGATGTTTATAGCCTTGTGAGTATATGATGATTTTCCTCCCGAACTCTAGCAAAGTAAAAACTGAATGCTGCCCCTACCTTACCCTAGCGAAGAGTCTCCATTTAGTGGTCAGTGCAGATAGCCGACATGCCTCTTTTCTTACTTCACCACAACACTGGGCTCAAGGCAAGGTTCCTAGATGTTAAATGTCTAGCAGCATTCTTTACACCTGGCTCCTTCCACGCCGCTGCACAATCTCTCTGCTGTGTTATATGCTTGGGACGTATAAAACAGGGGGGCCTCCATGGGAGAAATGGATGTTTCAAATCACTATAGCTGAGTGTAGAATGAGATCCGACACCAATTATCGATTGCCTACACATCTGAGCAGAATGTCATGAGTAGAAAGACAAACACAACAATAATTGAAACAGCTCAAACTATGCTAAAAGATGCAGGTCTGGACAACAAGAGATTCTGGGAAGTCCAAACTGTGGTGTACTTCAAGAATTGAGCACCTACAGTGGCAGTCAAAAATGAAACACCATTGGAGGCATGGTCCAGTAAAAAAACAAATGTCAATCATCTCCATGTTTTTGGTTGTAAAGCATGTGCCCATATCCCTAATGAAAAGGGAGACAAGTTGGATTCAGTCCATTCCCTGTATTATGCTTGGATATTGTCAAGAATTCAAAGGATACAGATTGTTGGTCCTTTAAAACCAAAAGTTTGTAAAGTCAAGTGACATGTGTTTTACAAGACAACTTCAACTAAAGTAAAAGCTAGATATTGCAACTCCACAAAAACTTGTGGTGCTAGATATGCCAACAGCTGGAAGCATGCCAGAAATTGAAACCACAGATACATGTGATCAATCACAGAGCAGGACCTTAATGAAGAGAAACAAAAGTGAACCACTTACAAGATAATGCAAAGAATTTTCTAACTTTGTCTGCTGTAAACCTCAAATTATTCAAGAAACAATGGAAGCAATAGTCAATTATTGTCTGCCAAGGTACAAAAACAAATTTAAATGCATGTCTGAATAATCTAGAATAATATATTGGAACAAAATATAAATTGGAACAAATATTTTTTTGACATGTTGTACACTAATGGAAATTCTACTATGTTATAGTTTTAAAGCTCACTTTTATACTGTATTTATTGCTCACTACTAGAGTAACTCAGAAGTATAGATTAGAGAGTCTGCAGTAGTTTACTTCATAGAGATAACTATTACATTTAGATATGAGTAAAAATCCTGTGATTTTTGACAAATCTATTAACAATCTTGTATTACTAGTTTAAACAGAAAAACTGAAAAGGGGTTTAAGGCTATACATTTTATATATATATATATATATATATATATATATCTTTTTTCAAGTCCGCTAGGAGTGCCGCTATATTGGATTGGTTATATATATATATATATATATATATATATTTATATATATATTTATATATATTTTTTTTTTTTCAATTCGTTTTTAATGAAAAGAATGTTAATTACTATATTAGTCAAGTGTAGTTTTTTTAAGAACAAATGTTTTTTGTTTTTTGTTATTTTGTACCTACAAAAAATTCTAAATTCATCAAAATGTACCACACTAACAGGGGAATTTAATTAGGGAACATAACTTAATGGGGGTGAAAAAGGGAGGTAGCCTTAGGCTTTATCACTTGAGGCTATTCAATTAACCACTCATTTTCACCCGAGCCCCTTTTTAAGGGGAAAAAAAAGGGGAGTTAAGTGCAGTTAACGGCCGTTAACTCATTCAATTAAAATTTTCATTATTTTTGTTATTATATTTTTATGTTTTATTATCTATTTAAAACCAAATAGAGTAGAGTATCTGCTATTTTGAAATCACGTGTTTGGAAACTTCCGAAAACCAGAGTAAAAAACAGCAAGTACAGTAAATAAATTCTGTTTGATAATCATGTCATACACAAGGACAAGGATCACAAAGTTCCTCTTGCTTCGGTCGCAGTGATTAACTCTGCTAAATATTTTTAAGGGGCAGAGTGGGGGACAGAAAGTGACAATTTAATATAGTTTATTATAGTTAATGTTGTTTACATGGTACTCAGTTACCTTTTTATTTAGGAACATTTAACAATCTATTTTTTTCTATTAATAAATAAAGAAATAACTCACTGGCAAAAAGTATACTACCCCTTTAAGTTGTAGACATATTTATTTGTACATATTTATTTTAAGATTCCTCCTCAAGCCCTGAATCAAAATTGTAGCTGAATTATTGCTCATTTAATGCCGAGCCAGTTTTTTACAGTTACAAATTACATAATCTAAATATGTTATAACCACAGCTTCATTTATCTGACTTTATTGCCTTTCATTTCTGAAAATAATTTACAGCTTGCATTCTGACATTTAAATTAAGTGGGTACACTAATTCTTGTGCATAACAATAATGAATTAATAAGCTTTTTTGCTGCAAAGCCAGGAAGTCTTAATTATTATGCACACTACAGTAAAATCACTATTTGGTTGCTAAATGTAGCTTTATCAGTTTTTGTTCCAAATAACAGAGCATACTCCATGAATAAAAATACCCATTGTAAGTTAAATATTACAAATCAAAAATTAGGTGGGTTCTTCTGTTAGAGATATTTTATTATGCCAAAACCTATGCACTTTATTCTGTATATTAAAGTGAAATCTACAGGGGTTGATGAATGAAATGTGGATCTATCTATGAACCATACATAATATTTTTGAGGCTCAAGTTTTCTGGAATAGAGTAAAGAAAGATGATTTTATATTCTCCAGATTAAAAAAATATATATTTTGAAAGTGTTAGCTTCATACTGCTTTAATTGATAAGATCACATGATACATACTGGTTTTAGGTTGAATTCTATATATGGCTCAGGTACAGTTGGATTTAGGGATGCACTTCCATAAAATATGAGTTTCATATTGTTCATGTGCACCAAAAATGTGTAAGCTTATGTCCATATATAGATTTTGTTGCACCTTACACTTATAAATAATTGATGCTGCCCCTTAGGTAACATGTCTTGACAAAGTACTATATGAAATGTCTAAGCCTTCAGAAGCTTAAAGTTGGGGTACCGAAATGGGAAACTATAAAAATTTTATTTAGGAGATTCACTTAATCATGTTTTATCTTATTAGCAGTTAACCTTTAACTTACCAAAGTTTATAGTCTCTTTGTTAGGTAAGTAACAAGTTATCTTTAATTAAGTGACATACAGTGTCTTCATATAAGAGTATGGTACTGCAAGTGGCACCCTGCAGTCTCGGTGCGCTCGGTAATGGGTATCTGATTACGATGTTTAAAACAAAGTAGTTCCACCAGTACTATTATCTATTTCATTTTGCTATTGGCAGGTATCTATAATCGTGTCCCATACAGGCCATAAGGGTAACTACCCTATAAATGGACCTTCACTGTTGTTGGTTACCATTATCCTGTTTAGAAAAAGTAATGTGTATTGCCAGTTGATAGTGTTCTGTAGAATTAAATATGCTTTTAATAAGTTTGCCTCCTTACACCGCATACACCTTTCCTTTGTTCTCTTTCTCTATTTAGAGTAACTAGGGGTGTGCCAGCAGTGCCACCAAACAGAATGCAGGACTATGTGAGCAGCACCATCGCTGCCCCACGGCTCTTGCCCTGCAGCCAGGATCATTGCCGCAGTGCTGCCCAAAGCATCCTTTAGAAACTCCAGACATGCACACTGCGGTGTTTACAGGCTCCCGGAGCTCTGGGCAGTGCTGTACTTCCCGACACTGGCATCCCCATCTCCTCAGTGTGACATCATGATGTCAACCGGTCAGGTGGTGTAACTGGCACAGGGTGCAATGCTGGCTAGTTACGACACTGATTTAAACACTAGCAAACAAAGCCTTCTCTTACTTCTGTTTCAGTTTGAACTGAATATGTCTGTGCACCTTTTTATAACTGTACAACACTACATAGCCTACCTACAGTAACATGTAGGTGCTTTATAAATACTGTACATTACAACTAGTACTGTTGCTTCTACTACTACTACTTTTATTAATGCTGCTAACACTGCTACTGTTATGAATAATAATAATATTAGTAAAAATTTAAAAAATAACAACAATACTATGTTTAAATCAAAATATGTGCTTAAGAACAGAAATTATGTATACATCTGTGTGCAACACAGACTTTTTAAATTCAGTTGATATAAACTATGGGTCTGATCCAGAGTTGTACGCTATGCCGATGTCCGCATAGTTGAGTGATTATCATTCGACTGCGCATGTGTCACATCCACAATGCGCTTGCACAGCGATTCAATTGCAAATACTGTAACCCAAAGGATTTATTAACAAGTAATTGACAGACAGGGGGCATTTTGTGGGAGGTAACGGAGAGTGGGGAGAAAAACACCAGCATGTCGCAACTGTTTTCATGGTGTGTGCCAGTTGCCGACTGCGATCCTGTATGCAGGAAAGAGGGCTCCAGCGTCTAAGTTATGGCAGCCAATCTGAGTGACAATAGACTCACTCAGGAAGACGATGTTTGCATTATGAGCGTCCGATGCTGCGTATGTGTCTCAGTACAAGTACTGGCTGCTGTTATATTACCATATTTTCCCACATCCACAGCTGTGAAAATCGCAGCTGTGGCAGCATTAGCGTACAACTCTGAATCAGGTCTTATATCACAGTAACTTTAACCTCGCCTATTGTCTTTTTCTTATTTTTTGACTGTTGGTCATTATGCGAAACATATATCTAAAGCTTGGTACACAGTAGGACCACGTCCTATCTGATGATTAGTAAGTGCATACACACTTACCAATCATCAGCCTGATGTGTCGTGCCTGACAGCACAACTGGGCTGGCAATTACATGTGCCCGGACAGTTGAGCTGTCAGTCACCGGCAGCCTCTGCAGCAAGTGTAGGGGCAGTCGGCTGACCGCCCTACACACAACACGATGCACCAATATATCTGCAGATATATCAGCAGCTCACAGACATATCATCTGTACACACTGGCCAACGCAAACACGATATATCAGCCGTTCACTTAACCGACCGATATATCTGCCAGTGGAACCTTCAGGTAAAAATAATGGGAATATCATCTCTATCTAAAGTCGAAAGAAGCATACAAATATATTGATGTAGATTACCTTCTAGCGCTCCCCTAATCACAAGTACACATCAGTGACAGATAAATAAAAAGTAATAATCACCATAGATTGACTCCACTTGATAATGGGCCATCCAGACACAGCCAAATAGAGAATCTTGCAATCTTTCATGGCATCTATAGGTAAATTCTCCTATCCTTCAGCTTTTAAGCGCTGATCACAGTGACCCAGATACAGGAGGATAAAAAAAGAAATGCAAACATAGTGTAGGTCAAAATAAAACACAGCAAATTTAATGATAAGTTGCACTCACAAAGTGTAGAAAAAATTCAGGCATTTAAACTCCATTCAAAGTGGCACAGCAGCAACACTTGCACGAGTTTTCTCCTTGTATTCTTTAGATGGTATAAGGAAGGCACAACCCTCAGCTCCGGATGCAGTGATATGCACAGGATAAAACAAGTTCAGTGAGTGTTAAACCACTCAGAAATCAATATAGTCCTCAGAGCCCACGCTTAACGCATTTCAGACTTTTTAGTCCTTCATCAGAAGCGTGTTTAATGGCTCTTCCATGCAGTATAAATACCCTACCTATTAAGCAGCACACCTGAACACAATATCCGCTAATCGGCACTGACCGGCGTCTGCACATGCGTATAATCGTCCTAAGTCCGGAAATGCAATGGCCATGCGTTTCACAGACCAGGAAGTGATGTTGCTGTGCGTTCCACAGCCTCCGCAAGACCGGAAGTGACTCAGATCGATCGTCCAGGAAATAACATGGCTGTGGCCTCCTGCAGACACGGAAACAGCTTTTCCTCTGCGTCTCACGATGCCCTCTAATCCATAATAAGCTGTCCAATTGATATTCTGCCTGCTTGTCACATATCACAGTAGGGAATGACTTCACATTATTCTCCAGCAGTTCACAATCATAATTAACGGCAGCGGATGATATCAAGTCCATATATAAAGTCCATTCATAGATGACATAAAACAAATCAATGGATATATGTTACAAATATAAATTAATAAATAAAAGCCAATACAAAAACACATAGTTAAAAATAGATACTTGACAGAATAAATAAGCATGATAACAGGGCAGTACAATTAATTTAAAAACATTTCAATTCAAAGTTACCATTTAGTCCCCTGGGTACAGGAGTCCTTAATTGGTGAATCCATTTCATTTCAGTCTGTGAAAGACATTTGTCTAAGTCTCTCGTTCGCCATTTGGGTAACAGAATTTGTTTGCCCAAAATTTTTAATAAAGCAAAAGGTTATTCAGATGAACTTCTAGAAAAGGCAGAGAAAGAATAGGAACACTTTCTAGAGCAGATTTAATTAAAGAGAAAAAGGAAAAAGCTAATTCAAAAGAAGACCTCCAGTGGGTCTTTATCACACAATATACTGTAATTTGTCTTATAAAGATATTGAGAAAGTTATAAAGAAAAACTGGAATATACTTAAGCAAGACCCTATTATTTGTGATAAAATTCCAGAAAGACCGAAATTTATTTATAAAAAGGCCCCTTCCTTGAAAGAGAAACTGGTTAGGAGTAGCATAGAGATTGAAAAAAGACAAAGTATAAGAACAAAGGGTTTTCATCATTACGACAGTTGCCTAATGTGTAAAACGGTAAGATCTAGTGAAAAGAAAATTACCGATTTCACAGTGAATGGTGTGAAATATCCTATTAATGAATTTGTCACTTGCCACTCCAAGAATGCTACCTATATTTTGGAGTGTGCATGTGGCTTATTTTATGTAGAGAAAATGAGCAGAAACTTGAAAACCAGATGGGCGGAACATATATATAATATCCGTAAGGGATTGGAGACTCATGTAGTCTCCATGCATTTCAAAAAACTCCATAAGTCTAAGGAGTGCAATAAAAAAATTTTTTTGCGCATACAAGCTCTGTTACCCAAATGGCGAACGAGAGACTTAGACAAACGTCTTTCACAGTCTGAAATGAAATGGATTCACCGATTAAGGACTCTTGTACCCAGGGGACTAAATGGTGACTTTGAATTGAAATGTTTTTTAAATTAATTGTACTGCCCTGTTATCATGCTTATTTATTCTGTCAGGTATCTATGTGTCTTTGTATTGGCTTTTATTTATTAATTTATATATTTATAACATATATCTATTGATTTGTTTTATGTCATCTATGAATGGACTTTATATATGGACTTGATATCATCCGCTGCTGTTAATTATGATTGTGAACTGCTGGAGAATAATGTGGAGTCATTCCCCACTGTGATATGTGACAAGCAGGCAGAATATCAATTGGACAGCTAGTTATGGATTAGAGGGCATCGTGAGACGCAGAGGAAAAGCTGTTTCCGTGTCTGCAGGAGGCCACAGCCATGTTATTTCCTGGACGATCGATCTGAGTCACTTCCGGGCTTGCGGAGGCTGTGGAACGCACAGCAACGTCACTTCCTGGTCTGTGAAACGCATGGCCATTGCATTTCCGGACTTAGGGCGATTATACGCATGTGCAGACGCCGGTCAGTGCCGATTAGCGGATATTGTGTTCAGGTGTGCTGCTTAATAGGTAGGGTATTTATACTGCATGGAAGAGCCATTAAACACGCTTCTGATGAAGGACTAACAAGTCTGAAATGCGTTAAGCGCATATTGATTGAGGACTATATTGATTTCTGAGTGGTTTAACACTCACTGAACTTGTTTTATCCTGTGCATATCACTGCATCCGGAGCTGAGGGTTGTGCCTTCCTTATACCATCTAAGGAACACAAGGAGAAAACTCGTGCAAGTGTTGCTGCTGTGCCACTTTGAATGGAGTTTAAATGCCTGAATTTTTTCTACACTTTGTAATTTATCATTAAATTTGCTGTGTTTTATTTTGACCTACACTATGTCTGTATTTCTTTTTATATCCTCCTGTATCTGGGTCACTGTGATCAGCGCTTAAAAGCTGAAGGATAGGAGAATTTACCTATAGATGCCATGAAAGATTGCAAGATTCTCTATTTGGCTGTGTCTGGATGGCCCATTATCAAGTGGAGTCACTCTATGGTGATTATTGCTTTTTATTTATCTGTCACTGATGTGTACTTGTGATTAGGGGAGCGCTAGAAGGTAATCTACATCAATATATTTGTATGCTCTTTTGAGTAGTGGGTGTTTACTCTACTGTATTTTTACCTCTAGCTGCACCTCCTATCTTATTGCACACTAATTTTCAATATTTCTTCTATCACTAAAGTCGAAAGAAGAGCATATTTGAATTGTATACAAACATCAGGTGTCCAATGGAAACAAATCAAGCTAATTGCAAAGCTCAACCTTTACACTAGACATGGAAACAAATCAATGGAAAACAGTGACCAGTATCCCGAAGGAAGCTTGTCTTACAGGGTACAGCCACCAGTTCATTGCAAGAGGCATCTCTTACTGGTATCTGGACCAAGCTCGTATCCATGAAACAAGTAAGGTCCCAAATGAAGCCCCTCCCACATGATGGCTGCTTTTATGCCATTGGAGGAAAGGACATGCATACAATGGAAAGGTATGATCCAAGGTCAAACACATGGACCTTTGCAACTCCCCTCCCAAAAGGCTTATTTGATGTAGCACATGAAGCTGCAGCTTGTGGAGGAAAAATGTATATATCTGGAGGAGATTTGTATGTTACCAGCTGTTCAATAACAAACTCCATCAAGACTAGTTGGAAGAATATCCTTCTAATGCCAGAAGGGGATGTTCCTGTTACATGGCAACAAAAGGAAGTACCCTATATAAATATGACATATAAATGGGCTCCACTGTGTCAATATTGTTCAGTACAGTACTGCTACCAAGAAGCGGTCAGAATATAAACCAACTATCAGGAAGAAATATTCCCTTCAGATGTGCTGTGTTTGGTGACACCATATACAGCTTATATCAGATGACAACTACACAATTTTCATTGAGAGAAGAAAAAGCAGTGTTGACATCAGTTATTTTCAGCATAGTTCCCACCAGGGGTGTAGACTACCCTTGACCCATTGGTTTATATCTGTGTGGTCAGTACCAGAAACATCTGTATAAATTGTTGAAGTGCTTATATGTCTTTTCCCACATTACGTATTGTTTGCAATAAAATAAGCAGAAACATTTGCAATCTGTGTTAATAATATTTACAATATTTTATTTGCTGTTAATTAACTCTTGAATCCAAATCATTCTGACTTTGTCAAAGCATTTTAACAATGGTGTATTAGGAAAGAATAATGTGTATCCTGTAAGTGTATCCTGTCACATTGTAAAGAAAGTTGGGGGCACAGCCTTAGAATGTGTACTGTGGGGATGCAGTTGTAAAAGGGTGCTGAATGAAGAAGTACACGTGTTGTGGAACAAACTGTTTATTGGTTTAATTAACAGCGTGGAGTCACAGGGGTATATTTGCTAAAGTGAGAGTTTTTAGAAATGGGGATGTTGACCATAGCAACCAATCAAATTCTACTTAACATTTAACTAGCACCTTCTAGAAGATAATACCTAGAATCTGATTGGTTACTATGGGCAACATCTCCACTTATAAAAACTCTCACTTTAGTAAATATATCCCACAGTGCTCTCTTGTCAGGTGGATTCCTTGGGAATTACCCTTTAAAGTATATCAGTGTTATACCAGTATACTCCCACTTGCGGGAGACCCCTCTTTGGAATGGGAGTGAGGCTGTTCTTTAGAAATGCCATAACTATAGCTTTGTACCCAAAGTTATATTCCCCTATATTTAATGTCAATGGTGTATTTTGTGTTATAGAGAGTAGTTTATGAATGTCGACATGGTTACTGTCGACCTTCTGACCAAATACCGTCCTGGCTCATGATTGTGTTGGTGGGTAAAAAAGATGCCTGCTGCCCATAGATTTATGATAATTACATGAAACACATCTGTATACTTTCCATTTGTAATTAAATGTAATTAAATTCCCCCTGCAATTCCAAGGGCTATAATGATTGTGATAACAGAACAAACCATTTATGAAATAAAAAAAACTGCTCATGTGAGAGCCAGTGAGCCAGCTAATTTATGCACACAACTGTAGAGACCGGCCCAGCAAAGTGAGCCAGTAGTGTTGGGGCGACTGAATATTGTATTGCTAAGCTGTCTATAAAATATTTGGGAAAATCCAGAATAATGGTTCCAACTTCATCATAATCACAGCTTGTTCTGGGGTGCAGGGTGTGTACCTATTATAGATAAAGAAAAACCCACTGGATCCAGAATCTTTAGAAGAGTGTTATAGTTTCCAAGAGTTGTTTCCAAGAGTTGTATACAGTATCTGACATTTAAGAGTCTGGGTCACAATCTTGTTGACATTAGTATTAATGTTGATGAGCAAATTGAGGAATTTGGCCCCTCTAAACCTGAACTCTAATCCCTAGTATTAACTTTTACTTTGTGGGGGCCCAAACAAACAAAGTACATTAGTAATCCTACTATTTGTGAGTTGATCTTTTTGTCTGTTTCAAGTGCTTATAAATGTCAGAGTGAGTTAAGATTACCATGGACCCATGATCTGTAACCTATAGTGTAGCATCATGACTTTCTTTGTCAAACCTACTAGTATTTATATAAAAACAAAAAATAAAACAACATTATGATTGGAAAAATTTTGAACTACATCAAAGTTATATATAAAGAAAGGTTCACTGTGTAGTTGTCTTTATATATAACTTGAGAGATTGAGCTTTTTATTCAACAAATAGGCATACAAAAAAACTTGCAAACACTGAAAATTTGGGCATTGGATATATTCAGAGCTGTAGAGAAGGAAAGTAAAGAGATAATTGCCAACCCCCAAGGCATGGGCATAGCTATAGTGGGTGCAGCGGCTGCTGTTGCTATGAGGCCACGAGGCTTAGGGGGCCCCGGATCCAGGTCATATAGTTGCCATTGCCAACCAAGTTCCCAGAATTGCCTACTAAGCAATTGGCCCTTTGTCCAGCATGAAAAGGGGATTTCAGTAAACCTCCACACTGATATGATCCATCACTAATGCTCTTGTTTCACACTCACAGGCATAGCTGAGCTATCAGTCAGTTCAATACTGTCAGACTATAGGTTTCTCCTTGAATACAGCCTTTGTAAAGTGAGCAGGGGACGTAGTGAGCAGTGTGGCATAACATGAACTGGGGGCAGTACAATGTGCCATAATATGTATTGGGGACACTGTGTGTGTGTGTGTGTGTGTGTGTGTGTGTGTGTGTGTGTGTGTGTGTGTGTGTGTTTCATAATGTGAATTGGGGACACTGTTTTGTCATAATGTGTACTAGCAGCTCTATGATGTGGCATATATACAAATGACGGCACTACAATATGGAATAGTATGAATTGGGGGTACTGTGGGTGTAACTGTGCACTAATATGGGGCATAAAATTAACTATATTGGTAAAAACATTAACTAGGCACTACTATGGGACATAACATTAACTAGGGCACTACTATGGGGAATAAAACTAATGGGATACGGTCAATAACCATATCGCGGGGATTCCGGTTGTCACAATGCTGGCGCTGGAGTCCCGACACCTGTCAGATTCATGGCACCAGCATCCTGACCACCGGAATCCCAAAGGTAAGTAGCATTAGGGGTTAGGGTTAGGGTCTAGGGGCAGGGTTAGGATTAGGCACTAAGGGGGAGGGTTAGGTTTATGGTTCAGGGAGTAGGAGGTTAGGTTTAGGCACTAGGGGGGAAGGTTATGTTCAGGCACTGGGGAGGGTTAGGGTAGGGAGAGGGGGAGGGTTAGGATACCTACCAACTGGTGTCAGTATCTTAGCCCTGTCAGGATGCCGGCATCAGCAGGGCCGCAACTAGGGGGGGGCTGAGGGGTCATATGCACCGGGCGCCATCCTGCAGCGGCACCGGCCACACACTTTTCTGTGCCGGAGGTCTGCAGATAGAGACCTCCGGCTGGTGCGTGCCGGACATTGAAAAATCGCCGGAAGATCCCGCCCACCCTCCTGCAGCCGGAAGGTAGGGTAAGCGCTCAAGGGGGGATGGAGAGGGAGTGAGAGGGGCAGCAGTGCTGCACTGGGCGCACTGCCGTCTAACTACGGCGCTGGCATCAGGATTCTGAGCGCCGGGATCCTGAGTGCCAGTATCCCGTACCCATCCCAAATGAACAACTGATGTGGAGACAGGTGTCTCTCTTAAAGCATTGGGATGGGGCCCCTTCAAAATGTTGCTATGGGGCCCTCAAAGTTTTGTCTATGCCCCTGTCCCAAGGTGTAATACTTGGGGGGCAGGGCCATTGGGATACAATTTGCAGTGATTCACATCAGCAAAACCCCCACCCCATCTGCTTCACTTGTGGTTCCCAAGTGCCAACATGCCTTGACAGCTCTTAAAAATGGACATTACAGGACTAGTTGGTACTGTAGAGAATTTGTAAAGAAGAATGTTGAATATTTTTTTTAAGTACAAATTTTAACCTCACACACACCTCCCAGGGGTGTGGGGAATAGCTCTATTGCTATCATCATAGGGCTGGTGGTCCCTGGGGAACAAATTTTTTTGTGGACACCAATTCCCTAAGGGTTCTAGCCCTTTGCTTACCAGCCTAGCGCTGATTGGAAGTATGGTGGGAGCACCCTAGTTCTGGTTGGTAATATCTAGTGCTGGTAAAGGAAAATTCAAGAGGACCCCACATTCTTTGTCCACCCCGATTTATACATTTAGAAGCGCTATTCTGGTTAGGCTTATGGGGGGAACCATACTTTTTTTTACCATGCAATTATACATGAAGAACATAGTGAGATAGCTGTATTAGCATCTATATTGCGGCCCAGAAACCTATTATTGAATCAGTGAGCTATTCTGGAGCATTTTCGGTGATTTCAGAGCATGCAGGTAATTAAATCTGGCGACTGATATGTTTGACATTGTAAAGATTGGGATGACGTTGCATTGTGATTAATTCTTGTGGGTTTTTGGTAACTTTGTCTATATGAACATTCTAATACGTGAAACTCCTTGAAAATTTTCCAGAATTGTGCCAGGTTTGCAAAATAAGAGGTTATTAATTCCCCCCATGATGCTGTACAGCTACACTGCTTCTCACAGCTGCAACAAGAATCAACTTTAGAATCAACTCTTTTCTGCTGAAACCGTTTTAGTATAGTAAGAGGTCTATAATATCCTGTGTAATAGAACATAAACTTATTTAATGCTATAGTATATGGTCGAAAGAGGTAAAGATGAATCCTGTTACCCCAAATTATAGCAAATTAAAGTGCTCAGCCATTTAGAGACTGAAACCTCCAAATATTTCAGAAATAGGTTTCTAGCATTAAATGGGGAATTACCTTGATAAATGATGTTGCTCCTGTCTTAAAGGAAAGTGGACCAAAACTTTGATAAACGACCCCTCCAGCCTTTACATTAGAGTGATTCAGATTCTCACCCATAGGGGTCATTTGTCAAGTTGTCAGGAATATCCCATATGTTGAAACTGATGTCATTACATTTATTCGTTTTTTGCGTCTCCTTCAGGTTAAGGGTTTGTATGTATATTTATACAATGAATGCATATATTTTGAAATGTACGTAAATACCTCCAATGTGGGCCACCATCCACATTTGGCCTAAAAGTGTTTTTGTTTTACAGATAATCTATATTAATTGACATATAAAAATATAAATATGTTATAATCTCTGTATATATATAACAGTTAGCCTGAAGTTTTTATTTCAATATAATCATTGAACACCCTTTATATTTTTAAACATTTACTTTAAGGTATGTTCTTAACACATGTGTAGTAAAGTTAACATTTCTGTTTTACAGTACGTTACTGTATTTCAGGACTGGCCCTTGGGATAGGAGATCATGGATGCAATGTGTCTGGGGTCCTTATTCTCTAGAGGAACTCCATTATTTATTTCCCTATACTGTGAACACACTTTGTGCTTATTTCTGAGAGATGCATTGGAGTGGTAAGTACCAGTTCATAGAAAGCTTATAGGGGCAGCCAGTCCACTGTCAACATTAGCCACAGCCGCTTAGAGCTGTACTGTTTCTCCTTCAAATGTACACGCAGAGTGGTCATACCCTTGTATTGCTTGCGTTTGGTCACTAAGGTTGGTGACTTGTGGAACCAAGGCTGCTGGATTGTTTACTAGCCATAGACTAAAACAATGAGAACTATTGGCATCTTCAATGCATTCTAAATCTGGGTACATACATACTGATAGATATATCACCCGTTCCATAGAACGGGCAATATACTGTATCTATAGTGCATTGCTGGGTGTTTATGTCTGTAAATGACGTCGTTCACAGACATATCCGATCTGCTGTGCAGCACAGCAGATGGCCAATCGGCTGATGTGTACAGGAGACCCGCCAATCGCATGTAGACAGGCTGCAGTGAGCCGGCATTGATTGACAGCTCAGTAGAGCAGGAAAATTTTAATTCCCGCCCCCAGTTGAGCTATAAAGCCTGGCACATTGGGCAGATGATTGTGTATACACTTACCAATCATCAGATAGATCAGCCTAGTGTGTGCCCAGCTGAAGATTTCAAACAGGGTGTCTTAATTGTATACATGTCATACACATACATATACATGAAATTAATTAAATTATATAATATTTCATTAGATTGCAAGCTCTCACGAGCAGGGCCCTCTACCCTCTTGTGCTTCCTCTTACTTATACCTTAATCTACTCCACACTTGGGCACCTAATACTTAGTTGCTTAAGTCCTGTTGCTTATTTGAGTGTTATGATCGCTAATGCAGGAATGTATATAAGCCTTGTTCTGCATTGTATTGTACTGTAAGTTACTGGTTTCTTGTTCACTTATTTATGTACTTTGTAAGGTGCTGCGGAACACTTGTGGACCATTTAAATAAAGGATAATAATAATAATGTCATATAATTCTCTGTTATATTCTAGCCACCATTTATTTGCATTGTATGATAGCCACATAACTGGAGTCTGCACTATATGATAGCTACCATCATCAGGGTTTGCATTGTGAACAAGACACCACAATTGAGACTATTTTACATAGTAGCCACTAGGAGGAAATTCTGCTACTTACAAACATATTTAAATTCTATTAAATACCAGCTACTTTCATTGTATTCCATATTCTTTACCAGCTACTTTCATTGTATTCCATATGCTTTTCTATATTAAAAATTAGTCACTAGAGTTCATTTTAGAGGATAGCCATGATAAAGGGAATCTGTATGGTAAATAAGCAACTAGAAATGAGTATTTGATAATTATATTAGCTTTCAAAAATGGTCCTGATTATAAATTGTGCTGTACATAATCCAGCAAAATCGTCATGTATTTTAATACTTGGCAAGTGCATTTCATCTGTTGCATATGCTGGGTTTAAATCGTATTATATGTGTTTATTTTGTGTATATATAGGCATGTTTTTAACTATAGGGAACCCAATTCTTTGCCTTTGCCTTATGACATTATGTTCCAATCAGACTGTAAAAGGGGGACCACTATATTAAAATAGGCACTTAAATATTTCTTAATCAAAGAGTTTGCACTTCTTTTAAAACAAGCAAATTTTTACATAGAATTATTACAACCAGCATTAGAGTATGTTTAGGTCTAACTACTGGACTCAGTAGCTATTCCTCTATGGCAGGGATGGGGAACCTCAGGCCTGGGGGCCGTATAAGGCCCCTGAAATCATTTGGTCTAGCCTCTGGAGCTTTTTTCTGCTAGCCTCATCTGGCTAGCAGGGTGCCTAGAATGGCACACTGCAGCCATAATCTATGCAGCAGTGCCACCTGGAGCATCCTTAGGATGCTTCAGATGGTCACACTGCTGTCCGTACAGCTCCCCGGAGCATCCTCAGAACACTCCGGGCATTGTTGTAAACACAGCCTATTGTGGCCCACTCCTGTGTGACCTCACACAGAGGGGACATGGCCTGCACCAGGCCCGGGAAAAATATTATATATATCGAAATGGCCCTCGGCAGAAAAAAGGTTCCCCACCCATGCTCTATGGCAACTGGTGTGATGTCACTGAGATTCCTGGGGAATTCACCAGGCACTTTAACTTAATTGGCAGTTTTATGTTCCTATCTCACTTATCATGAGAACATCAGAGAGTGAATGCACAAATATCATGGGGTTCAGTTTTGTAAGAAGAGGTGTTAAGTGTCAAATGTGCTATAACCAGCGCTATTTGACACTTACAATGAACATCAGAATGTATCAAAGCAGATAATGTAGAAAAAAAATCACTTTTCTCTACATTATCTGCAATCATCTCAGGGCTGTAACTAGGGTGGTGTGACATGTGCCACGGCACAAGGCACCACAGGGCAGTGGGTGCTGTTCTGGCCTATCCATTTTCTGTTTATAATCATTCTCACTTGTAGCTTTCTCTTATTTTATCCACAGCAACTCCTGACCACCCCTATCTCCTCTCTGGCTGACTCCTCCTCCATCTGACCACTTCCCCAAGCACCTTTAGTCACATCCTCTTTTATTTAACACACACATTTCAAAATACTGTCATACCCGGGACTCAAACCTATCACCTCTTACTTGGCAGTCAAACACCTTACACAAAGAACTAGCTGCCCCTTCTGATGGCAGCCTTGAACTCAACCACTGATTCCCACCCCAGGTGTTACCAGCACACCTAGAGTACCTAGAGTACCCTGCGGCTGATATATGCTGCATATCAGTGGCGTAACTAGGGTATTTGGAGCCCAGGGCAAATTTGAAAAGGAAGCCCCCCCCATGGGCGTGGTCACTTAAAAATGGGGCGTGTCAACATGACACACCCCTTTATTTTCAAACTGAACATTCTTATCCATATGCACCTTAACCCCAGTAGTACCCCTTATACAGTACCCCCAGTATGCAGTTGTGGTCCCTCTCATGCAGGCCCATAGTAGTGCCCCTTATACAGTATCCCCAGTAGTGGTCCCTCTTATACAGCCCCCAATTAGTTCCCCTTACTCAGTACCCCCAGTAGTGGCCCCCCCAAATGCAGTGCCCCACGTAGTGTTCCCCCTTATGCAGTGACCCCAGTAGCAGTCCCCACAATGCAGTGCGCCCAGTAGCGGTATCCCCTTATGCAGTGCCCTTTTATATAGTGCTCCCAGCAGTAGTCCCCCCCATGCAGTTTTCCCAGTAGTGGTCCCCTTATGCAGGCACCCTGTAGTGATCCCCCCTATCTAGTGCCCCCTGTAGTGGTCCCCGCAGTGCCCCTAGCAGTAAGCCCCTTATATAGTGCCCCCAGCAGTAGTGTCCCCCCCTCCCATGCAGTGCCCCCAGTAGTGGTCCCCCTGATGCAGGCTCCCAGTAGTGACCCCACCCCCATCCAGTGGTCCCTGTAGTGGCCCTTCCTATTATTGCCCCCAGTAGTGGTCCCCCGAGTGCAGTGCCTCTAGTAATACTAGGCCCCTTTTAGAATGCCCCCAGTGGTAGCCCCCCCAAGTAGTAGTCCCCAGTAGAGGTCCTCCCAATGGCACCCCCAATAGATGTCCCCCCCAGTAGTAGCCAACCCCTCCCCCGTTGTGCAGATAGGTTTAAAAATAAATAAATATATATAAAAATATACTTACCTGATTCCACGCTGCTCCTGCTCCTGTCCGCGATGCCGCTCCCGCCCTCCAGTCCGCCCGGGCTGGCGAGCTCAGCATTATGGGACTGACGTCATGATGTCAGTCCCATTACCCACTGCAGGAGCCGGACGGAAGTCCGGCTCTTGCAGTGGGTGCTGCAGCAGTCAATGAGAGTCTATCTGACTCTCATTGGCAGCTGTTTAACACACGCATCGCCACCAGCGCTGGCGGCGATGCGTGTGTTATGCACAGCCTGAGCCTGCCTCCTGGCACTATTGGGCAAGCGCTCAGGGGGAGGGAACGGGCTCAGGCGTGCAGCACAGGACCGGCGCTGGAAGACTAGCGCCGGTCCTGTGCAAATGTGTAGCGCTGACCGCACTCATTGCGGTCGGCGCTACACTGGCTATCTAGGGCGGGCGGGTCGGTACTGTGGCCGGTGGCGCCCCCCGCGCCGCTGGTCCAACGGCGACCAGGGCACGAACCCCGCTCGCCCTGCCCTAGTTACGCCACTGCTGCATATACACTACAAGTAGCACTCTTTTTATACCTTCAGTCAGTGATCATCTGTATTCTCACACTGTATTTGACTCACACTGTATTTGACAGTGATACCTAGATAACAGTGGTACAATGGGATAATACCCTTCATCATGGTACGTGACAAATCAAATTTGTTTTGGCTCTTAAAGCCACATCTCTTCTTCGGGTGTGCATCCTATGTCCCTATTTGAATTTGAATAATAGGGATGCTCTTTCTGGACCAGGACACCAAAAAGTCTGAAACGTGCAGTGGGGCCATCCAGGAGGTAAGCCACACTGCATTAGCACTATGCTGATGCACTGCAGGTCTTGCACAGATAGCTAGTTGGGGGAAGTTTCTCTCCCCCAATTTGGCAGATGATGTTAATACATCTCGATAAGAGGCAAAGCAAGAAGAACTACAGTATAGTGGCACAATACATTCAACATTCTCCCACGGAAAGATTCATATGTATCTATATGTATATTAGTGTGGGATTTATGGTTTCAGTGAGGCAAGAAGATTCAATCATGGACAATGCACTGTACATGTCAGAAAGCTCAACGTACAGGGGAGATGTACTAAGTTCTGGAAAGTGATAAATTGGAAAGTAATAAAGTACCAGCTACTCAGCTCCTGTCATCTTACAGGCTGTGTTTGAAAAATAGCAGTTAGGAGCTGATTGGTTGATAGTTTATCACTTTCCAATGTATCACTTTCCAGAGCTTAGTTCATCTGCCCCAAAGTCTGAAACTGTCTTTTCTGTGTTCAGTCAATGGGTCTAGGCAGTAAAATCCGATTATCCCATGCAAAAGTGGAAAGTCAGGGAATTTAATAGTAGGAAAGAGAAAATAAAGAATTTATTGAATGTACAAACCACTACCAAGGAATATACGAAACAAAATAAATGAATTTTCACTTAGTCCATCTAGTTTATAGATGAGAAGCCAATCAGGAGTAGACTCTTGCACTGCTCAGCCAATCACATATAGGTCCTCATTCAGAGGCGCTCGCAAGAAGCGAACACTCTCTCTGAATGAGGGCGGCCACTTGATTTTTAAAGTGCGGCCTCCTGGTTGCTAGCTAAGCTGTGGGTTACCACCCACAGCTTTAGCAACCAACCAGGGTGATGGTCACGATGGCCAAGACTATCACGACCATCGGGGCTTGCGACGAGACCCTAAGGTTGGGTCTCGGCAACCGCAATCCCCAGGGAGCTTCCTGCTCTGATCGAGCAGGAAGCTCCCCACTGAACATCACTGCTGATGTCAGTGCGGCCGCCCACAAAACGGCAGGCGTTCCGTTGGGAACGCCTCCGTTTGTGTAGCCACCCCCCCGCCCCGTCTACAAAACGGGGCGAGCTGTCGGTCACCATCTACAGCTGCCCCTTTTGTAGTGAGCTCCGGAGCGAGAGAATTTGTCTCTCGCTCCGGGGCTTGTGCACGCGCAGTGCAGCCGCTGCGCGTGCGCAGGGCCTTAACATCGACCCAGTTGCGAGCGCTTAGCGCTTGCGACCGGGTCTGAATGAGACCCATAGTCAGTTAGAAATAGGTGAAATTAAGTAACTTTTAGGTATGATTTTCAGCGAATACAGTACAAGTGAAAGTAAAATCTACTCAATTTTAATCCTTTTTAACCACAAATAATGCGACCAGTCAAAAACGTACACTGGGCGGTTGCCTGAAGATTATCTTCAAACAGCTGTCAAAGCCAGGGGGAACTCCCAGTCCTTTGCATCCCTGCACCCTCCGCCCTCCGCCAATGTCTGCCGGTCACTGATCGGGCAGCACGGCAGGACCACCCACCCGGTGGCTGCAGAAAGGAGCTGCCACTGGGGAAATGTAAATGAACAGCCCTCAGACCTGCCCCCAGTATGCACCAATCAATATTAATATTATGTATTTAAAAAAAAAAAATCAAATCATGTTGGATAAGTTTCAAATATATGACATATAACTTATCATAATTCAAATACACAGTTGTGACCGGATTTGGAAAAAATATTAGCCAGCTAAGTGGTTAAATAGCACTCTTAAAATTCCAAGTTGTTCGGCTCACCATGAATGACTTACTGTAGGTCTTTCAGGAATTAAATATGAAATAGGAATATGTGGCAATGTTCATATTTAACCACAAGTGTATTTTGGTATGATGTGTAAGGAGATTCCGGGCAAAGTCTGCAATTACTAAATATTTACATTAGAGATGTGCGGTTCAGTTCTCCAGAAATCCGAATCCACCCAAATTTCGTGAATCTGGGTAAATCCGAGTCGCAGTTCTAATCTCCTGAGGATATCCGGTTAAATCTGGGTCGCGGTTCTGATCTTTTTGCGGTTCAGAATTCGGATTTTAAATCCGAATTTCAGGTTTTGGATTGCATAAATTACATGTTTTTAGCTGTTTTTAAAACTTTTTATCTATTTTTTATTTTAAAAAAACAGTTGAAGGTGGTTTGCAAAACACTTGCATCTCTCCATATATAGAACATGTTCTACTTACCTGTAATCCACTATCCATTTTGTAAGACATGATGTATGTGTGCACTACACCTGCATCTCTCCATATATGGAACATGTTCTACTTACCCATAGTCTACTATCCACTTTGTAAGACATGCTGTATGTGTGCACTACACCTGCATCTCTCCATATATGGAACATGTTCTACTTACCCATAGTCTACTATCCATTTTGTAAGACATGATGTATGTGTGCACTACACCTGCATCTCTCCATATATGGAACATGTTCTACTTACCCATAGTCTGCTATCCACTTTGTAAGACATGCTGTATGTGTGCTCTACACTTGCATAGCTCCTTAGACATTAATGATCTGCTTGTGAGCTTCTCTCCTCAATTCTCCTGAAAAGCTGAGCAGAAGAGAAGCAAGATTAAAATAATGGCTGTGCACATATAATTTAAATGGTCTAAAATCCCCTCTGTAGTAGCAAGTACTACTACTACATGTTATTAAACATGCCTGTATAATGTGCTTGTTTATTTTTTATTAGCTGCATTAATTCCTGTTTATCTGTCACTGGGGTATTATTGTAAGACTAAAAAAACATAATGTCACCCAGGTTTACTGTATGTAAACTCCATATAAATGCTATGTACAGTAAACATATGCACGCCACAATCATCAATATCTGGGAATAAATTCAGCAGTATCTGTATTAAGCACAGTTATTTAATGCTGCAGCATCCGTTTGATCAAACATTACAGAGCTTCATGTCAGGCAAGAGGGGAGAAGTGATTAACGGTATTCATCTTCCATGATGGTTCATTGCTCCTCCCCTCTGTTAACCTTTAATATATTCATTGCCTTATTTTCATACATGTTGATTGAAAAGAGCTCCATCTTGTAAGTACTGCGATTGTCACCCAAAGTAAATGTAAAATCTTTATTCTCACCAATGTCTAAATCATTGTTTTCCAGCGGTGCAGATCATGTGGCACAGATTATTAATAGCCCTGGTCTCTACACCACTTGACACAGCGCTCCAGCTGTCATTCTGCTCTCTGGCTCATATGATTCTTACACTGGTGGAGTGCCAGGCTCAGGCCTGTTCCATCAGTCAATGTCACCCACAAACCAGTGATGAATAGCTCGGCTGTCGTTGTGGCAAGGTCTGGGCGCTCATTCACACACGTCTGACTTTTACCAACTTCTACACACACCAGCTGAGACCTGTCCCAGCTGATACAGGCCATGCTGACCTGAAAACAATTCATCCCCCTTCTTGATTAGTTAAAAATGAAACAAATCCTAATGTGATCATGTCACTAATTATGCATTTAATTCAGTTATAAGGAGCTAATGGCTCCCTCAGTGACAGCTTTTACTGCTAAAAGGCAATTCATTCCTGAAACTGAGAAATCTAATTACACAAAATGCTTTGTTCTAATCTTTTCAGAGAATAATCTTATTTGTAGACATTAACATCCCAGATGCTGCTGCTGTTTGTCCATTATGACAGTGTTTGTCCTGAATAATGTATAAATAGCTCTTTCTGGACAGTTGCATGTCACTAAATCAATACAATTTGCTGCCTTCTGTTACATTAAGTCGGCATCGGCAAGCTGGAGAAAATTAACCTTTTTTTGTTTTTTTGCTCACAAGCCTTCAGAATGAGGAATGAGACGCATGCCAAAAGATGACTGTCATTCACTCTGACACAAGTTGTTTAAAAGTTAATAAAAAAGATTGCTATAAATGAGAACGGTATTTCCTTAAAGGGACATAAACCTATAAATAGCCTGTGTTTTATTGAATTTATCACAGGGAATATATAAGCTAAACATACCTTTATGTAATCCTTCTCTGCTGGTTATGTCTGGAAGTTCTTAGGTTGTTCATATTTTCAGACTTCGGGCTTGATTCAGAGGTGGGCACAAATGGCTTCGCAGCTGTGATCCCTTACGCAGCGTACTAATGAAAATATGCATATATCACTGCGCCTAACATTGTATTGAGACGGGAACTGGCTGATTCTCATGTCCGCGGCTTGTGTACGGCGAATAAACCATCGGATGCATATTGGATGATAATCGACTATCTGAGCAACTGTATGGTCGCGTAGAATAGCCATCGGAACAGAGACGCCAGAGCTATTTTCACTGTGTTTGGGATCGCAATCGCCATTGTGACCTACCCCCTAAACAGTCATAACATGCCTGCGTTGTGGCAAGATGTGGGCTCTCATTAACAAATGTCAGACTTTTACCAACTTCTACACACACCGGTAGTGACTCCCCTCTTACCTCCCACAAATAACTGTCAATAATAACTGCTAAGTCCTTGATATGACAGCAGGCATTAATTAAACTTGACGCATGCACAGTGTGACTCATACACATGTACAACCACAGATAATTGCACAATTGCAAAAATATCAATTGCGTCCACCTCTGAATCAGGTCCTTAATGATATCTTACATTTCTCTTGTAAATTACTGGCCTGGCATTTGTACCACCGCTGGTGTCTCTAATACACTGCTTGTGTACAAAGACGCAGCATCGGTCGCACATCGGTCTGTTGAAGCTGAGTAATTGGCTGAGACAAGTTCAGTTTAAAATTGAATCGCGGCGACGCCATCTTGCGACTGGCCGCAAGACGCCATCTTGAAAATAAGATCGCAAGATGCCATTTTGCGAATGGCTGCCTAAGCGCCATTTTAGATACACTCACATTTTAGTACATGCGGTGATAATACTATTAGCACCATGCGATTGCATCTCCCATCATTTCTCATATACACGATAATACGCATAATAGCGCTGTTAACTAGTCGCATATTAACGAATGCACAAGACCCCGAATGAAAACACTGTTTAGTAGCTAAATGCGCTCGCATCCGCACCAAGTTAACTAGCGTCTTCATATCAAACCCCGTACACTCACACATTACATATTCACTTACAAGGTTCCATTAGCTTTAAGATATAAGATTTAAGTTTGTTCGGTTAATATAAATGCTGTGAAATAAAGATATTTGGTAACTAAGGTTTTATACATGCTAAGAAAGCCGTGTTTGGTTTTGTACTGATGCGTACTCTTTCCACAGTACTCCAGTGTAATCGGTGGGGAGATCGCATCATGCATTCTCGAGTTATGGATCGCAGAGACTTCAAGCAACAAAATGTATTAACTGTTAGGATGTTACAGGGGGCGGGAAGGGAGAGACCCCCAGCTGTTAGAGGCAGAGAGAGTCTATTTTAACCAGCCTGTTAAATGCTCCATAACAGATGGATCCCCCTTGGGAACCAATAGCATCAGCAACAAACGTCTCTATTGTTTTACCTATTCCTGGGGGGTATAAATATGTGTGCTCCAACACTGGGTTTTAGTTTTCGTGCCGAATGCTGATAGACGAGGGGTTTCTTGCTGATGCCTAGCACCTGGTATCGGAAGCGCTGCGTATGCATACTGTACTTGGGTCTGTATAATTCCTTTTGCGCCTAAATTGTGTCTGGATCAATTGCGTGTAACTGTCTGAACTTTTACTTGAATAATACTTGTGCTTTGGAACCACAGATTCCAGGTCTAATAGGGGTATTCAATATGGGTGCGATAAGTCCGTTTTTTGCGTTAATATCGCACTTTTAAACTTTTTTGCGTTAATATCACTGGTTTTAGTTTTACACCGTATTCAATTTCAAAGACTTATCGCAGTTTTGAAAAGTCTTTGATAAAAAACGATGATAAGTTTTCACCATTGAATAGGTGTCGAAAAAAAGTGCAGAATTGAGGTTTAGGGGTGCAGGCTTAAAAAAAATAGCCTGCACCCCTGAGATTGACATTTAAAAAAGAACTGTGTCAAAAAAAGTAAAAAAAAAATAGGGACACCCCAAAAAATTAATTTAAAAATTGGGGTGCAAAAAAAAAAAAGGGAAAAAATTGTTAAACAATAGGCAAATAGGTTCAGGGCTATTCTGCATGTATGCGGCAGGTGTTTTCTAGAATAGAATTATAGCGGCAGGTGCACAAATGCAGAATTTTTAAAAACTTACTTTAGGGACATCAAAATATGCTAGTACCCACTTTCATGTACCCCAAATTTGATGGGACCACTTAAAAAAACGAAAAAAACAACCTAACTGCATCACTTCTTCAATGTCGGGAAAAAAACACCTGCTGCGGTTATTTAAAGCCCCGACTTTCAATTAAAGGCTAAAACGGGGGTACCCATAGTGTTCCCCCATGTTTTTACAACTTTAGGGGGGTCTTACAATTATTTTAAGGAAAACTTCGTAACTATACGCAAATCCTACTTCGGAGTTTCCCGTTTTCGTTAATTTGATATTGTATACGGGGATAAGCGGGAGCGCGCACCATACCTTTACGCAGAAAAATTCTCCGATATGAAACGTTAACTTCGCCAGGGAAGTTAACCTTTCATATTGAATACTCCTCTATGTCTTTATTTACTGTATGACTGCATATGCAAATTAGCGTTATCCTTAGAAGGTATAGGCAGGATATTAGAAGGGTATAGGAAGGTGTGTATAGAGGTTCTGATCCAGTATCGTTAGGTCACGCTATCAAACTCCTGAGAAACCCTATGGCTGCTAAGAATGTCCGTCAGAATTAAGACATATGTAAAACTGTATACAAGGACGCAGTTGTGGCAGGGACACTCCTACAAATTGCTTGCTATACGCCCACATTTTACTAGGCACTCCGTTACCTCCCATAAACGTTCACTTAATGTCAATCACTCTAATTCCAAATCCACACTACAACCGCCATCTGTAAACCATTGCGACACATGCAAAGTGCGCATAAGCTGTACAGAAAACATTGTATCCAAATGCTCAAACATCGGCATTGTAGCCTCCTCTGAATGTAACACTCTCTAATGATTGAGGGGATTATCACATTGATCAACAGTAGATTTTTCAGAGGATAAAACAGCAAAAAATTGGTGTGTGTCAAATGTGACCTAATTTACTAGCATCCTCATATTATTTAGGTAAAGTCCTAAGACAAAACTTCTAATATACATTGACCAAAACAAAGGAAAATACAAATTAGTGTTAGAGTGTATGAAGGTGTACACTGCACACTACTGCCTGTATTTCTGTCTCTTGGCCCACTAGTGTTTTAACTGGAGCTAGAACTATGAGCGATCCAGTTATGGCTCAGATTTTCCCACCAAGTTCAGATCTCAGAACGAACTGAAATTTTCCCAGAAATGTTGGATCTCGCATGTTTTGGATTGTATATCCCATGATTAGACACCATTTCACACAGGAAAGTGTAGAGGGAGGGTGTGGGCTGTAGGTGCTCACAGGGGTGCCGAGAGGGGGGGTGGGTACTAATCCTTGATAAAAAGGCCAGACATCCACTACCCGCCCCCTCCCTTACCTCTCAACAGCAGTGTCACTGGGCACAAGCTGCTGTGTGCTGGGCTGCGGTGGTACCAGGGACACTGATACCACTGATCAGCAGCTTAATTTTCCTCTGCCTGTATGGGAGGGAAGGGGGGGTGCAATCACTTTGATTATGCCCTCCCCATGGATTTGCACCTGGCTGAGGGGCACATGGTACCCAACTGCACAGCAAGAGCAGCAAAACTTTTTTTTAAGGAGCGTGGCATCACCTACTGACATTAGGCCATGCCCCCCAAATTACCAGTGCCTGGCAAGGCTCACTGCAGCCCTGGGTGCTCATAGAAAAACACCATTAGGACGTCATTAGGATTCTATAGTGTCGTGGGCATTTCTAGAGAGGAGGGGGCCCATGTGCAGTCTCCGACATGGGCCCTCTACTCTCCGTCCGGCAGCTGCCTACTCACTGAGCAGAGTGCGACCAGCGCTGCACTTATAGACTCTGGGCACTAGAGTGTACCCAGATCCTATATGGCATACACAGACCACCGGGAAAATAGCCGCAGCAGCCATTTTCCCTGTACTGCACATGCACAAGCGATGGGAAAATGGCTTCGGCAGCCATTTTCCAGTTGTTTTTACAGGCGCAGACACCGGAGCTGATGTGGGACTCCGGAGAGGTAAGTTTTATGGGTGCAGAGTGTGCGGTGTGGGCCCCCCTGGAACCATGTGCTCCGCACACCCTGCACCCATTATAAATATGTCCCTGTATACTGGGTAGGAAGGATGACTGCACGCATCTTTATATGTGTGTTTGTCAGATACCCTAGCTAGCAACTGCTACTGTGTGGTGCGCAAATACGCTCTTGTATATGAATGTTTGTTAAAAAGTGAACTTGCACTTTTTTTCCATAATGATATCTATCTTGTTTCTATCTACACTGCAGTATATTATATATTGCCACTTTGTATAAGGACTGAGACATTGTGATTCCAAGATTATTTGTCCAATAAATACTGTACATTGTTGTGTCTGAGTGAGCTGCACCCAACCAATAACCCTTATTCTGTTATAAAAATAATATATATATATATATATATATATATATTACTCCACTAAGACTCTCCTAAGGATTTATCATTTCCGAAGTAACATTGTATGGGTATTACAACTGGGTGATTTTAAACACATGCCATGTTTTGCACACACAATAAACTTGGTGGTTCAGAATTTCTTAAAGTCTGACAGGTGCATGCTAATTATGATAATGACATCTTCCAACTGTGACAATAATGAACAACACTATCAGCCACCTTAAGTCCATTGGTAGCATGGTTTGTGGGGTCCCAAACAAACCAAGCACTTCAGTCACAAAAGTGGCAGTCCCTGACCCTAAGTACTTGGTTTGTTACACTGTACATGTAATTTTTACTAAGCAACATTAGGGTTGACTGTCATGCTGACTGTCAGACAAAAAAATTCTAGGCAATTTTTGACAGTCAGAAACTACATGTAAAAGATTGCAATGGCTGCAACAATAGTTTTCCATGTCACCAACTGAAGCAAGAGGTAGTACATTACTATGCTTCAGCAACTGGGACAACAGCAACAAGTCATCCAAATGCACACATCAAGCCATGATATAGGGAAGGGGGGATTGTACTTTAAGTAACAGCTAGAGAAGCAGAAGGAGGAGATTAAACTAATCGATTCCATTAAGTATGTTGGACTTGTAAATCAAGTTCTTTATTCGCTTTGCCAGGACTAAAGGGTTTGTAACATCTTGCAATTGGATCACTTCATTTTGCCAGCCATGCTTGATCCCGGTTTAAGTCACACAAAATGTCTTTCTTTCCAACTGATACAGACCTTAAGAGATGCAAACAGCACCTTGTGAACAAGTTATCAGCTCAAGTGGCACATGACATGATGAAGTTTCCTCTTCAATTTCTTCTACAATTGCTGCTACCAGGAAAAAAACGAGCCTTACTAAGAGACCCCTGGTGATGATGATGAGTCAACTCAGCACACCAAAGTGAAACACTATGATATCTTATCAGCTTAAAGAATTGCTCACAATTATTGACACATCTACCATGACTCAGGGTGAAATATATAAAACCTTGGAGAGAGATAAAGTGCCAACAATAAGCACCTAGGCTGTGTATGAAAAATGACAGTTAGAACTGATTGGTTGGTACTTTAACTCTCTCTAAGCTTTGAAACATCTCCCCCTCAATCTGATGCAGTAAGCATCAATAGAATGGTAGAGTGTTATGTTAATGACAATGTACAAATTAGAATCTCACACAGTCCCTTCCTCCAATGTGTACTCAGAAAAACTGTTTAGTACAACCACGAACATTGTGAGCAAATGGCGCATGAGGCCACTTCCAAAAAGTGTGGAAACACTGATGATCATAAAAATGAACTACAAATTCTATGAGGAAGACCTTTGCTGCCAATTTCAACAAAGTGCAGAGACTTTTGTAATAGTGAATTGCAGTGAGGATGAGCTTATATTGTCTGATGATATTAACATTGATGTAGGGTGATGATGAGGATGATAATGACATCTTCCAACTGTGCCGATAATTAACAACACTATCAGCCACCTTAAGTCCATTGGTAGCTTGGTTTGTGGGGGCCCAAACAAACCAAGCACTTCAGTCACAAAAGTGGCAGTCCCTGATGCTGAAGTACTTGGTTTATTAAACTGTACATGTCATTTTTAATGAGCAACATAAGGGTGGGTGGGAGGACCCAAGGACAATTCCATTGTGCACCACATTTCAGTATGGGATTTGACAAAATAGTGTGTGTTTGATAGGCAGTGTATATAACTGTACTTTACAGGAGCGTTCATGTTCTTTTTGTCTTGCAATGCCATCCATTACCAGCTTCTCATTCAGACGTATTTGCCTCATTTCCTGCAGCTTCTTCACAGATACAGAATAGTATCATCAAATCATATTTTCATATAATTAATAATTATCAACTTCAACTAGGCTGTTATTCTGCCTTGAACGTCTTGTATTGTCCTCAGGCATTTGATTTGCAGTTTGGATTCATGTTTCCACTTTAAAAATCTTATTGGGATTTTGGAAACTTGTTTTATTAATTGTTTTTTCCATGGCTCCGATTTGATTTTACTTTATAGTAGTTATATTAGTACTGTAATCAATCAATCAATCAATCAATTAACTAATCAACCAATCCTTTACGTGGCTTCCACTAAGGCCTCTGATCTAGTTCTTGATTAATGAAAACATTCTATAGGATTGTATACAGTAGTTTATTAAACTACCATCCTGTCTGCCACTGCAGTGTCACTATGTTTCATATATACTGTATACTATATTCTTTTAAACTGCTATGTGTTTGTGCCACTGTTCTGTCACTTAGTTTAGCGAGTCAGCTCGCTGCAGCCTTTGGCAAATTTTGGTGAATACAATATTGTGAACTCTAAGGTCTTCAAAATTGACTAGAAATGATTGGAAATGTTATTGATGTTAATAATATTGTTTTTAGCAATTTGAAATAAATCCAAAACCTACAACTAAATCACTTGAGGGTGGTTTGCCAAAACCAAATCACGACAATGATTTAGAACCAAAACACGGGAGTCTGCGCACATCTCTAATACCAAGAGGCCTCAAACCAGATATGAATATTAAAATGTTAATGCGTCTCTTCACAAATACTGGCTTATTAAATTTAACTCTGCATTACATTTTTGCCTATTTTCCTGGATTACCCACCTGAAATATACTTTTGCCTTCATCTAGGATCTTTTTGTAAACAAATGTCTGTAATATATATGGACGTCTATTAATGCTTAAGAATAATTTATGCGATAATGATTAAATGTTGGTAATTTTTACCTCTGAGACCAGTTTGTTTTTTTAATGAATGGTCTTATATTAATGTATCTTTTTATATTTAGTCCATTAATTTAATGGCCTGGTACCATTGTGTGTTCTGGACCATCACACTTACTTATTATTGTTATAATCATTATGGGGCCAACAGGCCGCCATCAGGGGGGGACTGCCGGGACTAGAGTCCCAGGCCCGGACACTGGCAGAACGAGGAGGGCCCGTCCGCTCCTACAGCTGCTGCACAGCCCGCAACCCTGCACTTCTTCCTTGAGTAAAAGAAGGAGGCCCGCTACTACCGCCTCCGCTGCCACCGATCCACACTACCTGGAGGGCCTGACTGGACAGCTCCACCCACCTACAGGATGCGCTGTGATCAATAAAGTTTATTTTGTTGGACTCTTCAAGGAGGTAAGGTAAGTGGGAAAAAGTTAAATGCGCATAAGGTGCAACAACAAAACATTTCAGGGTGTGGTATCATACCACTTCAGCACTGGAAAAAGCCAAAGCAAGTTTATCATAAATTATATTAAATGCAAGAGCACTTATTATGCAAGGTTGCTAACTACTGTATATAGTTTGACTGTATGCCTCCTTAGCCAATTAATGCTGGGACTGACAGCCTGACCAATATTTGTAATGTAATATAGACATTCAGAAGGTCAACAGGTGGGAGCAGGGGCCTGCCTATCTTGTCAGAGTCGGGAGTAAGGATACAGCCTTTGAACCTCTATATACCCCTTAGTCGGGACTAAGGATACTGCCTTTGAACCTCTATATACCCCTGCCTATACCTTCTAATATCCTTCCTATAAACCTCTAAGGATGACGCTAATTTGTGTATGCAGTCATCCAGTAAAAAAAGACTCCAAACCTTGAACATGTGGTTCCAAAGCACAAAGTATTATTCAAGTAAAAGTACAGCAGTTACATGCTATGATCCTCATATAATCTTAGCGCAAAGAGATTATACAGACCCAAGTACAATTATACATACGCAGCGCTCTCTGGTCCAGATGTTAGGCATCATCAAGAAACCCCTTGTCAATCAGCATTCAGCACAAAGACTAGGAACCCAGGGTCAGAGCACACATATTTATACCCCCCAGAAATAAACAACTCAATAGAGAAGTTTGTTGCTAATGCCATTGGTCCTAAAGGAGAGGGCATACGTTACAAGGCATTTAACAGGTTGATTCAAATAGACACAACCCAGCCTCTAACAACTGGGGGTCTCTGGTTTCCTGCCTCATGCAACATCCTAACAGTTGTTCATATAATGTACATTTTATTGCTTGAAGTCTCTGCAGTCCATAAGTTGAGAATGCATTATGCGATCTCCACACCGATGGTACCGGAATACTGTTGAAAGAGTACGCATCAGTACAATACCAATCATGGCTTACTTATCATGTATAAAACCTTAGTTACCAAATAATCTTTATTTCACAGCATGACCAAACTTAAATCTTATACTTTAAAGCTTATTAAACCTTTTATGTGAATACATAATGTGTAAGTATGCAGGGTGTGATGTAAAGACGCTAGTTAACTTGGGGCAGATGCGTGCGCAAGAAGCTAATAAACAGCGTTTCATACAGGATCTTATGCATTCGCTAATATGCGATTAGTTAACAGCGCAATTGTGCGTATTAATGTGTGTATGAGAAATGGTGCACTTAAATCTCACTTAAACTAAGTGAACACCTAGCAGTGTGGAATGCTGAGCCTTGTAGTTCCATGACTTGCTCATGCCCCAGCAGCTCCCACCCTTTTCAGGCTCCAGAATACTGGTCTTTGTTCTCCCAGGGCCTGTGTGGATGCAAATTAGCACAGCTACAAGACCCAAACCTCAGATAACACTCTTGGCTTTGAAGGTATTTTATTGTAGAAAGCCTGCTAATGTAAGGTGCTACAAACAACCCTCTTGCTGTATTCGAGCAGCGCCACCTGGAGTGAGAGCAGACGTTATGTCCAGGAAGCTTGTCTACACAGGCTAGTTGTCACGTGGCCATTTGCTCTGTTTAGCTAATGAAATTCAATTTTGACATACTGTACAGCCATTTCTGAAATATATCCTTTAGAGGAATTATAATAATATACACTTTATCCAGAGCACCCAAACTACGTAAAGTCATGAAATGGGCTTTTGATGAATTGCCGTAACTTATGGCGATGGTCACAGATGCAATCGCATGATGCTAATAGTTATATCGCCACATGTACTAAAGTGTGAGTTTATCTAAAATGGTGCTTAGGCGGCCATTCGCAAAATGGCGTCTTGCGATCTCATTTCCAAGATGGCGTCTTGCGGTCAGTCACAAGATGGTGTTGCTGCGATTCAATTTTAAACTGATCTTGTCTCAGCCAATAATCCAGCTTCGACAGTCCACCCTTTGATAGTGAACTACATGCTATCACAATCTGATTTTAAAATATAATTTAGGCTTACATTTATATACTATTTAGTGTTATTATGGGATGGCGCAAGGTGGTTCTTAATCCATCAATAATGTGTCTCTGAGTGGGGACATAAAACTACTATTATACGCACACCGTGGATCTTGGAAGATCATGTGAAAGGTGTGGGGATACACCAGTCCTATAAAGGCAGTCTTGAAAGGGAATTGAGACTTTACATTATCTGAGGTGTTTTTAAAAATAACATTTCAATAATACATTCTATGCATGTCTAAATATAATACATTAAATGATGGTATTTCCTAGTTCAGGGTTGTAATGCAGTTCTGTATTTACCTCGGTATTCATACTGACCACCATCATAATTTCGTTCTTTCATTTTACTCTATTTTTACATTTTCCACACTTCAACACCATAGGAACACACCGGGCACATATGCTAATTATTATGATGACAATCAGTTTAAGGATTAAGAATTTGCCTATACTGGCGATCATTTCCTGGACCCATTCCCCTAGACCTGAGAACCATTTCACTGGGTTTAGCCATGAAACCCATCCTTCTATCTTCTCCCTTACTTCAGCCACTGAAGGGTTATGGTTCTTACGAAACTCCCATTTTAGCTGCAGAATTTCATCCATCTTCCGGTCTATCACCTCCTTGGGGTCGCTGGTATCATTGGTGACATAGGTGCAACATTTTACTCCAAATTGGGTGGCCAACATTACGCAATACTCTCCAGTAACAGCAGTTAAATAATTTAACACTAGCCTGTGTTGCACCAGTTCTTTCTTATACGCTTGCAATTCTTTCCCTGTATACCTGAATGAGTCATCGTACATCTCGGTGACATTATCTATCAATTTAGAAAGTTCCTGAATATATCTAAAGTTTAATGTACCCAGAGCGATCCTTGTGGGATCCAATGCGACTAAAACTTGAAAGCCAGTTGTCTCAATAATTAACTGAGTGGCTTTGTGCACATCACCAGGTATCATATTTCGTTTGCCTCTGTGTTCATATTGTGTGTGAAGATATGGTGACGGTGTGTTTTTATGTATACCAAGCATTTCAACATGTGTGCGGGTCATAACTTCTGGAACCACTCTTTCCAGGTAACACAAACCTTCGGAACTCGGGGAGAGCCACTTATACGCTTTTCTTCCACATATAAAATATACATTATCAGGGAGAACATAAGGAATGCTATGCATCATTATCATTAAGCACATTTCCCATGCAAACAATCCTATTTCTGGGTCTTCCATCTGGTACATGCAAGTTTCTGGCTGTATTATTTTAGCACAATAACCATCTGGCACCTTACCAATAATTTCTTTGGTGGAACACAATGTATACCGATACCTAAAATGTTTCCCACTAGATTTAATTGATCGTAACAGATCATGGTTTATGGACTCATTATCAGCTCTTTGTGAGAAGGTCATCGTCTGATTATTCCCCGTCACTTCCCAACTCCCGGATTTATTAGAGTTGGTTATGTTTAAACACAAAAGTGATCTATCTACTTGGAATTGATATAGTTTGAAATGAGGTGGTTTGGATGAGAGAAATTTTCCTTCCAATGTTTTCCCTTTTGTAATTCTAAAATTTCCATGATATTCAGCGGAAATGGCACCAATCCTACATTATGCTGTCCCTGTGGCACATGTGAACACACCCAGCAATCAGTTTGATTTAACACTTTGCCTACCATGCTATGATAATCCTCTAAAGGATACCCACCCCAGTACGGGTTATATTTACGTTGGCACCATTGGATACAGTTCTCATCAACTAGGGACCCACAAAGCTCACAAATACAGGAATCTTCAGACGATAAACCTCCACACCATCCCTGAGTATCCGGAATGACAGCTCTCTTAACAATAACAGTACTAAGATTGGTCAAACACTCCCCTGATTGGCATTGCACTCCTCCTGACTCCACTCCATCAGCACTACCATCAGCTCCCATTTCCTCAATCGGTCTCCCATCACAGAAACTGGATATTCCCGAACTGACCAGGATGGTGAACACTCTGAAAGAGAATATGAAAATGAACACAGCAGGCCCGTCCATTGTCACAAAGACCTGCAAATTTCTCTTAGTTCAGGTATCTCACTACGACCTTTTCAATCCTCCCGGAACAAGCTCGCAAGCGACAGGTCCACGCTATCAGCCTTGTCTCCAATTTGTTTCTCCACCGGTTGATTGACCTCTTTGCAGTGAGTGGAATGGACCCAGGTATCTCTCTCAGCCACCTTCAAAGATGTAGTACTTGTCAGCAGCACCTGGTACGGACCTTCCCACTGATCAGTCAAACAACCTGAACGCAAGAAATTTCTGATCATAACATATTCTCCTGGTTCAACATCATGACAGTTAGTTTCAGGCATATCATGGGACAACAATTTCAGTTTCTGCTGCTGTTGCTTTAGCTGCTTACTCATTGATATAAGATACTTTACAGTTACCTCGTTACCCTTTAAGTCTTCCTGTGGACTTATAATCAAGTGAGGTTGTCTACCGAACAGTATTTCAAATGGGGACAGATATAGAGGGGGTCTAGTAGTGGTCCTTATGCTATGTAGGACCAAAGGTAACGCTTCTGGCCATCCTAGTCCAGTCTCTGCCATGATTTTACTTAACTTATTTTTAATAGTCCCGTTCATCCTCTCTACCTTGGCACTGGCTTGCGGTCAGTAGGGGATGTGAAGTTGGCTTACACATATTTTGAAAAACATCACCTGTGAAATGAGTACCCCTGTCACTCTCAATGATTTTAAGGATACCGTACCTGCATACAAATTCCTGAACTATTTTCTTGGCAGTAAATGCAGCAGTATTAGTGGCCGCTGGGTAGGCCTTAACCCAATTAGAAAATACATCAGCGCACACTAATACATACTTAAGACTCCTGCAGGGTGGTAATTGGATAAAATCAATTTGTATCACCTGGAAAGGTCCATCAGTCGGTGGAATGTGGGACGGTTCGGTAGGGAACGCTTTCCCTATGTTCTTCCTCAAGCAGATCAGACAGGACATTGCTATCTTTTCTGCTTGTGAAGAAAAACCTGGTGCGCACCAGTATGCTCTAGCCAACTTGCACATACCTTGTTTTGCCAGATGAGTCAGACCGTGTGCTGCCTCAGCCAGGCTGGGGTAATATGCCTTGGGGGCTACTGGTTTACCTTGTCTGTCCTCCAGAGCCTGGAGGACTCTTGCCCACATCCCTTGGACTTCCAAATGGACTTTTCCTGAATTGAACACAAATTTTGCATCTCAATTAATTTCAGCATATCAATTGTTTGGAAAGACATAATTTTTTCAGTGGGAGAAAACATTTTTAACCCTGCTGCCCATTTTGCAGCTTCATCGGCTCTGTTGTTACCCAGTGACACCGGATCATCCTCACATGTATGGGCTTTAGATTTAATTACTGCCACAGCTTTGGGCAGTTGGATTGCTTCTAAAAGATGTTTTATGTGTTGGGAATGTGCAACTGGTGTGCCTGCTGCTGTCATAAAATTTCTCAGCTGCCATAGAGCCCCAAAATCGTGCACCACCCCGAACGCGTACCTCGAGTCAGTGTAAATGTTAGCAGATTTGCCTGCTGCCAGTTCACACGCTCTAGTTAGTGCTACTAACTCTGCCACCTTAGCTGAGTGAAGAGGACCGAGAGGTTTAGCTTCTATGATGTCTGTGTCATTTACAACAGCATAACCTGTACATAATTCACCTGTGTCTGTTTGTCTATGACAACTCCCATCCGTATAAAAAGTCACATCCACATTCTCTAAAGGTGTGTCATGTATGTCAGGTCTAGCAGTAAAGGTCTGATTCAGATATGTCATACAATCGTGTGTATCATTATGTCCGCTGAACTCACCTCCCGCCAGCAACTCGCCTCCTTCCACCCATTGTACATCATGTTGTACATATGGTAAATACATTGCTGGATTCAGTGTACTGCAATGTTTAACAGTGATGTTTGCGGGCGCGATTAGAGCTAGTTACCAATTGGTAAACCTAGCCGAAGAGATGTGTCTGGTTTGAGCTGAGTTCAACAGAGCAGATACAGCATGGGGAGTGTAGACAATCATATCATGACCCAATACTATGTCCTCACTTTTACTCACCAATAAAGCGGTAGCTGCTACACTTCTCAAACAAGTGGGGAGTGATCTTGCCACAGTGTCCAATTGGGCACTGTAGTATGCTACGGGCCTACTGGCATCACCATGTTTTTGTGTAAGGACACCTGCAGCACAACCATCGGCTTCCGTACAATACAAATCAAAAGGTTTTTCATAATCAGGTATTCCCAATGCAGGAGCATTTGTCATTATCCTTAAGATTAAGAAAAGCCTGCTCTGTTTCCTCTGTGTGTATGACACGATCGGGCTTTGAGGAAGAGACTAATTCCTGTAAAGGCAAGGCCAAAATAGAAAAACCTGGGATCCACATTCTACAGTATCCACACATTCCCAAGAAGGTACGAATTTGCTGTTGATTCTGCGGCAGTGTCATGTTCTGTATGGCCTGGATTCTATCATTAGTAAAATGTCGTAATCCCTGGGTTAGGCAGTGTCCCAAATATTTTACTCTGGATTGGCACTGCTGTAGTTTGTCCTTAGCCACCTTGTGTCCTGTATGCGAGAGATGAAGCAACAAAAGTTTAGTATCATTCAAACATGACATAAATGAGTCAGAACATAGCAATAAATAGTCCACATTTTGAATTAGAACAGATCCATTTCTCAGGTTGAAAAGATTGTAAACAGTCGTGCAATGCCTGGGAGAAGATACTGGGGCTGTCTATGAAACCTTGGGGTAACCGTGTCCATGTGTATTGTACACCTCTGTATGTAAATGTGAATAGATACTGACAGTCATGGTGGAGAGGCACAGAGAAGAAAGCAGAACAGAGGTCAGTGACAGTGAAATGGGTTGCATTTGGTGGGATCTGCATCAGGATGACAGCTGGATTTGGCACTACAGGGAATTGGCTCTCTACTACCTTATTAACACCTCTAAGGTCTTGGACCAGCCTATAACCCCTCCCACCACTCTTCTTCACCGGGAAGATGGGACTGTTGGCTACACTAGCTGTACGAACTAAAATTCCCTATTGCCATAATTGCTCAATTATTGGAAAAACCCCTAATTCTACCTCCTGTTTTAGTGGGTACTGGGGAATTTTTGGAGTTTGCCTACCGCTTTTTAAATTTACCATTGCAGGGCTTACGTTTTCCATTAATCCAGTGTCCTGTCCATCCTTAGTCCAAAGGGAATCTGGAATTTGGGACATTTCATCTACCTGAGATGGATTTTCATTTAAACTTGTAGAGTGATACATTATCCTTTGGGGAGTGTCCAACATATCCCGCACCTCATGTGCAACTCTCTCTGGGATATCTAAAAATACACCATCAGGGGTGCAATATATAACATATCCCATCTTACATAACAAGTCTCTACCCAGCAGGTTAGTAGGAGCCGCAGCAGCCATAAGGAAAGAATGCCTGGTATGCAACGGCCCAATAGTAACCTCTGTGGACTTTGTTAAAGGATAATGTTCCACTTTACCTGTTACACCCATTGTTGGTACTGTCTCGTTGGTCACCTGTAAATTAACAGGAGATTTTAACAATGACCTGTTTGCCCCTGTGTCTACAAGAAAAGGATATTCAGTACCAGCTACATCAACCATCATGACCGGTTGTTCCCTAGTACTTCCCGTTAACCTGACTATCTGTAGACTACAGGTATGACTTGACCCCTAGCGTTGGCTACCATTCTCCAATAAAGCATTTACAGCCACAATTGGAGCTGGTGCCTGCTGGACATTTGCTGGTCTCTGTGCATATCCCTTATGGGGATGTCCAGGTCTTCCCTGATTTGGGGTTTCTACTCTTTTTACTGTACAGTTTCTACTTAAGTGTCCTGTTTGTTTACAATTAAAATATGTTCGTGGATTGGGTGAAGATACGTGTTGTTGTGAGGTTTGAGCAGAGGGTAAAGGTGGTCGATATGGGTAAGGATAGGGAGGGTAAGGGTATTGTGGGGGATATGAGGTTTGTGAGTAGTATGGGACCTGTGGTTGTATAGGGTTTGTGGAATAGAGCTGTGTTTGTTGTTGCGTGGGGTTAGTGAGGGCATATAACTGTTCAGGTGTAAGTGTGTGTGCAGATGCGAGTGTGTCTGTTGGCTGTGATGTTACTGTCATTCCCTCCAGAGCTTGTATACTGACAGCCATTAGTTTTTCACTCTCTCTCTTCTTTGAGATGTTTTTATCATGTTCTATGGGAGATTCTATGAGGGTATCTATTGTGACTCCCCTCCAGCCAGGTTGTGAGGTCTGAACCCGAGTCTTTAAATTCTCTTTCAGACCGTCCATGAGTACCGTGACTATCATTCCCCTGTGGTGAGTGCTATCTTTAATATCTTCTAACCCAGTGTACTGGGTGATAGCCTGCAGAGCCCGGTCGCAATAATCTTCTGCAGATTCACTCTCCTTTTGCTTAATGGTGAAAATTTTGTTCCAGTTAACTACTACCGGAAAATATATACCCAATTGAGTTACAATGTGGGAAATTTTACCTTGGTTTACTTGGTCTGTTAAGGGAACGTCACCATCCAATACACAATCCGCATGGTAGACAGGCCCTTAACACCACACGCCAATCTTTATTAGTTGGCTCATGAGAACTACCCAAATTTCACAAAAATCTTTGACATTTGGCTAGTTCCTTTTTGGGATAGGGGAAATCATTTATGATGGAATTTAGTTCTGCTCTTGCCAGGGACAATGCATTACTACTTTCCTCGTGGGCACTACACCGTTCGCATCTGCATTTCCATTCGGAATGGTTATTGTCCGAATGGGGTGCAGACCGGCAGCGCTGCTACCTTTGATCCTGTTACCTGGCTGGGGGTTTAATCTGTTGCTGCTACGTATGGTATTAACAACTTCCTTTACGGGTGCAGAGAAGTGTTAGCATTTCCCTTACTGTTACTGATGGAGATGACGGCACCACTCATGATTGTTGTGATGCAGCGTCTATCATCTGTACAGCATGGGAAATGGCAGACATTACAATAGGCTCATCATCCACATCAGGAACATTTTCTTTATAGTTGCTTAAGAGAGGGTACAAATTGCTTGTTACATTTTTATGGGTATTTTTGGTAACTGTACTTGCACCTCCATCCACATAAGGTGGGGGTGGTGAGCGTGAACTGCTGACAATACTCTCCACAACGCTACCTTGCTACACGTGCGCATCATTTTGCGGCTCCCCCGTATTGCAATTCAGCGTCGCGGATGTATTCTCTGGCAATGCTCTTGGAACGCTAGTTTGCGTCGCTTGCACATTTACAAGCCACGCATCCCCTTCATGCTGCCACAACTTTAAACATTCATAATATTTTACCTTTTTCTCTCGGGAGCGCATCAGACTGATGTGATCCCTGACATTATCTAGTACATTTTTATCATAACTACCAATTCTGGGAAACGGTCTAACACTCTTCATCGTCATTTTAAACCATACATCACAATACCTTATTGCATAAGTACCATACTAAGTATGCATAATACGACGGGCCGATCCAAACGGCGCTTCCATTAGCAGCACATCATTGTCTAACATCTCTATTGTTTGCGCGGCTCCCATTCTGAGACAAATCCTACGCTTTTCAATAAAGATTTAAACTGGTGAAAGACAGTCAAGATAGTTTCACTTACCTGTGGATGATTTAAACGGCAGCGCCCACACAACTGGATAAGGTTTGAAAAAGGCAACTTCCACAACCGGATAATATTTAGTAAGGCAACTTCCACACCTATGGAAGTTTAAGTTGGCTACTTCCACGCACCTCTCTACAACAAAGACAACATGTACACCTGCTACTGTGTATAGAACGGTAAGCTGCTTACCGAGCGACTAGCACTTAGCCCTTAAAGGTCATACGGTACCTCTAACTGTAGGGAACAAGTTACCCCTACCAACAGATACTCACTGTTACACACTTTTTCCTGCAGAGAAAAACACAGATATTGATAACAATTGAAATATGTAAACCTTAACGGCTTTATTTAAACACGTGGCAGCACAACCCGGAAGTACGTATACGCTATTGTGCGACCAGTCACATACACAATAATGCGACTACCACACAACTGTATGACAACTTTCTAGCTGCATATGCAAAAGTGCGTCTTTACTGTGCGCAAAACTGCGACTCAGCCGCGTGCTCAATACTGCGGCACCCCTTTAAACGTTAGGTTCTATCAACAAAGGAAAACAAACTTTTTCCTTTCTTGTCCCTGGATTCTAGTCAGCTTCCTTGGCTCACACGAAAATGGATAGCGATCTTTCAGCACAAAGCGGTTGCAGGTAAACCCTGCATGTGGCCACTCCACCCTTTGCTGAGATATCGATAACCGTATGTGCCGTGTGAGTAGGTAAGTGACTTCACTATAAGCCCTAAACTAAGGATACTGCCTTTGAACCTCTATATACCCCTGTCTATACCTTCTAATATCTTTCCTATAAACTTCTAAGGATGATTCTAATTTGTGTACGCAGTTATCCAGTAAATAAAGACTCCAGACATAAAACATGTGGTTCCAAAGCACAAAGTTGTATTCAAGTAAAAGTACAGCAGTTACACGCTATGATCCTCATATAATCTTAGCGCAAAGAGATTATACAGACCCAAGTACAATTATACATATGCAGCGCTCTCTGGTCCAGATGTTAGGCATCAGCAAGAAACCCCTCGTCAATCAGCATTCAGCACAAAGACTAGGAACCCAGGGTCAGAGCACACATATTTATACCCCCCAGAAATAAACAACACAATAGAGAAGTTTGTTGCTAATACCATTGGTCCTAAAGGAGAGGGCATATGTTACAAGGCATTTAACAGGTTGATTCAAATAGACACAACCCAGCCTCTAACAACTGGGGGTCTCTGGTTTCCTGCCTCATGCAACATCCTAACAGTTGTTCATATAATGTACATTTTGTTGCTTGAAGTCTCTGCAGTCCATAAGTTGAGAATGCATGATGCGATCTCCACACCGATGGTACCGGAATACTGTTGAAAGAGTACGCATCAGTACAATACCAATCACGGCTTACTTATCATGTATAAAACCTTAGTTACCAAATAATCTTTATTTCACAGCATGACCAAACTTAAATCTTATACTTTAAAGCTTATTAAACCTTTTATGTGAATATGTAATGTGTAAGTATGCAGGGTGTGATGTAAAGACGCTAGTTAACTTGGGGCAGATGCGTGCGCATGAAGCTAATAAACAGCGTTTTCATACAGGATCTTATGCATTCACTAATATGCGATTAGTTAACAGCGCATTCTTGGCTTTGAAGGTATTTTATTGTAGAAAGCCTGCTAATGTAAGGTGCTACAAACGACCCTCTTGCTGTATTCGAGCAGGGCCACCTGGAGTGAGAGCAGACATTATGTCCAGGAAGCTTTTCTACACAGGCTAGCTGTCACGTGGCCATTTGCTCTGTTTAGCTAATGCAATCCAATTTTGACATACTGTACAGCCATTTCTGAAATATATCCTTTAGGGGAATTATAATAATATACACTTTATCCAGAGCACCCAAACTACGTAAAGTCATGAAATGGGCTTTTGATGAATTGCCGTAACTTATGGCGATGGTCACAGATGCAATCGCATGATGCTAATAGTAATATCACCACATGTACTAAAGTGTGAGTTTATCTAAAATGGCGCTAAGGCAGCCATTCGCAAAATGGCATCTTGCGATCTCATTTCCAAGATGGCGTCTTGTGGCCAGTCACAAGATGTTGTTGCTGCAATTCAATTTTAAACTGATCTTGTCTCAGCCAATAATCCAGCTTCGACAGGACCCACAATTTCTGATGGCAGTCCTGGGGCCAAGTTGAACACATGTCAGCCATAACTTCATAGCTGTCATCATTATCAGTGCAAACTTACACTAGATCTGTTCTCTTTGCAAAAGATCCGTTTATAAACAGCATACAGATCTGTCCTCTTTCATCCTTGCCGCTGGTGCGGCAAATCGTGGTACGCATGTTGTGAAAAAGTGTTCCCTAGTGGGTACATGCACTGTGTTCAGCCCCACAATTCATGGTTCTAATGCTCTCATAGAATGTTGTACTGCGCAGTGAGCATGCGTGGCAAATTGCATGCCACGTTTGTGTGCGCGCATTTGGAAATGGACATATCTGTAGTTACTCGTATGTAAAACTCTGCATAGCCAGCAATTTCATCAGCAAGCCCTTGACAGGCCATCACTAAATAAATTTTTCTCATGTGCGTACACCCCATTATTACCCCTCAGTCATATCCTTCCAGCTGCAAGTGCAGATACTACAAAGCTGCATACAACTCTGTATCACCCATAGGCCCGTCATTCAGTTAGCGATAGTTGCTAAGCATGATGTTTTTGCTTCACTCACCTGTTGTGAGGTGAAGTTATCGATGCACGTCCTGCTTTTCACCCTATCCAATTGCAAAACAGGCTGTCAGGATGTGGCCTGGGATCGGCCCCTACTCACCTCCGCGCCAGAGTCCATGGGCTTAGGTGTTCAGTCGCTGGGAGTGGTGACTGAGTATTCTCCCCGAGGTCTGCTAGGGCTTCCGTGTGTGCGTCCTGGTCTCCGGGGTACCAGGCATGGGCACAGCCATGTTGATCCATATCACCTGACTAGTCTCTCCCAATGGTAGTCCTGTGGTCAATCAGCTGATCCTCTTATCCAATGACCAGCTACACAGGGGTATTTAAGTCTGACTCCAGGAACAAGAAACTGCTGTTCAACTTCACTGTTCCAGTGACTGTGAGACTCACCAGTGTTGCTCTGTGTTATTGCCTTCAGAGTATTACTTCAGCCTACTCACAGTTTTTCAGTGTTACCTGTATTAGTTTCCATGCTAACTTTCAGTCTGAGTCTTTAGCTCTCTTTCAGAGCTCCAGTGTTTTGTGTTGTTATTCATGTGTGTCTTGTAGTGTGCTGCTGTGCTCTATTGCAGCTACCCTGTGTTACTGTGGAGTCAGCTTTCCTGCTAATTATTAGTTACTCTCAGCTGGACTTTTAGCAATCCCAAGTACATGCTTGTGTATACTTCTCTCTGTGTTTCTCTGTGCAAATCAGCACCTGAATCTGTAGCAAATCCCAGTACATTTCCCTGTGTTCTCAAGCAAACCTGCGACTAGGAGCTCTAACATTCTCAAGTTCATCACCAGTGTTCAAGTATTCCATTCATCACCAGTGTTCAAGTATTAAGTACATCACCAGTGTTCAAATATTAAGTTCATCACCAGTGTTCAAATATTCTATTCATTACCAGTGTTCAAGTATTCCATTCATCACCAGTGTTCAAGTATTTAATTAATCTCCAGTATCCAAGTATTTAGTGCATCTCCATTTTTATAGTATTAATTTCTACTCCTGTGTTCCAGTATTATCTCTACTCCAGTGTCCAAGTATTAATTCATTGAATATAGTTCCAGTTTTTCTCTCATTCCCAGGTACCTGTTTAGAGGGCCGCAACCTGGCCACTTGGTGCAGCGAAACCCAAATCCTGACTGGAGGGGTCAATGGTGAAGACCACCAAGTGGGTTAGACTCCGTGCCTCTGGGCAGGTCTAGCCAAACCTGGGTTTGGCTGCAATAGGGAGACCTAGCTGTAATTCACCTGCTTATTCCCTAGCAACCCTATCCCCTGGCTCCTCCTCTACGGTTCCTGACACAGGCGCATACACAGACATGCGAATGCTGTGAATGATGAAACTAGCAAAAAGGACTGATCTTTGGGGGAAATCAGTCTGTACCCAAAAAAAAATGTATGTGACCCTGGTAATCAATATAGAAGTGTATTAATAGCTTTAATAAAAGTATTTTGGGTTCCTAAATTGAGTCAAATGGTTGTTATATGCACTTTTACATTAGTATTGATATAAAGCAATTTCTTTGATGAAAAATAATTGCTGTACGTAAATTGGGGGCACATTTAAATGGGTACTAGTATATTTTGGAGTAATAAAGTGCATTTAAAAAAAACTTTATAAAAAACAGCTGTTGGAGCCCCCTGCAATCCTAAAAGCACCTGCCCCTTCCATACTTTTTACATCACTTTCTACTTTTTCACCCCAAAAATTACATTAGATTTTTAGGGGGTATTTTGATTTTTTTTAATTATTTTTTTGCTTTAATAGTCATTAGGGGGTGTCCAAAGGGTTCTGAACAAAGGCCCTCATTCAGAGCCGCTCGTTAGCGGCAGTACGCTCGTTCCGAGCGATGTTTGCACATCTGCGCATGCGTACGGTTTTTAGTACGCATGCGCGGCCGAAAATCGTTTGTACGCTATATAGCGAGTGCCTGCTATTTTGAGTGACAGAATGAGGCGTATGTGGGTGGTAACAGGGGAAGGTGCTTGAAAATGGGGAGTGGAGATCCGAACGCAGGCGTGCTTAAAGGTCAAAACGGGCGTTTTATGGGTGTGTATATTTAAAACAGCAGCGTCATTGACCACGTCACTGGGTTATTTTATAGCCAGAACTGCTCGCAAATTTGTGGTAGCAAACACCAACCACAAGAATAGCGAGCAGTTCATACGCTGGTCGATGTACTCGATTAATCTAATAAATAGCGGACATGACGTATGGTGCGAGCGGCCTGAGGGCGTTTTTAACAAATAAACGAGCGTATGTTTTGCTCGTTCGTTCAGACTTAGAGGTGTGAACAGACTGCAATGTGCGTACGGATCATTTGAATAGCCACCCCTTGTTTTTAAACGAATGACCGCAAATAGCGAACGGCTCTGAATGAGGGCCAAAGTCCCCACATTTTTATCCCTAAACAGAGATTTTGCACTTCTTTTCTCCTGCCTTTGGGTGGAGAAACTTTTTCACCTGTTTTAGTCAATGGAGTTTTCGCACCTGTGAATACGTCCTGGAATTGAATAGGGCGATACTTTGTAAAGTGACAAAAACCGCACTTCGGCAAAAACTATTCGCCGAAGCGTGGTTTGTCCCCTCTAATTGAATACGGGCCATAGTTGCATAGGCTCAGTTCTGGACAACTCTGCATTGTCCCCTATCATGGACAAAAAAGCATTTTTGGTGTATTGTTTCTCTTGCTAGATTTTGCATACTTTGGGGACTATTTACTAAGCAGTGTTTAGAGACAGAGTGAAAAGTGATAAGAAAGTGATAAGGTGCCAGTCAATCATCTCCCAACTGTCATCTCACAGGCTGTGTTTGAAACACTGCTTAGTAAATAGACCCCAAATTTATATTCTAAGAACCTGAAATTTGCTGCAGTTTGCTGTGGCTATCTTAAAATTTGACTATTTTTGTGATGACCCAAGTTCATCAGTGACTAAAACTGCACAGATGAATGGGGTCACAGAGGAGGAGTAGCCCCCACAAACACTGGCCAGGTGAGGGGAAGAAGGGAATGTGGAGTTACTTTTCACATTTTCTCAGTCATAGGTGGAATTATAAATAGAAATAAAATGTCATTCACTGGGAAGAATGCCAGTCTATTATTTATCAGTGGCAGTCTATTTATCAGAGACAGGGTATTTATCAGTGACAGTCTATCGATACCACTTATGGAGTAAGTTTGGAGTTACAATTGTTATGTAACAAGTAGAATTTGTTATCCATGGTGAGCAGTGTGCATTTATTGGGGATACTGTACAGAAGTGCGATTGGCCAACAATAGTAAAACGGATATATGTCTTAGATAGTTTCTTTTCTATTTATCTGCCGGCAATGTTCGTCACAAGAATATAAATGGATGAACTGATATAACCTGTTAATATTATGTAATATGGCAGTGTTTTCAGTTTTCTGAAAGGAAAATTCCAAATTCAGAGCCAACTCACCTGAAGGCAACCCAGGATCTCCAATATGGCACTACAAGGATCAGCATTTCTTCCAGCTACTGATCTCATACATGCATCTCAGAACAGTGATACACACAGGGCCGGCGCTACCACTATACAGCTTTAGGCAGCTGCCTAGGGTGCCGGCCACCAGAGGGTGCCACATAGTCCCATCACAAAAAAAAGGGCTCTCTGGTCTCTCTTGGCAGTGGCGGTGGTTCTTATCAGCCACATCCGTCACTATGCCGACCCCACTGTGACCTATCACCCCACACTTGTCTTTCCTTAGTGGCCGGGCTGTCACACTATGACATCACTGATGTCCACAGTGAAACCTGTGCGGGCGCCCATCTCCAACTTTTCTCCTCCTCTCTTCCTTAGTAAAGACATGATCGACAAGAGGAGGCGGAGCCATCTGCAGGACTGAAATCCTTGCATCGTGTGATGGGTATGTAAATGTGTCTATGAATATATGTGTATGTATACCTATATATATGATTGTCTGTATGTGTGCTATTATGTATATGTTTACCTACCTGTGTAGTTAAGTATAAATAAATAAGCAGAAGCAGCATCTTTTACACTATATATATAGAGAGAGTATAGTGTATGTGTATATAAGTATGTGTGTATATTTCTATTTACGGTATATGTTTGAGTGTACAGTATGTACTTACATATTTGCACATTTTATTTATATATACATATTCGTGGGATCTTTATGCGGGTGTTTTTCTATGTACCTCAGTGTATGTATACAAGTATATATGTAACAAGCGGCATGTTTTCCACTATTCAAGGGAATATATGTTTCTATCTAAAGGGGTCTTTGCACGTCTGTATATGGTTATTTATATGAGCACATGTAACTGTGTACAAATGTATGAATGTATAGGAGTGTCTGTTATGGAGACCATTGAAAACACAAACCTACTTTCTGGTGAGGGCCTTATTTAGAGGTGGACGCTAATGCGATGATGCTATGAATTTGTGTTAATGCAGCAGCCAATGAGCTTTCTACTTACATGCCCATTGGCTATCTCTCTAATCCGCAGCAATGCGCAAATAGTTGCACAATCCAGCAGAAATCGGCTGCACCATCGGACATTTGAGCAACCCTATAGTACAGGCCAGGCCAACTTGTGGATCTCCAGCTGTTGAGAAACTACATGTCCCAGCATGCCTTGCCACAGTTTTGCTGTTAGGAAATACTAAAACAGTAGCAGGGAATGATGGGACTTGCAGTTTCACAACAGCTGGAGAGCCATAGGTTGGCCAGACCTGCTATAGTACATTGCCGCTGGTGGCAGTGGAACTGCGCCTTCCGATGCAGTCCCTTATACTGGCACATCCCCGACATACCTGCCGATGAAAGCCACTCCCCTGACACTGCCCAAAAACACTTATTGGAATTGGATAGATCTCCATGCAGTTCCAATGTACATCCTCCAGCAGTAACCATCGGGACGTATATAAGTCCCACAGTGGATTGCACCATCAATGGTTAAATTATAAGCCCATATATTCTACTTCCAAAGGTTCCAACATTGAGACAGAACCTGTAATTCTGCTGGTAGTCAGTCTCTTTGTGCCAAGTGTCTTGGCATCCATAAGCTTTCAGAAGGGGTGTGCAGGAAATTCAGTTTTTGTTGCCATGGGGGGAGAAGTGGTGCATGACTGCAGCACACGCACTGGGTTTTACAGGGGTGGCAGAGTGAAGGTTTGCCTAGGGTGCCTATAAACCTAGCACCAGCCCTGGATACACAAATAGTAGTTGCTCCATCAATTTATTGGCCCACCACAGGTGCATGTAAGAGGGAGGGGGGGTTAATCTAGACAAGACACAACTCAAAACAAATTCTCCCAGTACACTGAAATAGACAAGTAAAAAATACTTACATCCTACATGATAATAGTAATGCAGAGATCTCAGTTACATACATTTACAAACAAACATATGGTAAATCACCAGCCATGGCAAGAGGTCTCTGCTGTGGTGCTCCTATACTACATTATAATAACACCTCTTTGGGTCATACATTTATGTTTTCTAAATTGAGAACCAACTCACCTGGAAGCACCTGAGGATCCTACAATATGGCACTACAAGGATCAGCATTTCCCCAGCTACTGATCCCACACATGCCTTTCAGAGCAGTGACAAAATGATAGTTGCTCAATCAATTTGTGTAGGACTACCAGAACAGAGACACCTTGCCATGGCTGGTGACTTACCACATGTTTTACAATTGTATATACTTGAGATCTCTGTATTTCTATTATCATGTAGAAATTCTCTTTTGCTGGTCTATTGCGGTATTCTGTGGGAATTTGTTTTATGTTTTTCAGATACATGTATACAGGTTGAGTCTCCCATATCCAAATTAGGGGTGAGCGGGTTCAGATTTCGGAAATCCGAACCCCCCCGAGCCCCCCCGATCCGAGGCCGATCCGAGTCAGGCTCGACTTTTCCCGCCTGACTCGGATCTGAAATCGAGGCAAAACGTCATCATTCCGCCTTCCGGGTCTCGCGGGTTTTGGATCCTATATAAGGTACCCGCGTCGGCGCCATTTTCTCACTCGGCAGTGGACAGTGAAGAGGGAGGGTGGGAGTTAGGGCTGGCTGGGCAGTGTAGTGTAGTGTCGTGTAGTGCAGAGTAGTGTTGTGCTGTGCTGTGCTGCGCTGTGCTGCTGTTGTCCATAGGGGCTGTGTCCACTACTTCAAAGTCCATAGGGGCTGGCTGTGTTGTGCTGTGCTACTGTTAATAGGGGCTGTGTCCACTACTTCAAAGTCCGTAGGGGCTGGCTGGACTGTGTTGTGCAGTCAGTTCTCCATAGGGGCTGTGTCCACTCCAAAGTCCTGTGCAGTGTCCCAGTCCTAAAGGGGTGCTGTAGTTTTGTCCAGGGGGTGCTCTGTCCATCAGGGGTGCTCCCCCCAAGTGCTAAAAAAATAATATTTTTTCTGTGTTTGTGAATTGTGTGCGCAGTAACCGCACGTGCATCAACAAAGTAGTGCCAAGCGTGCGCCTGTGTCATAAGTAAAGGGCCAGCTGGCTTGACCGTTAAAGGGTGCTGTAACCCCCAAACTACACTCCAAACCAAAAAAAAAATATTTTCTGTGTTTGTGAATTGTGTGCGCAGTAGACGCACGTGCATCAACAAAGTAGTGCCAAGCGTGCGCCTGTGTATAAGTAAATGGCCGGCTGGCTTGACCGTTAAAGGGTGCTGTAACCCCCAAAGTACACGCCAAACCAAAAAAAAAATATTTTCTGGGTTTCGAAAATTGTGTGCGCAGTAGCCGCACGTGCATCAACAAAGTAGTGCCAAGCGTGCGCCTGTGTCATAAGTAAAGGGCCAGCTGGCTTGACCGTTAAAGGGTGCTGTAACCCCCAAAGTACACTCCAAACCAAAAAAATATATATTTTCTGTGTTTGTGAATTGTGTGCGCAGTAGCCGCACGTGCATCAACAAAGTAGTGCCAAGCGTGCGCCTGTGTCATAAGTAAAGGGCCGGCTGGCTTGACCATTAAAGGGTGCTGTAACCCCCAAAGTACACTCCAGTCCAAACCAAAAAAAAATATTTTCTGTGTTTGTGAATTGTGTGCGCAGTAGACGCACGTGCATCAACAAAGTAGTGCCAAGCGTGCGCATGTGTCATAAGTAAAGGGCCGGCTGGCTTGACCGTTAAAGGGTGCTGTAACCCCCAAAGTACACTCCAAACCAAAAAAATATATATTTTCTGTGTTTGTGAATTGTGTGCGCAGTAGCCGCACGTGCATCAACAAAGTAGTGCCAAGCGTGCACCTGTGTCATAAGTAAAGGGCCGGCTGGCTTGACCATTAAAGGGTGCTGTAACCCCCAAAGTACACTCCAGTCCAAACCAAAAAAAATTATTTTCTGTGTTTGTGAATTGTGTGCGCAGTAGCCGCACGTGCATCAACAAAGTAGTGCCAAGCGTGCGCCTGTGTCATAAGTAAAGGGCCGGCTGGCTTGACCGTTAAAAGGTGCTGTAACCCCCAAAGTACACTCCAAACCAAATAACAAAATATTTTTTCTGTGTTTGTGAATTGTGTGCGCAGTAGCCGCACGTGCATCAACAAAGTAGTGCCAAGCGTGCGCCTGTGTCATAAGTAAAGGGCCGGCTGGCTTGACTGTTAAAGGGTGCTGTAACAACCAAAGTACACTCCAAACCAAATAACAAAATATATTTTCTGTGTTTGTGAATTGTGTGCGCAGTAGCTGCACGTGCATCAACAAAGTAGTGCCAAGCGTGCGCCTGTGTCATAAGTAAAGGGCCGGCTGGCTTGACCGTTAAAGGGTGCTGTAACCCCCAAAGTACACTCCAAACCAAATAACAAAATATTTTTTCTGTGTTTGTGAATTGTGTGCGCAGTAGCCGCACGTGCATCAACAAAGTAGTGCCAAGCGTGCGCCTGTGTCATAAGTAAAGGGCCGGCTGGCTTGACGGTTAAAGGGTGCTGTAACCCCCAAAGTACACTCCAAATCAAATAACAAAATATTTTTTCTGTGTTTGTGAATTGTGTGCGCAGTAGACGCACGTGCATCAACAAAGTAGTGCCAAGCGTGCGCCTGTGTCATAAGTAAAGGGCCGGCTGGCTTGACCGTTAAAGGGTGCTGTAACCGCCAAAGTACACTCCAGTCCAAACCAAAAAAAAAATATTTTCTGTGTTTGTGAATTGTGTGCGCAGTAGCCGCACGTGCATACACAAAGGAGCAGCGCCAAGCGTGCGCCTGTGTCCCATAAGTAAAGAGCCGGCTTGCTCATTTCTTAAAGGGTGGTGTAACCCACAAAGTGCACTACTCTCCAGCAAAAATTTAAAAAATATTTTCTGTGTTTAGCCGCACGTATATATCAAATCAATATAACATAAATGGAGGACCAAACTTTCTCCGATAAAAATAAAATAGAGAAAGATCAAGAACCACTTCCTCCTAGTGCTGAAGCTGCTGCCACTAGTCATGACATAGACGATAACATGCCGTCAACGTCGTCTGCCAAGGCCGATGCCCAATGTCATAGTAGAGGGCACATACAATCCCAAATGACAAAGTTCAGGAAAATTACCTTGAAAAAACATTTAAATCAGCTGAAGAGAACGTAAACTTGCCAATATGTCATTTACGACACGGAGTGGCAAGGAACGGCTAAGGTCGATCCCTAGTATGTTCATGACTAGTGGTTCAGCTTCACATGACGATGGAAGCCCTCCTCCCACTAAAAAAATCAAAAGAGTTAAGCTGGCAAAAGCACAGCGAAGAACTGTGCTTTCTAAGAAGATATCACAAATCCCCAAGGAGAGTCCAAGTGTGGTGGTGGTTGCGATGCCTGACCTTCCCAGCACTGGACAGGAAGAGGTGGCTCTTTCCACCATTTGCACGCCCCCTGTAAGTGCTGAAAGGAGCACCCACAGTCCACTTGCTGATATGCAAATTGAAGATGTCACTGTTGAAGTACAACAGGATGAGGATACTGGTGTAGCTGGCGCTGAGGAGGAAGTTGGCGAGGAGGATTCTGATGGTGATATGGTTTGTTTAAATCAGGCTCCGGGGGAGACAGTTGTTGTCTGTGGGAGGAAAAAGCCCATCACGGTCATGCCTGGGCAGAAGACCAAACATTCCACCTCTTTGGTCTGGCAATATTTCTATCCAAATCCGGACAACAACTGTCTTGCCATATGTACCATATGTAAAGGTGAAATAAGTAGGGGTAGGGACGTCAACCAACTAGGAACATCCTCCCTTATACGGCACCTGCAGCGCGTTCATAAAAAGTTACTGTCAAGTTCAGAAACTTTGGCTAAGACCGTAAGCAGTCCAGGGACACCTAAATCCCGTTGTCCTGTTGTATCCAAGCGCCTGCAAACCACACCGTCAACTCCCTCCTCGTCAATTTCCTCCTTAGTCAGGATCGGAAGTAGTCCTGCAGGCCATGTCACTGGCATGACTGACTCTCCTATCCGGGATTCCTCCGGAGGATCCTGCATTGCTACGCCTACTGCTGCCGCTGCTGCTGTTGCTGCTGCTGGTAGTCGTTCATCATCCCAGAGAGGAAGTAGGAACACCACTACTTTTACTAAACAATTGACCCTCCAACAGTCCTTAGCGAGGAGGATGAAGTACGACAGCAGTCATCCTGAAGCAAAATGTATAACTGAGGCCTTGACAGATATGTTGGTGTTAGACGTGCGTCCGGTATCCGCCATTAGTGCAGTGGGATTTAGACAATTGATGGAGGTAGTGTGTCCCCGGTTCCAAATCCCGTCTAGATTCCACTTCACTAGGCAGGCGATACCGAGACTGTACAGAAACGTCAGAAAAAGTGTCCTCAGTGTCCTGAAAAATGCCGTTGTACACAATGTCCACTTAACCACGGACATGTGGACAAGTGGAACAGGGCAGACTAAGGACTATATGACTGTGACAGCCCACTGGGTAGATGTATCACCTTACGCAGCAACAGCAGCAGCGTCACCAGTAGCAGCATCTCAGAAACGCCAGCTTGTTCCAAGGCAGGCTACGCTGTGTATCACCGGTTTCAGTAAGAGTCACACCGCCGACAACCTCTTAGAGAAACTGAGGGAAATCTTCGCCCAGTGGCTTACCCCACTTAAACTCTCCTAGGGATTTGTGATATCTGACAATCCCACCAATATTGTGCGGGCATTACATCTGGGCAAATTCCAGCACGTCCCATGTTTTGCTCACACAATAAACTTGGTGGTGCAGAATTTTCTGAAAAGCGACAGGGGCGTGCAGGAGACGCTTTGGGTTGCCCGAAAAATTTCTGGCCACTTTCGCCATTCAGCAACTGCGTGCCGAAGACTGGAGCGTCAGCAAACACTCTTGAACCTTCCCCGCCATCACCTGAAGCAAGAGGTTGTGACACGGTGGAACTCAACCCTCTATATGCTTCAGAGGATGGAGGAGCAGCAAAAGGCCATACAAGCCTATATATCCACCTATGACATAGGCAAAGGAGGGGGTATGCACCTGACTCAAGCGCAGTGGAGAATGATTTCCGTGTTGTGCAAGGTTCTCCAGCCCTTCGAACTTGCCACACGTGAAGTCAGTTCAGACACTGCCAGCTTGAGTCAGGTCATTGCCCTCATCAGGCTTTTGCAGAAGCAGCTGGAGAAAGTGAAGGAGGAGCTAAGACGGAGCGATTCCGCTCGGCATGTTGGACTTGTGGATGAAGCCCTTCATTCGCTTTGCCAGGATTCCAGGGTGGTCAATCTGTTGAAATCAGACCACTACATTTTGGCCACCGTGCTCGATCCTAGGTTTAAAGCCTATGTGGTGTCTCTCTTTCCGGCCGACACAAGCCTGCAGAGGTGCAAAGACCTGCTGGTGAACACACTGTCAGCTGAAGCGGAACGTGACACGTCAACAGCTCCTTCTTCATTTTCTCCCGCAACTGGGGCTGCCAGGAAAAAACTTAGGTATCCTAAGCAACCCGCTGGTGGTGATGCAGGGCAGGCAGGACCAAGTTTGGACATCTGTTCCGGACTGAAGGACCTGGCAACAATTTCTGACATGTCTACTGTCACTACATATGATACTGTCACCATTGACAGAATGGTGGAGGATTACACCGGTGACAGCATCCAAGTAGGCTTGTCAGACAGTCCATACCTGTACTGGCAGGAAAAAGAGGCAATTTGGAGGCCCCTGTACAAACTGGCTCTATTTTACCTGAGTTGCCCCCCCTCAAGTGTGTACTCTGAAAGAGTGTTTAGTGCAGCCGGGAACCTTGTCAGCGAAAGGCGTAGGAAGTTGTTTCCACAAAATGTGGAGAAGATGATGTTCATCAAAATGAATTATCAACTCTTCCAGGGAGACCAGCCTCCAGAACATACAGAGGGACCTGTGGTGGTGGATTCCAGTGGGGACGAGTTAATACTCTGTGAGGATGAGGATGTACACAACACTGAAGAGGGTGAGGAATCGGTGGATGAGGAGGATGAGGACGACATTTTGCCTCCGTAGAGCCAGTTTGTGCAGGGTCAGATTAATTGCCAGCTTGTTTTGTGGGGGCCCAAACGAACCAATCATTTCAGCCACAGTCGTGTGGCAGACCCTGGCGCTGAAATGATTGCTTTGTTAAAGTGTGCATGTCCTGTTTATACAACATAAGGGTGGATGGGAGGGCCCAAGGACAATTCCATCTTGCACCTCTTTTTTTTCTTTGCATTATGTACAGTTTGGGGCCTAGTTTTTCAAACTGCCATCCTGTCTGCCACTGCAGTGTCACTCCTAGATGGGTCACGTGTTTGTGCCGCCCACTCGTGTCGCTTAGCATAGTCATCCAGCTACCTCGGTGCAGCCTTTTGGACATAAAAACACTATTGTGAGGTGTGAGGTGTTCAGAATAGACTGGAAATTAGTGGAAATTAAGGTTATTGAGGTTAATAATAGCATAGGTGCAGGAAAACCAACACATTCTGTGATTTTAGCTGTTTTTATGCTTTTTTTCAAAAAAATACAGATCCAAAACACAAAACCCAGAACCCAAAACACGGAAGGGTGGTTTTGGCAAAACCAATCCAGATCCAAAACACGGAGAAAGATCCAGATCCAAAACCAAAACACAAAACACGAAAAGTGGCCGGTGCACACCCCTAATCCAAATATTCTGAAATACGGAATATTCCGAAATATGGAATAATTTTTGCATGACTGAGATAATGAAACCTTTGATTTTTGATGATTCAATGTACACAAACTTTGTCTAAGGCACAAATTATTAAAAATATTGAATAAAATTACCTTCAGGCTATGTGTATAAGGTGTATTTGAAACATATATGAATTCATTTCTTTACACAAACTTTGCTTGAGCCTCAAAACTATTGAAAATATTGTATAAAATGACCTGCAGGCTGTGTGTATAAGGTGTATATAGAACATTCTGTGCATATATTTGGGTCCCATTCCAAAATGATATTTCATTATGATATGCAAATATTCCAAAATACGGAATATTCCGTTATTCAAAATACCCCTGGTCTCAAGCATTTTGGATATGGGAGACTCAAACTGTAATTATTAAGTATGCAACAGGGGTGCCGGGGATAGACACGGGCTATCAGACCAGGCATTACACCTGGGCTGACTAGAGGTCAGGAGTTATGCTTTGGCTTGGGGACCTGGTGAAAGGGCTGGTTATGAAAATTCAGGGGATCCCTACTCATTTTGTCCCCTGTATTTAGACAACCAGGACTGGCTCTGAAAAGTCTGCAGCTGGTTGTGCTTATAGGGAGGGACCCCATGTCTTTTTTTAATACTTTACAAGCTTTTACACAGATGCATGCATGTATCTCACTGATCTGTGCATACATCTCTGTCACAAAGTACAGCCCCCTTTTTAAATTTAGCAGAACTCTTTAAGATGGTCATCAGGTATTTTGGCAAGCAAACTATATTTTGTTAACGATCTAATGATTTCAAAATCGTTAACGACGAATGATATATCGTTTGGTCGTTGGTAAAATTGCACATTGTATAATGTGTACCCAACTTTATTTTAAAAATGTATTCGAATATCATGTATACTAAAATGTAGTGCATCACGTCATTAATTCAAAGTACATGTTTGTGTAGCTGGAACATTCCCACGATGCCCTGGCCACAGTCTGTACACCATGTGGAAGTGAATATGTTAACATTTATTTGTACATTGGTAAAAGCAGTTGTGTGATTTCTGAAATGGCATTAAATGACAAAGAGCTGAGGTAAAAGGTTGCATCCAAACAGAATCCCAAGCATCCATTAGGGCTACTTTGACAATACACTCTACATAAAGTCTTTCTCTGCTTGAGTGGACCCGTGTGGTCAGACAGAAAAGGCAGCCTAGCAGCAGGGGCCAACTAACCACTCCTCCATCACTGTCAATAAGCAAAATGGAGAGACATATCATTTTCCTCACTGTTTCAGCGATTCTATAGCTCATTGCCTTCCCTTTGTTTCAGTAATAGATTTAATTAACTTACAATTAATCATAGAGAGTGATATTTAAAGCTCATCCCAGTAGAGTATAGAGTCACAGACCAAAGAATATATATATGGCAGGCTTCAGTAATCAAGAGGTCATGCAAGATAGATGTTTATCACAGAGGAATAGAGGGGAAAGATACATTTATGTCTCTACCCCGCTCTCAATAACTGTTTTAAGATAATTGCTCTACTTCAAAATACAACCTTACAAAAGGGCTAGCCATGCAGAAAAGAAGATAAATAGAATATCTGAAGTAGACTGAAAAAGATAAATAATAGGGGTTCGGTATAAGGACCTCACGTGACCATAAACTCATGTGAAATCATTATTACATTTTCCTTGCAGCCTTTAAATGCCCTTTCTGGAAATAGGGGTTAAGTTGCTGTATAAGTCATGCAGAAAACTGGTTTCTGTGCTTTTTTGAAAAATTACTCTGAAAAAGCTGTATGCATTAAAGTGATAACATTGTGATAAGGCATTTTTACTTGTGCTTTTTTCCAGACTGTCCCTATTTCAATCAAAATCCCTCTATCCTTCTTACAGCCCAATTTTTTCCATAATGATTACTCTTATACAGATTAATACAAAATGCAAATATCCGGGCAATAGAATGATGCCTAGCATATTGAAAGCAATGTGTTACAATACTGGAGCACCCTATAGCTTTTTAAAAAAAAATTTGGCCAACCTGCTGGGAGTCTGGGGGTAGTGGGCAATTACTGCTGCACTGGGCGCACCTCAATAGTGGATGATGGAACACACAATACTCCAAAGCAGAATCGGTATCTAATGCCATCGGCAATACTGTTGGATCAAATTACCGACAGTTGAAGGTAAGTACCCTAACCCTCCCCTCTCCCCCCCCTAACCCTCCCTTAGGGGTGCCTAACCCTAACCTCTCCCATTAGTGCCTAAACCTAACCCCCCCTCCCCACACCCTAAACCTAACCCTCCCGAGGGGTGACTAACCCTACCCCCCTAGTGGTGCCTAAGCCTAACCCCCCCTACCCCTACCCTAACCCTCCCAGGGGGTGTCTAACCCTAAGTCCCCTCGGGGGGTCCCTAAACCTAGCCCTCGACCCCCGTGGCTAGACGCTAAGACACCCGGCATACCTTCATTTGGTATTCCGGGTGTCGGGATTCCGTAGTGGGGCTATTGATAGGTGTTGGGATTTCGGCACCTATCTTTAGTCCCATGTCGGGATGTAAGTGTCGGGATATCGGCGGGCGGGATAGCGCCCGCCGATATCCTGACTGCATCCCATCCCAAATACAGTATATTCATTCTATATAAAACTCCATTGATAAATTAGGATAAAGAGGGTATTTTAACAGTGAAAAGACTGATATTGGGAAGCATAGAAAACAATAAATGGGTCATTCCGTGGTAACTCACGTTGCAGGGTGACATCATGGCCAGTGTGTGCATGGCTGTCAACAGCAAAAGGAGTTTGTGTGAGGTTGGTTTTGTTTGCTGAGAAAGTGATGAGACGGGTCATGCTTTGGAAGACTGTATACGGGAGTTGCTGATTGTTTTGCTATGTCACTTTGTAACGTCGGTTACCATGGAATGACCCAAATACATATGCAGGGAAAGGATTAAATAAATGTATTCTACAGCAGTGAACATAGCAGTACATATCAGTCTTACAGGTACAAAAATTGTGCCCATCTATCAGTGGCCAGCCCTAGGTATCACATATGTTCTTGTATTGAGGCTATGATGGTGCTGTCCCTTCTCACCGCTGGCAAGTGAATGGCCCTGCTTCACTCTGACCTGGTACTCCATTCCTCCAGCTTGCAGAGAGAGAGGGTGACGCAGCAGACTCTGAATGACAGCTGAACACTGTCTGGAGATATTAAAGTTTCACCATTGTTCTTGATTGTCCAATGACGATTATCTTAGCTCTGTTGTAGAAATCATATTAAACATAAAATATATAAACATGATTAAAATATACAATATAAAATACATGCACTGAGCTACACATAACTGGTGGATTTAAAGAACAAAGGGGACATCCGAACTTTTTCAGGGTCAATAACTATGCTGGGATGTCCTAGAGATACCTCAAGACTGCAGAAAAACCTTAGTGTAGTGGTTCCCAAACTGTGCGCCGTGGCACCCTGGGGTGCCTTGGGACACTTGCAGGGGTGCCTCAGGTTGGTGGTCCAGCACCAAATCTAATTATTTATGGTGAATGTAATGTAAATATGTGGACAAACAGAAGCTCAAACCTTCGTGGAATGGTGTTGTGTACTCAGCCTTGTTTTTTTTTTTCCTAGAGTATGTCTTGGACTTTGTCCTTTGATTTGGAAATCTTTGAGGAAGTTATTTTCACAAATACATTTGTAGCCCTGTTATTTTGTACTACGTTAGAAGTGGGCTATCTGATAGCAGATGACTTCTATTGTTATCCGGTAGCAATTGCCTCCACCCAAGATTCTCCACTTGTATAATTTCCACCAAGGGATTTGCTTGGGAAAACTGCTAAGCCTAGGGTATATGTCTTATTTGTGGAAAACGAATTACCCTCAGCTTCCTATTTTTTTCTATCACACAAATAAAATACCAGAGATCGAATTAAGGGGCATATTGATCACAATTAACATCTCAGATGCAGACTAGGTGTTATAAATTTGCCCAATTTCGCAATACTTTGCAAGGATGTATCAAAAATAGCATGCAGGGATAGAACTTGCCACCGTCTACCACTACTAAGCCCTTACTAAAAATATGTGATTTGAAGGGATTGGAGTAATTTTTCACGAAAACGACACCAGTTTTCCTTTAACACATTTATGTGATACTAAAATAATGTGAAGAGTAAAAATAATGTTAATAAATAGGCCCCTAACAGTGCTCACAGAAACACAAGTTTTATTTTTCAGGATACAGCAACAATGAGTGTTATTATTCACTGTAATAAAGGAAAGTTAGCGTATCCCTAAAGACATACATTTATCTATTACATTTCAGTCAATGCAACTTCCCTTATAGATTAGAGTATACATTATGCTATTTTCAACCACATATATTTATGGTTACTTGGAAAATTGTTACAGAGAAACAACATATTACATCAAAATCCACTCACTTAACTCCTTTAGTTTAATTTTGAGCACTGTTTCTGACAATAACATTACAATTCACATACATGAATCACATTTCAGATAATATACCCACACTAATAGCCACTTAGTTGATATTTGGCCAGTTAACACATTGGTGTATACAGGGCCAGCAACAGATATCTTGGGTCTCAGTACACACATATTTTGGGGCCCCCATCCCCTTCCAGTAGGTACATGCAGGTTGGCAATTGGCTGATCCCCTGTGTCTCTCCAGCCTCTTCCCAACTTTATCTCTCAGCCTGTATTTTTCCTCACCTGTGTTGCACCTGCCTCAACCCTCATCTGTCCAGCCTCTTCCTTGCCTGTGTCACCAGTACCATCCCTGTCTCCAGCCTCATCCCTTGAGCCTCTGCATCTCCAGGCATCAACTCATATCCCCTGTATCTCTCAGCCGCATTTCCCACTCTGTGTCTCTCAGCTTCATTCCCTAGCCCCTGTGTCTCTGATCTTTATTCCCTAGACCCTGTGTCTATTATCCTAATTCTCCAGCCAGTGACTCTCAGATTCATTCCCCAGCCCCTGTGTCTCTCAGATTTATTCCCCAGCCCATGTCTCTCAGCTGCATTCCCCAGCCCGAGTCTCTCAGCTTAATTCCCCAGTCCATGTCTCAGATTCATTCCCCATCCCTGTGTCTCTCAGCTTAATTTTCCCTAGCTTCTGTGTCTAACAGCTTCATTTTTTCCAGCCCCTGTGTCTGTCAGCTTCATTTTCCCCAGCCCCTTTGTCTCAGCTTTATTTTTCCCAGCTCCTTTGTCGGTCAGCTTCATTTTATGCAGCTTTTGTGTCTTCTCAGCCCTGTGTCTTCAGCCCCAACTTCATCTGCAGCTCCCTACCACCTACCCTGTGACTTTCTAGCCCAGCCCGATCAACACTTACCTGCTGCCTGTGTTCCCCTTTCCCGGCAGCTCAGACCCAGCGGCTCCTCTGATTCAGCGGCACGCCATCATGAAGTCACACACACTGCGCCAGCTGCTGGCCTATCTGTCTCTGCCTGTGCTGGGTGCCCTACTTACAGCAGATGACAGAGGCAAGGGGGATACATGAACTGGACTCTATATATTCTTTAGGGCCTGAGGCCCCTTGGAATCTTGGGGCCTGGTACAAGTGTCCCCTTTGTACCCCCCTGTCACTGGGCCTCAGTGTACATATTTGATAGTTGCAAACCTATGTTTATGTTGGGTCCTGTTTGGTTGCTTATTGAAGGATTGTTCCCTATATATTTTGTCTTTCCAATATAATTGTACTAGCTTCTGCACCATGTAACCAATGATAATATATAGTAGTTCCTGTAACTACAGTGTTTGTGTAGCAATTTGCTTTTTATAATGTAGCTATATGCAAGAATATGTCTTCCCCTTCCACTACTGTGGTATTGAGGTAATCCCCGGGAGACAGAGTTCAGATAACTGTATATTAGAGCTGACTCTCCCTGACATTGCCAGAGGTAATATTCTGAAATGCTAGAGAGTTTTGGAAGTTGCTAAATGTAGTAATCTCTTGACTACTCTTTACTAAATTGTCTCCAACAAGAAAGGGGTTACACCAGTCACTTGTATGAAGGTTATTCCCTTACTAGGCAATAGAGCTTGCATAATGAACAGCAACATGCTCAGTCATATACTCATATGTCACTTAATGGGCTTGAAGTATATGTATACAGTTGTCTAGCTAATAGGTAGTCTGGGTCTGAGGTGTGCTGAGGTGATAATTGTCAGATGAACGTACACACCTTGTTTTAGGTCTTAGTCAGGAAGCTGGTTATGGTCAGTACCTTGTTCCTAATCAGCTCCTGTACACCAGCCCCTTTGCAGATCTTTCCTCTGGCTGTATTCAGACACCACTTTGCCCTATGACGTGTAGTGGGATGTCTCAGGCTCAGTGACTCCCCTGCTTCTATTTCACTGTGCTGAATAGCAGCTCCTTCTCCTTCCAGACTTACCCTGCACCTTCCTCACTGACAGGATAAAGCACTGTCTCTTCTTCAGTGTCTTTGGTAATCTCTGTCTATATCGTTTGTGTTGTATGGGGCTTAACTCCAGCTTTCTACCCCTTTATGGCTCTAAAGGGGCACAACTTCAGCTCTCATCCTCTCCTTTGTCAGGTCATCCTCTTCTTATTCATAACAGCTCCCGGTTGTCTGCCACTAGACCCCCTCCATTCTAGAAAGCAGGGGCTCCTTCTCTCTATCAGGTACCTGACTTATCTCCTCTCCCTCCTCTTTCAACCATTACCTATGGCTATCCCAGCTCTAACTGACTCCTCCCTCACTTTTTTCCAAAGCTCGTGTGCACAGTCTGCAGCATTGACCCTAACCAGTTCCAGGCAGCCAGAATCGTCAAGCAGAGTTTGGCCAACACCATCAAAAACACATGAATCCACCTGTCTAATACATGTCCTGGGCTATAGGATATAAAAACTATAGGATATAAAAACAGTGTGCCCAATCTATTCTCTGCATGGTCATTAACCTCTCATCCCCACAGATATAAACTTTACACATTTTCCTGAATCATAGAGATGAGCAAAACAATCAGCAAATTTTGAGATTCTGTGGGGTATATTTACTAAAGAGAGTTTTTTAGAAGTGGAGATGTTGCCCATAGCAACCAATCAGATTCTATTAGGGGTGTGTACCAGCCACATTTTGTGTTTTGTGTTTTGGTTTTGGATCTGGATCTTTCTTCGTGTTTTGGATCTGGATTGGTTTTGCCAAAACCACCCTTCCGTGTTTTGGGTTCTGGGTTTTGTGTTTTGAATCTGTATTTTTTGGGAAAAAAGCATAAAAACAGCTAAAATCACAGAATTTGTGGGTTTTTCTGTTCCTAAGCTATTATTAACCTCAATAACATTCATTTTGACTCATTTCCAGTCTTTTCTGAACACCTCACACCTCACAATATTGTTTTTAGGCCAAAAGGTTGCACCAAGGTAGCTGGATGACTATTCTAAACGACACAAGTGAGCGGCACAAACACGTGGCCCATCTAGGAGTGACACTGCAGTGGCAGATAGGACGGCAGTTTTAAAAACTAGGCCCCAAACAGTACATAATGCAAAGAAAAAAAGAGGTGCAAGATGGAATTGTCCTTGGGCCCTCCCACCAACCCTTAGGTTGTATAAACAGGACATGCACACTTTAACAAACCAATCATTTCAGCACCAGGGTCTGCCACATGAATGTGGCTGAAATGATTGGTTCATTTGGGCCCCCACAAAACAAACTGACAATTAATTTGTCCCTGCACAAACTGGCTCTACGGAGGCAAGATGTCGTCCTCATCCTCCTCATCCACCGATTCCTCACCCTCTTCAGTGTTGTTCTCATCCTCACAGAGTATTAATTCGTCCCCGCTGGAATCCACCACCACAGGTCCCTCTGTACTTTCTGGAGGCTGATCTCCCTGGAAGAATTGATAATTCATTTTTATGAACATCATCTTCTCAACATTTTGTGGAAGCAACCTCCTACGCCTTTCGATGACAAGGTTCCCGACTGCACTAAACACTCTTTCGGAGTACACACTGGAGGGGGGGCAACTTAGGTAAAATAGAGCCAGTTTGTACAGGGGCCTCTAAATTGCTTCTTTTTCCTTCCAGTACAGGTACGGACTGTCTGACATGCCTACTTGGATGCTGTCACCGATGTAATCCTCTACCATTCTGTCAATGGTGACAGTATCATTTGCAGTGACAGTAGACATGTCAGAAATTGTTGCCAGGTCCTTCAGTCCAGACCAGATATCCAACCTTGGTCCTGCTTCAGCTGACAGTGTTTTCACCAGCAGCTCTTTGCACCTCTGCAGGCTTGTTTCAGTTGGAAAGAGAGACACCACATAGGCTTTAAACCTAGGATCGAGCACGTTGGCCAAAATGTAGTGGTCTGAATTCAACAGATTGACCACCCTCGAATCCTGGCAAAGCGAATGAAGGGCTTCATCCACAAGTCGCACATACCAAGTGGAATCGCTCCATCTTAGCTCCTCCTTCATTTTCTCCAGCTGCTTCTGCAAAAGCCTGATGAGGGGAATGACCTGGCTCAAGCTGGCAGTGTCTGAACTGACTTCACGTGTGGCAATGTCGAAGGGCTGGAGAACCTTGCACAACACGCAAATCATTCTCCACTGTGCTTGAGTCAGGTGCAAACCCCCTCCTTTGCTTATGTCATAGGTGGATGTATAGGCTTGAATGGCCTTTTGCTGCTCCTCCATCCTCTGAAGCATATAGAGGGTTGAGTTCCACCGCGTCACAACTTCTTGCTTCAGGTGATGGCAGGGCAGGTTCAAGAGTGTTTGCTGGCACTTCAGTCTTCAGCATGCAGTTGCTGAATGGCCAAAGTGGGCAGAAATTTTTCGGCCCACCCAAAGCGTCTCCTGCATGCCCCTGTCGTTTTTCAGAAGATTCTGCAACACCAAATTTATTGTGCGAGCAAAACATGGGACATGCTGGAATTTGCCCAGATGTAATGCCGGGACAATATTGGTGGCGTTGTCAGATATCACAAATCCACAGGAGAGTCTAAGTGGGGTAAGCCATTGGGCCATGATTTCCCTCAGTTTACTGAAACCTCTTACTGAAACCGGTGATACACAGCATAACCTGCTTTGGAAATAGCTGGCGTTTCTGAGATGCTACTACTGGTGACGCTGCTGTTGTTGCTGCATAAGGTGATACATCTACCCATTGGGCTGTCACAGTCATATAGTCCTTAGTCTGCCCTGTTCCACTTGTCCACATGTCCGTGGTTAATTGGACATTGGGTACAACCGCATTTTCTAGGACACTGAGGACACTTTTTCTGCCGTCTCTGTACATTCTCGGTATCGCCTGCCTAGTTAAGTGGAATCTAGATGGGATTTGGTACCAGGGACACACTACCTCCATCAATTGTCTAATTCCCACAGCACTAATGGCAGATTCCGGATGCACGTCTAACACCAACGTAGCTGTGAAGGCCTCAGTTATCTGCTTTGCTTCATAATGACTGCTGCCATACTTCATCCTCCTTGCTAAGGACTGTTGGAGGGTCAATTGCTTAGTAAAAGAAGTAGTGGTGTCCCTACTTCCTCTCTGGGATGATGAACGACTCCCAGCAGCAACAGCAGCATATTCAGCAGTTGGTGTAGCAATGCAGGATCCTCTTGAGGAATCCCGGATAGGAGAGTCAGTCATGCCAGTGACATGGCCTGCAGGACTACTTCCGATCCTGACTGAGGAGGAAATTGACGAGGAGGGAGTTGACGATGTGGTTTGCAGGTGCTTGGATACAACAGGAAGAAGGGAGTTAGGTGTCCCTGGACTGCTTACGGTCTTGGCCACAGTTTCTGAACTTGACAATAACTTTGTATGAATGCGCTGCAGGTAACATATAAGGGAGGATGTTCCTAGGTGGTTAACGTCCCTACCCCTACTTATTCCACCTTTACATATGGTACATATTGTTGTTGTCCAGATTTGGATAGAAATATTTCCAGACCAAAGAGGTGGAATGTTTGGTCTTCTGCCCAGGCATGACCGTGATGGGCCTGATTTAAACAAACCACCTCACCATCAGAATCCTCCTCGTCAACTTTCTCCTCAGCACCAGTTACACCAATATCCTCATCTTGTTGTACTTCAACAGTGACATCTTCAATTTGAGTATCAGCAAGAAGACTGTGGGTGCTCCTTCCAGCACTTGCAGAGGGCGTGCAAATGGTGGAAGGAGCCACCTCTTCCCTTCCAGTGTTGGCATGGTCAGGCATCGCAACCGTCACCACACTTGGACTCTCCATGGGGATTTGTGATATCTTCTTAGAATTAGAAAGCACAGTTCTTTGCTGTGCTTTTGCCAGCTTAACTCATATTGATTTTCGTAGCGGGAGGAGGGCTTCCATCGTCATCTGAAGCTGAACCTCTAGTCATGAACGTAGCGGAGGACCTTAGCCGTTCCTTGCCACTCCGTGTCGTAAATGGCATATTGGCAAGTTTATGTTTCTCCTCAGACGATTTAAATTTATTTTTTAATGTCATTTTCCTGAACTTTGCCATTTGGGATTTTATTTGCCCTCTACTATGACATTGGGCATTGGCCTTAGCAGACAACGTTGATGTCATTTCATTGTCAATGTCATGACTAGTGGCCGCAGCTTCAACACTAGGAGGAAGTGTTTCTTGATCTTTCCCTATTTTATTTTTATGGGACAAATTTTTGTCCTCCATTTATGTGATATTGAAGCACGTTGAGGCACTATGGGGGTTACACCACCCTTCAACAGATGAGCTAGCCGCCCCTTGACTTATGACACACATGCTTGGTGCTGCTACTTTGTTGATGCACGTGTGGCTACTGCGCATACAAACAGAAAAAAAAGAATTGTTTTTTTTGCACTTGAGGGGAGCACCCCTGATGGATAGAGCACTCCCTGGACAACACTACAGCACCTCTTTAGGACTACAGCTTTATGGGACACTACACACAAGTCACAAACACATTAAAAAATATATATATTTTTTTTTTTTCCATCACTTTGGGGGTTACACCACCCTTCAACAGATGAGCCAGCCACCCCTTGACTTATGACACAGGCTCACACTTGGCGCTGCTACTTTGTTGATGCACGTGTGGCTACAGTGCACACAAACAGAAAAAAAAGAATAGTTTTTTTTACACTTGGGGGAGCACCCTTGATGGATAGAGCACTCCCTGGACAACACTACAGCACCTCTTTAGGTCTACAGCCTTTATGGGACACTGAACAACATAGCCCAGCCAGTCCCTATGGACTTTGGAGTGGACACAGCCCCCATGGACAACAGACTGCACAACACAGCCCAGCCAGCCCCTATGGACTTTGGAGTCGACACAGCCCCTATGGACAACAGCAACACAACTCCCACCCTCCCTCTTAACTGTCCACAGCCGGAGTTAAAAAATGGTGCCGATGCGGGGACCTTTTGTAGAATTCAAAACCCGTGGGATCCGACAGCGGATGATGACGTTTGCCTCGATTTCACATTCGAGTCAGGTGGGAAAACTCAAACCTGACTCGGATGCGGCTCGGGGGGGGGGGTTCGGATTTCAGAAATCCGAACCCGCTCATCCGTAGATTTTAGCTATTATCTTCTAGAAGGTGCTAGATACATGTTAAGTTGAATCTGATTGGTTGCTATGGGCAGCATCTCCACTAAGAACCTGCACTTCAGAGTCACAAGATATATCTTAGGAGATCTGCAAAAACAAGAATTTTGTTTACAAAAGCAATATCCAAGTGAGGCTTTAGAACATTCTGGGGCTAATGTAGAGTTGAATGTATGCATGTTTGTGTAGTGTAATTCACTATGCTGAGCCTCATTAAACAACTGTTTACAAATGAAGCTATGCTGAGTCACATAAACTGGAGTGGGAACATGCATCCACACATAGGCAAAAATGAGTCAGTGCAAATGCAGGCATGAGAATACTTGCAAATGTGTCTGTTAGGAGGTTTATCTTATGCATCTCCTATATGGAGTAGAGATGGCCGAAAGTCCATGAAGGATGATATTTGTCCATGAAAGATGACGTTTTGCCTCTCTCTGAGACCCGAAATTTGGCTGGATAAATCCAAACTTGGCGGGAAAATCTAAACTAATCCAAGCCTGCACATCTCTAATAAGGAGGGTGCAAACTTGCACTGATGATGATGTCTTGTCAGAAAAAAGCTGCATATGCCACCTATGCAAGGGCATAGTGGGTGCAGAGGGTGCGTCTGATGGCGGCCCTGCTACTGGCACAGCGTCTGTGTGAAAATATACGAAAGCTGCGGGAGGCAGTTTGTGTTAAAGAACGTCCACTGCAGGCTTCTGTGATTCAATGTGTATCACCAAAAGTTTACTCAGAATGGCTGCCACATCTCCGCTGCTGAGGCCAGTAAATCTGCACTGGAAGACACAGTCACTGGTCTGGGCACTCTCACAAAAAGGAGATGACACGTCTGCATTTTGTGCAATTGTCCCTGTCTCCTCCCTCAAACGGAAACAGGCTGTCATTCATTCTGCGGCTTCCCCAACACTGCTTCTGGAGCTGCAGCAGTATTGCGGCACATGTGCATTGTGGCTCCGACGCAGTTAAAAAAAATATTGGACAGCTGTGAACAAATCGGCCCAGCACGCGCCCATCTCTGAGTCAGCCCATAAGTGCAACTGTGCATCCAATAATAAATAATATGGAGCCCATTCAAAGAGTTGCAAGTAGACCAATGCATTAAATGACATGCACTACATGTATTTGTCTAATAACCAGTGGTGTCGGAATGATTTTATGTTGGGGAGCAACATAAAATTGTTCCGGCATCCGACCCCCCTCTCCCCTCCTCCCTCCCTCTCTCTTACCCGAGTGACGGCCGCAGTCAGTCAGGGGCTGTGCTTTATAGCAATAGGCTGCACAGCCCCTGCACTACACGGAGGAGGAGGTATAATGTGCAGTGTTTTAACTTAAAGACCGCACGTTACACTTCCTCCGTGCAAGTGCAGGGGATGTGCAGCCTATAGCTATAAAGCACAGCCCCTGACAGTCCGCAGCCACCACTCATTCCAAATGTTTGGGGGGGGGAGCCCACAGACCCCCCCCCCCCGGTCTGATGCCCATGCTAATGACCCCTTAAATTCACGAGTAATACTACACAACGGAGGGGTGAAGCTATCAAATTTATTAATGAAATTTAGAGAAATTACAATTGTGATGTGGGGTGCTGTGGAACATGATATTTCACTTTTGTAAACTGTGGCCACAGAAAACTGCATTTCCTACTCCCTAAGTTTTTACAATCAGCAACATGCTAAAGCAGTTTTGTATTGTATGAGACTAATTTAAATAAACGAGTGAGTAAATCTATTTGCAACTGGGCAAATAAAAAGGGTAATAAATGCCCACCCATTGTGCAGGGGTTCTGTACACATTCTGAAAATATATTCTCATTATTTAATCACCTGTGGTTGGCACTGTGTCCTCTGGTATCTCTGCTTTACATTACTGACCTGTTATTGTATCATTTGCATACATGATTTTTCACATTAATCTGACAAATACCACATGCAGGGAAATTTGAGACAAAATGAGTTTGGTAAATCTGGAAGAATGTCTGTGTCATATTAACAAAATACTTAATATAGTAACATAACCTTTCAAACAGAGCTGTTCTATTTCCTTTAATAGTATACCCTAGAGAGGAGGTATTTTATACAACAGATTAAACATGATTAACATGCAGTCATCAGATACTCTTTCTACATTAAAATTTTCCTTCCATCAATACCTAAAAAAATTTAATAAATTAAGAGCAGACCTGTCTCTATCCCCTCCAGAAAGCAAAACTGACATTTAAAAAAGTAATAATTTCTCTTATAATAAGAAGGTTCCAACATAAATCTGAACATGAGTTTTGGAGAATGGGCAGGTTTAGATGTTTGACACCTGCACCTATACATCCCAACAGGTTCCGGAGGTAATCAGGACACCTCTGCGCTGACATCCATGCACCTAGGCTGCCCTTATCCTCACCTGCTTGCTCACTATAGTGAGTCCCCCAACATTGTGGGACTCAGAATAAATGTGCCGGCTGGTAAAATAATCCCTCAAATCAGGACTTTCTTGACTTTCAAATCTGGACAGTCTGAAGGCATACCTGAACATGGACTAGGTAACTGCATGGAGGGCATCAGACCACAGTGGTGTTTGCAATTAGAGATACTGAAAGTATTTGAACAAGTTGAAGTTTAATTAAATGCTGACACTTTGAGAGCTATTGGCTTGTTTGTTATTCAACAGAGTTTCTTGGGATGATTCAGTCTTGGTAGGACTGCCATGGCTGAGTTTGAAGTTCTCAGTTAAAACAAAAGACAATACGACGTGTGACCAGAGCCGGATTTAGACCTCATGGGGGCCCTAGGCAAGATACCAGTTTGGGGCCCCCTTCACACAAACAATCCAACACACTATATTTTTGTTCCTGATTCTTGCAACTTACATTGTTTGTAAATTTTCCTCCTTATATTCAAAGCTTTAAACACTACAGAAATTACAAACATGGTGTAATGGTTAGCATTATTGCCTCACTGCTCTGAGGTCATGGGTTCAAATTCCACCACAGCCCTGTGTGGAGTTTGTATATTCTCCCCGTACTTGCATAGATTTCCTCCTACACACCAAAAATATACTGGTAGGTTAATTGGCTCCCAACAAAAAAATTAACCCAAGGGTGTGCGTGTACATGTGTTTAGGGCAGACTAGATGGGCCAAGTAGTTCTTAACTGCCGTCAAATTATATGTTTAAACATTACAAATGAACATAAAAAGAAAATAACACAGAGAACATTCTAGGGGCTTACTGTATATACAATACAGGAACAGTTATAGTGATCAATGTACAATACATTCTTAATATTTTACCACACTGACACCAAAGTAACTTCGGTCACATTCCTTACCCATTCTGGTATTTGGTCTGAGCAACAAATGAACCTCTTCACTATTCTGAATGCTTTTATGCATTGAGTTCCTGCCTCTACATCGGGACCTAGAGGTTGTGACTGCAGTTGCTTCCCAGCCAGTGGCATCCCTCCCCGCTATTGCACCCAGCACGGGGAGGTCTTTAGTGTACCCGGCTCCACCCCGCGCCGGGAGAAATGGGGTGTAACCTCATGAAAGAGGTGTGGCCTTCTGGAAGGGGAATGGCCTCATGGTAGGGGTGTGGCCTCGTGGGCTGAACCCCGTAACAACTGGTGAGCTCTGGTGGAGGGGGGTCCCGGACAGTGCCGGCTCCCACGCTTTGTCTGGAGCCGACTGCTGCATGAAATGTTACAGTGCAACACCCGACTCCTTTCACTGAGGGGGAGCCGGCACTTTGGTGTCACCCCTCGGTGGCCTGCACCCCCCTTGTGATGCCACTCTTCCCAGGGCCTGATTTCGGGGGCCCCGACCATGGGCCCTTAGGTTGCCTAGCCGTAAATCTGGCCCTGCGTGTGACTATTACTTAATGACACTAATGCGATAATGTATGTTTAATTATATTAAGTTCATTTTATTTCTGTTCCCCTTCTATGTGATCCCCTTCTGCATCCACAACACTGCATTCTTATATTTCATTGGTCAAAGATGTGCTGTAGCTGATTATCTGTCAGTTGTCTCTATAGCGCCATCATTTTCTTCTTTACCTCAGTAGCTGATGCAAAATGGCTTCCCTTGAGTATAGATTTAACTTTAAGGAAAGGAAAGAAGTCACACAGTGCTAGGTCTGGTGAGTATGGAGGGTGTTCTAGCATTACAATCTGCTTCTCAGTTAAAAAACTGCTTCACAGAGAGAGCTGTGTGGGCTAGTGCGTTGTCCTGATAGAGGATGAAACCATTTTTCCATAACTCTGCCCTCTTTCTTCTGATTCTTTCCTACACAGTTGCTACTGTAGAACATTTGTATAGTTATGTTGATTCACTGTTGCACCTTCTGATACCCAGTCCTCCAAAATAACACTCTTGATATCAAAGAAAACAATTAACATGGCTTTGAATTTGGATTTACTTTGACATGCTTTCTTCATTCTTAGTGATGATGGTGTTTTCCAGTGCATAAACCGGTGTTCTGTCTCAGGATCGTATTGAAAGATCCATGGTTAATCACTGGTAATATTTGTATCGAAAAAATGTCTGTACAAATTTGCTTTTGATTTTCTTTCTGCTTGGCAGTGAGAAGCCTTGGAACCATCTTAGCACAAACTATTGTCATGTTAATATCTTCATGCAAACTTGCTTAAAAGTCGATGTCGATGGTTACCATTTCTGCTATCATTCCAATGCTGAGTTGATGGTCAAATCTAACAATTTTTTCCACATATTCATTTGTTTTTGATGTGCAAGGCCTTTCGGGACATTCATCATCTTCGACATCCTCATGACCGTGCCACACTAACACACATGCACGTGAATTCAATCTGCCCCATAAGCCTTGGTAGGCATACTGAAAGATTTGGTGGGTGTTTTGTTCAATTTATTTAAAGTTAACACGTTGCTCTACTTTTGAACTTAGCATTTTTACGACGCATGAGAAAAACACAACTTCTTTGAATGGTATGTGAAAACCAACTATCTGTGCGAGAGGGGTGAAACTTGCAAAACCGTTTTGGGATAGTCCAAGGTCAATGTTCCTTCACCCCCTTTTAACTCTGCAGTATGGTTTATTTTTTATAAGTACAGTCTTGTTATTTAATAGCCACACCTCGTATGTAAAAATATTGCCTGTTCGAAGTATGTATGCCTACATTGTATATTTTTTTATAATTTTTTTACATTTTTATAAATTTCAAACACTGATCATTTCTAAGTTTGGATTGAGGTTCCCATGGAAATACATTAGAAATATTATTTAAGGTAGCCATTTAAGCTCAGACAAACTCTTACATGACCAAACTTTCCTTGACCAAGTATAAGTTTAGCTTAATTATTTTTATTATCTAAAGTGCAAGAATTTATTTTGAAATTTCCACTTTGGAGCCAGTTTGAAACAACTTTGAAACATTTTTGAGCATTTCTAAATATAATGTCTTTTTTAATATAGAAATAATTTTTGCGATGTGTAGCTTAAATTAAGAATAGGTTTTTCATTTGTTAAATTGTACAGCCGTATTTTTAATTTTGGATACTAAATCTTTCTGTAATAACTCCTGAATCTACAGTAGGACTTATTTCTGAAATCACCTGCTGAAATCTGAGATAGACTGTTTTTGTCATTGATTCTCCAAGTGCCATCATGCCCTGGCAGGCTTGCAGGGACCTGTAGTTCACCTGTAAAAAACAATATTATTTATTGCATTAACTATTACCTTTGTGCCCACCGACACCATGGGTATGGAGAAGACCTCTAGCGCTATTGACACTATGGCTGGTTGGACCCAGTAGGGGGGCCGCACACATTTTTTTATGCAGGGTCCCACTCCTCTGTGGGGAGTAGCACCAAGTGCCAACCTGGCCTAGTGTTGGTGGAATAAAGGTGCAGGGACCCACCTCTGTGGGTCTACTCTCTATGGCTCCACTACCCCTGGTTGGTCAAGCCTAGTGCTGGTAAAGAAAACATCGCAGGGAGCCCACACACTTTTTACCTTTCATTTTTCCTGTACAAGCCTAGGCAGGTCCAAAATGATGTCACAGTCACAAACGCCTGTACCATCAAGGCTAGGGTGGAGTGTCGCGCACGTCTCTATTGGAGACTACACCACTGGTGATAGCTAGTTTGAGCCAATCTGCATGTCAGCTGAAGAGAAATTGACCCTGGGCAGCCCAACAAAGCAGGTGAATGGGCTGCCCAGAGACCCCACTGGACCAGATAACTACCACAATAAATGAAACATTGTATATGGATTTAATAATTGACATTACTTCTAGAGCAAGACTACAACATACAAATACAACGCTTGATTCTGAGTCGCACATAGCTCCATATATGGCTGCAAATAGTGAGCTTTAGCAAACAGCATACACACAGTAGTAAATAAACGTATGCCTTTTTGTGTATCTGCGTGTAATTCTAAGTTGGCCAGATCTTTCTGTCAGCTGGTCTGTTTCATGGAAGTGTCATGGGAGTGTTGTGGGTACTATTCTGAGGCACATACAGCAAAGTGAAGCCTGTTTCTGATGGATCTATTGCCCTCAGCATGGAGCAGGTAAAAGTGCTGATACCACTGATGACAGTTGTGGCTGCAGATGGAAATATGGAAGGCGCTGCGGCTTTCCACTTGAACTATACATATACTCATATTCACGTAAAGTAGTACATTTGTCAAGGCTGTTCACACTTACATCCGATTTATGTGCGACTAAGAGTCAGGTCCGCAATGTATAATGTTAGCTACATTGCAAGACAGTAAAGTAGATCCCGTTAAGTATAAGTTCACCTTTGTGACCTATTTCAGTTTTTTGGATTTGTGGAAAATAGACCCAATGGCCTAATTACTAAAAATAACCGCTACTCTAACTTCAGCCTTTCTAACATACTGTCTTTAAATGGTACCTGTCATAGTAGTACAAGGTGTCTCTTCTCAATGGAATGGTAATAGGTAGACCACAAAGGTGGGCTTATGATTTCCTCAGGTTATGGGTACCTGTCCTTAAGAGATTATTCTGTAAATGGAATTTATGTTTCAATCAGCAGAGATAGTTTAGAACATTCTCCAGACCTGTGCGATAAAATATTCAATCACTATATGAAAGTACCAGCTAACAATGCATTAATAGCATTTTTATAGTTTAAAAGGTTACCTGGTTCCCTTATAAAATGCTTTACTACCACATTCATGATATTGTTTTTGACAGCTAGAAGATTATTTGCAATGTGGGTGTGACCTGTAATCACTGCTGCATAGTTGATCATGTGCTAATGTCCTTTATTTATTTCTTTTTTGTTATTTTTCACAGAGCAGATGATTAATGCACCTACCTTTACTGCATTGACCTGGGTGCTGTCCTTGAAGGGCATCCATTAAAAGGAAAGAAAAAAATTGCTGATAAATGGAATTCCTCCTTGCCAGTTTGTGCAAGCGATTACGCAGTGAGAACTTGTAAATTCTTATTCCATTAAAAGGAACAGCAGTCAGGGGTTATAATAAAACAAATTAAGTCTGAGGTTAGGAAATGTGAACAATCACTCTGTAGCTGGAAATTTATCTTCACCTGTGCCACAGTCTCACACAGGGATAATAAGGAGAAATATTTGCAGTTGACTCTTAGAGATTGGAGTAGTCACAATGAATATTGTTACATAACCATTATCATAGTTATGGTTCTTTTATTTTAGTTGATCATTTATAGAGTTTATATACATGCTTACATGAATTATATAAGGCAGTTTCATCTATTTCGTCACTCTTTGGCCACAAGCAAGAATAACATTATCAGTAGAGATGGACCAAATCACGGATGCCATTTTTTTGTTGTGGCCATACTGTATGTGAAATACTCTGATATTTTTTGGAAGAGTTGTGAAAATGTCACCTGTCTCTATTTGTCACTAAGGGCATGATTCTGAGACGGATGTAATGCAGGTGTTTACATAAACTGTAATTTTTGTTGCTAATGCGCATGTGCGAAAATGTGCTAAACAATATGACTTAATGCTCTCATCTAGTAACAATCAGTGCAGAGATTACCAGTGCTGGCTACATACTGGGAGGGGTCCATCCTGCTATTCAGAAACACACAACAAACAAAGCATAAGCTCTGTTTTACAATTTAACTGCTTGATTCCCCCCAATATGGATGAATATTGGCAATGTGATATAGTCCTGGTCTCTCTCTGCTAGAGTTCCAATCAATTGCCCTCAAGTTCATTATTGCCAATATCGTATGTCCTTTGTACAAGCACTCCCAATGGACAGATAGATCATTACAAAAATAAAATAAATTACTATAATGATGTCAAACAGTCTTCATTGTATCACAAATGCAAAAATGTCACTGACGGGTTGCTAGAGGAAAATCAGTGGTGTGACATCCACCAGTAACATTTAATTTATATCTATGGGGATACATTTACAGTGATTTTTCCGCTGATATACTATACTGTAATTATTTGCTATAATAGTTTTTTTTTAGTTAGTTTCTCTCAATTGATCAAACTGCTTTTATTTGAGAGAACACTTTCCCAATCTACAAGCTTCAACTAGCTGATTGATCATTGCATTCCTAAAATTTATACTTTTTCAAGCTGTGTTTTAAGCTGAGTGTACACAACTACGGGCAATGCTGAGTTGAACAAACTCAGTCACATCTCCCCTTGCAGCTGAAGGGGCATAACTGGTTGGTAATGGAATGATCACAGGTCAGAAAAGTGCAGTGAGGGCATGTTGACCGAATTTCGTGCTATGCAGAGTTGTCCTTAAATATAAATACGCCTGTTTTCAGATTGCTTTTTTACACCAAGAATAGAGCCATTGCAAATGTGCACTGATAATGATGATGTTTATCAAACAATGCGTGCAGATGGGAGCGCTCCTGCGGCAGAGATACATACAACTCTACATGCAAGTGATTATCTGCATATTTTTCTGTGCTGGTTTTTGTTATGCCTTATTATGGGTCAGCACAAGAAGAGTTTATAAATGGTTGAACTTGGTGGACCAGTGTCTTATTTATAAAAAAAAAAAACTATACATGTGACACTACCCTTCTGTATCTAACTGTTCAGCTGAGTACATAAAATATGTACTGTAAATATAATAATAAATAAAAGTTTTGTACCAATTTTTTTTTTAAATATAGCATTTGCTATATTATAATTCTGATTATACGTTCTAGCTTTATTATGATTTTAAGAGATGGATGGGAAGCAGGTGTAACTATGTTAGCTGGAATGCCCATTCCCGTCTCTCACTATACTGTGTGTTTTACTTGCTTTTGATGAACTATTACTGCACCACAGTTTCTGCCCAAAGAGCCTTTATAGAGCTCATTAGAGATAATTGTGCAATGTATTGCAGACTATTAACTTGCCAGAATTTTAATGGTATTGATCATGCCTATGAATGATGTTATCTGGTGATGTAATATTTACTAAATTTTATCTTTACTAATTTAGAGAAAATCTATGATTTCAATCTTTTCAAAACACAGATTTAGGCAAACTAAGTACATATCCATCCACAACATTCAAGATTATGGACCTGATTCATTAAGGATTGCTATGCAGCTCCGTAATCGCATGCAGGTCTGCTGCGAAAATATGGCAATGATTGGAATCGCAATGCCGTCGCACTGCCAGCATAGAGACGACCACTGTCTCCCACTACCGCTGTCACACATCCGTAATACCTTGCAAACCTCCATAAACATTGAGTACATCCGTCCCTCACGCAGAATTACAGTAGCCCTGACCTTACTTAGAATTGTTAACCTCGTTGCACACAGTGCACAAGCTGCATATGCAATCGCAATGGTTAATTTATCCACACCCATGTAATGGCATTCAAACAGTCAGGCACAACTGCGTTTCTCCGACCACCACCCCCAAACGCTCACTGCCTGTGAATCATCCTGTGATGGCTCTGCGTGGTCTCCGTGATCACAGTGTGATCACAGCCAGTGGCGTAACTATAGAGGGTGCAGGGGGTGCGGTTGCTATGGGGCCAGGCAGCTTAGGGGGCCCGCCGGCCCAGCAAACAACCCCCTGCACCCTGAGCGGTATTAATGGGGCGAGTGGACAGCATGCTGATCCCTGCTGCAGTGTTGCCCAGGCCCGGCGACAGGGAGGTACACCTATGCCGGGCCCCGTGAATCTGAGGGGCCCCGAGGGCTCAGGGGCACGAACAGCAGCTGCGGGTCGCGGCTGATATTAAATAATTAAAATTACCACCCCGCCGGCTTCCAGTCTGGCACGTAAGTATGTGTTCACCACCGGACCTCCTCAGTCCCCATCCTAAGTGGCCGCGGCGCTGCGCATAGTGCGTCATGACATCACTGCGCATAACGCGGCTGCGCCGGCCCTCCTGTGTTCCTGGCCTGCCACTGCAACATCCATCCATCGAGGAGCGGGGAGGCAAGAAATCGGAAACGAACGCCGCCGGTCACACAGGCTGCCCAGCGCCAATGTGCTTCTCACCTCCAGTCTTCCACTGTATGTCCACCGGATAATTGTAGGGGTAAGTGCCCAGGGAGAGGGGTTGGCTGCTTAGTTATGAGGCCGCGGGGGAGAGGGAAGGGGTTGTTTGCCCAGGGTTAGCTGCTGTGGAATGGTAGTTTGCCTAGGCCCGGGGTACCCTGTAAGTGATGTGGCCCTGGGGGTTGGTTGCCTGGGGGGTAGGTTAAGTGTTCAGTAATGCGGGCATGGTAGTGTGGGGGTGTCTGGGTCATACACTTTCATCCTGGCTCCTAAATTTTAAGAAAAATTTGTCAAGCTTTGAAATATATATATACAGTATATGTATGTGTATATATATGTGTGTGTGTATATATATGTGTGTGTGTGTGTGTGTGTGTATATATGTGTGTGTGTGTGTGTGTGTGTGTATATGTGTATATATATATATATAAATATATATGATACATACAGATATATGTATATCTGTATCTATCTATCTATCTATCTATCTATCTATCTATCTATCTATCTATCTATCTATCTATCTATCTGTATATGTGCATTTCTTATCATTTACGAGCGGACTGCCGGACCTTTTTTTTACTGCTGTATACTGTAGATAGAGATTGATAGCACAATTACAGTGTCTTTTATTTGGTGAGACATATATTGGGAGGGATGTGTGGGTTGTGTAGTGGGGGGCCCCTTAGATATCCGTGTAACGGGCCCCAAGATTTCTGTTGCTGGCCCTGGTGTTGCCTAAGGGGAGGGGACCTGGGGAGTAAGTACCCCTGAGCCCCCCTCTCTAAGAGTTCCCCCACACCACAGATCGAATCTCTATTAGTGATCTGGTCTGCAGCGTAGCGCACCACACTGACCCTAAGGTCTTGCTATCACACCCTTGGGAATGTCATATATATTTATAATTTAACACCTTAGGGCCCTCTGGTTAAGACCTGAGTTGGGGGCCCCTTAAAAATTATGCTATGGGACCCACAAAGTTCTAGTTACGCCCCCGATCACAGCACTGCCTTTGCACATGCGCACTGTGATGCATATGCATGCAAAGTATGCAACAATCGCCCGTCTGTGTATACTGTAGCTATAGTGATCCATAATGACTCAGGCCCTGTGAACAGCAAAAAACAACGCTTAGGGCTAAATTTACTAAAGGACAATTGAATGTTTATTTAAAAACCAACGGTAAATGACCAGTATCAATGTCGGATTGCAATCCAAAAATCAGTTTTTACTTTGCATCGGTTTTGACTGAAATCTGATGACGTAGAAATTAATGGGAAAGCGCTGACTGGCTGAGAGTGGACACTGCCATAGCAACCAATCCCATGCTCTCAGCCAATCAGCACTTCGCCTTTAATTTCTATGGCAGTGTCCGCAAATGACCTGTCATTTCGTGGTGGTTGTGCCAGCAGCCTCTCCATTGAGTTCCATTCAGTTTGTTATTTTGCCAAGCCCCATGGATTCTTATTTGGAGTGAAGAGGAGCCCATCCAAGGATTTGGTAAATATTAAATTGGTCACAAAACCGATGGATAAATGACCAAAAAACCAAAACCGACCTTTAGTAAATTTAACACTTAGAGTTAAAGATTAGCTAAATTGCAAGGACATTTCAACTGATTTGAGTTTCGCAGCAGAGCAGGTAGAACTGTGTTGACTATGGACGATTCATTCTTGTAATGATACCTCATGAACTCCTGCACTGTCAAAACCTAAACAAAGTGCCCTTCACCAATAACAACCCCCCTTTCCCAGAACACACACTTGTTCGTAGGTACTCGGCTGCCACCTGGACTTCGCACTTAAAGTAATAACAGTGCAGGAAGCACAGGAATTCAAAGTATAGACATAGGAATGTGACACTCTAAAAACGCATATAGGGAACTACATCTAGATTCTCCAGAGGTCTCCCATCCAGAAATAAACCCAAGCCCTTACTGCTTAGTTTCCCACACTAGATAGAAGTCTGTCTAAAGCTAATTGATGTAGTAATACAAATAGCACTCCAAAAGAGTGATTACCAGAATATTCTCCTGCAGTTAATGTCACTACAAGCTAGTAACAACAAGGGTTCAATTTAGCTACTTAAAATATTTTCACTACATTAATAATATATACATTTTTAAGAAATAGAAATAATTCCAGAATGATAATTCAATAAACATGAGAGTAATTACAAAACTGCAGGATAAGACATTTCAAAACACATGGACTATTCAGAGTAGTATATTAGCCAGGTGAATATCTTCTACCATATATATGATAGAATGTTTGCAAGATACTTAGCAGGTGAAGAAACCCACAATCCTTCCTAGGCAACCTGCAAACAGCTAGAACCAGGGACCAGGCAAGACATGGAATCCTGTGGGAGACACAGCAAGAACAGAACAACCCACACAGGTTCAAGAGCCAGCACCTGATTAAAACTTCTAGCAAACCAATCAAAGTCGACCAGGCCAACACCCAGGCTGACATCATCATAACAGTTGAACAAGTCAGCAACCATTCCAACCCACTGGTACCTACCATCTACGTATTACCTAAAATACAGAAGAGTGAAACCAACCCTCCGGGACAATAATTGCGGGACTTGGATTCTAATCAATAATTTATCAGAATTTATAGACCGCCACTTACAACCAATTGTGAAAAACACTAAGTCGTATTTAAGAGACACTATGGAAACTCTTACAAATATTAAAAATATCAAATGGGATGAAGAGATGTTTATGATAACTGTGGACATCACTTCTTTGTACACGGTGATCAACCACTTCCGGTTTCGAAGAAGAAGAAACCAGATGTTTACATTTGGCTACTGCCGGTTGCAACTCCAGGGGACATCGCGATCAGGAGCATTATATTGGAGGCATCCTGTGGTTTTGAATTCGGGGAGAGAGGAGTTTGGCAGTAGGGGTTGAGTAGATCCCCTGAAGACTGAACGGATGTCGGGAGCCGTGAACCGGAAGTGGCGGGCCGCATCACTTCAGGTTTTGGCATTTCTGGGCCGAGGAGGGACAAATTAACTTCCTAGAAGACCACCTAGGAGAGATATTCTGCATCCTTCTAAAGAAGAGCTTGATATGCTCAAAATGCGTTAAGGAGCCGGACCCACTACGCGGACAGTGGCAGGTGGGGAGTTTGACTGGGGCGGTACACCTGTCAAACCGTAATGCAGGTGTTCTAAGGTGAGCTCAGGGAGGACAGAAACCTCCCGTGAAACCTTCTGCTCCACGGGAGGTTTCTGTCCTCCCTGAGCTCGCCTTAGGTAACCTGTGTTACAGTTTGACAGGTGTATCGCCTGGTGTACAAGTGTATTTTCTATGAGGAGGGACCCTAGAACCTGATTACCGGTACCCATTGGTTAGTCACTGCTTGACTTTATCCGGTTGGTCAGCAGTGCAAACACAATGCCCATAACATCTACATTCCGGTACGCAGGGCCAATCGCCCCCTTTATTTTAGAGATTTTCTTTTTTAAGCCTTATTAGGTTTATTATTTGTTTTGATGGCGATTTAGAGCCTAATTTCATGATTGTGTTTTTTATATGCCAATTTTTTATTGATGAGTTAATAAATGTACTTTTTGCTGGCAATATTATACTATTGTGCATTTTTTCTCCACATATTGAAATTGCCTGTCATAGTGTTCCACGAGGCACCAGGAAATAAGTAACTACATTTTCTTTTATTTTATGGTTATAGCGCAATCCAGTGGTCACACACATTTTGTATTTTGTAACGAGTTTGCTTTAGGGGTTTAAGGTACCCACGTGTGTCCACCAGAGGCTGCTTTACCTGGATGCGCTAAGGTGTTGTATAAATATTTTTCCAATTCCAATGATTCAGTCTAGACTGAACCAGCCAAGTACAGATTTAACAATTCTGGTTTATGGAAAGGGCCAAATTATAGACCACATGGGCCTAAAACTGAAAAATTTCAAAGGCCTATCATGAGAGGCACCATCCTGTCAGAGCAGGTGTGGCCAGTTCTGTGTGGGCATGGTCAGCACCATGGAGTGTATAGCTTGTGCCTTTACAAACCACCTACATCTGCCTGTTGACAACAAAGAAAATAAAATTACTTATTTTTAAATAATTGGTTGGCTCAGCTTTATGTGCATCCAACTGATTTTCACTGTTTTAAAAGTCTGCAGAGAGAGGGTAAGATTGGAGATGTAGAGTATAGGTGGCATAGAGGATGCTCTCCATCTATATGCTGCCCTTATACAGGATGGACAGCAAGGAAGAGTGGGAGAGAAAAGGAAAAAAGAAAATGTAGGAAACAACATTATTATTTAAAATGTTCTTAAAACTATTCACTTCCTGGAAAGCTCAGCAACTAAAACACTCCAACCAGCTCCAACAATAAATCAATTACATTCACATTTAACTGATAAATCTATATTTCCAAATTACTCTAAACATTACACAGCTGGCACCCCATTTATTACAAACAACAAACACCATTTCATAAGTGGATGCTACAAAATATATGGACTCCCATCTGATAAATAAGACAAAAACATGAAAAATCTTAATTCAGGGCCTGATTCAGCTTTGGGAATAGAGTGAGAATTAGAACTTAACTGTGTACCTGGACAAACCATATTGCAATGCAAGGGGTGTAAATACATACATTTTTTTGTATGTTGTGTAAATACTGGCTGCTTTTGTGTGTAGCCCACAAATACTGCACAGCTTTATTATTACACTGCACTTTAGATATCAGTTTGGACACCTCCCTCCCAAATCTAAATCTCTCTGCACATTTTAAATCTGCCCCACCTGCAGTGCAGCATGGTTTCACCAAGATGATCAGTTAAGTGCTAAATCTCACTCTATTTCCAAAGCTGAATGAAGCCCTCAGTCTGGCAGCCTTCAGGAAGCCCCATTAAGCCATTGGTAAATCTTATGGCTGATCTGCCCCTCTCTTGGGCTGGTTTCAAAATGCAGAACACTGATCTAGTAATGGCGGAGGGGAAAAGTATAATGAGAAGTGTTCCAGCTAGATACTCTGTTAACGTATAGGGCTGGATTGTGAGTTGGACGCATCTGCAGCCACTTTTCTGTTTGTCTGCAGTAGCTTGCTTACATCCTTATACTGATGCAAGTCTCGGCTACTGTATACTAAAAATCTGTGCATCTGCATGTGGAAGCCAATCCTGCGCACTGTTTTTATGCCCACAGCCGCAGCTGTCATGAATTAGAAAAAGAAAATCTCTGCACTTGCACCCATCCCATGCTGGGTGCAACAGAAATGTCTGAAACAGGTGTCCAATTTTCGTCCACACACTACGATCGAGCTTGGAAGCCAGCATACATGTGCATGACACTTCCACCAAGACAGAAGAGTTTGTGCGCTCACATGCTCACCACCAGAAATGCCCATCTCAAGCATTGTGTTATCCGTCAACGGACGGATCAATCCGTACACACTAGAGAACTTCGCCCATGTGCAGATACCTAATCCTGTGCATGTGCAGAAGTCGAATTCTTTCTTTGGCGTATGCACAGTATGCTGAAATCCATGAGATCCTTGCACATTGCAACTTGTGGTCGACTCAGACCCATATGGTTATAGAAAGAAGAAGAAAAAGAACTCTATTTTGTGAGCACTCTTTGTAAATATGAAATAGTTAAAACATAACTTTTAATACAATCCAAGATAATAAATCTATGACAAAGGACAAAAGACAAAACATATAACATATAACATGAATCCACCCACAATACAGTCAGTAGGAAGGTCTATGGATGTATACTAATCAAGTGGAGTATCCTGTCTCATAGAACGGCCCCTTCAAGTCGACATTTTAATGAAGTGGGTGGTTAATAGGAATTGATACCTCAAGGGTAAATCACAATCATACTCACAATTTTTAAAGGCGGGAGGGTGACTGCGATGGCGCCATGCAGGACACCCCATCTACCAGTCAGTATACACATTGTTGGTTGTTTGTTTGCTGCTCCTTCCTGGTTACTGCATGTCCCATTGCTGTGGACATGGTGAGTCGCTGTGCGGCGACTACCCCGTTCAGGTATTGGGGATATGATTGGTTGCTTTAGTTGGAGAGTTTACATTTAATGATTTGGACATAATATATATTTTCAGGTATAGTGTTTATGAACAGTTTTTTGGCTGCACAGAGTGTGATATCATTGTATGCAGTGGGTTGGATCAGAACATTGCTCTATATAGATTTTACAACTACTTACAGACAGTACGTTTTGTTACTCTATATATATATTGAAAGAGAGATACCTTTTTATATCTGGGACATTATTTTGAGGTACACTGCATTGCATTGCAGGACCTGTTCAGGACGTTGGAATTACAATTTACAAAGTTACAATATGTCAGGGTATCCAGCTACGTAGAATTTGCTATATTTGAGGCTTTTTCTCTTCAATATATATTGTACCCTATGTTTTACCAGATTTGTATCTTAGTTGACCTCCTTAAGGTCAAACACTGCTCCAACACTACTACTATATAACTGACTCTATAATTAAAAGGTAGTAAATGCTATACCTTTAAAAATTGTGTGTGCATATTATAAATGATAAATACCTGCACACGATCTTTATCATCTTTTTTATTTGTCCAAGTCTATCATAAGCAAACATATATTTTTATCAATGTTTCAGCATATTTTTAGCACCGGTTATCTGCATTTATGAATCATCAGTCCGGGTTTACTATGAGTAATAAAACATATTTTATTAATATATAACTATGCCTCCAGTATCGTTTGCTTGCGAAGGGCCTTATTATTAAAAGATTTATTCTACTAGCATATTATCCGTAATACCATTTTAAGACCTTTTTGCACACAAAATTACAGGACGAGACTCACATTTTGTATCATTGTCGTAGTATTTGTGATTATGGTTTAACAGCATTAAAATCAATGATAATTTACTCACCTTCTTTTTCTATCTACTCTATTAACTGATGACAATCTCATTCAGAGTAACTCTCTCATTAAGGGTCCAATGCATTATGTAAGACCCTTAACAGCAGAAGCGAAATAGTGAGTAACGTTGCGGTTACACTGTTGTTTCTAGGAGTTTAACTGCCACTGGATGATCTCTCACTCCTCATTGATGGCTCTTTGCTAAGTGAGGGGAAGTAGAATTATAGGTGGACTAATCTTCACCCTGACCGTCCTGTTACTTCATTCTAATTAGGAAGCATGTTATACAGACTGGTGTGATTTTAAATAGTGCTATTGAGGCATTATGTGACAACTATGCTGCTTTGTATTTTCGCCGCTTGTTTGATGATAGAATAATTTCTTTGATTTATGTGATTGTGATTTACCCTTGAGGTATCAATTCCTATTAACCACCCACTTCATTAAAATGTCGACTTGAAGGGGCCATTCTATGAGACAGGATACTCCACTAGATTACTATACATCCATAGACCTTCCTACTGACTGTATTGTGGGTGGATTCATGTTATATGTTATATGTTTTGTCTTTTGTCCTTTGTCACAGATTTATTATCTTGGATTGTATTAAAGGTTATATTTTAACTATTTCATATTTACAAAGAGTGCTCACAAAATAGAGTTCTTTTTCTTCTTCTTTCTTCAACTAGGTTTTTACTCTAGTGAGCACCTCCACTGCCCGATATGTTAAATTCTTGATATGAATAGGAAATAGTGGTCATATGTCTGAATATTTACACTTCTTTACTATTGGTCAGTGCATCGATTTTCCATTTTTTCCCCTTTCCCCTTTTTGACCATATGGTTATAGGTAACCCTAGTTAGTGAAAAGTCAGTACTCCCCACTATAAAGATGGTGCCTTTCTGCAAGGTTATTATCTTTTTTAAAACTTGTATAAATAATCAGTTAATAAATAATCACCCAGTGTGGGGGTAGGAAGTTTCTTACTAGCCCGTAGATAGCCATTCCAAATATCCTTGTTTTGAGGACATGCATAAAAAATTCTAAACATGCTAAAACAGTGGTTATTGATGAGGACTTTTGAACTGCATATACTGTATGTAGCATAACAACATAATACAGTATATAAGTAATCCAATTTACAGTTGGGGTGAGTCAGCTCAGTAAATCACCACTCAGAAATGTGAACTCAGATTTATAGCTCATTCCGCATTGCTCGAATACTGTCTGTATCCAGATTCTTTGCTAAGATAACTTATTGCTTTGGAGTTTGGACACAGCACATATGCTCTAGATATATAACAGTTCCAGAAATCTATATTAGTAAAAATGATGATCTGCATGTTTCCTTAATAAATGGGTGGTTGATACAGAGTCGCTGTGGTCTTGGCCAGGTTCAGATTAAGATGTTCTTTCTCTACATACAGATGGAGTGTTCTGCCCTCGTTGTTATCAATTCAACACCTTTCACGAGCATTTAATTCACTTGAAAAAAAATCTATGTTATTTTATTGATTTCAGCTTGTGCTGATCCACTTTATTCTCCCCTTTCTAGCTCATGAAAAGTAGTTTCTTCTACACCTTTCTTTCACTTAAGGCACTTGGCACCTGCCGTTACTCTCCCTGAAATGATCCACCTTTAATGGCAAGGGGCATCTTTTTTCTGCTGACCTCAGCAAGCACATCTATACTTACATTAATGAATAATAAACACCTTCAGTGACACAAGGCAGCGATCTGTACCTGGAGGTGATGCACATGTTATTGATCTTTGAAATGCAGGAGGCACCACTTTAGGTGGTAAATTGCTATGTTGATTAACCACTGAGCGGAATCCATTACAAATACACAGACCAATATAATGGTGTTTGGTTGACACTTAATTTTCTGCTAATCTCCATAAACTGTCAATAAGTACAGTATGTTAAGATTTTTTTTGCCTCTTATACAATATAAATAATTGGTCTGCAAAAAGCTAGTATTCTTTTGTAGAATGAATTATAATAAGTAAAGAACTGTTTTTTGTTGCACCCGTTTGTAATGTCACATATTCTGCACAGGATTTCACCATCAAACTATTTATACGCACACTGGTGAATACTGTATTTTGCTTGTGTATACGCAACATATAGGGTATAATTGCATATACATTTTACATTTAAAATGCATATTAACTACTGTAAATATAAAGAATATCGGACAACAGTTTTTAAAAATGAGAGTAAATATTTTCGGCATGTGTTCAATTATGAGACTGGTGCTCGCCTACTGCTCATAAGTGTAGGCTGGCACTTTGTTGGCCAAGTGAAACTAGACTGTGCGGCACAAGCAGGGCAATTTTTCTGAAAAAATTGGTTAAGGAACTGTGTGTGGAATTACTGGGGGTGGAGCCATAGGAAATCAATTATATACATGTATATGTATATATATATGTGTATATATATATATATATATATATATAAAACATATATTTATAGTATTTAGAAAAGAAGGCAATCAAAAGAAACTTTAAAATAAATCTTATCTTAAGGAAAATAGGTTTGGGTCCAGGACTTTACAACACAGGTAATGAGAGGTTCAGTACCTGAGTTCCTGCTTGTTCCTGATAGCACTGGGTACAAGCAAATGGCAGGAGTAATGTCTCTGTTCTTCTCTTTTACAGGAATGCAAGTATATCTTTAATATTAAATATAACATAGATTTTTTTAGCCAGTTTCTTTATTGTTGGTTGTTCATAAAGTAACTTTTCATTAGAGCCAGGGTTCCAATTGTTTCACAAATATGTAGCAATTCTAACCACTAAGCCAACAGGTCAAATTACCCTATCCATTTACTCAGGGGCTGGCTGGCAACTTTTAGTCTGGGGGCAAATACATGCAGGCGGCCCTGGCAGAGGGGTAGCGTGTAGCCAGGGTGCCCGAAGAACGTGCGTGCTACGGTGCCCCCCCTCAAGTGTTCCAGGGAGGAGGCCGCTCCATATGGGATTAATGTAAAGTAAAAATAAAGATTAGGAACAGCCCCGTCGTGGTGCCCATATGCAGTGCCCCCCTGTGCCCCAGGAAAGGACCCCCTTATGCAGGCCTCCAGTAGTGCCCGCAGTAGTGATCCCCCTATGCAGTGCACCTTATACTGCCCCCAGTAGTGGTCCCCCCTGTGCAGTGCCCCTTGTGCCCCCAGTAGTAAGCCCCTTATATAGTGCCCCCATTAGTGGTACCCCCTATGCAGTGCTCCTTATATAGTGCCCCCAGTAGCAGTCCACACCCCATGCAGTGCCCCAATAGTGGTATCCCTTATGCAGTGCCCCTTAAATAGTGGCCCCAGTTTTAGTCTCCCCCCTATGCAGTACCCCCAGTATTGCCCTTTTTATAGAGCCCCCAGCAGTGGTCCCTCAATGCAGTGCCCCCAGTGGTAGTCCCCTCCTCCCTATGTAGTAGTCCCCTCCCCCCTATGCAGTGACCCTAGTAGTTGTCCCCTCCCCTTGTAGTGCCCCTAGTAGTAGTAGTCCCCCCTTGTAATAGTAGTCCCACCCCTTGCAGTGTCCCCATTAGTAGTCCCCCCAGTTGTAGTCCCTCCCTTGAAGTGCCCCCAGTTGTAATCCCCAGTGTGGTCCCCCCTTGTAGTGCCCCCCCCTGTAGCGCCCCCAGTAGTGATCTCCCCCTTGTAGTACCCCAGTAGTGGTCTCCCTCTTGTAGTGCCCCCAGTAGTAGTCCCTCCCTGTTGTAGTGCCCCCAGTCCAGTAGTGGTTCCCCCTTTTGTAGTGCCCCCAATAGTAGTAGTCCCCCCCTTGTATTGCCCCCATTAGTAGTAGTCCCCCCCTTGCAGTGCCTCCAGTAGTGGTTCCCCCCTTGTGGTGTCCCCAGTAGTACCAGCCTCTCCCCAGTAATAAAAAAGAAAAAAACACTTACCTGAATCCCGACTCCCGCCGTCGCCATCCGCTCCTCTGTCTGTCCTTCCCGGTCCGGCCCGCTCTGCATTATGGGAGAGACGTCATATGATGTCATGACGCCTCTCCCATTGCCCACTGCAGGAGCCGGAAGATGGAGCTGCTCCTGCAGTGGGTGCAGCAGTAGCTAATGAGAGTCTGACAGACTCTCATTGGCTGCTGATCAAAACAAACACACAGCTGCCGGAGCCGGCGGCTGTGTATTTGCCACTTGTGTAGCGCTGACCGAACTCCGTCCGGTCAGCGCTACACACGCGGTGCAGTCTGTGTCACAGTGACACAGACTGCCCGCAGCCCGCATGGCGCTGCAGGCCGGGGGGCACATGGTACCCTGCCCCCCAGCCCGCCACAGCATTTACTGACAGACACATACAAATACAATTCTAACGTCAGTGGGTGTCTTATACTCCCTTTGCATTCCCAAAGCCTGCTCTGGTGTCTTCACTGCACACTGCTGCCCTGCCTGAACTCCAGACACTAACATTGCCACTGTATTTGCACGCTGAAACACTCACGTGGATGCTATTTATCTACTTCATTTCTGTAAAAAACTTTGTCATGGGATTCTGGGCCTGATTCAGACCCGGTCACAAGTGCTGAGCGATCACATCCGGGTCGATGGTGGCCCAGAGCGCATGTTTGAGCCGAAAGCTCTCTGGGGCTTGTGGCAAAGAGACCCTACCACAAGGGACTCATTGCAAGCCCGATGGTCATGATGGTCATGACCATCGCGACCATCTTCCTGGCTGCTAGCTATAGCTGTGCGTGGTCACCCACAGCTATGCGAGCAGCCAGGAGGCCGTTCTAAAAAAAAAAAGACCGGCCCTAATTAAGAGCGAGCGCTCTGTCAGAGCGTCCAGCTCTGAATCAGGGCCTCTGTTCTCAGTGACCATCTTGTTATCTGAATGACCACTTCCTTTACATAAACCCACCCCTCCGGTGATCTCTGTCTGGCTGGTTTGCAGCAGTGTAGTACAGTAACCACCACAGTCTTTGCCAGTAAATTTAGAACCCTTGAAGCAGATATTAGATGGAAAACTCTGCTTTCACTCTTGGTTTCCTGACAAAGTCTTACTGACCACATCATGGATAATTTAGTTCATTAGAACTTGATTGATAGGATTATCAGAATTTGGAGCATTGGATCTATCCTCAACCCCCAGTCTGCACTAAGTAGGAAACTTCAAAATCTAGGAAGGAAAAGGGACTCTCATCTGGGTCAGCCTCCTGTTTGTCCTGAGACAGGTTTTTACTGGCTAAAAAGTTAAATTGTTAAAAAAAAAGACAAAACAACCCAAAACATAAGTATCAGGTAAAATTTAAATTTTCATTAACAATTTCACAACTCTCTTTGTCCAGATTCCAAAACATTCTTCATCTTATCTTGAATATCTCTTATTCTATCTCTCTAGGGAATTGGAGGGTTGTGGTGACTTCCAGCTTTCCAATTTAATGGTCCCTCCTCAAACTTATGCATCTCTTGCAGTCCCTTACTGTCCTTTAACTAAAGCCAACACTGTTAAAACTAACTTTATTTTTTGCAAATTTTGTTTGGGGCACTTACAAACTTTGAATATGCCTCAGTAAATTACAACAACTTCATTGTAATGGTAGAATTAATTTTTCCAATATTACCAAATATTATCATGTTTTGATTCTCTGTCACTTAAAGGAGTGGTTCTGTCGTTCAGATACAGTATATATACTGACATTCAACTAGGGGCAGGCTTCCTCCACACCAATAATCTAGTATTATTATTTTATCTTTCTTTCAATGATGTTCCTCAGAATACTAGTGACAACCCCCTACTCTGGACAACTCATAACGTGTGATGAAAAAAAATTTATCTCAATGCTCACATAAGTATAAGTATATTGTTTCTCGTAATTTGCATCTCCCCAAAATGTGATCAAATTTCAATGTATTTCTACACACCTGATGTTTTCGGGTAGGATGAACAATCCATGGAATTGATGATTGTGGGCCTGATTCAGCCAGCGCAAGGTGTAAGAGGGGAGTCCAGCAGCTGAGAGGGAGCAGTGAATAGCTCCCAAAGAAAGAAGGCTATAGATGTCACTGGAAACCCTGGGGGGGGGGCATCCGATGGGAAAGAACTTCTACAGGCAGCCACCCACCAGGTGAAGACTGGAAGTCCTGGGGAGTAAGTGTGCAACATTAAAGAGCTCACACTGGCCACTGCTCCTCAGGAGATGATCATGGGAAGCCCTGAGGGAGTTAACCCTTAAGTAAAATACCTGGAGGCTGGCCAAGTGGCTAAACCAGGTCTGGGTCAGTCAGACTCCACCAATCAGGTAAGGCCAGGGGCCCCTAGACCACCAGTTGTTGGGCACCAGTGGGCACCAACAACTAGGCCTGGAGCATCACAGTCAGACACTAGGCCTGGGAGGCCCATAGTTTTGTTAAATATCCTGGTCAGACAGGCAATAGGCCTGAGGGTAGCAGGGGCTGCAGGCCCCCATATCATGTGAAGGCACCGGCATCAGGCGCCAGGTCTCAGGCAAAAGGCCTGTGGGGCATGATAAGTCCCTAGACCTGTGCACAAGAGGGGGGGGTGCTAGGCCCAAGAGACACAGGGCACTAGGCCCTACATGGTAGTGGGATCAAAATTAGGCAGGCATAAGGCCTAAAGGGGGCAATACGGGTCATGAGGCATATATTTATATATATATATATATATATGTATATATATATTATTATATTATTATATCTATATATGGTTTGCTGTGGCATCTTCTTATACTGTTTGCTGTGCTACATATACTGTTCAGTGTGCCATATCTATATGCTGTTTGCTGTGCTACATATGCTGTTTACTGTGTGCTATTCTTATACCTGGTGTGGAGCTATCTGTATATCATTGGGTTGTTTCACTAGATTCACTGTTGCTATGGTATGGCTGTAGTAATTTGCTAGAACACCCTACACCAAGGTGTGCATTGTGGGGATTCACCAGGTTAGATGGAGTAGGGCCCCTTGCGTGCAGAGCAGTCAGGTTTGATGATGTCTTCGAACTTTATTCGTTCATTACACTGTGAATATGTAAAACAGCAAAAAATGCAGAGATGCAGAACTTTTACACATAAATAAATACATGTACATTTGTTTTTATTTTATTTTTAAATCAAGTGTTTTTATTTTTCATATTTCACTGTATAAATAAAAACATTCCAATCATTCCAAGCAGTTAAATAACGATTGACAGGGAAACAAATGAAAACTTTCCAGTAAGGTACCATACATATATAAAGCATTTATCTGATACATAGATAAATGTAAGTGTATACAATTTATTAAGCAATTAGGTGCTTAAAAATTATAGTACATAGTCAATTAATATTATCTAGCATTTAATAGATAAAATAGTGCAGGATGTAGCAACTAAATATAAATGTAGTTACAAATCAAGAAGAAATATACTTTTATTTTGTGAAACTGAAACCATGGTGTGAAAGAGACAGGAGATCCAGTCTGATAATTTCTTATATCTAGTCTATACTTTCAGATCTAATAAATGTACCACATTTTTTTATAAAAATCTTTATTACACTTTCCATGCCATTTTAAAGCAGATTTCATCTGCTCCATTAAATGAGTGACAAATCTTGTTGATTGCATTTGTAATTTTACAGACAAATCAGGAGCAGATAGCCATTTAAAACAAATCAGGTCTATCAACTATTTAATTGTAGTTATTTTTGCTAAAACATGAATACAACAAAATTATTTATTGCCAACATACACTCGCTATAATAACTAACAACAACCACATCCAGTTTTGTAATCTCTCTTTATGTTTGTATATATCACTTTGAGTAATATACTCTAAATATTTGTGCATGGGGTAAAATAAAACCAGCAAGATTGTTTCTTAATTGAGGTAAAAGAGGATCAGAGTGAGGACATCCTTGTCTAATTTCCTTTCTAATGAGTAAAGCACAGTATAAATATTAAAGACACAAAAATACTTTTCATAATAATTTAACAGCAAAAATAAAAATTCAGAAGTAATCATAGTTTCAAAGAGTAATCTAAAAACCTTTACTTCACTCTAATGCCACTAATGATATTAAATATTTTGGTAATACAGTATATATGTAGTATCTATGTAAATGATCTCAAAAACTGTTCATCATATACCTATTTAGGATACAATATTTGATCAGAATGCACTACGGAATCAATAACATCCTTCAGATAATATACCAAAAGTTTAGACATTATTTTAGACATAAAACATATAAAATAGAAAATGGTCTCCAGTTCCTTAAAGTGATTGAATCTTTATTTCAGATAATAAAGTAAGTATCTGTACTTTGGCAATTTAATGATATTTTTTCTTAACTTGACAGAGATGGTCACAAATTATTGTTCATAATTTTCAGGCACCTTTTCATTTTGCTAATTTTTTTAGAGCATAATTTAGCTCACTTCCTAGTAATAGTCTTTTTATTCATGTTCATTAATATTTGGTGGATTGCTAAGTAAATGTTGTGGGCACTGCTTTGATTGATTATTTAGATAAATTTAGAGACTATTGATAGGTACACTGTTAATAAAACATTTTTTTGTATTTCACATTTTTTTGTATTTCCCAGCATCCTACCATTGTTTTAAACCATTTAACTCATTTTTCCTTTTGGGCCACTATGAGCAGACAAAAGTAAAGCATTCTATAAATTGTATATACAAAATTCTAATAAACGGTTGCTCTTAATAAATCACAATAGTCATGAAATTTCCAGAAAATAATTTTATTTAAATGATGTAAATAAATATAAAATGCTCTAATCTGGCAGCTGATAGATGGTTCTCAGGGCCCGATTCAGACCCGCTTGCTAGACTGCATTCGCACATAGCTGCCGATGGTTTCAATGTGTGCATGCATATGCATCGCAGTGCGCGAACTAGTCCATGAGATCAGGAAGCACTCGCTCGCTGCACATAGCCAGCTCACTAGAATGAGGGACAGGACAAGTCATTTATGGGTGGTGACAGGGGATGGTTGAAGAAAACGGCGTTGTCGTGGCGCAAACCAGGCGTGTCTGAGCGTTTTAATGCCATTCCAGAGGCGTTCATAATTAAGACGCAGTGTCATAGTACACGTCGCATGGTTGTTTTACACACTGAAGCACTCGCAGTGCTTCGGGTAGGCTATGGTCGACCACAAGTGCTGCGATCGCTTCCGATGGTACTCGATGGTACAGATTGTTGCATACACTTCCTTCAGATGACGTGGGACAGTGGGCGTCTTATCACTGGCTGGTGGGCCTCTGAATACACACTGCAATCGCACGCTAAGACATAGTGGGCATGCTAATGCCTTGCCGTGCGATCGCAGATTTGCATACTTTCGCTGCATGCGAACGCATCTAGCGAGCGGGTCTGATTTGAGCCCTCAGTCTCAAGCTAAATCAAGTATTATTTCATTATTAACACTAATTTATTAACGTAATATAAAGTACTTTACAGAGAAAATGTCAATTATGCAAATCAGTCCCTGCCCTAGTGGAGCTCACAATCTATACATGGACACACATACACACTAGGCTAAGTTTTTTTGTCAGAAGCCAATTAACAAACAAGTACTGTATATTTTGGAGTGTGGAAGGAAACTGGAGCAACTGGAGGAAACCCATGGAAATATGAGGAGAACATACAAACTCTATAAAGAAGTGTTTTGGCTGGAAATATAACTCATGACCTCAGTGCTGTGAGACAGTAATGCCAACCACTTCAATTAATTCCTAAAAATATGCAAATAACAAATACATTGTTAATATTTAAAATAAATTAAATATCTTAGCACGGATTCCACATGATTTTGATCTATTTTAAAATCAGCAATACAACTAAAAAGTAGTAATTAGTAAACACTACACTTTACACTTTATTTTTAATTAAAATGTTGAAACTTTAGCTGCAAATCTAAATAAATGGTACAAACCTCGATGTTGTGTTTCTGGAGCTAAACCACACATTTACTAACAGACAATTTTTTATTTGCTTTTTTAAGTATTAATAAATGTGTGATTTAGACCCAGAAACACAACATTAATATTGATTGGATGTGATCGATTTTGAATTGAGTAAAATCGACCTTTAGTAAATATACCCATTAAAGTTAAGATAGGGTTCTATTTATTAAAGGTAAGTCTTGCAGTATTTAGGGATTGTGCCTATTTATAAAGCCCTTTGGCAGATTGCTACCACATATTTGACAAGGACAGCAGCATATTTTCCTGTTTATAGTATATAAAAATATATTTTTGTTTTTCTTTTCTAATATTTATTTTATCTATATAGAATCTGCAACTTGGAGCCTGATATCTCTTACTGTTCAAACATCCATTTACATGCAGTGTCAGTATGTTTAGTAATTTTAGGAAAAGGAAACATAATAACTAAACTAATAAAAATAATAAAAATAATAATAATAATTATTATTAAAACAGATACTTATATTAATGTTTCTGCATAAAAAACACAGTCTTCATCTAAAAACTATAGTCATTACTTAACCCTGCATTAGAAACACATTAAAATAAAAACAAAAGTGCTAATGTATATATTTTCACAAATCAGGAAAGCATTTCAGAATATATGTCACTGTTTCTTCTTTTAAATAAACTACAAATAAACTAGAGACAGAAAGCTTTTTAGTATACGTTGGAAACATGAGAATCTTCACTCCTCCTCCACTCACTCTCAGGCTGACTAACATCACCCATCATAACCTGTGTAACAGCAGTATCAGATGTAGTGTGGTAACACTCTATATTGATTCAATAGACTATCACTGTGGTTCTAAATAAACTCTATTCACTGATCCCTTCACTTTCATCAAAGTTATATGATGAACCTTCTAATTCTGTATACATTTTACTCTTAGATTAAGAGTCCCCTCTCTACTAAAAAGAGAAGTTTCCTGACCCGGAATTACTGCTTACATTTAGCTTTCTATAGTGGTAAAATATATCATGTAACTTTTATTTGCTCAGAAAATGTGAAACTAGCTACCTTACAAAAAAAAAAAAAGGTGGAACTAAAAATTATGAAATTACAACTTTCACAGTTGGGATATAAAGAGGAAAAACAGTAAAAACACTTTAATAACAATTCCCTGTGAAATAACCCTATTGGCTAACTATTCGGTACTCACAAACACAACTACCCCAGTACCCCTATATTACACAATATCCCTTGACTATAACTAAGCTCTAAAGATACGGATGGTTGGAAATACAGTATATAGCAAATAGGGTGTGAGTGTTGGAACACATTAAGACATGTATACCCACTTGCATCACTACATGAATCTTCTGACATGTATAGCTATGCTTTCAAAATCTACGTGCCTGCAGACATACATACTGTATAAGGACAGTTAGATGCAGCCACTGTACAAGTAGGACAATTAAACTCTTCTTTCTGCAACAAAACTTAACTTTTCCATATAGAAATTAGCATATATTTGTGATTGTTTTTTTAATTATAATAATTACATAAATTATTTTATTAATTTATTCATTTATTAAAGCATGTGATGGAGGATTTTGTGTGAATGAAATTCATTTTAAACTATTTACAGTGTAAGTAATCTGGTTAGATATTATTGTGTGAGACTGAAATGTAATACTTTCTGTGTGAATTCTTAAGAAAATATTGATTATATATAAAATACATCTCTTAACTTAATTAAGAACTTACCTGCTACATGAACCACTGTCACTAAATGGTGTATTTCTGCAGATTTGCAGCCTTAAGGCACATAAGGATAAGGTTAGGAGTGTGATGTAGCCTTATTATGCTGAACACATTCTAAATGAACTCAGGTCACAGCTGTTCGCTTTTTCCCATAGACAAAAAGGTACTTGACCTTGGAAATATAAACCACATATAACAACTAACCCTGAAAACCATAGAAAGCTAATGTACTAATGTGAGAAGTTAACACAGACTCTACTTATTAATATCCTAATATTTAATGCTGAGAGCACAGAAGACTACATATCATTTTACATTAAGTACGGTTCCTTTGATTCACAAAATGTTCAATAATATGGACATATTGGGTCTGTCACTGAAACATAAACATAGTTATTTTATATTCCTAATGTACAGCACAGCCATTAGGCTTCACCTAGCTAAAAGCTTTCTGAACGATGGCACTTCTTTTAAAAGAATCCTGTGGGATTACTCAGAACTTACTTCACAACTAAATCTTTATTAGAGAATCTTTGATAGGACAATAAGAACACTTACTGAAATACCTCTTGATTCATTGAATGAATCCAAAAAGATTTTCACTTCATTTTTTATGATATGTGACAAAAGAAGTGTATAGTCAGGCAGGGATTAACAATAGTGTAATAGCACTTCTTGAATACTATACTGCATTAATGTACTAAAATAAACAGTAATGTTTATATACCTATATGTTTATTACAATATAATAATATTATTAGTTTGATAAAAAGAAAATGTCCAATGGAAATAATAAAGTGCTGGGTACAGTATGGCTGTCAAAGTTATCCCCATATTTGCAAAGACTTTGTAAGGACAACAAAGGAAAATAAGGAAAATAAAAAAAAATTCCAAATGAAGGTGTTACAGTGGTAAATATTTCACAATGTATCATCTTATGTCATCCATGTGTACAGTAGCATTCATGTATACCATCAACACCAGACATGTATGTTAGGTAGTGGGTGCCATCTACGGGTTCCAGACTTTTTTGAGTCTTACAACTACCCAGGATTATAATCATTAAATTCTGATATTATGGGATTGAAAAAAAACTGTGGCTTGGGGTGGGGGCAGCGGGATGAGATTTACCTTCTCAGTTCCGGTACGATCCTCTTAGGTTCTCCCAGCTGCCCTTAGCATAGATGGAGTCTCATGATGCAGTTTCTCTCAGTCACTGACAGGCTGAGAGTGCACTGCATGGTGACATCATCACTATGTGGTGTGTTCCCAGCCAGTCAGTGACTGAGAGCAGTCACATCGGCTCTTCTACTGCAGCTGGGCCTGGGATAACCAGACAATGTGTCCAACAAAAAAAAAGATCCTTCTGAGTGCCTCTATGTGAATAAGGCAAGTAAAAGGGGAGGGTGAAGGATGGAGAATTATTCCAGGGAAAGTCAAGGGAGCAGAGTGCATGGGGTGGGGAAAGTATATCAGGTGGCACATGGGGGGTATAACATGGGAGACAGGATGGGAGATGGATGGCAGAGAGGGCAGGAAGGGAATGGATGGCAGAGACGACAGCAAGGGGAGATGGACAGCAGAGAGGACAGGAGTGGATGATGGATGGCAGATAGGACAGGAAGGGGTAGATGGACAGCAGAGAGGAAAGGAGGTGAATATTGATAACAGAGAGGACAGGAGGCGGAGATGGATAGCAGAGAGTGCAGAATGAGGAGGTGGATATTGATAACAGAGAACACATGAGGAGGAAATGTATAGCAGCAGGGAAGACAGGGTTAAAGAAAAAAAAAAAGTAAAAATATAATGCTTTTATTACCCCTTTTTCCTTAATACCAATCCCAAGATTAATCCCAGGCTCCTGAGATTGGAACCCTGGTAATTCCAAAGACCCTGGATGGACACATTGTTCTGGAAACACTCTGTGCTGAACATGTGTCTATGGCATCTGTATGCTGTTGGGCATTTACTGTAGGTGCTTGAGGCCTATGTACCTGGGCTCATAATGTGTGTACTATATGTCGATTATTTAAGCAGAGTAATAATATACCAGCAGATCCTCAAAGTTACCAAACAGACCAGCCTTACTCACTGTTACATACACTGAGTATCTGATGTATTCGGGCTTGAGCGGTAACATACAGAGCACCAGCTAGTGATGTATGTGGGTTGCTGTGAATATGCAAGCGTTCATCAATATATACAGTAACTCTCTCTCTCCGTAACCACTTGCTACCACCTTCTGATAACAGCACTGGTATGAGCGAGGGAAGATAGGGGCTGGAAGAGCTCAGCTGGTGGCTCCTCTACTGACTAATAATTTCTTAAGGGTATGCTGTATGGGTCCATACCACATTACTTTCATCACTGACCTCCCCACATACTACACCCAGACCTACCTACCTGCCAACCACATACCCCTCAGGCAGAATACATGTAGCAACATGGACTGCACTCCTTTCTCCTCATCATCCAATGTGCTATTTTATCTCCCTGCAGTGTGCAGAGAACAGAAGATATGGAAGCTGGCTGCTCTCATTCAGTCTTAGGGGTATATTCACTAAAGTGTGGGTTTTTACAAGTGGAGATGTTGCCCATATCAACCAATCAGATTCTACTTAACATTTATCTAACACCTTCTAGAAGATAATAGCTAGAATGTGATTTGTTGCTATGGGAAACATCACCAGTTCTAAAACCCTGCACTTTAGTAAATATACTCCTTATTCTCTGCTTTACAAGAAAGTCAGAATTGCTTACAGATAAATGTAATATGTTTCTCTTTAGTCCTGGTTTGTAAGGATATTAAATAAACATTAAAATAATTTAGAAGTGAACTTGTTGTGTAGCGACAATAGTGCTTAGATATATGGGGTAAAAAATAAATAAAATAATAAAATAGTAAATAAATAATAACATTAATCATTAAAATAAGCATCAGTTTTACTAGTTGTAGAGATGTAATCCTGTTATCCAGGGCCGGTGCTAGGCTTTGCTGTACCCAGCGCCATCCTGTGTTGCCGCTCCTTCCCTTCTCCGCTCGCTCCCCCCGAGCTTACATAATCAAACTAGAACTAGGAGGGAGGGTGGGCATTTATTGCGCACACTGGATACAATGGTAATCCGGGCGACGGACCGGCTTGCCCGTGCCTGGAGCCGCGACTGCTCTTATCATAAAAACATTCTATTTGATCATGTAAAACAGTGCTATACTGAAACCCATTGCTTTAGGTAGTTTGGTGGCTATATTAGCATGATGCAGAACGTGATGGGCCTATTATACTAGTAGCATGGTAAGATTTGGTAGACATTAAACTTACATGCTGGCCACAACATGGCACGTGTTGGGCACATGGCTGAACATGCTGTATTAGCCTTGCATAGTATTTACTTTCTGCCATACAATACATGCTAAGTATTTACTTGCACACATTTGCATGGAACACAGCATTTATATTAGAGAGTTGTGCAGATTCCCGCGTTTTGGTTTTGGTTCCAAGTCATCATCATGTTTGGTTTGGTTTTGTGTTTGAAAAAACTACCCTCAAGTGTTTTGGGTTCGGTATTGCTTTGTTTTTGGATCTTTACAAATGGATAAAACAGCTAAAATCATGTTACTTGGGCCTGTTTTTGTTCCTATAGAATTATTTACATCAATATCATTCATTTCCACTCATTTCCAGTCGATGTTGGCCAGGGGCGGATTGGACCACCGGTAAGTCGGGACATTTCCCGCTGGGCCGATCAGGGCTGGGCCGGTGAGACTCAGAGCTGAGCTTATCCCGTCCCCACCTCTCTCTCCCCTCCCCTCACAACCCCTTGCCATTCTGCGGGCCTATTCACACTTATCGCGATCGGAGCATATCTGCTATCGGGCAGTATGTACAGAAACTCATTGTAGGCAGGGGCAGAATAATCAGTGGTGCAGTTTAACTGCTGATAGCCGTGCCACACTTCCACCCATAAACGAAAGCAAATAACTCATTTACTGCAGTCATGTCACCTTCGCATGCACAGGGGCTGGCCCCTCCTCTTCCTGCTCCTTATATGAGTCACTGGACTGCCGGTGCTGCCTCCCCGGGTCCTCATCACACACTGTCCTGGCTCCATGAAGCTGCTATTTACACTATTTACAGTCAGAAGCAAGGAAACCAGGTACCATGGGGGTGCTGTGTGTACTTTGGAGTAATATGGGGAGGGCAGCTGAGAATACTGGACTGTAATATAGAGGTGCTGTGTGTACTAGGTGGTGATTGGGGGAGGTTGTGTATACTGGGTTGTAACATGTGGGTGCTCTGTGTACTGGGGGTCATATGGGGGTCTGAGTATACTGGACTATAATATGTGGGTGCTGTGTGTACTGGGGTGATATGGGGAGGGGGCTGTGTATACTGGACTGTAATATTGTGTGTTGTGTGTACTGGGGGGTGATATGGGAAGGGGCAGTGTATAGTATACTGGATTATAATATGTGTGCTGTGTGTACTGGGGGTGATATGGGGGAGGGAGGCTGTGTATACTGGACTGTAATATGTACATGCTGTGTGTACTTTGAAAGAGGGGTGGGGTGTGTTCCTGGAATGTAATATGGGGGTTCTGTGTGTACTTAGGGGTAATATGGGGGAGAGGGAGCTGTTTATACTGGAGTGTAAAATCGGGGTGCTGTGTGCACTGAAGGGTATTATGGTGAAGTGTACTGTGTATACTGAGTGGTATCATGTGGTGGGTGCTGTGTATACTCAGTGGTACTATGGGAGTATTGTGTATACTGAGTGGTATTATGGAGGGTGCTGTGCGTACTAAGAGGGGAATCGGTATGTTATACCGCTGGACGTCAGCTGGGGATCCTGACAGGGAAGGTAAGCAGGCTATCGCTAAAACTCTCCCCCCCTAACCCTAAACCTCCCTTAGGGATGCCTATCCCTAACCTCCCCCCTTAGTGCCTCACCCTAACCTCCCCCCAGGTGTGCCTAAACCTAAGCCCCCTCCCCGCACCCTAAACCTAACCCTCCCAGGGGGCTACCTATCCCTAACCTCCCCCGGGGGTGCCTGACCCTAACCCCCCTTCCCTATCCTAACCCTCCCAGGGGGTGCCTAACCCTAAGTCCTCCCGGCAGTCCCTAACCCTCCCCCCACGTGGCTATCTGCTCCCGACGCCCGGCTTACCTACGATCGGTATGCCAGGCTTCGGGATTTCGGCGTGGGGTTAATGATAGGTGTCTGTATTTGGAAGCCTATCATTAGTCCCATGCCAGGATTTCACTATCGGGAAGCCGGCAGTCAGTATTTCGACCGCAGGCTTCCTGACTACATACCCTAAAAGGTAGCCTACTATGGCAGCAATGGATATAATTAGGAGAGAAGGCTATAAGAGGGCAAAATGAGAGGATTTCATACATAGACCATGTACAGTGGTCTATATATATATATAGACCACTGTACATGGTCTATATATATATATATAAGATGCACTACCGTTGAAAGAGAGTTTGTATGTTTTAGCATCCCTCTCACTGCTGGGTTTACTGTGTTTATGTGAATTCTAACAGGTTTCTCCTGCTGGTCTAACTCCAAAAAGATGACTGATCTGTAGGGTGTCACAGGCAGACAAGGGTTGTACTGGAGTTGGTCTATTCCTTTACTAAGGTTGGGTGCTGGGACATAGCAGAAGAATAATACTGGCTGACAATAAGCTACCCTGTGCCTTAGAGTAAAATGAGACCTTCCTACACTCCAGAACAATTCAATGTAAGAGATGCATGAATAGTGTCCCTTCTTACTTGTATAGGATTTTCCTTGGAAGCATGCCAACCCACCTTCCAGGGTTGTCACATGTTGCTGAAAACACTGTGCTGGCTCTGTATTCATTTCTTCCCCTCTCAGGGCTCTCTCTTGCTGCAGCTGCCCCTAGTCCTCCATATATGACCAGCAGGGTGTCACTGGGAATGTGGAAGCTTTACTCTGGCTGCTCTGCCTATTTCTTCTCAATGGGGGATTTCCCTCCTGTGTCTGCCCGGGTCTTCTGCAATAGCACTGAAGAAATCAGCACACTTCACTGTACAGCCTGCTTTTCTTGCTGCTGGGATCACTGCTGCTCTCACTGCACAGAACAGACCAGCAATGGCTGCTCTTCCCAGTCTGCCTCAGCATTCTCCTTCCTGTCTCTGCTGCTGCTCTATCCAATAAGGTGAGGAGTGCTGGCTGTTCCATCTTTTACACCTCCCCTTGCTGCAGCCAAGTTTCCAAAGAGGAGGGGGGAGGAAGACTAGGTTAAGGGCTTTGTGCTTGTGTGCCTATCAGCCCAGGGGCACGCCACTCATATTTTAGTGGCACAGGGAGGGCTATGTGAGTTCTCCCAGGCTATAGGATAATATATCTATTTTTAATGTATATACTGTGGGCTGTCATGCACCCTGTAATTTCTGGGGGTACCACACATGCAATCCAAAACACATGAGATCCGGTTTTTAGATCCAAGTTGTGAACTTGACGAGAAGACCAGAGTCTGGATTTGGTTCTACTTGGGACCCCAAATTTAGGGTGTGTTCAGTTTTTGGTAAAACAAACCGCTCATCTCTAATTTATATATGCATATGGCTAACTAGTATAATTCATTTTCATCATATTACTTCTTCTATTTTTTCCCCAACTTTATGAATATTCAGCACTCTGCCATGGAGTTTGCAAAACAAAAAACAAATGTGTTCTACTTACATTACTGTCATTGAGAGCTGGTTAAGTTTATGGAAAAATAAACACACAAGACTGAAAGGGGATCCCAATATTGTAGGGTTAGGATAGGGTTAATAGAATGTAGCTTAAATCAGGCTATGGTTGGCTAGCCAATGATTGTTAAGGGGATATGAGTTATTAGGTATGGATATTTAAGTCAGGGAGTGGGATTAGCTCTTTCTCTGTTGCAAGAAAATTTTCAGGGAGTACATGCTGTGTAGTTCTCTGCTCTGTACACACTTCCCTATTCTCCTGTCTGCATTTTTCCCTTTCTTCTTGTTTTCTTTCTTCTCTTGCATCCCCTTTCCCATTGCAGCATGTGCCTACAAAGGCATTCTGTCACTCCGCAACACTTCATGGATGCCACAGCTGGAGTGCAGATTGGGACCCAGCATTGAGGCCACCATCAGTTCCCCCTCTCCGGGCACACTGCTTGTGCACAAGGCTGGTGTGCAGGTCTTGGAAGCCTCATCTGCTGGTCTTTTGCAGGTGGGGGATGGTGTGGTGGTTCAGGGGTCGCCTACTGGGGGTCAAGGGGTGGGGACGACTAGCGCTGTAGTAATTCCCAGTCAAGGGGAAGGGGGACTGTCAGCTCCTACAGCCACAGGCTTAGGTGCTGCATCTGTGTTAGGGGCCTCCTCCCTGCTGTCACCTGCTAGTGGCTACAGGAATTGTAGAGCTTGTTCATTTCAGCTGCTGCTTCTCCCCTCTTGCCCAATACTGAGTCTTGGTCTGCTTTAGCTCCCTGGTTGGTGCAGCAACCACCTAATTTAGCTTTAATGGGAATATTTTTCCAGATTCCCCTTCTGCTCTATTGTTGCATCAGCAAGCCAGCATGTCCAGTTCAGCTCCTGCAGTTTCTTACCCTCCTGTCACTTCTTGTGCACCCACAGCTCCTATGTCCACCAACCCTTCCATGGGTCCCCTATCTGCGGTGGGTTCTGCATCTGGTTTGCATGCTCATGATGAGTTGCTTCTAGGTGTCTCTTCAGAGGACAGTTTGATGAGCAGTCAAGGAGATGGGAGTCCTGGTCCTTCTGGGTCTGGTACTTGGGTATCTCGGAGAAGTGGTCTGGTTTGGAGGTCGGAGTATGGACCTAGAACATCTACAGGAGCTCACTGATGAGGTTCTGGTGAGTCCAGTTCTTTCTCTTCCTCCTCTCCTTCATCCACCACATCCAAAGGTAGTGATAGCAAGCTGTCCTCGGGCTCGAGGGCAAGGAGGGAGAGGTGTAGGGGCAGAAAACGCAAGCGTAGGAGTGAACCTTTTTTCCCTTAATTCTGAGGCTAAAAAGGCTTTGTGCAAGGCTAAATTGTTTTCATATATTTGTGGCCGCTACCTGGAAACCTGCTCGGGAAAGTTCCTTAACATCTTGAGATATCTGCATCTAATCCATGATTTGCATAAGAAGTCTAGAGAGGTTGTTTGGCTTCCTTATGATGATCAATTTAGGCAGAAGTGCAGCCTGTCCCTGGGGTGGAGAATAGTGTTGCTGATGCCCCGTCACATTTTAATTGGCCTAGATTTCACGGGTTGGCTCTTCATGCAGATGGGTCACTCCTGCCCTTCCTCTGTTTGGCAGCTTGTCAAGCCAGTTTAGAGGCCTTGGGTGAGCAGGAGCTGGCTCCGGTGACTTTGAGGGCTTACGAATCGGTGTAGCAGGAGTGGGTGGCCTTTCGGGAAGCTAATCAGCGTAGAGGTAAGGGTGGTCATCGGCTGATGCTCCCCACATGTGTCCCACTCCACTCCTCATGTTTGTCTCTGTCCCCTATATCACCATGTCCTCCTTTTCTGGATGTTGTAGATACAATTATTGTTGGTTGCCTGGACAAACAAAAGCACAACTATGTTCAACGCCATATTCTTGAAATGAAGAATGTCAGGTACAGTAAGCACATTATCCTTTGTTAAATCATGCCGTTTTCAATACCAATGCATAAACCTGGCCATGGGGAAAGGGAGTGTTGGGGTGGTCAATGGGGCATGATTCACTTTTACTGGGTCCCATGACTCCTGATAGCATCCCTGATGGTTTATATCCCAGGAAAGTTTACAAATCACAAATGCAGTTTGATGTTATGCAGGTATGTTTCTATTTATCGCACTACATATTTTTAATTCAAATCATACTTACCTTGATTATTTCCACTCAGCCATTTATGCTGGAAACAGAGCGATAATAAAATTTGTTCTATTTCTTGTTGACTGAAATCGGTAACTATTGATATTACAGTATCTGAGGTTAGCAGAATATGGATGTAAGATAGAGACTGTATGAAAACCTTAAGTGGCATCTGAATCTATGGGCCAAATGTAATGGGTGAGAGTTTAGAAAATGTGAATTTAGCAGTTACACATTGATCAAGTTGTATTTTCAATACAGGAAACACATGGATAAGAGTTTAAATCTTGAGATGTACTTTGACTTTATTACATTGGCTGAGTTTAAAAATGAGAGTGTTTTCTCTCAGATTTTCTAACTCTAACCCTAATACATTTGGCCCTATATCTTCTAGATATAGGTACCTTTCACTTTTAATTTGTACCAGATAGTTTAATCAATTTAGTAAGTAAGCCACTCACAAAATAAGTTGTACTGTACATGTCAAAAAGATAAATTTTCAAGGACGTTTTTGTGCTTGTTTTGGGATTGCTCCTATTTTCTCTTACAATTTTTTGTTACTATAATTACTGTAAATTAAAAATGTTTAAGAAAATAATTCCACAACACCATTAGAATGCCCTGAAAACATGTATCTGGATTTTTTTTTTAAATAAAAGCTTGACATAATAATTGCTTAGTACTACCTATTTTATGTTTCAGCCACTATAAAGCACTGATCCACTTCCTGTTTCTCTATTTACTTTCTATTTCAGGCATCCTTTGTCACATCATGGCTATAATGATAACAATACTATAATTTCAAAGAATCTGTACATGCAATTAGCAGCAATTGAGTTTTATCAAGTAACACAACTGTGGGATTTCAAACTTGGATTCCAGCTGGTATTTTAATGAAGTGTGTGTAGACAGCGAAAACGTCTCTGTCACCCTACCAGCTGAGTTTCATACACAGGCCTCTGAAAGGGACACCATGTGTTAACACTCAGAGAAATGGCGTAGTGAGATGCTGCCCCAACACTTCACAGCTTTGTCACCCAGCCTATTCTTCTCAACAACACAAGGTGTCAAACTCTGGTCATGGAGTACTTTCAGCCTTCAGATACGACAGTTTGTTGCAAAATAAAGCACCGCACTTCAGATGAGCCTCGGTGTCATTAACAACCTCATAATATACATAATCTGTCAAACATGCATTTGTTGGAATAATTTCATAAGATGTACTGGCTGTGATGACAGCCAGGGAGAGACGAGAGATTGTCTGGAAAATAGTTTATATAATAAATCTTCTCAAAGCAGGAAGAAAATGGGAAGGTGTGATGGTGAGTAGTCATGTACTACACTTCCTCATGAAAGATATGTGTTTCTAGATTCTCATGAAACCCTATATAATATTATAAGCCTACTCAGCAAACTAGGAACTATTTATCCACTCCGCTTGGACATGTTACATTTTCACTACTAATTATTCACTAATAAATAGTATATTGCAGAGACACACTTTGCACATTAACAATGTTGTTATTTGATTATTGTTTTAAATATTATGCAAGTTTATAAAAATAATCTGAACATATTTACTGTTTTCTAAATGTAATTATATTTCGGAATCAATATTTTAATGTAACCTAACTCCTCCCGTGGTTCATTAGTTAATAATTTTTCCCCACCTGTCAAAGTGGCCATCCAATACTGCGCAATGATGACCTGATTCACAATATCAGGCCTGCCAACTGCTAATCACTAGACAATCATCTACATCACCACCCAGTGTAAGATAAGTTTAACTCCTGGCACATGTTGGCATTGTGCCAATAAGACAGCACCAATGCAGGTAAATAATCCTCCAGTAAAATGACATGGTGTTGACACCATATATTAGCCAAATAGCCAATGCATTAGTATACAATCCATAGTGCTTATTCAATCAGTCACTGATACTTATTCAGTCTGTTGACCTCGGTCCCCTATTGGGCAGTTAAAGACAAGCAGCACAGCATCTCCACATCCAGCATCTGAAGTAAACAAAAAGTCACTTACCCCAGAGGCATCCTATATGTGCTCCAGGAGGCAATCAACAACACATACCTGTGTGTATGCAACCATAGACAAAAAACCTTACGGTTTCACATGTCCCATTAAAGCTTCTTAGGCATGATCTGAAATTTCACAAAATCTATTGAATTTCTGCCACTCAAACTTCAAAAAGCAATGAAATTACAATCATTAAGGCTGACGCCTTAATGGACGTGTTCCTTGCATAATACAGATATGGTATGCCATGACACCATATGGTTAATTGTAGATTCAGCACTTTCACAGAGTGAGATTGCTGTCACTCACAAAATGGTGGAGCTTCTAATTCACAGAATTTTGTGCTCACTACAATACACACATGCAGTCTATGCAACTGAGGACACGTCCATTAAGACATCAGCCTTAATGATCGTAATTTCATTGCTTTTTGAAGCTTTAATGGCAGAATTCAATAGGTTTTGTGAAATTTCAGACCATGTCTAACAAGCCTTTATTGGACATGTGAAACCATAATGTTTTTTGCCTATGGAATGTCATTGCTTTTTTAAAATGTATTAACTATCAGGGTTTGGAGGAGCAAACCGGGAAGCCTGCATGAGAGAAGGGCAACAAAATGGTACATTAGTGAAGGAGCAGGAAGGCCGGCACACAGGAGGTGTTTTGGGGATGCACAGGGAGAGATGGCTACAGGGCAGGCTGAAGGAGTGCTGGGTAGTGGCAGCAGCCGGGTGCGGACCAGTGGCACCAGTGGAGCAGTGCACAGGGGCAGCAATGGGTGACAGAGGTGCTCACTGGCACTATGCATGCATCTGACAAAATAAGACTCAGATGCATGGATGATCAGTGAGTTCCATCTATGCATCAGTGTTAAAATTTGAATTTGTGTAAATAAAAAAGTAAACATCCCCCTCTAAACACTACTAGCCCCGGTCTTTTCACCGCCGGTTCTGGTTGTGCAACTACGTAGGAAAAATGACATAGGGGTCCCCCGTATTAAGCACAACAAGCACCAGGCTTTACAGAACCAGTCCTGGCTGCCAAAATATGGGGGACAAATTATGTAGGGGTCCCCCATATCCAGTGCAACCAGCACTGGGCTCTGAGCCAGTCCTGGTTCTGGAAATACAGGGGAAAAATTGAGTAGCGTTCCCCAGTAATTTCCAGAACCAGCAACAGACAGACTTTTTTTCTAGCAGGTGGCTGATGCCACAGCCAAGGGAAGCCGAAGCATCAACCCTGAATGCTAGTCAGCCAAGGCCGGGGATCCCTGGGGAGTTGGGGACCCCCCCAACAAAGGTGTCCCATGCTCCAGGGCACCCCATGCCTAGGCTGATAGCTGGGCTATCCCGGCACCCCTGGGGCAGTGGGTGCAGGGTTGATAGTGTAATGTGGTGTGAAAAAATAAAAGTATAATATTGTCTTTTGCAGTAGAACTACAGGTCCCAGCAAGCCTCCCCCTCATGCTGGTACTTGGAGAACCACAAGTACTAGCAAGTGGGGCATTAATGGCCTGCTGGTACCTATAGTACCTATGTAAAAGAAATATGAAAAAAAAAAAAACACACACTGATTGTTTTATTATTTTATTGTTCTGGCAATCTTTGAATTACAAAAATGAGCTGAGGCACCATTTTTGAATTAGGCACACTCAGTTCTCACCATTGAAGTCAATGGTGAGAACCGTTCATTGGCTGAGAGATGGAAGGCTCGCCTCTCTCAGCCAAAGAGCGCTCAGCGGCGGGGTTTCCATTGTGAAAACCCACCACAAAGCTCTCATTCACGTAGTACTGTCTTTGTAGGACAGTACTAATGTCTGTGGGTTGCATCTTTCGTGTGTTTGTTTTGACAAGCCCGGGGATTGCCTATTTTGGACCGAAGAGAACCGATCCACCCATAGGAGATTGTGAGTATGGATATTTTTTCACAGGTACCCTATGGATAATCCACTGGAGAAGGGGACAGATGGCTACAGGGATGCATAGGTGAGTATGTGTACATGTGTGTGTGCATGTATGTTTAATAAAATTTTACTTTGTACGGTGTGGCTGTGGCATTAACCCCCCTGCTAGAAAAAGTCTGTTGCTGGTTCTGGAAAAAACATGGGGACCCTACTCATTTTTTCCCCTGTATTGCCAGAACCAGGACCAGTTCAGATTCCAGTGCTGGTTGCGCTGAATATGGGGGACCCCTACATCATTTGTCCCCTGTATTCTGGCAACCAGGACTGTTTCTGATTAGCCTGGTGCTGGTTGTGCTTAATATGGGGGAGCCCTACATCGCTTGTCCTTCATATTTTGCACAACCAGCACTGGGTCACAAAAAGCCTGGGGCTGGTTGCTCTTATGGTGTAAGGGCCCACCATTTTGTTTTGTTTTGTTTTTACACATTTACACTTTTTTTTGGCTCACAGATGCAGGCTTCATGAGCCTGCATCTGCCGCTGATGCTGGCTACCTCCCCTGGGTCCTACTTCCCCCTGCATGCCCCACCTAGGCCACTAATGGCCACGCCGCCACCTCTGCTGCCTGCTTTCTCCCCCGTGTCTCAGCTGCCACTAACACCTGCTACCTCCCCCTGGGTCCCATCCATAGCAAACGCCGGCTTACTTCCCCCCAGTCCCGGCCCTAGCCCCCCTACTGTCCGCAGAAGAAAGCCATCTTCCTGCACCCAAGTGAGGCCACAGTGAGTACACCTACTTAAGGGAACCTGCTGGAGGCTGCACAAGGAATTGAATCTTTCTAACTCTATACTGGTACAATTGTGAGGTAATAGTTTAAAAACTGTAACTTTCTCAATTACCTGAACCCCAAAAGGTCTTACCCTGGAACAATAGCTACCTAATAATACAAACCCCAAGTCTAAATTCGCCCCCTACCCTAAGTTATGCCTTCCCAAAAATCCCCCGATAGAGAACAGCAGAAAAGTGGTCCTAACTGAGAGTATTAGAAAAAACTGACAGTTGGAAATTTCTGCCCTGAAATTTGGCATGCAGCACCAAGCGACAGTTATACCCACCCATGCCAAATTTCAACCCTGTACCTCCTATAGCTTTTGAGGTGTAGCCCCATAAACATCATGCCCCCCCCTGTGGAATTTCAGTTTTTTCGATTCTGCCTTAATTTATATTTTTTCGATTCAGCCTTAATATAAGGGCACGACTGTGCCCATATAATATTTATGTGCCCTAATAAAAAAAATATATAAAATATATATATATATATATATATATACACATATATATATACACAAAATTAACCATTATATTGCACTTACACTGGTTTAGCTGCATCAATTAGGTGGACCTCTGCTAGTAGAGGACCTAAAAATAGAAATAGAAAAGAGGGGGTACCTTTGGTGCTCTACAATTTTGAATATTAATTGAATAGGAGAAATTTTCCACCACTTAGGGGGATTTATTGCAATATTAACTGTTGGTCAAACACAAACTTCTAGTTACTCTTCAAATCACCATTTGTTTATATTTTAAATATTATTAATCTAATAAAAGCCCTATGGCAGCCCATAATTCTTATACATGAATATTTTATTCTTGGTATAGCAACAGAGGTAAAAAAACTATAAAACAATTTAAAATACAAATCAATACATAAATAGCAAAAAACAACTTTTAGTAAACCTGCCCCAGTACAGAAGGATAGATGTTATCTGCCACCTACACCCTTATGGGTGTGAGCTCTTAAGTAGACCTCTCATGTGGTAGGTGCAGGTTTTTCAAAATGATTATCCCATATGCGTTTCATCCACATCCGGGACTTCATCAGGGGTAAATACTTTAAAAAGACAAAACATGTGATAAATACAATTGCATATATACAGTGTACAACAGATATAATATATCCATAGTCATGCACTGTAATCAATCTTGATTAATATTTATCCTATATGAAGACAGAAGAGAAGGTTCATATAATGGAAGTTTATCCAATCAGAGGTTTAACAATGGCTACTGACAACAGACACATAGTAAAGGTACATACCAAAAATGGAACTGGTCTGAATAAACACTCGATCACATGGAACTGGTTAGAACACTCAGTGGTATAAGCTTATTTTCCGTCCCTTTATAGGGAGAAATTCCTAAAATGGTTCTTAGAAGCCTAATAGGAGATGCAGACAATTAATATTACATGAGAAAGTAATACAGTGGTGTGCCCTTTAACCAGGGATCATAAGTGGATTAATAACAGCTGGCATAAAGGGATACTGCCAGAACCCCTTGAAAAATCAAATAGATAAGAAATAAATGTCTGCGCTTATAACCACTATAAAAAATACTCCTTCAATGCTGTTATCCACAATTTATTAGCAACATAATAATTAAATAACATAAACAGAATAGACCTGCAGTTCGTAGGATAATAGATACAATGTTAAATTAACTGACAAAAATTTAACAATCAGTGCACTGAATGATGAATTGAAATGAGTATCCAAAAAAATAGTCCCAACTAATAAAAAATATATATATCTGAAAATTGACTCAAAAACAATAAAAGAATGTCCTGTTGATCAAAATGTATGAGTACATAACTTTTCTCAGTAAAAGGATGTATATACACACATGTATTAGTAACCTTTCCCCATATCCATGGGGATAATGTCCGGCAAATGGAACTGAGTAGCAATGTCACTCACCACTCCCTTAAGGTGGAATGGCACAGATTTCCAGAAATCCTGGCTTGCAATTAACCCTTGATTGGCAATCCGGTGCAATCCTGTAGTGTTGGTGTGAATAATAATACAGCATGGTAAGCCTCCAGCAATTTGAAACCTGCTGATAATTCCACGCGCTGTGCCAGCAGAATGAACACCAGCAGAGCGCAATCAGCCTCCGGCAGTATGCGACCCGCTGATGACTCCACGCTGCCACCTCCTTGCTTTCAGCTATCGCTCAGCACAATGACCGACAGAGGACCCGGACAACAGCACCAGCAGCTGGTCAATCAAAACCAAGGTGAGTGAGCTGGTTGTAAATAGAATGCAGCGGCAGAGTGAAATAGTCCAGTAAAGGTAACCTTAGTAGGTCCCAGAAGTGCTGCAGAAACTATGATGTTCCCTTGACGCATTTCTCCCCTCTCACAGGGGTTTTATCAAAAGGTCATATCAACCCTGTGCACATAGGAAGGCTATTTAAATGGGTGAGCACCAATCAAATCCTATATGCAACAACAGATGTCAATTAGCTCTTCATTAGTTAAAAATTAGCTGAACAAATCACATATTCAGAGTTCACCTATTGAAAACAGCTCTTAAAGGATATTACTCATAGGAGTAAAATATAAACACATTCATTCACATACCCTCTGTTGGGTCTAAAATCTAATGATGATAATAAACATAAAAAATAAGATAATTTATATCAAATAATAAAAAATAAAAAATAAAAATAAAGATAGCTTACTTTTTCCAAAGTTCCTTTGTGGTCGTTGGAGGAGCTATCCTTCTTGCTGGTGTTCTTCACATACAGGGAATAGAGAGTTAAAGTGATCATCTGTTTCCAAGTCAAAATAGGGGTACTTTCTAAAGTTTCCCCCAAAAAGGATTGTTTAATTTCTGTGAGCATTCCTGATTTTGGTTCTTCGTGTCAAGAGTTTTCTGCATTGCTAGATTCTGGAGCAGCTGCTAATTTTATTTCATTGTCTTTGGTTTGAAATTAAAAATTCCTGTTGTCAAATTAACCCGTTCTTGTTCCCTTTCTGCAGTTAATGGGACTAGAATTTCTAATGGATAGGTTACGCATCAAACAAAGTCTATGAAGTTGAGGGTAGAAGCTTTGCATGAAGAAAGTTTAGAGTTTTTGGTATTACCCATTTCTATGTATGATATAGTTCTTGGTTTACCATGGTTAACTCTTCATAACCCTCATATTGATTGGACTTGTTCTCAAATTCTTTCTTGGAGTCCTAAATGCAAATTAAATAGTTTGATTCCTGTGGTACGATTGGCTGAAGTGAAAGTAGATGTTCCACCTTCTCTCCCACAGCCTTATCATGAATTTGCTGATGTCTTTTCTGAGCAGGCTGCAGACAAACTTCCACCACATGATCCCTGGGATTGTCCTATTGAACTTATTCCTGGTAAAATGCCACCCAAAGGTCGAGTATACCCTCTCTCTGTTCCTGAGACTCAAGCCATGTCGGAATATGGCGAGCTTCTTTTTTGTAAAGAAAAAAAGATGGTGCTCTTCGTCTATGTATCAACTTTAGAGGTCTAAATGAGATCGCGGTAAAAAATAAATATCCTTTGCCTCTCATAACAGAATTTTGACAGTTTGACAGAGTTAAGGGGTCTCAACTGTTTATTAAACTTGATCTAAAGGGCGTTTACAACTTGATCAGAGGGCGATGAGTGGAAAATTGCATTTAATACACGAGATGGCCATTATGAGAACCTCATCATGCCTTTTGGTTTATGTAATGCTCCTGCGGTGTTCCAGGAGTTTGTGAATTAAATTTTCCAAGATATACTTTATCAGTTTGTTATTGTTTATCTTGATGATATTTAGATTTTTTTCCAGGAATTTTTCTGATCATTGTACCCATGTTTAAGAGGTATTAAGTCGTCTTTGAGCTAATAAGCTTTAAGGTAAGATCTCCAAGTGTGTTTTTGAAGTCCCAGTGATACCCTTTTTGAGGTATATCATTTCTGGTTACGAACTTCAGATGGACCCTGAGAAGTTAAAGGCTATTCAAGATTGGGTTTTGCCCACTTCATTAAAGTCTATTCAGAGATTTTTAGGCTTTGCCAATTATTACAGAAAGTTTATCTAAACATTTTCAACGATTGTAGCTACAATTACTGCTATGACAAAAAAAAGGGGCTAATCCCAAAGTGTGATCCCCAGAGGCATTGGATGCCTTTCAGACTCTCAAAGATAAATTTTCTGTGGTACCCATTCTTGTTCAACCTGATGTTGAGAAGCCATTTATGCTAGAAGTAGATGCCTCCACTTATGGAGTTGGGGCTATTTTGTCTCAAGTGGCTGCAGATAGGCGAACAGTGTCTTGTGGATTCTTTTCACAAAAGTTTTCTAGTGCTGACGTAATTACTCCATCAGGGACCAAGAGTTGTTAGCTATTAAGTTAGCGTTGGAGGAATGGAGATATTTATTAGAAGACACAAAGCACCCTGTTACTATTTTAACAGACCATAAAATCTGTTGTATTTGAAGACTGTCCATTGTCTGAACCCATGACAAGCTTGTTGGGCACTCTTTTTTTCTTGTTTTGATTTTGTTCTCAGGTATCATCCAGGTTCATTGAATAAAAAGTCAGATGCACTTTCACACTCAATGTTAGAAGAGAAAGAACAAAATGAGAATCAAAGGTACCCTATAATAAACCCTCTGGCTTTTTCTTCAATTTCCATCTCTCCTGATCCTCCTTCTGGGAAGATATTTGTGGCACCAGAGTTACAAGATAAACTTCTTTCCTGGGCTCATAATTCTCATTTCTCTGGACATCCAGGGGTTCATAAAATGTACTAATTTTTGCAACGTTCCTATTGCTGGTCTTCCATGAAAAAAGAAGAGTTTATATGTTCTTGATCTAACTGTGTACAACATAAGTCCTCCTGGCAGTCTCCAGTTGGTCCTCTCCATCCACTACCCATTCCCACCCAACCATGGATCCATCTTTCCATGAATTTTATTATAGATCTTCCTGAGTCTAGGGGGTGTACAGTTATTTGGGTAGTGGTGGATCGTTTTATCAAGATGGCTCATTTTTGTCCTTTGGCTCGAACTCCATCAGCCCCCAAATTAGCACAAATATTTATCAAAGAGATATTTCATCTTCATGGACTTCCTTCTGAGGTAGTGTCTGATCAGGGTGTCCAGTTGGTTGCTCAGTTCTGGATGGCTTTATGTTCATCATTGCAAATTAAATTACAGTTTTCTTCTGCATATCACCCTCAGTCAAATGGACAAACCGAAAGAGTGAACCAGGAGTTGGAGACCTTATTGAGAATGTATATTTCTTCTTCTCAAGATGATAGGATGGCTTTCTTGCCTTGGGCTGAGTTTGCTCATAACTTTCATTATTCGTCTGCTACAGGTGTAAGTCCTTTTTTCGCCAATTCTGGTCGGCATCCTCGAGTTCCTGAGCTTCAATCAATTCCTACAGTGGACGTTCCAGCAGCCAAAGCTACCCTCCAACATTTTTCTGGAATTGGAGACAGGTATATAAGTGTCTCAGGAAAGTCTCTCATAATTATAAAGTCTTTGCTGATAGAAAACGCTCGACTGTTCATAAATACTCTGTTGGGGATCGTGTATGGTTGTCTACTAGAAATCTTTGACTTAAAGTACCTACTATGAAGTTTGCTCCCCGGTATATTGGTCCTTTTCTTATTATAAAAATTATCTACCCAGTGGCATGTAAGTTACAGTTACCTCCAACTATGCGTGTACCTAACTCCTTTGATGTCTCCTTCCTTAGACCCTTGATTCTTAATCGATTTCATGACAGCTTGCCTAAAGTACCTCCGATAACAACTGCTCGAGGTGTGGAGTTTGAGATCGATAAGATTCTGGATTCACTTAAGCAACAATATCAATTACAATACCTTGTAGACTGGAAGGGTTATTGCCCGGAGGAGAGATCTTGGATTAAAGACTTTGATGTCCATGCTCCTAAATTGATACATAATTTTCATGCTAAAATCCTTTTTAAAACCTGTTCAGAGACCACCCAAAAAGGGGGGTACTGTCAGGACTGTGACTATTTCAGTACATAAAGATACTGTAGATTGCTTTTTCCAAAGTTCCTTTGTGGTCATTGGAGGAGCTATCCTGCTTGCTAGCATTCTTCACATACAGGGAATAGAGAGTTAAAGTGTTCATCTGTTTTCAAGGTGTTGTCTGGTTGTGGGATTCCTAGATTGCTTGTTATTTCAAACCTGATTCCATTTTCGTCACATGTTCTGAACTTCCTATGGATCACAGACCTCTAGTATAAAGCCTGTTGCTAACTGTGTCTAAGTGTCTGTGCAACGTTACTTTCAGGTCTTTCTTGGACTCTTGCCCGATCCCTACTGTGCCTGTGGGTTGCTGTGGACTTTGCCATATCTCCGCTCATGTTCCAGCTTAACTTCTGATGCTAGTTACAAGCCGCACTACAGAGCTCAGCATAGCCATTGCCTAAGTATTGCTTTCTGCTCCACTGCTGTGGTTTCACCTTTTGCTGCACTATTTACTTTGCCTGTTGCCTCTCACTCCTGTGGACATCAAACCCATCTTCATTACAGTTGTCAACTGCACTGTTACAGTTATCATCACCGCATTGCGGGGCTCATCCCCGCTCCAGATTCTAGTTACACTGCAGGGCTCAACCCTGTTCCGGAACTACACCGCTTCACAGGGCTCAACCCTGTTTCAAATTCATTGCATCACAGGGCTCAATCCTGCTCCAATCTCACTGAATCACAGGGCTCAACCCTGCTCTGACCTCACCACATCACAGGGCTCAACCCTGCTCTGACCTCATCGCATCACAGGGCTCAACCCTGCTCCGACCTCATCGCATCACCGGGCTCAACCCTGCTTCAACCTCACAGCATCACAGGGCTTGCATGGATGTCCCCAGATAGATGTGTATAAACAAGTGTGCACGTGTGTGTGCATGTGTGCGATGATAATGAGTGATGATAAGTGATGAGATGACAAGTGATGGTAAAACTGTAAACAAACAAAAAAAGTGATTATTATATGTACATGGGAATGCAAGGCAAACATATACATAACATGGGATATGCAAACAACATGAAACATAGTATGCAAAGTACAGGCTGCAATGTCACATAGTACAGCTAACATGTATTACATAACTGGCTAAGCAGATCTATGGCACAGTTGAAGCTTAGACCTCACCATTCGATGATGTACCAGGTTGAGCATATGTAATGATGACTGTCTGGGACCATGTGAAAAGGAAAATTGCTGCTTACAGCTCCTTTAGCCCAGAATGCATTGCTAGACTGCTATGGAATGTTAAGAAGGCCAAAATAGATCAGATTTAAACTGCTGCTGTCCTGACCACTAGGTTGGGCTGCTAATGTGAATTAGTGTAACATAACAAACCCTATGCTGAAGGCATGACACTATTATATTTCTCCTGTGAATAAATTCTATTTACTCTTATTCCATGTTATCGAGATTTCATGAAAAGGTCATTCCTAAAGCTACCCCAGTTTATTGTGCCTAGTAGGCCTGCATCCTCCCAGGAGTTTCAAGCATCGGCAGCCGTGACAATATATTAATTACATACAGAAAAATATATATAATGTACATACATATGTATCCACATATAAACAAGTATAAAAACACATATGTATACATACTGTATATACATACACACACAGGTATGCATGTACATAAATGTACACACATATATGAAATAATTATAAAAGAGACAGAGAAACAAAAAGGAAGATAAAAGAGATAATAAAGAAAAGAGAAAATATATAATGTGTCAAATCTAAAACATCCCAGGTACCATAAAGTTTATAATTTCTATAGATTAGGGGAATGAAAGACAAATCCAGTCTACACATAGACCAATATGAACACCAAGTCTATTGAATACATGTTTCTACCCCAACCTCATACCCCCATGTTAAAAAATCAGAAATCAAGTTCGACAGTTTCATTTAACCCCTCTGGATATAAAGTTTGCAAGGAATGTATCCAGAAGGCTTCTCGGACGCACAACTTATGATATCTGTCACCCCCTCTTAAAGTGGGAGGGATTGATTCTATGCCTATTACCATAAGACCCTTGGGATTGCTCAAATGTTGTGACTTGAAGTGTCTTGAAACACTGTGTTTATCCAAACCAATTAAAATGTTCCTACGATGTTCTAGGAACCTGGTTTTTAATCTTGTTGTACGTCCTACATAATGCAGTTTACAGGGACACTGTAACAACTATATTACATAAATGCTATTACAATTAATTAAGGACTTGATTGAAAACTTGGTTTCAGAATGTTTAGAGAAAAAGAAAATAGTCATATGTTGAATAAAACTACAGGTGATGCACCGTGACTGAGCACATTTGAAGCATCCCACAATCTTAGAGGGCCATTTGGACATCATAGAAGGCACTTCTATTTTCTTTTTAAAGAAACTGGGGGCCAATAAGTTCTTGAGACTGTCTGCCTTTTTAAAAACAATTGCTGGCTTAACATCCAGTTCATTTTTCAAAAGAGGGTCTAAACGTAATCTTTTAAAATTCTTATCGAAAATCTTACGAATTTTATGAGAACAACTATTGTATTTGGAAATATAGATACTAGACTTGAAAATATTGGATTTCTGTCTTTGTTTGTTGGAGGATTCTAAAAGAACATTACAATCCAAATCTTCAATTTTTTTCAGGGAACCTTGTAATAATGATCCGGGATAATTTTTATCCTTAAAAATATCAAAAAGATGCACAGCTTGTTCTGAAAACATATCTTTAGATGAACAGTTGTGGCGTAAACGCCTAAACTGACCCAAGGGGATATTATCCAACCGTTTTTTATTATGATTGCTTGTATAGTCAATATAATTGTTAGTTTCTACTTCTTTATGGTAAGTATTTGTTTGAATTGTGCCATCAGTAATGGTGAGCCTAATATCCAAGGAAGTAATAGTGGAAAGGTGAAAAGTGCTACTAAATTTAAGATTATAATCATTGTAATTCAAATAATCCAAATTCTAATATGGAGTCATCATCACCATCCCAAATAAAGAACAAATCATCTATAAAATGTTTATAGAGGATCAGGTTCACACCAAATCTCTCCCCCCAGATTAAACCTTCCTCAAGATGACCCATGTAGAGGTTCGCGAAACTCGGCATGAACCTGGTCCCCATTGCGGTGCCAGTGCGCTGCAAATAGTGAATATGATTAAAACTAAAATTATTGTGAGTCAAAATAAAGTGAATAGATGATAAAATAAAATCACAATGTGCCCTCTCCATCTCAGTATTATTTAATAGGTAAGATTCCACTGCTTTAATCCCTTCTGTGTGAGGTATATTTGTATATAACGAACTCACATCACTTGTAAGGAACTTACAGTGTGGTAACCATTTGATAGTAGTAATAATTAAAAAAGTTAAAAAAATCAGTGGTTTCCTTAAGGTGCAATTTAAGAGTGAAAACATGGGGTTGTAAAAAGTGATCAACATAAAAGGATTAATTAGCAGTGAGAGAACCCACTCCCAAAATAACAGGCTGACCTTATGGATTGTGTAGGGATTTGTGAATTTTGGGGAGGTGATAGTAGGTGGATGTGACAGGATGTGTAGGAAACAAAAAATCTAATTCTTTCTTGAATATCAGCCCATCACCAAGTGCATCATCCAAAAGATTTTTCAATTCTCTTTGGAAACTCTTGGTTGGATCCCCCTGGAGGACTGTGTAGAATGTCTCATCTGAGAGTTGCCGCATAGCCTCTCTCAGTTAGACCTCAGTGTCCTGTATTACCACAGCTCCCCCCTTATCTGCCATCTTAATAATAATCTCAGGATCAGAAATTAACTCCTTAATTGCTGCTGTTTCATTAGGAGGAAGATTATTTTTATATTTGAAGACCATCTGTTCTTTTTCACACATAATTCTAAAATCTTCAAGAGTTTGTTTGTAAAAGGCATCTATACATGAATTCTTATATTGTGCTGGGAAAAATTGTTCCCATTTAAATAGCCTTCCTATGTGCACAGGGTTGATATGACCTTTTGATAAAAACCCCTGGGAGAGGGGAGAAACGCATCAAGGGAACATCATAGTTTCTGCAGTACTTCTGGGATCTACTAAGGCTACCTTTACTGGTCTATTCCATTCAGCCACTGCATTCTATTTACAACCAGCTCACTCACCTTGGTTTTGATTGACCAGCCGCTGGTGCTGTTGTCTGGGTCCTCCGTCGGTTATTGTGCGAGTGATAGCTGAAAGTAAGGAGGTGGTAGCGTGGAGTCATCGGTTGGCCACATACTGCCAGAGGCTGACCATGCTCTGCTGGTGTTCATTCCTCTGGCACAGCGCGTGGAATTATCAGCAGGCTTTAAATTGCTGGAGGCTTACTACGCTGTATTATTGTACACTCCAACACTACAGGAGTTGCATTGCACCGGATTACCAACCAAGGGTTAATTGCAAGACAAGATTTCTGGATATCTGTGCTATTCCACCTCAAGGGAGTGGTGAGTAACATTGCTACTCAGTTCCATTTGCCAGATATTATCCCCCTGGATATGGGGAAAGGTTACTAATACACCATTACATATATGGTGTGTATATATACATCCTTTTACTGAGAAAAGTTATGTACTCATACATTTTGATCAACAGGACATTCTTTTATTGTTTATGAGTCATTTTTCAGATATACATATATTTTTTATTAGATGGGACTATTTTTTGGATACTCATTTCAATTCATCATTCAGTGCACTGATTGTTAAATTTTTGTCAGTTAATGTAACATTGTATATGTTATCCTAGGAACTGCAGTTCTATTCTGTTTATGTTATTTTAATTATTATGTTGCTAATAAATTGTGGATAACAGCCTCAAAGGAGTATTTTTTATAGTGGTTATAAGCGCAGACATTTATTTCTTGTCTAATTAATATTACATTGTAAGATTTGGAATTTATTTTCAATATGTTGAGAGAAAAAATAAAAAAATTAATTCATGATAAATTTAATATATACCAGGTGGTTCTTATAACCCTTATATTGTAGCAATTGAGTCAAAAATATAAGTTTATTTTCTGTCCCTTTGTTGGGAAGGGCCGAAAAAATGTCTCTCAAAAGTATATAGAAAAAAAGTAGAATATTAATTCTACTTTATAGAGGCTACTGTTAATTTTCAATATATTCATTAGGAAAAAAGGATTAGTACATACCAAGTAGTTCTTATAGCGATTTAACTGGAACAATTAGATGGATGTTTCTCAACCAATAAATGTAACCTAGTGTATATTGGACAGTATCGTACCTTTGTTATTATAAGTACATTTATTCCAATGACATCATAAACATCCCTATTTATTTAATGAGAAGAATACATACCAGATTCCCTAATAGCAATTTAAATATGAAGCTTTATCATATACTCCCAATGTGTAAAAATGATGAGACCCAGTGTCAAGCAAGTGGTAAAACCTACTGTGAAGGATAATAGTATAATATGAATGAAATTCCTCCCTTAGTGGGTTAATTGGTTTTCTCTAAGAGGCAGTGATAGTAACTCAAAAGTACTTATCTATTATCTATCTATCTATATATATATATATAAACGACAGGCTCAATCCACGGCACTCGACCATCTGGGGTGCCCTTGGTATGTGACCACACCATCTACATAAAAAATATCATACAAACTCGGCACTCACATGCTTTTCAAACTGCAACTCCTTTGAACATAGGGAATGTTGGTTCCAAAATATTGCAATAATTTGTTAAGCTGGCCACCGCTTCACGGTCATTCCCATCTAGCCAGTCCCTACACTGATTCTCAGATAAATGAACTTGATCTGCCATCTTGGCCTCAAGCTTGCATACATTTTAAACAGAAAACTGGGTTCTGCCTTAAAGAGACAGGACCACACCCAGGGCTATCAGTTAATAAGCACCTGGAAAAAGAAAAAAGTTTGTCATTTGAAAATATATAATATATATATATAGTGACTATACTGTAGGGGTGTGTATAGCCCATAATAGATATTTAGAAACCATATAATTATAGTGCATGTTAATACGTTTGTACACATAAATGTTATACACTTAATTATAATGTGTACTTCACATTTCCAAGCATAAACCCAGTGTCTTTGTTACTTATACAGGAGAATCCATACATAATTCTGCATAGTTTAAATGTCCATAATTACAATAGTATATAGTAACAGAGTTTGTAAAAGATAAGTATTTAACAGAGGCTAGTGTAGTCCGTATAGCCATAGTTTACAATTATATATATGAAGCTAAGTAGTGATAAAAATTATGTAATCACACTCATGCATGTGCGTGCACTTCGGTCATAACATGCATAGTACTAGCCCATACCTGTACTTCAACATAGAACATAGTGCCTCCTTCTTCCAAACAACATTCATTACTGGGCAAGAACCCAATGCACAGTCCAGATCAGTACCTCCCACCACCCTAACAGAGAAATAAAATCCATTTAATCTTGCTCCTCCTCCAAGATAAAATCCATGTACCTATCCTGTGGGATACAACGTCCCCCTCCAAGCCGGTACTGGACAAATTTAATATATTATTAAGTATATGGGAAATTAGCTGCCAGAAAATACATTCCAAGGGCATCCTAATTCTAAACCGGGCTGTGTGTTGGCATGGATCACTTCTAGGTATAACTAGAGATGTGTGGTTTTCCCAAAAACCGAACACACTTGAACTTTGGAATTTCGAGTTAAATCGAGTCCCGGCTCGGATCCCTTTTTGGGTTCTGAGTTCAACCAAGTGCCGACGTTGGTCTGCTGTAAGTTGGGAACTCGGATTTAAAAATCGAATCTCGGCTTTTGGCATGCATGTAAACAGGTCCAAATTACACGATTTTAGCTGTTTTTATTAATTTCAAAGAAATCCAAAAATGAATCTGACCCATAATACATGAGGGCGGTTTTGCCCAAACCAAAAAATTTAAAGGTGGCTTTGCCAAAACCAAAACACGGGGACCCGCACACATCACATGTCCAAATCTCACCAAGCTATGCTGATTTACACTGAGATTCCCTCAATCTACAGCCTCCTACTCTCTAGCAGCCTTCCTCCAAATAATCCTCTTCCTGCTCCTTCAAGGCAACATCTCACCTTTTATATAATTTGAATTCAGAATTCCACAGTACACTAATATACTGTCGAAGCTGGATAACTGGCTGAGACAGAATCTGTTAAAATTAAAATCTGCATGATGCCATTTTGCGAATTGCAACACGACGCCATTTTGCGAATTGCCGAAACAACACCATTTAAGCGAATCCCACAATATCAGTACATACGGCAATGCTATTATTTAGTGTTGTGCGATTCCCACGCAATAGAACAATGTTAAAAGTCCTCATTATATAAACACATACATTTACTAAAACATTTAATATGAACAACCCTGCAAAACACGTACCACGGTGTACTCCACAAACACGTAGTCGCACAACGCTAACTAGCGTCTTTTCTTAATATCCTTACACTTACACTTTGCACACTTACATAGGAAGGTTCCCTAGCATTTAAGGTTAATATCCAAGGTTTTATTCATTATTAATTATGTAATAAAGCGACTGTATTTAAGATCTCAGGTTTAGTACATGATAAGTAGACTGTGTTTGTTGCCATTCTGAACCACTGTTTATTTGCAGATTTCCGGTTCCATCGGCGAGGAAATCGCAACATGCTTCTGCAAATTATGGATCATAGAGAGATAGGCATTGAAATGTACTCTGTAAATGTAATGTAATTAGCCAGTTTAGACTTGCTCTTTGGCGGGAAAATAGACACAAAGAAGCTGTTGGAGGCTGAACTATTGCAATATAAACTGACCTATGAACTGCATCGTAACAGAAGAACCAGGAAGAAGAACCAATGGGATTATGCCAACTAGTTCTATTGTATTGCCTATCTCTGTAAGGGTATATATGCAAGCTCTCTGAATCTGTTAGTTAGTCATAATTTGACGGAGGCTTCACCTTTGATGCCGGAAATCTGGATCCAGAGCGCATGCGTATGTATTTGACGGTACCTTGTGATTGTATAATCTGTTTGCGCTAATTGTATTTAGATCACAGCGTGTAACTATCTGCTTTTTGGTGAATATCTTTTTGTGCTTTGGAACCACAATCAAAGTCTGGAAAGCAATTATTTCTTGTGCGACTTATAACGCTAAATAGTGACATTTAGGGTGTATAGATAGGTAGGAATTCATAGTTGGGGGCTCGTCGAGTGAGGTCACAGTGCCATTCACACGGTAACACATGGTTTTCGATCTCTCAGCAAAGGGTGGAGGCGCCATACGCAGGAAAGAATGCATTGTGCCTTCAAATACCTGCTACCACTTTGTTGCTGAGAGATCGCTATCAGTTATTGTGTGAGTTCAAGGAGCGCTGATTAGAATCCAGGGACAGGGAAGGAAAAAGTTTGTTTTCCTTCATTGATAGAATTTCACATTAAAAGGGGAAGTCGCACAATAGCGTATACGTAATTCCTGTATTGCTACCACGTGATTAAACAAAGTCATTGAGTTTGCATTGTGATATTGATAGCGTGATAGCATTGTTTTAAATATCTTAGTCTGTGCTGCCATATATGGGAAAACATTTATTTTTCTGCGCAGAGAAAGAGGTGTGTAACAGTGAACGTTTGTTGGTAGGGGTAACATGTTCCCTAGTTAGGGGTATCGTAGGACCATTAGGGGCTAGGCACCTGGTGTCAGCCTAGTGGTTTGGTAGTAGATACACACAGCAGGTGTAATTGTTGTTGTTTGTGTTAGGTATTGGCTCTCAGTGTGATCGCAGCATCCAGTGATCAGTTAGGGTTATTGGGCTTTGTGATTGAACCGCACGGTTGTGGCATATCGTGATTGTGAACTGAGTTGTGGTGGACGAAATCACTGAAAAGGGTAAGTGTTATTGGAATGCTTAAATTCTAGCAGTGCAAAGTACTCAAAAAGGGCTTAGGTGCATGGAAGCAACCTGGTTATTCTTCCATAGGTGTGTGGGCACGGCCCGTTAAATCATCCACAGGTAAGTGAAAGTAGCCTTGACATTCTTTCATCGATTTAAATCTCTATTGAAAAGCTTAGTGTTTTTTTTCTTCCCAAGATGGGAGCCATACAAACGGTAGAGATGTTAGATGATGTGCTGCTTTTAGAAGCGCCGATCGGTTCGGCACGGCATATAATGCATACTAAGTATGGTGCGTATGCAACTATGTACTATAATGTATGGGTTAAATTGACGAGAATGAGTGTGAAATTTTTTCCCAAGGTTGGCAGCTTTGATAAGGAGGTATTGAACAAAGGATCATTCAGACCCGCTCGCGAGTGCAGGACGCTCGCAAGTGGGTCGATGTTCCCCCACTGTGCATGCGCACGATGGAGGGAGCAACGTTGTGCGCATGCGCGAGACCCGGCAAGTGACAGGCTCTCCATCGCTCCGGGTCTCGCACCAAAGGGGGCATGCTGTCGATGTTGATCGACAGCACACCCCCTTTGGTGGGCGTGCCGGGGGCGTGCCTGCCAGACGGAGGCATTCCCCTGGGAACGCCTACCGTCTGAAGCCGGCCCCACTGACATCACTAGTGATGTCAGTGGGAGTGAAATTGGCTCTGATAGAGCCAAAATCTCTCCAGGGCTTGCAGCAGCGAGACCCCACCGGGTCTCCATTACAAGCCCGATGGTCGCGATGGTCAAGACCATCATCATGGACGCTCGCATATGCTGTGGGTGGTCACCCACAGCTATGTGAGCGGCCAGGAGGCCACTCCATTTTCATGGAGGAGGGCCCTGATTCAGAGCGGGTGCTCTGCTCAGAGCGTTCAGCTCTGAATCAGGCCCAATATCCGAGATAGCATCTGTATGGTGAACTCTCAAAAGAAAAGGATAAAGTATAACGATTGTTTAAAGTTGTGGCAGCACGAGGGGGATACGTGGCTTAGGGGTGTGCAAGCGATGCAAACCTGCATCGCGTACACGATGCAGGGCAATGTGCACGCAGTGCTAAAAAGCGTTGCATGCATGCCATGAAGTATCACGCATGCACAGCAAGGTAGCTTTGCGGAAGGTAATGTCAGTAGTTTACGTGCACCACCATTGCCCTATGCAGATGGGGGTGAAGGTACAGTCAATGTAAAAACTCATAAAAATGTAACATGTAACCTGTACCCTCTCTTGAGTAATTATAAGGAACGTGTTGATGATGTAGATGATGAACCTGTTGTGATGTCCACTCTCTCCCATGTTGCACAAATGTTAAATGTACCACCACAGCAAGCGCAGGTAGCTGCCTCACTAGTACAAGATATGGAGGTAGCCCCACCTGTACAGGAAGTATTAACTTTCATAGTAGCAGAGATTACTAATACCATACGTAGTAGCAGTAGGCTGAACCCTCAACTAGGTAATTCGGCCAAAGGCAGCATTATGGCAGGCATCCATCCCGTCTGGACAATAACTGTTCCCAATGGGAATCTGGATGCGAATGGTGTAGTGCCCACAAGGGATGTAGTGATGCATTGTCCTTGGACAAGAGCTGAACTAAATTCCATGATGACAGACTTCCCTGACCCTAAGAAGGAATTAGCAAAATGCCAAAGATTTGTGAAAACTTGGGTAATGCTCACGAGCCAACTAATAAAGATTGGCGAGTGGTGTTAAGGGCGTGTCTTCCGCACAATACTGATGTGAAAAGTTTATCACGGATTGTGTATTGGAGGGAGATGATCCCTTAACAGACGAGGATAACCAAAGTAACATTACCCGCATAATAACTCAATTGGGTGTATATTTTCCTGGTAGTAGTTAACTGGAGTAAAATTTTCACCAAAAAACAAAAAGAGAGTGAATCTGCAGAAGATTACTGTACCTGAGGTCTGCAGACTATCACCCAGTACACTGGGATAGAAGATATTAAAGATAGCACTCATCACAGAGAAATGGTCATCACTGTACTTATGGATAGCCTTAAAGACAAACTAAAGACCCGAGTCCAGACCTCTCTGCCTGGCTGGAGGGGAGTTACTGTAGACACACTCAGGAAGTCCGCTATTGAGCACGATAAAAACATCCTCAAGAAAAGAGAAACCCAGAGCGAGAAGCTAATGGCTGTTAGCATTCAAGCTCTAGAAGGAATGAATATAACATCACAGCCATCAGACACACATGTACCTGCACAGCTACACGCCCTCACCAATCCTCCACCACCACAAACACAGCCCTACCCCACTTATCACACACAGCCACAAAACCCATACTACCCTCAGCCACCATATTACCCTCAAAATTCATACCCACACTCACAATCTTTCTCTACCACCCAACCCACACAACAACCTTTTCCCCCACCCCACTCACGAAGGTGTTTTAACTGCAACCAAGTGGGACATGTAATTAGGAACTGTAAGGTGAAGAGGTTAGGACCCCCTAACCAGGGAGTACCTAGATATCCACATAAGGGATATATGCAGAATGCAGGGAATTCTCCACAGTCAACTGCTCCAATTGTGGCCTTAAATTCTGTACTGGAGAGTTAGAGTCAACGCTAGGGGGCAGGTCATACCTGTAGTCTACAGCCAGTCAGGTTAACTGGGGATGTTAGAGAAGAACCTGTAATGTTATTTGACGTAGCTAGTACTAAGCATTCTTTTCTTGTAGACACAGGGACGACCAGATCAGTGATAAAATCTCCATCTAATTTACAGATGACCAGCGAAACAGTACCAGCAATGGGTGTAACGGGTAAAGTGCAACATTATCCTTTAACCAAATCTGCAGAGGTTACTATTGGTTCATTGCATACGAGGCACGCCTTTCTCCTAGTAGCAGCGGCCCCTACTAACCTACTGGGAAGGAATTTGTTATGTAATGGAAGTGTCATTTATTGTACCCCTGATGGTATATTTCTAGATATCCCAGAGAGAGGTGCACACGAGGTGAGGGATATATTGGACACTCCCCAAAGGTTAATGTTTCACTCTACTGTTGCAGATAAAAATCCATCTCATCTAGAACAAATGATATCTCAGATACTGGGGTCTCTCTGGACCAAAGATGGACAGGACACTGAATTGATGGTAAATTTAAAAAGTGGTAGGCAAGCTCCAAAAATTCCCCAGTACCCATTAAAACAGGAGGTAGAGATAGGGGTTTATCCCATAATTGAGCAGTTATTACAACAGGGAATTTTAGTCCATACAGCAAGTGTAGCCAACAGTCCCATCTTTCCTGTGAAGAAGAGTGATGGGAGGGGTTATAGGCTGGTACAGGACCTTAGAGGGATTAACAAGGTAGTAGGAAGCCAATTCCCCGTAGTGCTGAATCCAGCTGTCATTCTCATGCAGATCCCACCAAATGCAACCCATTTTACCTCTGTTCTGCTTTCTTCTCTGTCCCTCTTCATCCTGACTGTCAGTACCTATTTGCATTTACATACAGGGGGGTACAATACACATGGAAATTATTGCCCCAAGGTTTCATAGACAGCCCCAGCATCTTCTCCCAGGCCTTACACAACTGTTTACAATCTTTTCAACCTGCCAATGGATCTGTTCTAATACAAAATGTGGACGATTTATTGTTGTGTTCTGATTTGTTTATGTCATGTTTAAATAAATACTAAACTTTATTGCTTCATCTTTTGCAAACAGGACACAAGGTTGCTAAGGACAAACTACAGCCATGCCAGTCCAGGGTTAAATACTTGGGACATTGCCTAACCCAGGGGTTACGACACCTGACCACTGACAGAATCCAGGCCATACAGACCATGACCCTGCCACAGAACCAAAAGCAAATCCATACCTTCTTGGGAATGTGTGGATACTGCAGAATGTGGATCCCAGGTTTTTCTATTTTAGCCTTGCCAACACAGGACTTAGTCTCTTCCTCAATGCCCGATCATGTCGCACACACAGAGGAAACAGAGCAGACTTTCCTTAATCTTAAGGATAGTCTGACAAGAGCACCTGCATTGGAAATACCTGATTATGAAAAGCCTTTTGATTTGTACTGTACGGACGCTAATGGTTGTGCAGCAGATGTCCTCACTCAAAAACATGGTGATGCCAGTAGCCCGGTAGCATACTACAGTGCACAATTGGACACTGTGGCAAGATCACTCCCAACATGTTTAAGAAGTATAGCAGCAACTGCTCTATTGGTCAGTAAGAGTGAGGATGTAGTATTAGGCCATGATATGATTGTCTATACTCCCCATGCTGTATCTGCTTTGCTAAATTCTGCCCAAGCCAGACATGTCTCCTCAGCTAGGTTCACAAAATGGGGACTAGCCCTAATAGCACCTGCAAACATCACCATTAAGCGGTGCAGTACGTTAAACCCAGCAACGTATTTACCATATGTGCCACAGGATGCACAAAGGGTGGAGAGAGGTGAGCCACTGGCGTAAGGTGAGTTCTGCAGGTATATTGATGCGCATGATTGTATGGAATATTCGAATCAGACCTTTACTGCAATACCTGACATACGGGATACACCTTTAGAAAATGTAGATGTGGCATTTTACACAGATGGGAGTTGTCATAGACAGACTGGCACTGGAGAGTTATGTACAGGTTATGCTGTGGTAAATGACGAAGATATCATAGAAGCAGAACCTCTTGGTCCACCTCACTCGGCCCAAGTGGCGGAGTTGGTGGCACTAAGAAGAGCGTGTGAATTAGCTAAAGGCAAATCTGTTAATATCTTCACTGACTCTAGGTATGCCTTCGGGGTGGTACATGATTTTTGTGCTCTATGGCATCTGAGAAATTTTATGACAGCAGCAGGCACACCAGTTGCACATTCCAGACATATAAAAGGACTACTGACAGAGATCCAATTGCCTAAGGCAGTGGCCGTAATTACGTGTAAAGCCCATACATGCGATGACGATCCGGTGTCACTGGGCAACAACAGAGCAGATGAAGCTGCCAAATGGGCAGCAGGGTTAACAGTGAACATTCAAATTAACCAAATGATGTTTCAAATGATTGATATGCAGAAATTAATTGAGATGCAAAATTTGTGTTCCATTCAGGAAAAGGCAGTCTGGAGGTCCAAAGGATGTGGGCAAGAGTCTTCTGGACTCTGGAGAGATGGACAAGGTAAGCCAGTGGCTCCCAAGGCGTACTACCCAAGCCTGGCTGAGGCAGCGCATGGTCTGACTCACTTGGGAAAGCAAGGTATGTGCAAGTTGGTGAGAGCATACTGGTGTGCACCAGGTTTTTCTTCTCAAGCGGAAAAGAGAGCAATGTCCTGTTTGACCTGCTTGAGGAAAAACATTGGGAAAACAATCCCCACTGAGCCATCCCACATTCCCCCGACCGATGGACCTTTTCAGGTAATACAAATTGATTTCATCCAATTACCACCCTGCAGGAATCTCAAGTATGTATTAGTGTGCACTGATGTGTTTTCTAATAGGGTTGAGGCATACCCAGCTGCCACTAATACTGCTGCGTTTACTGCTAAGAAAATAGTTCAGGAGTTTGTATGCAGATACGGTAACCCTAGTATTATTGAAAGTGATAGGGGTACACATTTCACAGGTGATGTCTTCCAAAACATGTGTAACTTGATGGGTATTAATAGTAGACTCCACACCCCCTACCAACCACAAGCCAGCGCCAAGGTGGAGAGAATGAACAGTACTATTAAAAATAAATTACGTAAGATCATGGCAGAAACTGGACTGGGGTGGCCAGAAGCATTACCACTTGTCCTCCACAGTATCAGGACAACTCCTAGACCCCCTCTCAATCTGTCCCCCTTTGAAATACTGTTTGGTAGACAACCTCATTTGATTATAAGTCCACAGGAAGATGTGAAAAGTAACAACAAGGTTACTGTAAGGTATCTTATAACAATGAGTAAACAGTTAAAGCAGCGACAGCAGAAACTGAAATTGTTGTCACATGATATGCTAGAAACAAAGTGTCATGATGTTGAACCTGGAGAATTTGTTATGATCAGAAATTTCTTGCATTCGTGTTGTTTGACAGATCGGTGGGAAGGTCCATATCAGGTGTTGCTGATGAGTACAGTTTCATTGAAAGTGGCAGAGAGAGACACCTGGGTCCATTCCACTCACTGTAAGAAGGTCAACCAACCGGTGGAGAGACAAGGCGGAATCAAGGCAGATAACGTAGACCTGTCAATTGTGAGTCTGTTCCGGGAGGGTTAAAGGTTACAGTGAGATACCTGAGCTAAAGAAATTTGTAGATCATTGCTTTCAGCAATGGATTGGTCTGCTGTGGTTATTTTTGTGTTTTCTGTGTTTGTGAGTTCTCATTATCCTGGGTTGTTTCAGGATCTCTGTTTTCTGTGATGGAGGACAGAGAACAGAGAGGGGAGCTGATGGTGATATCAATGGAGTGGAGTTGGGAGAAGGAGCAATACAGTCACAATACCTGACCAAACCCGGTACAGTAATTGTTAAGAAATCTGCTATGTTGGAAACTCGGAGACAGTGAGAAGGTCTATCGTCTGAGGATTATTGTATTTGTGAGTTTTGTGGCTCCTTAATTGATGAGAAGTGCATCCAGCAGTGCCAACCAGTATAACCAGTATTGGGGTGGGTATCCTTTAGAGGATTATCATATTACGGTGGGCAAAGTTTTAAACCAGACTGACTGTTGGGTGTGTTCTCATGTGCCTCAGCATAATGTAGGGTTAGTGTCATTTCCATTAAATGTCTCTGAGGTCTTAGAATTACAACAAGGGAAGACGCTGGATGGAAAATTTCTTAACACCAAACCACCTCATTTTAAACTCCACCAGTACCAAGTAGATAAATCACTTTTATGTTTGAACATCACCAACTCCAATAAACCAAGAAGTTAGGAGGTGACTGGGAATAACCAGACGATGATCTTCTCAATAAGAACTGATTATGAGCCTATAAATTTTGAACTGTTATACACAATTAGGTTAAATGGGAGACACTTCTGGTATCGGTATACATTAAGTGACACCAAAGAAATGGTTGGCAGAGTACCAGAAGGGTACTGTGCCAGGGTTATACAACCAGAAACGTGTATTAGCCAGATGGGAGAACCTGAGATAGGATCATTTGTTAGGGAAATGTGTTGGATGATCATGATGCATTCTATTCCTAATGTTCTCCCCGATGATGTATATTTTATATGTGGAAGGAAAGCGTATAAAAATTGCTCTCTCCAAGTTCCAAAGGTTTGTGTTATCTGGGAAGAGTACTCCCAGAGGTTATGACCCTCACACATGGTGAAATGCTTGGTATTCATAAAAACACACTATCACCATATCTTCACACACAGTATGAACACAGAGACAAAAGAAATATACCTGGTGATGTACATAAAGCCACACAATTGATTAGTGAAACACCTGGCTTTCAAGTTTTAGTCACATTAGATCCCACCGGGATCACTCGGGGTACACTAAATTTCAGATATATCCAAGATCTTGCTAAATTAATAGATGATATCACCGAACTGTATGATGACACGTTTAGGTACACAGGCAAGGAGTTACAGGCCTATAAGAAAGAACTTGTACAACACAGATTAGTATTAAATTATTTAACAGCTGTCACTGGAGGGTATTGTGTAACTTTGCCACCCAATTTGGTGTAAAGTGTTGCACATATATTACAAATAGCACTAGTGACCCCAAGGAGGTGACAGACCAGAAGATGGACAAAATTCTGCAGCTGACATGGGAATTTCGGAAGAACCATAATGCTTCAATGGCTGAAGTAGAGGAGAAGGTAGAGGAATGGGTTTCATGGTTGAACCCAGTGAAATGGTTCTCCGGTCTAGGAGAGTGGGTCCAGGAAATGGTTGCTAGTATAGGTAAACTCCTGATCCTCATACTGGTTGTCATCATAGTAATTGGCTTATGTGTCAGGTGTGTTCCTACTGTGTTGAAATGTGGAAAATGTAAAGATAAGGTAAATCGAAGGAATGAGATTATGATGGTGGTTAGTAGTAACAATATGAATACTGAGGTAAATGAAGGACTGCATTACAACCCTGAACTAGACTGTACCATCAGATGATGTATAAATTTAGACATGCATGAAATGTATTATGAAATGTTATTTTAAACATCTTAAATAATGTAAGTCCCTATCCCCTAAAAGACTTCCTTTATAGGTTAGATGCATGCCACATCTTTCCCATGATCTCCCAAGTTTTATGTCCCTCCCAGAGACACATTATTGATGGTTTAAGAACCACCTTCTGCCATCCCATAATTAAATGATATGTCATAGTGTAAGCCTAAATTTAATTTTTAAAATCAAAGTGTGATAGCATGTTGTTGGCTATCAAAGGGTGGACTGGTGAAGCCGGATAATTGGCTGAGACAGAATCTGTTCAAATTAAAAGCTGCACGATGCCATTTTGCGAATTGCAACACGATGCCATTTTGCGAATGGCCGCACAATGCCATTTTAGCAAATCCCACAATATCAGTACATATGCGATGCTATTATTTAGCATTGTGCGATTCCCACGCAATAGAACAATGTTAAAAGTCCTCATTATATAAATACATACATTTACCTAAACATCTAATATGAAAAACCCTGCAAAACACGTACCACGGTGATCTCCACAAACACGTAGTCGCACAACGCTAACTAGCGTCTTTTCTTAATATCCTTATATTTGCACACTTACATAGGAAGGTTCCCTAGCATTTAATATCCAAGGTTTTATTCATTATTAACTATGTAATAAAGCAACTGTATTTAAGATCTCAGGTTTATTATATGATAAGCAGACCGTGTTTGGTGCCATTCTGAACCACTGTTTATTTGCAGATTTCCGGTTCCATCGGTGAGGAAATCGCAACATGCATCTTCAAATTATGGATCATAGAGAGCTAGGCATTGAAATGTACTCTGTAAATGTAATGTAATTAGCCAGTTTAGACTTGTTCTTTGGCGGGAAAACGGACACAAAGAAGCTGTTGGAGGCTGAACTATTACAATATAAACTGACCTATGAACTGCAACGTAACAGAAGAACCAGGGAGAAGAACCAATGGTATTATGTCAACTAGTTCTATTGTATTGCCTATCTCTGTAAGGGTATGTATGCAAGCACTCTGAATCTGTTAGTTAGTCATTATTTTCTTGCTATTGACGGAGGCTTCACCTTTGATGCCAGAAATCTGGATCCAGAGCCCATGCGTATGTATTCGACGGTAACTTGTGATTATATAGTCTGTTTTCGCTAATTGTATTTAGATCAGAGCGTGTAACTATCTGCTTTTTGGTGAATTATATCTTTTTGTACTTTGCAACCACAATCAAAGTCTGGAAAGCAATTATTTCTTGTGCGACTTATAACGCTAAATAGCGACATTTAGGGTGTATAGATAGGTAGGAGTTCATAATACTATTTGATAAGTGGTGAAATTCATCCTCTAATACCCCATTTTAGTGACATCAGCAGAGAGGTGAGACTCTATGTGCAGGTAAGAGTGAAACAGCCAAAGGCAAAAGTCTGAAGAGTTTATGTGAGATATTACAGGTAACCAAAGATTCCCACACATGACTTAAGAAAGTATATGTGAGACAGTGCCTGTGTTGCCTGTGAGACTGCAAAAAGAAGTGTGAAATCATAAATGCAAACAGTCATTCAGACTTAAAAAAATAGAAATAAAAAAGCAATACAAGATTCACATTCTTGTAACTTCTGTGGGGCACATAGTTTGAAACAGAGCAATCCCATCCACACTCAAGTTTTTAATATTTAGGCCCCAATTTAATAAGTAACAAGTTTCAGCAAAGTCTACTCACTTTTTGAAATGACAATGAAGGTGAGTTTAATAGAGAGTTTCTTATGACAACACAAAATCTATTATATAATGGTCTTAAATTCTGTCTCTACAATTGTGCAAGAGATGAGGGAAGGCCCCATCCCCCTCAAAGCTCTTAGTACTGATAGGCAGATGTATCGCCCATTCCAGCTGCCTCCACTTTACTTCCCCGGCCCCCAGCTCCCAATAACACACTGGGTTGAAGCAACAATGAGAACAATTTTTTTGCAAAACAGATTATTTTTCAGACTACACACACAGCACTACCATTACTAGTATTCCAGCAGATTACAACCATCTACTAACTGCAGGCTTCCAGCAAGTGCTGGAAGATATTAATATTAAGGAATTAAGTCTTGAATAACTAAAGATGAGCGGTTTCGGTTTCTAGGAAACCAAAACCCACCCGAACTCACCTGACCTGAATGGATCCGAGTAGGGACTCGGTTCGCACCACCATTTTTGGATTCCTAAACTAGGCAAAACATCAGTTTCCTGGCATCGGATCTTTCTTGTTTTGGATCCATTATAAATCCCTCCCACAATATTTGACACAGGACCGCCGCAGAGATAGCAGTGCCATGCTCAGATAGGCTAGAGGAGTTGGATGTTAGATAGGACTAGGAGGAGTGATTTAATAATAAAATATAGCAGATTAACAATTTAATGCAATAAGTACACAGTACAGCCGATATATACACAAGCGCTCTGGATCCAGCAAACAGCCATTCAATCCTGAAGTCTGTGGTCACACAAAGGAAACCGTTTGCTGGTCCCACGGCTCAGAGATATATACAATTTGTTACACAGATAACAAAGGAGGTGATTTGGCATGTTTCCATTGGTTCAGGTTTCAGGCCAGTCTGGTGTGAAACAGGACATTGGCCAGTTCAAAGGGTGCCCATAAAAGGTGGGGGTCAGATCTCCAACTGCTGAAACATGATTTCCCCCCGAAAGACCTAGTTCAAACTGGTCTATTTACTTTACACATACAATAGTATTCTGATCATTAATTCCCTATCATCCATAACTTGCATATGCAAGGTGCGATCTCTTTGCCGATAGGAACGGATGTCTGCGAATAAATAAGGATTTCGAATGATTCCAAACATGATATGTGTTCTGTATTCTGAACCTTAGATCTCTATATGGTATATCTTACATTATTATTATTAACTATAAATAACTATAAACCCTGGTTATAAAGACAGTGTGTAGGAACCATTTTATAAGTGAAAGTGTGTGTGTGCAAATGTATAAATATGTATATGTATAAAAATGAATTCGCATGTGATGTGCAAATACACGCTAGCACGCCGTAGTGTGCTAGCCGCATGTTTTCATACAAAGACGATAGTATCGCTAGATAATAATTGCAAATGACTTTATCCAATTATTTGACTTCAACAACGGTATAGCAGATACTGCGCATTATGGCATGGCGAGGTGTACTGTAAACAGTCACTCCTCCTGCTTGAAATGATCACTTTGTGTCAAGACTACAGTAAACCACTATTGACATTATATTGTACTTAATGCATTATTGGCCATCCGTACTGTATACTGTCGCTACATGGTGTAAAGATGCCTGTTTAAAGATGCACAGGCAGTTTTTCCTAAAAACAGAAAATTTCCGGTTTAATACTTTTCAAGTACTCTGCTCAACTTTATGCATTGTTCTGCACTTTCCTCATCCTTTCATCTCCATATTATGACATCCAGCTTCATTAGACTATAAACAGCTATTTACATTATACAGTATCGGTGTGGGCTTTGATATGGCTGGTTTGTGTTGGTGACTGGTTAAGTTGAGCACCTTACAGAGTTGGTGCCTCAGGCTTGAGAACCGGAAAGGGAATATGGCATTTTGTACATCTGAATTTTCTTTCTTTTTTTGTATAAAACTTCACTACAGGATTAAAAATAAATCACTTAGTGTGTGAGTTCTGTTATTTATAAAAATACATATCTGTCTTGGCCAGAAATGCACAACCTGTATTCAATAAAGACAGAGCAATTCAAGTTCAATACTCTTAAGGAACTCTAAAAAAAATCAACACATTGCTCTCAACTTCCCAACACCTGGCATTTCCGCTACACAGTAGACATTGTATTGTACACATTACAGGGCCGTCTGTATGACACTTGGGAAGTTTTTCATAAAGAGAGATCATTTCAGATTCTATACTTTCAAAATACAGTACTCTGCACTTTTTCCCTACCTTCCTCTCTGTGTTAGGCCACCCAAATCCCTTCACCACCTTCCCCTACCATCACTCATTACTATTCAATCCCACTGAGCTCATTGTATGGCTCCCCACCACATATGCTGAGCCTGCTATTAACATTGCACAGTATTGTAGACATTCGCTGCTATAAAGTCACACACGTAACCTCACATAAACGACAGGTGTGTTTAATCAGGATTGTGCTATTGTAATCATTTTTATAGTCAAAACTAACAACCAAATCATATACAGTATACTGTAAAATATAGTATTGTACAGTACAGTACATTATGTGTGTAAATCTTACTCTTATACTAGCCATATCCTCCCTAGCCACTGACTTCACCTCATCTCACTATCATTTACAGTACATTAAGTCAAACAGTATTACAATGTCGTAATCATGCAGTCTTTTGCCTGTCATCTAATGGATGTGTGCCATTAGACTCTGCAGCCACCAAGGGCCTCTTTGGACTAAATTGCTTCACCCTTCATTTGAAGGGAGAGGACCATCCATTGCCAGTCATATTTATATAATATGTCACAGTGGGCATTCATATACGCCCGACATTTTTCAATATTGTTGGCAATTGGCTTGTCCCACAATGCACAAGGATGAGCAGCTCAACACTACAATAAGGCCATATTGTCAGGAATGAGTATGCATAGTAGGAATCAGGATGGCAGGACACAGAATGACAGGATGCCCTATAATGTGTACAATACAAAAATTTCTACTGTATAGTGGTTTAGCGTAAAATGCAGCTGGGTGGCATACAGTAGCATGGAAATGCCAGGTGGTGGGAAGTTGAGAGCAATGTATTCATTTTGGCGGAGTGCCTTAAGAGTATTTAACTGGAATTGCTCTATATTTATTTAATGCTGATTGTGCATCTTCTGCCCAAACAGATATGTATTTTTATAAATGACAGAACTCACACATCATATGATTTATTTTTAATCCTATAGTGAAGATTTAAATGAAAAAAAAAAGAAAAAAAATATCAATGTCCAAAATTACTTTGTTCCTTTCCGGGCCCCGAACCTGAGGTGCCCACTCAGTAGGGTGCTCATCTTAACCACTTGACCACACACGCTAACCATATCAAGAGCCACACTTGTTGTGTATGTGATGTGATGTGTGCAATTTTACAACAGGTAGAGTGTACAATACTGTACAATGTCAATAGCGATTTATTGTAAAAAATGTAGCTGGTTGGCATACAGTCGCATATAAATGCCAGGTGGTTGGAAGTTGGGAGCAATGTATTGAGTTCAGTAGAGTTCATTAGGAATATTGACCTTGCATTGCTGTCTTTATTTATTGCTGGTTGTGCATCTTCTGGCCAACACAGATATGTATTTTTATAAATGACAGAACTCACACACCAAGTGATTTATTTTCAATCCTGTAGTGAAGATTTAAAAAAAAAATACAGATGTCCAAATTACATGGTCCCGTTGCGGGCCTCGAGGCGCCCACTCTGCAATGCACTCACCTTAACCACTCACCAACACACACCAGCCATATCAAGAGCCACACCTGTCGTGTATGTGATGTTACATGTGCGACTTTACAGCAGGGAATGTGTACAATACAATGGCAATAGCGAGCAGTGAGAAGTTGGGAGCAATGTATTGAGTTCAATGGAGTTCCTTAAGAATATTGAACTTGAATTGCTTTGTCATTATTTAATCCTTCATTATTGATAAAACACAGTTCAGTAATACTATATAGTGTAATAAATGACAAGTTCCATCAGCCAATCAGCAGATGGCACCACAAAAGCTTCATTAGCTATTTCAAGCATGTACTATGCAGTTTAGGAAAAGAGACATCTGGTGGTCAGAAAGTTGTCTTACACACTCCGGCTTTTCCAGTGCTTCAGTACATTACATTGCATCTTACTGCAGCATCTCCATAGATACATCTGAGATACATCTCCATGGCAGGGCGTGACTAGCATGGCATGCTACATGGTGTATGGAGCAAAAATGTAGCAGGACATATCTGTAACAAGTAAAATTGCAGAATACAATAGTCTGGTAGAAACTGAAACAGGTCTAAAATTAAAAGTGGTAAGCTTTGATAATGGTGTGGAATTTTGAGAACATTCAACACCAACTAACCATTGCCTATACACCTGAGGAAAATGGTGTGAGTGAAAGAGTAAACAGAATAATCACTAAAAGAGCACAGACTATGCTAAGTGATGCAGATCTGGATAAAATATTCTGGGTAGAAGCAGTCCTAACTCAAGTATACTTTAAAAATTGAACACCTACAGAGGCAATAAAAAGTAAAGCACCATTAGAAGTATGGTCCAGTAAAATGCCAAGCATTGATTGTAAAGAATATATGCCCATATCCTTAAAAAAGGAGACTGAAACTAGATCCCAAGTCCATCCCATTTAGCATATGTCGATATCCCTAATGAAAAGGGAGGCAAGTAGGATTCAGCCCATCTCCTGTATTATGCTTGGATATTGTCAAGAAAGCAAAGGATACAGTTTGTTGGACATTGACAACCAAAACCTGATAAAGTAAAGAGCTGTAGTCTTCCACAAGATATCTTTATTCAAAGACATACTAGATAATTACAATTCCACAAAAGCTTGTGATTCTAGATATGCCAATAGCTGGAAGTGATCAAATACAGAGCAGGAGCTCTATGTGGAGCAACAAAAGCAAATCGCCTAAAAGATACAGCAAGGAATTTGGTAACTTTTGTTAACTTTGTCTGCTGTGAACTTTAAACTATACAAGAAGCAAAGTCAAGCAGCAAATAATGGAAATCACCATAAAGGTGTGTGTGTTTGTGTGGGGGCTGGACTGCACACACTAATTTTAAATATAATAAGAAGTGCTACCATGCTGAAACTTTTTGTACTATGCAGTATAAGAAAAAAAATGCAGGTTCACACTCTAAGTACAGGTTGAGTCTCCCATATCCAAAATGCTTGGGACAATGGGTATTTTGGATAATGGAATATTCCGTATATTTGCATACCATAATGAAATATCTTGGGAATGATACCCATATATAGGCACAGAATACATTTATGTGTTTATATACACATTATACACACAGCCTGCAGGTCATTTTATATAATATTTTCAATAATTTTGTGGCTCAAACAAAGTTTGTGTACATACATGAAATTCAGTTATGTTTCATATACACCTTATACACACAGCCTGGAGGTAATTTTATACTTTATTTTTAATAATTTTGTACCTTAAACAAAGTTTGTGTACATTGAACTATCAAAAAGCAAATGTTTCATTATCTCAGTCATGCTAAAAATATTCCGTATTTTGGAATATTCCGTATTTCGGAATATTTGGATATGGGAGACTCTACCTGTACTAAGAATATTGATAATCAAAACATTTATAATAAGCTCTAACAGTTAACATGTAGTTTAAATAAGGTTCTTAGTACAGTATGTTTGGCCATAAATGTATGCCCAACTACAGTGTCAAGGAGAACCTCATGAGGTGGGTCCCTACCATCCCTAATACTGGCACATTATATAAATAATTTGATTTTCAGTATTCTTAGTGCTTAGAGTGTGCATCTGCATTTCTATATTTGATTAGATAAAAATCTTACAGCTTTGAACAATAATGACATGTGGACCATTGCGGACCGCCTGATCAACCACAAAACAGTCAAATACAAGTGGGTATTCTGCAAGAAGCTAAACACCAATGGAAGACTTGTTCACTACTAAAAAGTCCAACTTGTTGCCAAGGGTTACACCGAGAAATGAGGGATTGACTATGGGGTGATCTTCTTGCCTGCTGCAAAGTAAAATACATTATGTATGGTCATTGCTATATCTACTGTGTATGATTTATGGCTCTACCAACTGGACTTTGATCCAGCCTTCTTAAATGGTGAGATAATTGAAGCCAACAGAATACTACAATGTTAATGCATGTCCAGAGGGAAAAGTATGTTAAAGAAATATTTGTATAGGCAATAGTGGGAATGCACTTTAGTAACCTCTATATAGTAGAACCAGCACTGCTAAATAGGTAAATAAAACATATAATGATGGACAGGTATCTCTGATCATATCATTTTCTGTTAGTAGAGCACATATTTAGCTGAAAGATCGTATATTAGGTTAAATGAATTCAGGAATAGAAAAAGTAAAATACTTGGTTGGTTCTTAGTCAGAGGCATAGCGGCCGCAACTGCGGAAGTCTGCGGCAGCCAGATTTACTACTTTATGCTAATGCGATAATCCATCTGTGTATGCAAATATCTGTGCGGCTTCATACATTTGTATCACACCGTATTTCCACCTGCAGCTGCACTCACCATCATTAATATCAGCACTTTTGCTGGGTGCAAAAGATTTGTCTGAAACAGCAGTCCCACGTCTGTCTGCATGGAAGTCGGGCTGCACTCAAAAACACTCCAATCACACTCCCACGATACTCATCTGTTCCATTTGTCTGCCACCCAAAGTTGCCCTCGTTGTCTTCTAGAGACGCAACATGTACGAAACTCATTGCCATTCAAGATGCTTAAAGCAAAACACAAGACCGTGTTTGCTGTTTACAGCACATGGACAGTCTGCAGAGAGTCGCAAGATGCATATGCTTTTGAATTTGCATTTGACTCAGCATCAGGCCATCAATGTTCAAGTTTATTGTAACCTGTACCATATAAGTTGTAGTATAAGCATTGCCAGCTGCCTCCAGCAGTGCACAACCTGCACTCCCTCGCACTTTCACCCCGAATGTGACAGACCGCCTGTCATGGGAACGTGTCCTTCAGAAAACACAAAACTTAGCAAAATACTGCTCTGGTACTGCAGCTGCTGTAAGCCTGGGCCTATCTGACCTTTTCAAAAATCCAGACCTGCATAGAGGATTGTTCTCTTAATGGTATTTTCTCAATTGGACACCTGTCCGCTGAACTTCTGTAGATTCTGCAGATTACTGTAACTTTTACATGTGTAAATGCCACAAAAAAGACTACCAAAACCATCAAAATATTTCCTGACTACATTTAAAAAGAAAGTAAAACAGTAATATTGAAACACAAAAATATAACATTTTAGAAATGCATAAAAATGAATGGAAACATATAATACATTTACATAACAGCTCAATAATTTATTTATAAAGCTATACTTTCTTGACAGTAAAGTGTACCTATTAGCAAAGGAAATGGTACAGCAAGATGTAAGCACAAATCAGCAGTGTTTATATATAGCTTGTAAACCTGACATTAGTAACACTGCATTTCTTTTACCTTAATCACTTGTACAAATACACAAAGAGGCACTTTACCATGTTTTTCTTCCTTTTATCTTGGATTAACATTTTTTTTCTCTTTTTGGTGAAGTCCAGCTTTAAAATACCCTTGCAAAGTGCAGAAAAAGTTATTATACATACTGTACACATTGGAAAGTCATAGTCACTTCATGTCTTATACAAAATACATTAAAAAAGGAAACTGTTATCAATAAAATCTCCTTTGATTTGCTTATTTTTTTTCTCCAGATTTATTTAAGTTTCAAATTCTCACAAATGGATTATACATAATATATTTTTATTATATATTTACATTTTATTTTAACATTAAATTTAATAAGCATCTGTGTTATGGAAAAATACATTTTCCCAATATCCTTAAAACCAATCATGCATCCTAACTGAGTTATTTCCTTGTTAGACTTCAGGATTAAGGTTTTTATTTGAATACTTCTTTAGATACACTATTTCTGGCAAGCATGGCTCTTAAATACTTTTTACAATATCGCAAACCAGAAATCTCAAATAAAAGCAAATCCCCTTTTTATGGATCACTAGTAAAGTATGGCATATTTTTCACCATAAGACTAATTTGAATGCACATAAATCAGTATATGTCTTTTTTTCTACTGAATTGAGACTTTCAAGATGGCATGGCATCCTACCCCTTCACGATTTAGACTGTAGATGGCATTCATTCTGTCTATCACCTTATCAATCAATCAATCAATCAATCAATCAATCAATCAATCAATCCAATCAAATAACAAAAAAAAACCAGGATGCCTGTTAGAGGTTTGAAACAATGGGCCTGATTCAGACCAGCTCGCTAGGAAGTGTTCGCAAGCAGACTGCTGATATTTGCATTGTGCGCATGTGTATTAATCGCAGTGCGCGTGCGCAAACCAGTCCGAGCAATCGGGAAGCGTTTGCTCACTGCGCATAGACAGCCTGGCAGACTGAGTGAAAGGACAAGCCATTTGTGGGTGGTGACAGGGGTTGGTCGATGAAAACGGGGGAGTGGTGGTGCGAACGCAATAGTTCCCGAGCATCTTAACGCCGTTTTAGGGTGTGCATAATTAAGACGCAGCATCATAGTATGCGTCACATGGCTGAATTTTACACTGAAGCGCTCGCAGTGCTTGTGGTAGGGTATAGTCAATCACAAGTGCTGTGTATGCATTCAATGGTACTCGATGTTACCGATGGTTGCATACACTTCCTGGAGATGACGTGCATAAGTGGGCTTCTTAAGACCGGCTGGTGGGCGTCTGCATACACAGTACGATCACACACCAAGACATAGTGGGCATGCTAATGCCTTGCCGTGCGATCGCCTGCCTTGCTGTGGGTGTGCCGGATTTGCATACGCTGGCTGCATGCGAACGCATCTAGCGAGCGGGTCTGAATCGAGCCCAATATGTACATTCCTTTTGGCCTTTCTATATACATAACAATTTAAGCCTATTGGTAAATGTGTTCTCTAATGCTGATTGGCAAAACCCTTATATTGGCTCCTTCTGCAACCCTCCTTGCACACGAAGGCCATCTCGTCTTAATACAGATTTTTGAGAGAGGATCTCAACCATGAGACAGTTGGCAGCGTATTGAAATAATTGTTTATACAATTTATTTCTCTAACTATTGTTAATCAAATGTGTGATCTATACCAGTCTCACAGTATTTTAAGTGGAAGCACGGTACCTCTAGATGCAAGTGAGGAGGGATGCTAAATCTAAATGAGTAAATGACATAACCTTTGGTCCAGAATGGGCAATACTGGGTACAGGTTGAGTCTCCCATATCCAAATATTCCGAAATACGGAATGTTCCAAAATACAGAATATTTTTTGGCATGACTGAGATAATGAAACCTTTGATTTTTGATGGTTCAATGTACACAAACTTTGTCTAAGGCACAAATTATTAATACTATAGTATAAAATTACTTTCAGGCTGTGTGTATAAGGTGTATATGAAACATAAATTAATTTCATTTCTGTACACAAACTTTGTTTGAGCCACACAATTATTAAATATATTGTATACAATTACCTGCAGTCTGTGTGTATAAGGTGTATATAACACATAAATGCATTCTGTGTGTATATTTGGGTCCTATTCCCAAGATATCTCATTATGGTATGCATTTATTTGAAATTACGGAATATTTCGTTATCCAAAATACCTCTGGTCCCGAGCATTTTGGATATCGGAGACTCAACCTGTATCTTTCCATGAGGTCAGAGAATCACCAAAGGCTGGAAAAAAATATTATTGGCTGAGAGTGGTTGAGAAGAAGACTATCTTGCAGCAGTGAATCTATCCGGAACTTATTAATTTCCGATTGTATGTACGGAGAGAAATAGTTTTTTACATTTTGCATGGACTGGACCTTATTTGCAAAAGAAAGTCGGGTAGAGATTGTTTTTTTATACATGGGAGATCTACTGTATATATTTATTTTACATGTATCCATGTAGGCTCAGATCCAAAATAGGAAAAAGGAGGGGCTGGGCTGTACATCCTAATATTAAATATGATAATAGGTGCTACCATGCTGAGACCTGTAGTTCTACAGCAGAAAAGAAGGTGGGGGAGGTGGAGAAGCAGGTGCACACTATAAGCACTAAGAATTCTAATGATCAAAAAATCTATAATAAACTCCAATAATTAACATGGTTTTAAATGTAAGATTTCTAGTACATGTTTGGCCACCTGCCACGTCACGGCGAACCTTATATAGGTGGGTCCCTAACGTCCCTAATACTGACACACTAATCAATTTATCTAGGACTTACCTTTCATATGACCCATTAGATGTGTGTACTGCAATGCAAGGACCCTAAAATCACCTGGGGCAAGTAGGAGGAATGCTAGCCCAAGAGAAGGGGTCTCCCCTGCAAAATGTACCTTAAATACACAAATAGGAAAAAGTTGGGGCTAAACTGCACATCCAAAATAGTCTGCATTTATATGTTTATGTATTCAGTATAAACTTCTCATAATGTCACTTGTATCTGTTTTGTGATTTAATAGCTTCAATAAAAGAAATTTTAAAAATACCATCTATGTTGAATAGCACGCAGTTCGTTATTGGGGATTGCTAATTGCATTTCAGAAATCCAATGAATATATGATGTTTTTACTTTACATTTATCTAATAGACAAACTGCTACGTCCAGATGCCCATTTTGACCATAGCTTCTGTGTAACTTTTCATTCCAATACAATGCAATACAATACAATACAATACAATACAATGGTTTGTATGTGTTTGAATATGCCTTGTGCATATTGGTTCAAAGTCCCATGCCATCTTTGTTGACATTATACAGCAAGTTAGCGGTAAAATCACTTACCATTTGAGGAAACCTGTTTAATGGGAAACACACAACTCAGATAACTAAAAAGCATAGCTTGCAATAGGTCATTCAGAACTATGGCCCTCATTCAGAGCCGTACGCTCTGAGCAGAGCGCATGCTCTGAATGAGGGCTGCCCTCCATAATTATGGAGCGTCCTCCTGGGCGCTCGTATAGCTGTGGGTCACCACCCACAGCCTATACGAGCGTGCAGTTTGATGGCCGCGATGGTCTTGACCATCGCGACCATCGCCACTGCGAGCCGAGCCTGCGGTTGAGTTTTTCAACCGCAAAGCCCGGAGTGATTTTGGCTCTATCAGAGCCAAAATCACTCCCACTGACATCACTAGTGATGTCAGTGGACCGGCTTCTGACGGTAGACGTTCCCTTGGGTATGCCCCCGTCAGGGAGGCACGCCCTCGGCACGCCCACCAAAGGGGGCGTGCTGTCAATCAACATCGACAGCACGCCCCCTTTGATCAGACACAACGAGCGAAGGAAAGTCCTTCGCTCGTCGCGTCTGGCGCATGCGCACGACGGAGCTCCCGCCGTCGTGCGCATGCGCAGTGCACAACATCGACCCACTTGCGAGCGGACAGCCGCTTGCGAGTGGGTCTGAATCAGGCCCTATGTTGGTTCAGATGCTGCCATACACATAATGCCACAGGATGTTTAGTTTTGGCATGACCAATATTTTTGCTAATATTCCATTGGACCTCATATTAGTATGGAGGAAGATATGTGAACAATTCATTCTGCATAAAATGGTAATGGCTGGACATCACTGTGATGTCTGTTGGTACAATATTCTTTCCCCTTTAGACTAGATCTGGCAAATTGATTCCTCAAGTCATGATGCCAGATCATTTCCAGCATAACTGGGTGCTTTTTGTGTGCCCAACAGGACAACATGTCCAGACCTCTCGTACCGGATGTACTAAGGGGAAAATGTAGTCAAAACTCAGAAAACATTCGCAGCATTCCCCTGAGAGGGATCCAAAGGTTCCCTCTATGACCCCCCCCCCACCCTTGCACATGCACAGCTGAACTCCGAAGTGATAAACCCAGATGTCCTCATAAGTCACAACACAAAGGGCAGCTCTTATTGGAAGAGCTGTAATTTGCATTTATAATCACAATTGCTCATGCATATGGTGTTTATCAATAAGTGGAGGTATATATTGTATGCAATATGCAATGCCTGATACATCCCGCCCCGGAATGTCCCAATTTTTTTGGACATAATTTTACAATGGTTGTTTTACAGCTTCTGTGCTCAAAAAATGCATAAGATGGCTTTTATATTAATGTAAAAAATGTATTGTGTCTGACTCTCCACCAGCAGGATAATTTGGAGAAAACAGAGGTTTTCTGCCCCATCATAGGAGGTAGCATTATTTGCAAGAGGCATGGTAAGCAGCAACTCTGTGATACACTTTACTGCATTATATTCCCTCTCCTTTGCTGCTAAGCAATGTTTGTCATTAGCACTAAAGATCATTAATTATATTGGCAGTTTGTTGTAACAGCTTGTGTCTGATATCAAATTCATTATGTTTTATCAGAAACCTTTCCTCCTCCATTAAGATGAACACGACACCCTGTTTATTAATATGCCATCTATTCCATTACAGCAGCCGCAGCTCAATGCATCAGTGTTTGGTCATTTTAATGCCAACAGAACATTCATTTGGTTCATCAATATCTAAAAACACATCTGGCGTGGGCTTGTTACAGATGCTGTCAGCGTTGGCAAAATACATTTGATCTCTGAGCAGTCAACATCTGAAAAATAGATATTGATGAATGTTAATAGGAAATATAACTGCCCACCTATAGTACAAAATATACTGGATTCAATAAAAGAACAATAATGTGTTTGAGGAAAGCTATATATAATGTCTACTATATTTATAACTATATAGAACATCCTAGTTCATGCTTGCAGAAAGTGCTGTTTTAAGTGGATGAATTGATTGAAAAGAATTGCATTATACAGCTTAGACCCGTATTCAATTTGAGGCAAAAAGCCGGAATCGGCGAAAAAGTTTCACCGATGACATCATTTCGCCAGGCAGAAAAGTATCGCCGTATTCAATTTGAAAGACTTTCCGCCTAGGCGGCAAGTCAATGCAATGTAATAGCAGGCGGAATAGCAGGCGGAAAAAAGTGCAGAATTGGGGTTTTGGGGTTCAACGTTGCGGGAACCCCTGTGCAGCCTTCAGACAGTACCCCAAAGGTAAACTGTGTCAAAAAAAAAAACACTTAAGAACACCCCAGAAAATCACTTTCAATTTGGGGACAAAAAAAAAAAAGTTGAGGGACAAAGTTAAAAACTAGCGAACTAGACTCCAGGGGGGTCCCCAAGTATGCCCCAGGTGCATTTTTCATTGCAGGTGCTTGCGGAAGGTGGATTATTCATGTTTTTTAAAAAACTTAACTTTAGAAACTTTAAAATATGCTGGCCCCTATTTTCAAGTACCCCAAATTTGCTGGAATAAGTTATTTTCTGCAAAAATAACTCCTGAATACTATTCTTCGCCATTTATACAAAAATGCTTTGTAGCAACTATTGAGCCTGTTTAAAAACACCAAATACCTTCAGCAAGCCAAATCGGGGGTAAACATAGCTAACCCCTATGTCAGAGCACCTTTTGGGGGGTGTCAGGCTGATTTCTCCAAATCTAACATGACATTCCGCTTGTTTAAGTTTTGCCAGGTCCCGTTATCATATACTTTCATATTGAATACGGATATACGCGGGCACGCGCGCGATACTTTTCCGCCTGCGAAACAGGCGAAGTACTGTAGACGAAAAGTCCGGGAGGCGGAAAAGTATCGCGGGTCCGCTCAAATTGAATACGGCTCTTAGTTTCTTATTAAATCCAATTTCTAACAACATTTTCCATTAAATAAATCACATATAAATTAAGTTTATTAATGTGTTCTTGGCTCACTTGGTTGAACAAATTAAAAACATCTCAACCCAACATATGAATGTTGCAAACCTCTGCAGTTATATTTTATGACTTTTCTCTTTTTCAAGCACATCATAGCAAACAAGAACAGGTGTTACACTTAGTAACCAGTAATACACCAGCCCAACCTTTCAAAATATTGCTTTTGATTTTTTATATATCGCACTTAGTGGGAAGATACAAAACAACAACAAATCCCATATTATTTACTATCAATGCACGTGTACTATATAATAAATTGGTTGCATTTTTTATATGCTTGGTGAGTTGATTCTGCCATGTTGGTACACTTGCTTACCACAAGGACAATTATGTATTTAAAGTCCATCTCTGTATATATTGTTTGGCTTTCTTTCTCTTAGGGTGGCTCACAAAGACTCCTTAGGATACTGTAGCTTCTTATCTTATTGCATTATTCCATTATGGTGATAAACTAATACACATTTTTTTATCCACTAGTACTTGATTGATTTAGGTTGTTAAAATGTTTGAAGTCTTTGTATCAAAAGTTACTTAACACAGAGTAGAGAATGATAATCGCCATGCCAGAGCATATTTGTGAGTTCAGTGTTGCAAAGCGCACAGGCAATGGATTCCCGAGTAGTGGAGGACGGTGATTTGGCCAGGTGAATCACCATTCACCATGTTCTCTACAAAGTACAAACAGACAAGTGAACAAATCCAGCTGCAGAATTCTACAGCTCTGAGTGCTTGTTCCTAACAATGAGGGCATCTACTGGTTCTGTAATGTTGTGGGCACATTTTGCTGATACACTACAGTTTAGGAGCAGACATTCATTGTCACCCTTTAAGACACTGATTTATTTTGTGAACAATGGGGTGTCTTTCAGGACAATTCCCCATTCTACAGAGCATGTGTGCTTGCACAATAATTTGATGAACTGACATTATCCATATGTCATGGCCTTCTCAGTCACCAGGACTGAACCAATTGAGCATTTTTGGTATATTCTGGAATGACATCTAAGACAGTGTTTTCTATAACAATTAACTAGTCATCCGTAAGTAAATGTCCATGCAGAAGAATGGTACTGCATTCCCCTGCACAATTCAGTGCCATGGTACATCTATCTATCTATCTATCTATCTATCTATCTATCTATCTATCTATCTATCTATCGTAATTAGAGGTATGGGGTCCTCATAGCAAAATTTCCACAGGGCCCCCATAGGTTCATATTCCCCCCAAAAACCCTGCACTTTGCAATCCAGCCAATCAGATATCAGATATCTATCATTGTATACTGTTCCTTAGAGCACAATTCAGCAGTTCACGGGTGCTCCACTTGTTGTGTGTTGGAGCATCTCTTGAGGCCTGGGGAAACTGCACATGAATATGTAGACGTGTTTCTGATAAGCAAGGCAGATGTTTTACAACTGATGTCAGTGTAAGTCGATTGCCAGTTTATTTGCCATTTCCCTACCCGACAGTCAGTGACAAGCTGATGTTTAAAAGTAGCTCAGCTGGCTTTAGGACAGTCTAGATCAGCTTTGGAGTTTGTCCAAATTCTAAATGGAGTTCCTAGCTTAACGAGGATGGCAGTTCTGAAATTTCTTCCATATGTCAGTGGAATGGAAATGCGGCAGCGAGCATTCAATGTGTTTCAGTAACTTGTCTATATGCAATATATTGCTAGCTTCTTAAACAGTTTGAACAAAGTTAATATAAAAATGTTCACATTTCATTTTAAATGCTATGGTATCCCATTTATACACATTTAACAAAGCTTTATTTTTTCAACTACAGTATGTCATTTACATAAAATGATCCAAACATCTGATCTACTTATTTCTTGGCATTACCATTGATAGTGGATGTAACATGTCGACAGATGTATAGACACATAAATGTACTGCTGTAGCTGCTGTGACACTCCAAACCAGGTTTTATTAATTAGAACAATTTAACAACAAATTTAAATAATTAACAAATACATCAATGAGTTTCTGGATGTAATAATTTTCTGTTGATTAGTAAAATATTTTCAAAGTATTTGTTCTTTTCTGTTTCTTACCGATAGATACAGGAATTTTCCCATTCTCTCAGGACCATAATAAAACATACAAATGTCCATCTGCATATGGCAGAATGTATCTCAATTTCAGTTAAACGTACACTCCTGTATCTAAGATACATGTAACATTTAAATTTAGGATATAGATTTCTCTGGAGCAAATCACCATCTACTCCAAATCCTCTTACCCCAAAACTACTCCAAAATTTACATCTCTTCTCTAGGGTATTTTGTCCATGTAATTCGAGTTATTGGGCATTTCAAGCGATGAGCTTAAATTGTGTGCAAAGCCTTACTGTACTGCACTTGTTTATTAAAATACACCTGATCCATGGCTGTATTTGCAGCATGCATGCAGCTCTAATTATGGACAAAATAGAGTACATTTACTAAGCAGTGCTATTCAAAGCTGCCATGTCTTCGGCAGTTCTGATTTAAAGTAGAGATGTGTGCAGACCACCATGTTTTGGCTTTGGTTCTAGATCTTCATTGTGTTTTGGTTTTGATAAAAACAGCTAAAACCATGTAATTTAAACCTGTTTTTGTTCCTACAGTATATTGACATTGATAACATTACTTTCCAGTCAATTTTGACCACCTTACTGCTCACAATATCGTTTTCACCAATTTTGGTCAAAGGCTGCAGCGACAGAGCAGCTGTACAAACACATGGCACTTTAAAACAATATAGCACCTATGAATCATAGTGGCACAGAAGTGGCAGACAGGATGGCAGTTTAATAAACAATGCAACACTAATGAATATTTTCTTTAATCAAGAACCAATAGCCTAAAAGTAAAAGTCTAGTAAAAAATATAATATATTACCAACACACTTTTCCAAACAGCAAATCATATGTCTGAGACCAGTACAGGTAAACAGAGATGGAGCAACAGGCTAGTAGTCTGTACACCAATACAGCAAAGTGGTGCATGATGGAATTGTCCTTGGGCCCTCCCATCCACCCTTATTTTGTATATTAAAAAGGACATGCTCAGTTTAACAAAAACCAAGCACTTCAGCAACAGGGACTGCCACTTTGTGGCTGGAGTGCTTGATGGTTTTGTTTAACCAAGCTACCAATGGGCTTAATGTTGGCTGAAGATATTTTGGTGGTTTGGTTAAACCAAGCCTCCAATGGGCTTAATGTTGATAGTGGAGTGTGCTTCTGTGCAGACTCCATGTATAAATTACCTCCAGGGAGGCTTCATTTTCTGATCCAAGATGGTTACTGTTCCAGCACCCTCCACCACTACCTGATTGCAGTATACTCTCACCCAGGGCCAGATTAACAATGGGGTGAATGGAGCTCCAGCTGCACACCTCCACATAAGAAAAGCCTCATCATAATTGCAGCATGATCATGGCCAGCTGCCTAACCACCACACAGTCAGCCATAAATCATAAGTATTAAAATTGTATTTCTAGTTTTCTCACACAATTATGCAATTTGTCAATTTTTATGTATTTAGGGAGACAGTTGGGCTAAGTGCAAAAGGTGTACACACCCACGTGGCTTTGGCCACACCCACACAACAGTGTTCACAATTCCCCCCTTTCTCAGTTTCCAGCTGTGCTAAATACTATGTCAGAGTACACACTGGAGGGAGGGCAGCATAAGTACACCATAAGTAGTTTGTACAAGGGGTTCCATTTTTTACTCAGAGTATTCAAAGGGACTTTGCAAGATGCTAATTTGTACCTTATCATTAAAATAATTGTTCACATTTCTATTGATGCTTACTGTATCAGAAAGAGTCATGGTAGATGTGTCATTATATGTGTACAATTCTTTTAGGCCTGACCAGATGTAATAATGTTTACCTCTGGTGTGCTGAGTTGACTCCTCATCATTGTCTCTTAGATAAGGTCAGTTTTATTTGCAGGAAAAACTGAAGCTGGAGACATTGTCGTGTCATGTGCCACTTGAGCTGAGAACTTGCTTGCAAGGTGCTCTTTACATTGTTTAAGATCTGTGTCAGTTGGAAAGAAAGACATTACATAGGACTTAAACCTAGGATCAGGCATGGTTGCCAAAATGTAGTGATCCAATTGCAAGTTGTTGCAAACCCTTAAGTCCTGGAAAAGGGAATAAAATATGTGATCTACAAGTCCAACATACTTAGTGGAATCGCTTAATTTCATCTTCTCCTGCAGCTTCTTTTCCAGTAGTTTAATTAAGGGTATGATCTGACTCAGGCTGGCAGCGTCTGCACTCACATCATTGGTTACAATTTCAATTGGTTTTTAAACTCTGTATTGCTGCATTGGGTTTGCATTTGCATGACTTTGGTACCTGTTGATTCTGAATTGGGTCTGCACTCCCGCTGCTTGGTGCGTTTTTTTTTCTCATCAGAGATTCAAGCTCTGGCCCAATGGAAATCTGCTGCTTTTCATCGTTAAGTGCAGCAAGGTAAAGCGATTGCTGGCACTTCCTCAGCATGCTAACCAGAAGTTTAGACTGCTTGCTGCTATGCAGGGATCTGTGTCTGTTTCTATTTTTCTCTACGGAGGCATCCAGTAGTTTATTTCTTAAATACAATATTTCATAGAAAAGAACCTAGTAATTTTTCTTTGTTTGTTTTTTTACCTCTGATATGGTTGCAATACTTGTGTTTGTCACTAACTTTGTGTTTGTGGTTTTTCTGTTGGTCTGTTTGCTGATGTGGGTATTTTGGTTGTGACTATGGTTTTTATTGTACAATATTTATTAACTCTTTTTGAATTTTACACAACTGTTCAATGCTAGGCTCATTTGTCTTATTGGCCAATCTTTTGTTTATTTTACTTCCTGCTCATTTGCAGCTTATGATTTGGCTGGGTTGATCAAATGCATTGACTTGGGTTTAGGGGAACAAAAACAGAGGCATGTTGGTAGTACATGTTGGAGGCAATTACTCATGTCAGCATACTTCCTTGGACCTCCAATGGGCCATTGTATATGATTTAAATATATGACATTGCATCTGGCCATTTTGTATATTGGATCGGTCAGCGATAATTCCTTGCCGGAAGAGGCATTCCTGCAAACCGGTCAGGGTGATAGAAATTGCTAGGCACAAGGTGAATTCTGCAGTGGCCCATTTTGTGCTATCAATCGGTGGTGTGGTTGTGGTAGTACATAGTTCAATAAGGTTGACAAATATGCATCTATTTAGGCCTATTGGTGTGCATTTGATGACTGGGGGGTTAATTTTGTTTGTGGAAACTTTGTTCAAACTAATTCTGGAGTTGGTTTAGTTTATGTTTTTGGTGGCGAGCAGCAGCTTTGGTGGAAAGAACAGTAGTTTTGTAAATTGTTTATATATTTTAGATGAATGCACTCTCCTTATTCAATTATAGTACAATTGGTCCCTACCGGGGAAATGAGGCATCCCATCCAGGTTTGTTTTTCAGGAGAGTTGAACACCAATGAGTGTATTTTTGCATGCATGTTATTGTTGTACTTGTATTTTCTTTGTTGTCTGCCACCATACTAACTGTAATCATATTAAATCAATTATATTTGATGATTCAAGAATTTGATGTCAATTGGTTGATGTCGAAATAAATTTGACCTAAAATGTCATCCATCTATTTATTTTTAGATAAGTATTTGAGTTGTGATAAGTCTTAGGGCTCTATTTATTAACATTATTTTTACTAAAACAAAGTGAAAAGGAGTATTTTCATACCCTTTTCACATCATTTTAGTTTCATCTAAACTTACTAAAGGGCAATTAGAGTAGAATTTGTAAAATTCTACTCCAAGCCCTAATTATCACAGATACAGTCAGGTGCATAAATATTGGGACATTGACAGAATTTTCATATTTTGGCCTCTATGGCCACCACAATGGCTTTGAAATGAAACAAACAAGATGTGCTTGAACTACAGACTTTCACATTTAATTTAAGGGTAATTACATCCAAATCAGGTGAATGGTGTAGGAATTACAACGGTTTCTATATGTGCCTACCACTTTTTAAGGGGCCAAAAGTAATGGGACAAACTAAACAATCCTAAATCTAACTTTCACTTTTTAATACTTTGTTGCAAATCCTTTGCAGGCAATTACAGCCTGAAGTCTGGACCGTATAGACATCACCAGACGCTGGGTTTTATCCCAAGTGATGCTCTGCCAGGCCTAGACTGCAAATGTCTTCAGTTCCTGCTTGTTCTTGGGGCATTTTCCCTTCAGTTTTGTCTTCATCGAGTGAAATGTATGCTCAATCGGATTCAGGTCAGGGGATTGACTTGGCCAATGCATATCATTCCACTTTTTAGCCTTAAAAAACTCTTTGGTTGCTTTTGCAGTATGCTTCGGGTCATTGTCCATCTGCACTGTGAAGCGCCGTGTCCAGTGAGTTCTGAAGCATTTGACTGAATATGAGCATATAATATTGCCCGAAACACTTCAGAATTCATTCTGCTGCTTTTGTCAGCAGTCACATCATCAATAAATACAAGGGAACCAGTTCCATTGGCAGCCATACATGCCCACGCCATGACACTACCACCACCATGCTTCACTGATGAGGTGGTATGTTTTGGATCATGAGCAGTTCCTTTCCTTCTCCATACACTTCTCTTCCCATCACTCTGGTACAAGTTGATTTTTGTCTCATCTGTCCATAGGATGTTGTTCCAGAACTGTAATGGCTTTTTTAGATGTTGTTTGGCAAACTCTAATCTGGTCTTCCTGTTTTTGAGGCTCATCAATGGTTTACATCTTGTGGTGAACCCTCTATATTCACTCTTGTGAAGTCTTCTCTTGATTGTTGACTTTGACACATATACACCTACCTCCTGGAGAGTGTTCTTGATTTGGCCAACTGTTGTGAAGGGGTTTTTCTTCACCAGGGAAATAATTCTTCTGTCATCCACCAGAGTTGTTTTCCATGGTCTTCTGGGTTTTTTGGTGTTGCTGAGCTCTCCGGTGCATTCTTTCTTTTTAAGAATGTTCCAAACAGTTGATTTGGCCACACTTAATGTTTTTGCTATCTGTCTGATGGGTTTGTTTTGATTTTTCAACCTAATGATGGCTTGCTTCACTGATAGTGACAGCTCTTTGGATCTCATATCGAGAGTCAACAGCAACTGATTCCAAATGCAAATGTCACACGTAGAATCAACTCCAGACCCTTTACCTGCTTAATTGATAATGAAATAACGAGAGAATAGCCCACATCTGTCCATGAAATAGCCTTTGAGTTGATAGTCCCATTACTTTTGGCCCCTTAAAAAGTAGGAGGCACATATAGAAACCGTTGTAATTCCTACACCGTTCACATTATTTGGATGTAATTACCCTCAAATTAAATCTGAAAGTCTGCAGTTAAAGCTTTTTTTTTGTTTCATTTAAAAGCCATTGTGGAGGTGAATAGAGGCCAAAATATGAAAATTCTGTCAATGTCCCAATATTTATGCACCTGACTGTATTTATCAAGCAGATCGCATTTCCCATAATTATAATGGGAATGTGATCTGCCTGAGATTTACTAAAAATAAAATGTAAAAAACACCAGGGGAAACCCTGTGATAATAACACCATCTGGAGACAGCATAATCCAGGGTTTCCACCGGTTCCCTGACTACTGCTCAGCACTAACAGGCAGAGCAGTGCCGGGAGCAAGCCCCAGTGATCAGATATGTGGTCTAAACAGATAGTAAAATAAAAAAAACTTTCCAGTCCTTCGGGGCTCCAGTCAGCTGGTCTCCCGGCTCCTGCATTGTGACCCTGGTCAGATGCTGCATAGAACAGATGACCGGGTCACAGTGCAGGGACCAGACCCCCGGAAGGAGAACATCAAATGAGCAGCGATGACCGGAGGAAAGTGAAATGAAGGGGGTTCACAGGCGAGCCCGCAGGGGCTCGCGTGGGAGGAAGGGCAGTTGTGGGGTGGTTGCGATCACGCGGGGGGTGTAGCGGCGGCCAGTCGATTCATGCACGGCACCTTGTCACTGTATTTTCTCCAAAGCTCTGTCCCTGCAGGGGAATTTTAATAAATCCCTGTGATATTGCCTGAATTCAAAATACAAATTCAGTCAGAAATATCACACTGCAATCTGCATTCTAAATGCGGATTGTAGTAAATAGGGCCCCTAGAAGTTAACTGCAGATATCAACCATTAGGGAGTTTTTAACAATCTTAAATACTTTTAAAACAATTTGAGTTTTTGCTCAACAATTTTTGAAACTTACACTTGGTAAGTCACTCAACACCTCTAAAACCCTTGTAGTGCCTGTAAGAAATAAGCCATGTGCTAATGCAGATGTTTGAAGGAGGGAAGAGCCGTATATTCTCACAGCCAGAACAAGCAACTGACAGGCATTGAGATTTAAATGACAGCGTATGACAGTAGAAGTCACAATTAAAAGTCATTATGGGTTTCACAGTTACAAATTATCATTGCACGATAATCGTCAGGAAAACATTAACATGTCAATAGCTAGACAAGCAGCATGATCCATTACAATGAGCAGCAGCTAACTCACTCAAAGAGGCTGAATGGCAGAGAATCTCCGAAACCATCCTGGTACTTTGTTATTTATCATAGCAGACATGTTGTGTAAGGAATTCTTTTTTTGTGGTGGTACTATGGGGTCCGCAGTACCGGCACCTTTTCTTTGTCTAATTTTTAATTCTTATAACTAGTTCCAGAAATCAGTGAAATCATTTCAGAAATGCATAAAAAAAGTAACTGTACAAGTACAGATATGCCCAGTTACATCATTGCTGCTTGCACATGGCAAATTGCGCCACACATGGCAAAAGTCATTCACCTGCCAATGGATATGCGCACCTGTGACCCCATGGGTTTGTATGAAGCGATTGTAGTGCGCGCCATAGCGTACTGTAGCATATGCAGCTGCATGGCGCGATGCGCGCACATTTGTAGCGCGATCAGCAATGATGTAAGCAGACACACCTATGTCTAACAAAAATGTGGAAGCTAGTATAAATTGTGTATCAGCTTGTAACTTTAGGGGAGTACTGTATCGCTAAAAAGCACTGGTTGTAAGTTATGTTTACATTTTAACAACTGTACGTCAAGGAAGTAAAGATACTGCAATAGTGTAATTAACTACATGTCACCAGATATTACTTTTTTTATCATCAGAAGTGCTTTTATTGCATTTTTTTATCTTGAGTATACAGAGGGTGATATTACACACATATGACATGGTGGTGATTAATAATAACATATTACATGGGGAGGTAAGACATAATAGAACGTTTGATATTACAGCAATGTTAGTCTGGCTACTGATATACTCTGTGCTGCTGGGACCGCTGCTGCATGGTAAAGCTGCCAATTCTTACTAAACCTCACATAGCATACAATACAAAATAAGAGGTAACTTTTCCATTAATGGAATGGGCACTCTTTCACAACTTTCTCCTCTGCATATCCTGCCCTCTATGCAGCATACATACAATGGATTGAAAAAGTTTTTGCCCCTTCCTAATTTCTTCTATCTTTGCATATTTGTTACGTTTAATTATTTCAGATCTTCAAAATAAATTAAATATAAGACAGAGACACCTTGAGTAAATGCAAAATACAGTTTATTAAATTTTCATTACATTTATTGAAGGTAAAAAGTTATCCAAGAGCTAGATCACCTATGTGAATAATGAATTGCTCTGTAACACGTATTAACTGGTTTAACCACCTTTAGCAACAACTGCAACCAAACACTTACGATAACTGGAGATCAGTCTTTCTCTTTGTTGTGGAGGAATTTTGGCCCACTCTTCTTTGCAGAATTGCTTTAATCTAGCCACATTGAAGGGTTTTTGAGCATGAACTGCCTGTTTAATGTCCTGCCATAGATCTCAATTGGATTCAAGTAAGGACTTTGACTAGGCCACACCAAAACCTTAAGTTTGCTTCTTTTTAGCCATTCAGAAGTGGAGTTGATCTAGTGCTTCACATCGTTATCATGCTGTATAAACCAATGGCACTTGAGCTTCAGATCACAGACTGATGAATGAATATTCTTACTCAGAATTTTCTGGAGTAGAGCAGAATTCATGTTATGACAAGTCTGGTCGTGAAGCAGCAAAGCATTCCCACACCATCACACCTCCACCACCATGTTTGACTGTTGATATGATGTTTGCATTGTGGAATGCTGAGTTAGCTTTACAGCAGATGTAACCCGACCCATGTCTTCCAAAAAGTAACATTTTTGACTCATAAGTCAAATGAACATTAGCAATAATTTTTACTGACTTCCTGGATCAGCCATCAATGCTCTCTTGGAGGAATTTTGGTAGACTGGCCACTCCTGGGAAGATTCATTACTGTTCCAAGTTTTCTCCATTTGGAGATAATAGCTCTCACTGTGGCTTGCTGGAGTCCAAGAGCCTTATAAATGGCTTTGTAACCTTTTCCAGACTGATATATTTCAATTAGTTTCTTTCTTATCTGTTCTGGAATTACTTTTGATCGCATCATATAGTACTGTGATTTTTGTTGAGACCTTTTAGCCAACTTTACATTGCTGGAAAAGTTTTATATAAGTGATGTTTAGATTAAAGATGTGTCTAGTCTATTTGAACCCAATTATCAATTCAGTTTGGTTCAATGAGTAACTAGGGGGGCAATTATTATTTCACACAGGGCCAGATGGTGTTGGATAACTTTTTTCCTTCAATAAATTAAATGATTCTTTAAAAACTGTATTTTTTGTTTACTCAGGTTGTCTGTGTCTTATATTAAATTTTGTTTCAAGATCTGAAACAATTAAGTGTAACAAATATGCAAAAATAGAAGAAATCAGGAAGGGGCAAAAACTTGTTCATGCCATTGCAAGGGGTTTCCCTACCTTTTGCTGGGAAGTGGACTGTACTGAAGCACTGTACAGCAGCACTCAATCCATCCAGTCCTATCCCAGACGGCTGATGAGGACTCAATGGAAAAAAAACTGGCCACACAGCACAGTGACTTTTCTGGCATTTGACAATACAATTAACCACAACTGAGCTACATTTCTTTTCAGTCAAGATAAAGTTAAAGGTGAAAATGCTGTCACATAGATACAAGCTACCATCCATATAAACTGAGTGAGCTTGTAAGTGCATGTGTGGAGTGAGGGCTGCTCCCAGAGGGAATGAGTAAATATAATGTGGAGACATCCCCACAATCTCATTTAGAATGGCACATCAAGAATGCAATCGCTTGGCACAAGTCCTAAATATTCCAAGTAGATCCCATATTTCCACTTTCACGGAAACAGTGAAGAAGACTACAGTGTAATATTACTGAATACTGAGTTTGGTCCATTATGCTTTTTATTGAGGAAATGTATCTTTTTGTTGGGGGGCCATATGTAGTCTGGGTCTAGCAAGATACTGTTTTGATACCAATGTTTGTCATTTACATGTACTGTATGTTTGCTATGTACTTTCATTTAACATGTTCAGTTTATGTGATTGCACAGCAGTACTATTCTGTTTTATCTCTATTACCTTGTCATGTCTCTGCCCTTAATTTACTTCCTCTTTGTCCTTGTTGGACATTCCCCTCTAACCATTGCACTTTCTGTCTTGATCGCCCAATGGTGAAACACACATCCACCTTCTGCCAGTACACCATTCTGCACTGGGGTTAGATGAAAAATAAATAATTGGCAGACCTCCTAAATGGCAATTTTGAAGGTGTACATCCCTAAGCTGGTTTAGTTATTAAGTATAACATGTCTTACTCTCTTTTATAGAAGTACCTCCAGGGAGTTCTATCAAAAGTAAAAAAAAACAAGTATAAGTATATGATCTCAATTCTAAAACACTGCAGAATACACTTTGACTAAATAAATACATTTTAATGAATAAATATATACATTAAAACAGCCATTATTAAATGTAGGCAGCATATACCATAGCAGAACTGTTGTACCCCCAAGGGATATGATCAATAGGAATGCCCAACTATTTTTGAATTTGGAGATGTCTCAGTGATGTCACTCATGTCCAATCAACCTTCTGTGCTCATAACCATTGTAATGCAATCTATGGGATTTCAACAATGAGCAAAGCACTTTCTATCCCTTGCCTTGCCCCCTCTCAGTTTATCCTACCAACGTCACAATTATTTACTTCCACTTTCATGCAAGATGAGACTGGGAGATTGAGCTCTGGACAAGATCATTTGATTAAATCAAAAAGATCAGCAGAGTATGGGAATAATGCAATCAGTGCAGTCCTCGTTGATAACAATTATTATGAGTTATGTCTTGCATACCTTATATTGAAGGTGTGTATGTCTGCACAATGTAGCTGAAGGCTACATGACGCTGTGCGCACATTATGTCAATCACAAAGAAGGAGTAATTTGCACAATATGTATGGAAACAAATTGAACCAAATAAAACTAATTGAGCAGCTGAAACTATTAGATGTAGCAGAATATAGTCAACTATAATGCTTTGCTCAGTCAGGTTACTGTATATCTGTTTTAGGATCAACAATCATGATGTGATCCTTCTGCTCTTTTGCAGATCAATTTAAGGGTTTATATGGATTTTTATTATTCATTATTATATTTGCTGCAATAATGAGTAATTATTACATTTTAAAGCCAGATTTAAGAGAAGACAACTATATGTTTGTCAAAGTGAGAATCTTGATCCCAAAGAATGTATGGAACACTCTAAGGTGAGCAGATTGGAGTCGGAAATTAGGCATTGGCAAGAAGGAATAAATTAGATATAAAATAATATAATCAGGGGTGTAACTACAGTTGGTGCAGGGGGTGCTGATGCTATGGGGCCCAGAGGCTTAGGGGGCCAGTCTCCCCTGCATCTCACTGGAGTCTATTTGTTTTTGGTAAACCCACAGAATCGTTGTACATACACTGCATTGAAAACACTAGAGAAAGGGACAGTCTGCAAACTATTTGCCACAATATTATTATATTCACTATAGTGTATTGCATACACTAGATCACGGAGAGTAAAATTTATTTTGGGATAGGCATCTGAAACAGCAACAATAATGTTTTCGCTCGTGATCACTCAATAATCCTTTATTACTTGTCAGTAGTGAAACAATTAGGATCCACAGGCAGGAAAGTCTTTAGCAAAGACATATCCACAAAACCCTGCACCCAAAACATCAAAATATGATATAAAGGTCCAGTGTGTACAAATATATGTGTTTCATATTTTTCTGAGGAGTTTTTATGGCATACAAACCAGTATATAACTAGTCAACACTTCAATGTGAACTACATGCTACTAATGATGCACACAAAGTTATAATTAAAAAGGGCTTTTACCTTATAGATTGGATGCCAGGGAATAGTAAATCAAGTTAGTTGAAAAAAAAAAATCAGAAATAGATAACTCCAGAAAAGCATCTGTCAGAAATACAGTACATGAGTAAATTTCTCTTGTCGTGGTGGTCACTTACTTTTTTATAACAAATAATCTAATTTCTCAAATGTATGCGATCAGTATAATATTGGTACCAATATTATTTTGAATACATCTTTACTATAACCCTTCAAAATGAAGATGCTCTCAGAGGACAACACTAATTCTCCAATTTGTAAATTAAACATTGAAAGTTTCAAGATTTCATACTTCAGTAAATACAAGAATTCACATTCCAAATTTATATCTATTATATAATTCTGTTCTAAATTAGAACACATTTTAGGTGCCTTGTGTAGGTCTATAAGGGATTGGCGGTGAGTTTTTGTGTAAAATTTCATTTTTCAGTTTTATAACCAGTATTGCCTTGGTATAGCCAGCCCTTCTGTATTGAATGATTTTATTTTAATAGATGCATTGGGTATTAATTATTTAATTATATAAGAGCTACTGTAATTTTTAGCTCTTTAGTATATTTGTTTGTGTCAGTTGTTTCAGTTTAGAGCACAACCGTTCATTGTTTTCCAGAGTTACTTTATAGAATCTGCTATCTGTATTTCCAATTATTTTAATCCCACAATACACAAAGTATATATAAGATAGGTTGATCCCTCTTGTCTAGGGTAATGGGAAAAAAAAACCTCTTTGGTTTTCTTAATTTCCTTGTTGGCAAAGAATCTTTTACAGCACAATGATCTGGTAAATCTATTCAGTACAACAGACAATTTGAATACATTGGGCTCAGAAGACGCATATTTAAGACCTTTATCTAGAAGAGAGATTTGTGCTTTTGACAGTTGTTTAGTAGATAAATGAAAGATGCATTTTGTACTGATTGTTGTCAAGAGCCAGACTAAGGGGCAAGACCAGGAGTCACTTGCCCCAAAGCTCATGCACACATTACGGGGACAACCTGACTGCCGCCACACATTCAAAGGGCAGACACAAAGACAGGGCATGCTGCCTGTTGTTGCAGCACATGGTCCACAGCTTCTACCTCCTAAAGGCCCCTCCCCATCCAAGGCCATATTAACAACGCAGAAGTTGCTAATACAGCCTCTCCAGGCCTCAAAATAAAAATAGGCCTATCATCATCACAGCATGAAGATGACCAGTCGCCCAGTGGCCACACGATCCACCATAAAGGTTTAAAATTGTGTTTCTGTTTTCCTATAAAGATTATGCAATCTCTCTACTTTTATGCATTTAGGGAGACATTGTGGCTGGTAGTGTAGATGTAGGTGTACACGCCAGCATGGCACTGGCCAAATGCATGCAGCACTAGACACATCTCCTCTACTTCTCACAATAGGCTCTTGACTATTTTCAACCCTGGATTCATGTGGCACCTTATATAACAGCTGTAGGACCCACTTTTTATGCTACTGTATGTGGTCATGGGAATAACACACACAGAAAGAATGGATCAACAAAAGTTGAGTGGGGATGGAGGAGGAAGAAGGGGATTTAATTGAAGGAATTCAGTGTTTAGAACTAGAGGTTAATTGGGATTTTGGGGTTTGGTAATGAAGGTGAAGGGTGAGGGAAGTAATTAGGGAGCTAATAAAAATATGATTGATGATGTTGCAGTTAATAATGAGGATGAGGGAAATGTGGATTTAGTTATGCTGATTAGGTTTGTTACGATGAAGCTAAAGGAGTAAATTGTTTTTGAGGAAGGGTTTATTAAGGATTAGGGAATTATATTTAGTAGAATTCACAATAATGCTCTATTATGGCAGTCACCTGGGTTCTATGTGTATTGTGCAGTGGTACAGTAACTGTAATGCTCTGAGTATTGTTAATTAGTTACTGGGATGGTCTGTGTTTTGTATGGCAGTAAATAGGACGCTCTGTGTTCTTTATAGCAATCAAAGTGTGGTCACTGCAATGCTCTGTGAACTGCAATGCTCTGTAAACTGGGATGCTCTATGTATTGTATGGTGGCATGTTCTGTTTACTGTACTGCCATCATTAGGGATTCTCTGTTTACTGTATGGCAGTCACTGGGATGCTCTGTGTACTGCAAGGTAATCACTGGGATGCTCTGTATATTTTATTCCTTAAACAATATCCAAGAATATATTAGTAATAACTTACCAGGGTATCAAAAGACTGATATAATTAGTATGACTAATGTCAAATTACATATTGGCTCCCTTGTAAAGTATTTACTAACACATGGGCATGATGAAGGTGTGAGAACACCAAAACGGCCCCCGGGCCATCTATATGGATTGCATATTTGTCACCAGGCTGGTAAGTACATGCTAAATACACGCTGCTATGCATTTTTTCTGCACTATTTTGCACATTCTTCTTGGCTGCTGCTATATGTTATTGTGACATGCACCTTTATGGAAATCTAATATGGCTGTATTATTTACACTTCTAAACAGACTATTTTGCATTAAAAATGGTGTGCTGGTCCTATGTTTATAGTTTCTTATGGGAACTTTAAGCTCATTATATATATATATATATATATATATATATATATTACCAGTCAATACACAGATCACATCTGGAAGATCAGAAGATGCAATTAATGGCCCGTGGGAGCGCACTGTAGTACGAACACACTAGACAATGTCCCCCCGATATGTTGAACCAATCCGCCATATCGGACAATATATCGTCTAGTGTGTACCCACAGCTGATGGGATTTGTACAGAGACGCCCACTGGCTGCGACTCTAATCTGTCACTTTGTGTAATAAGTCGTACCATCAGATGCACAGCGGTCATTACAACAGCCCTATGGTTGCTCAGAATTTCTGTCTGAACATGGCTGCCGGTGCCAGCACACCTGCAAAAAAAGTCACAGTCGCTAAATGTGACAAGTCCACAACACCCCTGCATTTAGCTAGCCACCCCACTGTTACCACCCAGGAACACCCACTTAAATTGTTTCTGTCTGCGACCAATATCGTTCTGCATTCTCCGTTGGTAACCATCAAGATGCATGTGCAGTGTCACTCGGATGCATGCGCAGACTGAAAATAAATTGACACTACATCCACCTTTGAATAAGGCCTTAAATGACTTTGCTTGCATATTCTATACTGAAAGGATATGTGGTGTTTAAGTAATGACCCTGCAAATCAGTTAATTGGTTTACTATGGGGAAAGTGCCAATAGAGTATGGTTTTCTGTTTGCAGATGTGTGGTCAGAGCAAGCCTACAGTGTGCAGTCTGGTCCAAAGAGTAAAAATGATGGAGCTAAATACTGCATAGAGGTGCAGAGTCAGGAACTCACACCTCTAATCGTGTATGAAACATACGCCTCATAACTAATGAAAACAAGGCAAATACAGACACAATTTTCAATGGTTACAACAACTTAAATTTAAATGTAGCATTTAAGATAAAACAATTAAAACAATAAAACATTTATTTTAAACATATCCGAATCACGTGCCACCCAATCCCCGGAATAAGTCAGAGACCAAATTACAAGTGAGGTGTGCTGCATTTCAAATGACCAAGGGAGATCAACTTAAGGAGAACTAAGATGCTCTGTTTGAAAAGATGCTCCAGATATGTTCTGTTTTGGATACTAGCTGCACTGGTTCTTGACTTGAAGCCAGGGAAGACGGGTCAGGGATTTTTTATAGGAAGACATCTGACATTTTAAAGCATACAGTAGATGTGGGGAGCAAAAAAATTTTGAGGCCATGCGAGGTATGAACATTTATAATAAGATGCTTGTAAGTCAGTTGACTTCATTCCAGACAGGGGAATGTTTTACACAAGACCAACAAATATGGGACTAAGGGCCTGATTCAGACCCACTCGCGAGCGGCTGTCCGCTCGCAAGTGGGTCGATGGTCTGCACTGCGCATGCGCACGCCAGAGGGAGCTCCATCGTGCGCATGCACGAGACGCGACGAGCGAAGGACTTTCCTTCGCTCGTAGTGTCTGATCAAAGGGGGCGTGCTGTCAATGTTGATTGACAGCACGCCCCCTTTGGTGGGCGTGCCGGGGGCGTGCCTGCCAGACGGAGGCGTTCCCAAGGGAACGCCTACCATCTGAAGCCGGCCCCACTGACATCACTAGTGAAGTCAGTGGGAGTGATTTTGGCTCTGATAGAGCCAAAATCACTCCTGGCCTTGTGGTTGAGAAACTCAACCGCAGGCTTCTGCTCGCACTGGCGATGGTCGCGATGGTCAAGACCATCGCGACCATCATCCCGCACGCTCGTATAGGCTGTGGGTGGTGACCCACAGCTATACGAGCGTCCAGGAGGACGCTCCATATTTATGGAGGTGGGCCCTGATTCAGAGCGAGCGCTCTGGTCAGAGCATCCGGCTCTGAATCAGGGCCTATGAGATGTATTCAGTTAGATATGAAAAGTCGGATCATTTTCACTTGTCCGACTTTTCGCCTCATTCGTCTGTTTCAGAGGCAAAATCATTCCATGCGCGTCCCCGCTTTTCGCCTAATTCAATTGCAAAACAGGCAAAAACGTCATTAGGTGAAAAGTAGTGAAAGAATTGGGGAATTCAGTCTGTATCCCAGAAAAAGATGCACTAACATAGGAAATCAATATAGATGTGTATTACTAGCCCTAATAAAACTGTTTTGCCTACTTAAGTTGTGTAAATTGCTTGCTATTAGCGTCTTTGTAAAAGTGGTGAAGAATGGCATAAAGCAGTATTTTTTGGTGAAAATAAGTAGTTCAGTCAAATTTGGGGTACTTGAAAATGGATGCTAGCATATTTTTATGTCTGTAAAGTGAACTTTTAAAAAATTTGAAAAATCCACCTGCTGCATGCACCTGCAATCCCAAAAGCCCTCCAAGAAGCCTATTTCACTAGTTTTTATGCTTGTCCCCCACTTTTTAAATTTTTACCCCAAAAATGACATGTCTTTTTTGGGGTATTCTTAGTTTTTTTGTTTTTTTTGCAGATTTGTCTTGTGGGGGGCTGTACCAAGGGTTCTGAGTTGTTTCCCCATGTTTTCACCCCCAAAAAAAGATTTTGCACTTCTTTTCACCTGCTATTGACTGGAGAATCTTTTTTGGAGAAGTCAATGCATTGAGTTTCCGCTTAGGCGTAATTGTCCTGGAATTGAATTTGGGGAAATTTTTTAGGCAAAATTTTCTCAAAAAAGCAGGCGAAAAAGGCTTTTCGCCTCCAATTGAATATGGCCCTGAGTGCCTTCCTGACCGCAACTTCTCCAACATAGAGCAGTTTTAAAAATTGTATCAAGTAACTTTGAAACAATTCCATCTGGCAATTTCCATCACCAATGTTTGAAAGAACTCAGGATAATAAGTGAAATATAATTGATCATAATGACGCTAACTTAAAAGTTCTGTTTCATCTGAATTGATCCTAAAAGTAGATCTTGCAGCTTCTATTTACTATCTTCCCATGCCATGCCCCTCAATACTTAACCACACACCAAAATGTGACTTTATTGTCAAATTTATTATGCTCACTCAGGCAGCTTTTAGCCTGGGAGGCAAATGCATGCAGGCGGCCCAGGAAGAGGAGTAGCGTGTTACAGCGCACCCCCCCCCTCAAGTGTTTCAGGGAGGAGGCGGATCCATGTGGGATTAATGTAAAGTAAAAATAAAGATATGGGGCAACCCCCTGTCGTAGTGCCCATATGCAGTGCCCCTCTGTGCCCCAGGAGAGGACCCCCTTATGCCGGCCTCCAGTAGTGCCCCCTGTAGTGATCCCTCCTATGCAGTGCCCCTTATACAGTGCCCCCAGTAGTGGTCCCCCCTGTGCCCCCAGTGGTGAGCCCCTTATATAGTGCCCCCAATAGTGGTACCCCCTATGCAGTGCCCTTATATAGTGCCCCCAGTAGCAGTCCACCCCCCATGCAGTGCCCCCAATAGTGGTAACCCTTATGCAGTACCCCTTAAGTAGTGGCCCCAGTTATAGTCTCCCCCTATGCAGTACCCCCAGTATTGAACTTTATATAGAGCCCCCAGCAGTGGTCCCTCGATGCAGTGCCCTAGTAGTAGTCCCCCCCTATGCAGTGCCCCTATTAGTAGTTCCCTACCCTTGTAGTGCCCCTAGTAGTAGTCCCCCTCTTGTAGTTCCCCCAGTAATAGTAGTCCCCCCATTGTAGTGCCCCCAGTTGTAGTAGTCCCCCTCTTGTAGTGCCCCCAGTAGTAGTAGCCCCCCTTGTAGTGCCCCAAGTAGTAGTAGTCCCCAGTAGTAGTAGTCTCCCACAGGTAGTGCCCCCAGTAGTAGTAGTCCCCAGTAGTAGTAGTCCCCCCCTTGTAGTGCCCCCAGTAGTAGCCCCCCCTTGTAGTGCCCCCAGTAGTAGTAGTCCCCAGTAGTAGTAGTCCCCTCCCCTTGTAGGGCCCCTAGTATTCATCCCCCCTTGTAGTGCCCCCAGTAGTAGTAGTCCCCTCCTTGTAGTGCCCCCAGTAGTAGTAGTCCACCCCTTGTAGTGCCCCCAGTAGTAGTAGCCCCCTCTTGTAGTGCCCCCAGTAGTAGTAGTCCCCAGTAGTAGTAGTCCCCCCCTTATAGTGCCCCCAGTAGTAGTAGTCCCCAGTAGTAGTAGTTCCCCCCTTGTAGTGCCCACAGTAGTAGTAGTCCCCAGTAGTAGTCCCCCCTTGTAGTGCCTCCATTAGTAGTAGTCCCACCCCTTGTAGTGCCCCCAGTAGTAGTAGCCCCCCTTGTAGTGCCCCAGTAGTAGTAGTCCCCAGTAGTAGTTGTCCCCCCCTTGTAGTGCCCCCAGTAGTAGTAGTCCCCAGTAATAGTAGTCATCCCCCTTGTAATGCTCTCAGTAGTAGTAGCCCCCCTTGTAGTGCCCCCAGTAGTAGTAGTCCCCAGTAGTAGTAGTCTCCCCCCTTGTAGTGCCCCCAATAGTAGTAGTCCCCAGTTGTGGTAGTCCCCCCTCTGTAGTGCCCCCTATAGTAGTAGTCCCCCCCTTTGTAGTGCTCCCAGTAGTGGTCTACCCCTTGTAGTGCCAGCCCCCCCCAGTAGACACACGTAATAAAAAAAAAAAATAGTTACCTGAGTCCCCGCTCCCGCCGCAGCCATCCACTCCTCCGCCTGTCCTCCTGGGCTGGGCCGCTCTGCATTATGGGAGAGACATCATGACGCCTCTCCCATTACCCACTGCAGGAGCCAGAAGATGGAGCGGCTTCTGCAGTGGGCGCAGCAGCAGCTAATGAGAGTCTAACAGACTCTCATTTTACCTGCTGATCAAAACAAACATACAGCTGCTGGAGCCGGTGGCTGTGTGTTAGTCAGTGTAACGCTGACCGAACTCCGTCCAGTCAGCACTACACACGCGGTGCAGCCTGTGTCACCGAGACACAGACTGCCCGCGGCCCGCATGGAGTTGTGGCCCGGGGGGCACATGGCACCCTGCCCCACGGCCCAGCCCACCACTGTGCCCACTCCAAGCAAACTTCCTCTCAAACATAATAATATATCTCATCTTCCGCCTTTGTAAACTCTCCTACATGATCTTTGTTGGGTTAGCACATAATAGTGTCTGCTTTTTAAAAATATTTTTTTGATATGCTGAACTTGTACTGTAACACCTTATAAATAGGCAGCAATAATATTAATATAAAAAATTTATTTTACAAAAAAATTTAAATGATCTTAAAACAATGTTCTTTATTGCAGTATAAATGCACCAGATATAGTTTTTTTTTATTCAACGTGCTATAGATTTGTGGATGGAATTTTTTAGATCTCTGACCCATAAACTTTGCACAGGACAGTTTAACTTGCAATACACATGAGGAGAGCTTTATAATTATATTGCATATGAGGCTCATTATAAATAAAAGTGTTTTTTTTTTTGCAGCAGTTTCTTAACAATATTTAGAAGAACAATCGCAAACTCTGCCATGATACTTACAGTATCAAATAAGAAGAAAGTTTTAAAACTCCTGTATAATTGTCATGACATTATATCATTTTCATTAACATTAACTACATAATCTAATTTATTTGCAATCTTTGATGGCTAACCAAAGCTTTGTCATTAATGTGTTAAGTGAGTATAAAATATATTCATTACATGGCTATGTGGGTTTTCCTAATTAACACACCACTGAGCTTAATGTAAATGTAACGTTTTTTACTATTACACGAGATCGACTGCCAGCTGGCAAGCTCTGGGTCTTGCAACAATGGTAACAATCACAGATCCATTGATGTGAGAATGACATGTTATCAATAGCCCTTATCCACAGGCAAGTGTTTATTTTTATTCCAGAAATGTTCCCATTTGTCAGATACAGCCTTACTAGTTCTGGCAGTTTGATTTCATTGGTTAGATATTTGACCGCACATTACCTAGATCCCCCCAAAAAAATAATTATGAAGTTTTAATTGTAGATCTGTATTTGTAAGAGTATTGTACTGTCCTTTTTTAAATTCATTGTATTCATTGCCCTTTCCAAAGGAAAGCCAGATGGACACAAACATTTATAAAGAAAAAGAGACAGTTCATTGCACAAAATGGTTAATCAGGGCCAAATACATGATTTTTAGAAAGGGTTTCCAAATTTTGTAATTCAGTGCAAAGCCATAAACATCTTCAATTAATATTAGAGCAGGGAGAATTCTCATAGAAGCAGCTTCTGAGGTGTTTGTGTGCCTTGTGTGCAAGAGGGAAACCATGTGACAAATGTTTGTCAGGGGACTCCTTCCATGTTTGGTGGAGGGACGTGATTGGCCACTGGCAACTGCTGGTAGAATGATGTAATCAATTCAAGCTCAGAAAGTGGACTCGGCAATAATAAACCTCTCAGCAATGTGCACCTGCCTTGGGTGCTGATGTCTGTGGGATGACAAAAGACACTTTCCACAAACAGCTGCACTTCAGTCTTCCTTGAACAGCAACCCCTTTAGCATTGATAACATTTGATATCAAACTGAACACTTAGGAAATCAAAGTACTGCAGAGCACCAGTCAGGGACTTTAGGAGCTGTATAAATGCCTTTTACATGTACATACTTTTTACACTTTATAACTAGCCATATCTCTTCTATTCATCCCAGTGTAGAAGTAGCAACTCACCATATCTGTCCACAGCAACATGCATGCACACCTGCAAAACAAAAGAGATGGTTGAGGAACTGCACATACCTCCACATGGGAATTTACGGCACAAAGTAACAGGACTGTGGTAGAGCAGCCACACCCCAATGTGCTTATGCCAACTTGTTCTCAATTTCTGTGGGGACTTAGGTGTCCCATGGACACATTTCTTACACAAGTGCAAGGGCCAGAGATGATGGAAATGCCCAACCAACCTAGGGGTGACAACCAGAGGAGCTTATTACTCTATTACTTATTACAGCTTATTACTCTAATTACTGCCCCAAGCAGCTTTCACTGGAGTTGGAACACCTATAGGAAGCTTCCTACTCAGGTATGCTCCTACTTCGCAAATATATATTGTACCTATATTAATGTGAGTACTACTAACCATGTCATGTTCTGTCTACCACCATTATAATTATTTCAGGTCTCCTAATATTTTTTTAAAAGACCTTTCAAATAAAACTTTGTGGTTATGCCTGGGAACACATTTACTACTTTAAAGCAGTTACTTTTTTAATCTCATTCCTTATAATTGAAGTTTTCATATAGTTTAGGACCTCAGATGTGTCACTTCTAAGTCCATTGTAGCACAATGAATGAATGATGAGAGAAGGAGGGAGGGGATCAAAGAAGAGAGGAGAGAGGAGAGAGGAAAGAGCTGATCAGGGAGGGGAGGTGACAGAAGCCATAAGAAAATGAGAGGAGAGGGGCAAAGCCAATCAGAGAGGGGTGGTGACAGAAGCCAATAAGAAGGGAGAGGGGAGGTGCAAAAAGCCGATCAGAGAGGGGTGGTGACAGAAGCCAATAAGAAAGGAGAGGGGAGGGGCAAGGAGACGATCACAGGAGAGGGAATCAAATAAGTGAATGTAATCAATCTGACAGTAAAGAGGAGGTGACAGAAGATGATCACAGAGGAGGGAGGAGGGATGATCACAGAGGAAGTATTCAGTCAGAAACAGGCATCCCTTTTCCGTATGCATCACTCAGAATCACATGGAGCATTAGAAACACGCCTATGACACTCCCACAACACTTCCATAAGACAGAGTGGTATTTTTGTCATGCAGTATCCTTCCCAAAAAACTAAATTTCATGGTCAGACATATCCAGCCAAGTTTCATCTGACTAAGAATAGGACCAACATATGCAAAATGCATATTTTTGCATCTGAGCATGCATTTTATGCAAAAACTCGCCACCTGTGCTCATGCACAGAAATCTGTCTGACTTAGAATCAGGGAGCATTTGCTATGCTAGCACACCAAATCACGCCTGAAAGAGAACTATCCTTTGACTATTGACCCCTATGAGCACCCAGGGGATGGAGTTAGTAACAGGGAATGCCCCAATTGACTTGCCACAGTGCTACAATTCAAATTGCCAGTGGCGAGTTCCAATTGGCTCATTTCACTGGCCTCTGATTGGAAGAGCTTGAATAAATATTGTGCTCCAATGAAGATGCACTTATCAACTTGCTGGACCAGTGGGGAAATGTATCAAAGCTTAGAGAGAGTTAAATAGGAAAAAGATAACTAACTGTCACTCTACAGGTTGTGTTTGAAAAATGACAGTTAGAAGCTGATTGGCTGGTACGTTATCTCTTTCCACTTTATCTCTCTCCAAGCTTTGATACATCTCACCTCAGATTTCCTCATTGCCAGTGACATCTTCAGTGTTGGCTTCTTCCAGGATGGCTCCTTCAGTGATAGACCTTTCGTTGTCAGACATTTTAGTGATGACTTTCTCCAGGTAAATGTCTTCTCTCCCTGTTAATGCTCCATTCTTCCTGACTACTCTCAAGTGGGCCTCCTCCAGCACTTATGAAATAATTAGAACCTACAAATGACTTCACCTATGTTCCAACAATGAGATGTTGAGTTATGCACAACTCAATCGCATCTCCACTTGCAACTAAAGGTGCACAACTTGGTGGTACCAGGGCATTTGCATAAGATTAATGAGGGTGTGTCAATGGAATTGCTATACTGTGCAGATTTGTGTGTACATGTAGATATGCCTGCTTTAAAATGGATCTCTTGCATCAGGGATAGGGTTGATGCAAGTACACATTGATAATGATGACAGCTTGAAAACTATAGTCCATACCACTCAGCATACAGGCAAATAGCCACAATTTTCTCAATTTGCATAATGCAGGTGTATTTATGGCTGATTAGTGTGCAACTCTGCATTAACTTCTTGTTTTAATGGGTATCTTCAAAGACCATACAGTACGTAAATCAAAAACTGTTTAGTATGCATCCTGTGCACAACAGTAGTAGTATCAGAGGCATAGCATGGGTGGAGCAACTGAAGCTTGTACTCCAAATGCCAGCCACCCTATTGGGTGTTCCACAGGTGTCAATATTCAGTACTGTGCAAAAGTTTTAGGTGTGGAAAAAATGCTGCAAAGTAAGAATGCTTCAAAAATAGAATGTTAATAGTTTATTTGTATCAATTAAAAAATGCAAAGTGAATGAACAGAAGAGTAATCAAAATCAAATCAATATTTGGACTGACCGCCCTTTGACTTTAAAATAAATTTTTCTAGGTACACTTGCACACAGTTTTTGAAGGAATTCGACAGGGAGGTTGTTCCAAACATCTTGGAGAACTAACCACAGTTCTTCTGTGGATGTAGGCTTGCTCAAATCCTTCTGTCTATTCATGGAATCCCAGAAAGACTCGATGATGTTGAGATCAGGGCACTGTGGGGGCCATATCATCACTTCCAGGACCCCTTGTTCTTCTTTACGCTGAAGATAATCCTTAATGACATTGACTGTATGTTTGGGGTCATTATCATGCTGCAGAATAAATTTGGTGCCAATCAGACGCCTCCCTGATGGTATTGCATGATGGATAAGTATCTGTTTGTATTTCTCAGCATTGAGGACACAATTAATCCTGACCAAATCCCCAAATCCATTTGCTGAAATGCAGCCCCAAACTTGCAGACACTCATTATTGTACCACTCTCCAGCCCTTTGGCAAACAAGCTGCCTTCTATTACAGCCAAATATTTCACATTTTGACTCATCAGTCCAGGGCACCTGCTGCCATTTTTCTGCACCTCAGTTCATATGTTTGGCTTTTTAGGTGCAATTCTTCCATGACAGTTTTCTGGACAGACTTCTCTGAACAGTAGATGGGTGTACCTGGGTTCCACCGGTTTCTGCCAGTTCTGAGCTGATGGCACTGCTGGACATCTTCCAATTTCGAAGGGGAGTAATCATGATGTGGCTTTTCATCTGATACAATGTTTCCATGGCTGACCACTATGTCTCCTTTGCTCAACATTGCCCATTTCGTTGTGCTTCTTCAAAAGAGCTTGAACAGCGCATCTTAAAACCCCAGTCTGCTTTCAAATCTTTACCTGGGAGAGACCTTGCTGATCTAGTATAATTACCTTGTGTCTTGTTGCTGTGCTCAGTCTTGCCATAGTGTATGACCTGTGACATGAAACTGTATTCCACAACCTCACATTTGTAACAGAGTTTGGCTATTCCACAACCAGTTTTAAGCCTCCTACACAGCTGTTTCTGTTTCAGTTAATGACTGTGTTTCAACCTTCATATGAAAATGATCATTATCACCCATTTGGTATGATTGGTTAATCATACACCTGACTATAATCCTACAAAATCCCTGACTTTGTGCAAGTGTACCTAGAAGAATTGATGCTGTTTTGAAGGCAAAGGGTGGTCACATCAAATATTGATTTTACTTAGATTTCTCTTCTGTTCATTCACTTTGCATTTTGTTAATTGATAAAAATAAACTATTGACATTTCTATTTTTGAAAGCATTCTTACTTTGCTGCATTTTTTTCCACAACTGCCTAAAACTTTTGTACAGTATTGTTCTTCCCTGCTTAGCAGTTAGTCATGGTGGATATACTGTAGCAATGGCATCTATGGCACTAAGCGCACCCTTCCCCCACGCTCTTGTACCTGCAGTGCAGCTTATTATGCCACCTTCAGTCACTGATAGGCAGGGAATACAGTGACAAAGTCATTGCAACAGTGACAATAAAGTGCAGCATCAGGTGCAGGGCTGGACTCCAGCTTCTCTCTCTGTGTGGAGGAGGATGAGGGGAGGATGAAAGATGTGTGTGTTTGGGTGTATTGGGGGGCTATGGATAAGGGGGGCATCATGAAATATTGCTACACCATTGTACACTGGAGTGTGCATCATGAAATATTGCTACACCATTGTGTGGTATCAAGTGCATAGGATCTGATTCAGAAGTGCACTGTATTGCAGCTGTGACTGTGTCTTTATACTTATGATGAGACCAATGGACTTCGTGCAGTGATGCCGTGCTAATCTCCTGCTGTGCACATTAAGAGATGCACCATCCCTATGGAAGAGCAGAATCTCCATCTGAACATGGCTACCAGTGTCAGTCGCTGTCTGCGACACCCCCCCACATAGGGCTAGCCACCCAGAAATGCCCACTGAGTTTGCCTCTCTCTGCATCCATATGCGTTCTGCGTCTTACGGTGGTAACCATCGGGACACATTCGCAGGGTGACTTGGACGAGTGCATTGCACAGGCTCACAACTTTGACCGCTTGCATGCAGAATCAACGCTGTATCCACCTTTGAATCAGGCCCATAGTGTTAAGTGGTAGCACTATATATATTAGAAAAAATAGAGGTCTGTCAAACAGTTGCGGACAATGTGATTTAGCACCAAAGGCAAAGATAGTAAAAATGACCCAATGTATTACAGGTTCACATTATGTAATGAAATGCTGTACCGCAAGTGCACTAGCACCACAAACCTCTATGTACCCCCTTATCGGGCCATTCATCAAAAATGTAATGCAGGAGATATCACAGATATCTCCTGCTTACCTTCCTCTTGCGAAATGGCCCACTGTCCCCATACACTAGTATCACAGAAATCTCATGCTTACCTTCCTCTTGCGAAATGGCCCACTGTCCCCATACACTAGTATCACAGAAATCTCATGCTTACCTTCCTCTTGCGAAATAGCCCACTGTCCCCATACACTAGTATCACAGATATCTCCTGCTTACCTTCCTCTTGCGAAATGGCCCACTGTCCCCATACACTAGTATCAAAGATATCTCATGCTTACCTTCCTCTTACGAAATAGCCCACTGTCCCCATACACTAGTATCACAGATATCTCCTGCTTACCTTCCTCTTGCGAAATGGTCCACTGTCCCCATACACTAGTATCACAGATATCTCCTGCTTACCTTCCTCTTGCGAAATGGTCCACTGTCCCCATACACTAGTATCACAGATATCTCCTGCTTACCTTCCTCTTGCGAAATGGTCCACTGTCCCCATACACTAGTATCACAGATATCTCCTGCTTACCTTCCTCTTGCGAAATGGCCCGCTGTCCCAGTACACTAGTATGGGGACAGAATTCATCAAGCTCCGAAAATACATTATTTTCGGAGATTGACTGCGGTAGCATGCACCATCTCCGGATGGCGAATGCTCCTGCTTGGGGATTGCAACCCATTCCTTCTCCATGGGAAGGAGGTCCGGGTGCGAAGAGGGATCCTTTAGGGTCCTCTGCCCCTGTCCGGCTCCTTCCACTGGACATCGGGGCTATTGTGCGCATGCTTGACCTGTAGGTGACGCATGTGCACTCCCGTCACTGCTCTGAAAGGAGCAGTGAAGCCGCTTGCAGGGACAGCTGATTTAGCACCAACTGTCACTGTGCCGCAGCAATGATGAATTGCTCTTGATTCCTCGGAGAGTTAGAATGTTGATTATAGTGGTCCGTTCAGAACCCGATAATTAACATCATGACTAGGCCCCCATATCTCTTGACTATTTTTCTTACCTTTTCTTTCTGTCATTGATCAATTTCCATTACTACATATTTTGTATGTTCCATCTACCCCCTTTCCCAGAATTCTAACTATATAGTTTGATCGGAATGTAGTCGGCATCTCGGCGGGCAGCATGCCGATAGTCCTAATATCGGCACCGAAATCCCGACAGGTCGGGATCCCGACACCAGTATCCCGACCGTCGGCATCCCGAAGGTAAGTATCGGGGTGCACGGGGAGGGTAGCGTTACCTAGCGGGGATAGGGTTAGGCACTAGCGGGAAGGTTAGGGTTAGGCACCGGAGAGGGAGTATTAGGTTTAGGGTGCGGGGAGGGGGAGGTTAGGTTTAGGCACTAGGGGGGGAGGGTTAGGATTAGGCACTGAGAAGGGTGGGTTAGGGTAGAGGTTTGGGGTAGGAAAAATACTTACCATTCACTCCAATGCGTGTCGGGATATCATACCCAACCCGTTTGATGTGCCATGTGTTGTATTGTGCAGAATAAGAATTAAATGACATGCAATACTGTACATTGACCTGCTGTAGAAATGCAATAATTTACTCTGTTCATCTTCACTTAATATTGTTCTCCTGCATGAATAAAATAGTAGAAAATCATTTGAGTAAATGGGACTTGTGTATGCTGGACATTATATCATCTTGATAATACAATGCATAGTTTTTACATAAAACTGCAATTTCTTATCTAAAAAAATCATTATTGATTTAGTTATCATTTAATGGTTGTAGGTCTTGCTGTATAGAATTTTGTATAAAACAGAGCATTTGCAAATTTAATAGCATTTATTCTGCCACTGCGGAAAAACATTGAAATGTTCTAATAGTAAAAGTGCCGATGTACAGTAGCAAGCAGTATTTTGACATCCAGAGTGTGAGGCTACCATTCATGTAATAAGTTGTGGTGCTGTGAAGGAAACACTACAGTATGGGGGTGATTCAAGCTCCAAAACTATTGCTATCGCAACTCCTACCATCGTAGCAGCTGTGATAGCACTATTATGGTATTGCAGCAGGAGACATCACGCTTCCTACTTGCATTACTGTTCCAAGCTGTGTCCATGGACATCATTCAAGCCCACGATCACAGTTGCTCAAAAGAGGCAAGGATCCGGCCTCTTCCTTCCTCCCCCCAACGGTGGCGACATAACTCCATTTTGGGAAACGGAGGCCATCGCTGACCCCTCCCCACCCAGAAATATCAACAGACTGTCAATCACTGCATGCAGGATCGCAGACCCGTACTGCACATGCACCACTGCAGAGGAGGCAGAATCGGAGATATGCGCTAACCATCGGTTTAGCAAGCATCTCTGAATCAGCCCCTATGTACAGTGAGTTTTCTAAAATGTTGTGTCAATTACATTTTTTTACAGTCTGTACCCAATCTCTGCAACTTTTTTGATGTAGAACGTTGCTGCAATGTATTGGAAAAATCTGTCTTGTCTATTACAAGCATCAGCACTATAGCATTGCAGACTGTGCTTATAACACTACAACAGGGAGGAACCCAATGTGAGGTCTATCTGACAACATATCGTATAGTGTGTACCTAGTATTACACAAGACACTGTAAGCACTCTAATTCATGCACTCATTATCTCCCGCATTGATTACTGCAATGTCTATACTTGATTTTTTTGGGGGGTGTTTTAGCAGCTATATATCAACTATATGGATTTGCATGAACATTTATTTTAAATACTTAGAAAATGCTGTTAACCACACAAAGACAAAGTTTTAAAAAGAAGTGCAGATAATTATAGCAGAGTTTAAATACCAGACAAGAGGCAATATTTAACCATAATTACAAATAATGTTCATATGTTATTATATGAATTCACATTGTTCACAGGGGATCAGGTGGAGATCCCAGGACCAATATCCGGACCATCGGCATCCTGAAGGTAAGTATCGGGGGTGTTACGTGTAGGTTAGGTTTAAGGTGCAGGGTTAGGGTTAGGCACTAGTGGGAGGGTTAGGGTTTTGCACTGGGGAGGGGTTGTTAGGTATAGGGTGTGGGGATGGGGAGGTTAGGTTTAGGCACTAGGGGGGGAGGTTAGGGTTAGGCACCAGGGAAGGATGGTTAGGGTTAGGGTAGGGGATCCAGCTGTCGATATTCTTAACAGCGGAATCCCGACACCCGGGATTTCATACCCAAACCGTTTACAGAGTATTGCCAAGTAACACTTACTTTATAGAATTTCACCAATTAGGACAATGTAATGGGCAAACAAATATGCAGTTTTTTAGCACTTGCTAATGTGTTATAAATACAATATATACAAATAAGTGTCCAGCCAAGGGAACTTGTCTTCCAGAGCTATCGGATGTCCAAAATAAAACATAGGATTGTTTCCCTGCTTCTGCTGTCAGCCATTTTACTACTGTAGGTATTGAACAGCTAATGAGAGAGCCGGTGAAGTGATGTTTATAGAAAAAGAGAGTGGGTGCTGTAGCTAACCTTTTCAGCTTTAGATCACCTATGTTATCCCAATGAACGATTCCTCCTTTTGCCTACTGATGAAGTCCAGCAGTAGGCAAAAGGGTGAAATACGATGAGGATGGTTTTACTACCCTCTTGGTGACTGGAAATTTGAGAACTGGCACAGTTCTCCACTAGATAAGCTCTATTTGATTTTATGCATAGTACATACATTTGTTGTTGTTTTTTTCTGAATAAATGGTATAATTGTGTTACACTATTGTATCTGCTCTTCTTCTCCTCTATATATGTTGTAACATTGCACTGAATTGAGGCAGAATTGCAGGGTGATCCCCTTAAGAGAACATCCAAAGCTGTCACCATATTGGAATTTGGAAACACTAATTGAGGTCTCATCTGTGCATATGAAGTGATTTTAACCACCGCATTGGGTACACTTCTATTTCTGGGTGTTATTGCCTGGTGATGGGAAAGATTAAATTTAAGAATATATTGCACTAGGAGGCACTACTGTATTTCTCAACTTTTTTACAGAACACACACTCCAGGTCCTGGCTTTCTGTAGGAAACTGGGATGCTGAAGCACGACGTTACTAGTCATTCTGCATGCTGTGTCCCGACCATATCTAGGAGACAGGGACGCCGGTGTGTGGCATCTTGCTTATGGCCCCAGCTGATTGTAATCAGCTGGGACATCCTCATACGTGCTGCCTCACTGTTACAGTATGTTTGATATCTAAGGGGCCTGTCCCTGCTGGGGCAGTCTGATTGGTTCTTGTATCTGATAAAATGCAGGGAGGGCTTAGCTTCTTTGTCAGTTATAGCTTTATGCCGTGGTGTTTGGCTCGCTGATCCTGGTTTCTGGTGTAAACTCTGTGTTACCGTCCTGGTGCCATATTGTCCAGCCCTATTGTCTTCTGTCCTCTTACTCTGTGCATATCCTGCCTTTACTGGCTGGCACCATTCAGTTTTCTACAGCTCCAATCAAGTCCTTGGAGTTTCTGTGTTTTTCTTTATTCACTCCATCCATATCACCAGTTAATTGTATGAGCCCCTACTATCCTGAGCATAAGAAAGCTTTAAAGTCAGTTCCACCCACTCAACAAATCTTAAATTAACCTAAGATGTACCTTCCAGACCATTCCTTTGGTGATTGGAAGCACATTTAAAACTTCAAGGAAAGTTGCAAGTCATATTTTAAATTGAGGTTGCATTCCTCGGGGTCAAAATCCCAGAGAGTGGGAATTATTATTCTTTTATACAGAGAGACCCACAGACTTGGGCCTTCGGCTTAAACCCAGACCATTCTGCCTTGCAGTCTGTGAAGGCCTTTCTTGAGGCATTGTTTTTTTTTATGAAGACCCAGTCTAGGTCATCTTTCTTGAATCACATCGCAACCTCAAGCAGAGATGCAGCTTGGCAGAGAAGTATTGTACTGAATTTAGATGCTGAACTGCCAATAGCGGATGGAATGACCTGGCTCTGTGCAGCCAGTTTTCGCAATGGCCTAAGTGAGCAGAATAAAGATTTTCCTGTATCAGACTCTTTGGAAAAGTTCATGCAGCTAGCTATCAAAGATTCTCCTGTACCAGACTCTTTGGAAAAGTCCATGCAGCTAGCTATCAAAATAGACAGACACATTAAAGAAAATAGGTTGGAGAATGATTCACCTCCATTTGCCCCTCGGGCCTAATTCTTATTGGGGATGGAAGATCCTCCCAAACCAATGCAATTGGGAGCATATAGACAGTTTACGGAATAAAAGTCTAGGAGATGGTCCTTTACTGTGAAGGTGGAAAAAGACAATGTCTAGTGGGCAAGGCAGAGGTCCATCTAGGCATTTGATTAGTCTCTTCCAACAACTCGGTGTTGATACTGGCACAAATTTTCTACAAGCAACAGGTTACTAATGTGTCTGCCTTCTTGGATAGTGGTGCCACCGGTAACTTGCTGGATATTGATTTTACCACATTTCCTAATATCCCTAGCATGAAGCTAGTTTAAGCTATTAAAGTTTGTGGCCTTGATGGGAATCCCCTCTGAGATAGTAAAGTATCAGGTGCCTCCAGTCCAGCTGTCAGTTGGATTACTGCATTTCGAAATCCTGGTTTTCTACTTGGTCCATTGTTATTTGGTACCACTCATTCTTGACCATCCCTGGCTTAAACACCATAATTCCAGTATTTATTGTAACACTGTGGCTCCTGCTGTGCAGCCAGCTGATTGAACCTACCTGTTCAGGTCCTTCAACAAGTTCCTGAGGGACATCCATCTCAATATCATTAATTTCTGAATGTCTTCTCCAAAATCAAAGCAGATTAATTGCCTCCCCATTGTGCATATGATTGTGCCATTGAACTAATCCCTGGAACTAGACTGCCTAAGGGATGCTATATGCTTTATCTATTCCTGAAACTAACACTATGGAAGAATACATCCAGGAGAATATTAAAAAGGGTTTCATTACTGTAGGTCCTCCAAATCCCCTGTGGGTGCCGGATTATTTTTGTTTCTAAAAAGGATGGGAGCCTTCAACCCTGTATTGATTTCAGAGGCCAGAATAAAATCACAGTAGAAAAACACTTACATGCTGCCACTTATTTCAGCACTGTTCGATTACCTCAGAGAAGCCACCATCTTCTCGAAAATTGATGTGCGAGGAGCCTAGACTTTGATCCGCATCAAGAAGGGGAATGAATGAAAAATGGCATTTAATACTCAGTCAAGGACTTTATGAGTATCCGGTTATGCCCTTTGGCCTCTCCAATGCATCCACCATTTCCAGAATCTGATCAATGATGTCCTACGAGACGTTTTGGGGAAATTTGTAGTCGTCTATTTAGATTACATTTTGATTTATTCTCAGTCCATCGAGATACACTGCATACATGTCAAGCAAGTCTTGCAAAAACTTTGTTAGAATCATTTGTTTGCCAAACTCGAGAAGTGTGAGTTTGAAGTAGAGAAACTGTGTCCTCCCTGGGATTTGTCATTTCTTTTCAAGCTTTTTCCATGGATATGAGTAAAGTGCAAGCAATTTTGGATTGGGTTCAGCCTAACATCTTGAAAGCCATACAAAGCTTCTTAGGCTTTGTAACTTATTAAGGGTGCTTCATTCATTCCTTCTCCATCTTGGTTGCACTTATCACTGCCTTGACTAAAAAAGGGGCTGATCCTGCAAATTGGTCTCCACGTGCTATTCAAGCATTCCTAGCCCTAAAACATCATCATCCATACCATTGAGGTGGATGTGAGGGTTGGAGCCATTCTCTCTCAGAAAGATCATCTTAACAACAAATGACACCCATGTGCCTTCTTGTCTAAGAATTTTTGGCTTCGGAGTCTAATTATGATGGAGGGAATCGTGATCTACTGGCAATCAAGGGGACCTTTGAGGACTGGATGCTTTGGTTGGAAGGAGCCAAGCAATACTATCACCATCATTACAGACAATAAAACTGTACTCTACATAAAATCTGCTAAAAGGCTGAATTCTTGACAGGCACATTGGGCATTAGTCTTAACATAATAATACCTCTGAGGTGCTTTTTGTTTTTGGGTCATTTTTCTAAAGGTCAGGGTTTTAAAAATGACAAGTTGTAGGTTTTGGCCAATAGTAATGCAAGATCTGTTTTATGCTCAATTTTTGAATGATTGTAGCTCAAAATTTACTAACTTTAGAACACAAAAATCAACTAACATCAACATCGATTTTAACATGACACCTAAAATCGACTGATAGTAAATGAACTACTTTGACAGACAAAATCAACATCAATGTTGATTGATTTTATATCAATTTTGAATTGGCCAAAAATAGACCTTTAGTTAATTTTGCCATTTACATCCATTTTTCATTGAAGTGGATGTCTCTTCAATGAGAGTAAGTGCAGTTCTTTCACAATGAGCTCGTTCTTTGAAACTCCACCTCTGGAAATTCTTCTCCTGTAAATCTTAACCAGCCAAAAGTAATTATGACACTAAGGATAGCAAAATTTTTGCCATCACATTAGCCTTGGAAGAATGGAGATGTACTTGAGGGCTCTACTGGAGTAACTTCACAAATCAGATAAATCTCTTCTATCTACAGTCTGCACAACACTTTTTCTTATGCTTCAATTTCCTTCTCACCTAATCACATGGTATCAATAATGGGAAAGCTGATTCCTGTAACTTTTATCCCTTTAATAAGTTATTCTGAGGGGTGGAACCACACACTTCCGATAATGATCTTGTGGGATAACATTAAAAAAGGTCAAAAGTAAAATTAGTCTATCAATACTAGTACTTAGTTAAACTTAAAACAATTAAAACAAAAATGTAATAATAATGTATTATTATATGAAATGCCTCTTTTTTCAGTATGCACTGTTTTACTACATGGTGTGCTAATTCAATTGAAGGTTAATCTGTGTTTTGTAGTCTGTGCCTTAATTAATTTTTCTTTTTTTTTCATGTTAGTTTAAATTCCATTTAATTTCATTTGGATTTGCCCCACAATTCTATGTGATCATTTCATAAAATCAAATACACGTGCTATAAAGGCTGCAGCTAATTCTTTGCAGCATTCAAAGTGACATTAACTTTCAACAGGATTTACATATATTCTGCTTTAGGTCTGCATCAGCTGGCAATTAAAATTTAAATTGTTGAACATGCAGCAGGCCGTAGACTAAGTAATATTTAATAGCATTAACAATGCACTTCCCAATTGGCCTCTGATTCTTTTTACAGGCTCATCAATCCGTGAGCATTACACTATCTTAACATTTTGTATTCTGTAAATGGTATTTAAGGAAATTGGTATTTTATTAGCAAAATTTAGCACTGCATTAGTCTGCAGCTCTATGATAATTAATTAAATCACTGCTACTTTAAAATGTGTTTTTCCATGCATACAATAATGAAAAAGAGACTAAGGAGCTAATTTACGAAGAGCAAAATGGAAGATATGCAGACAAAAATTTTGAGGCTCAGTTTGCTCAAGTGCACTTAGATATCCACTAGATTCCATAAGTTTATGAAGTAAAATATTTGCATATGTAAAAGAACAGATCATTGAGCAGTCAGAGGGTACATAGACTCACTAATGGCTAAAACCTTTCCTCTAAACATGGCACAGCAACTTAACTTCATTTATAAATATAAAATAAAGACCAGAAGACTTTCATTATGAGAAATTAAAACTTGCTTTATTAAAAACAGTTTTATTACTTATAGAAACGAGTGGTTTGGTTTTGCTGAAAATCAAACACACCCAAACCAGGGGTTCTGAGTCAAAACTGAGTCCCAGCTCAGATCACTTAGAGGTTTCGGGTAGAACTGAGTCACAATTTGGGTCTTCACTCCAATTTTGGAACTCGGATCTAAAAACCAGATCTCATGTATTTTGGATTGCATTTAAATCCCTCCCTCATAATAAAAAGACAAGTGCTGCAAGACGGAATTGTTTTTGAGAACCCACCCACCCTTATGTTGTATATTAAAAAGGACATGCAGAGTTTAACAAACCAAGCACTTCAGTGACAGGGACTGCCACTAGTGTGGCTGCAGTGCTTGGTCTGTTAAACTGTGCATGTCCAAGCTATCAATGGACTTCAGCCAGCTAATCTTCTCTACACTGGGAAGGTGTCATTATCATCCTCATCCTCCTCACCCTCATCCCCACTGGAATCCACCATTGCATAAGTCACCATACTTTGTTACATTTTGCAGAAAAAGTCTTCCTCAGAGAATTCTATGCCGATCTCTCACAAAGTTCCCGGATGTGCTAGACACTCTTTCCGAGTATACACTGGAGGGTGGGCAGCTTAAGAACACTAAAACTAGTTTGTGCAACTGGCTCCAATTTGTATTTTTACTCCCAGTAATCAAAAGGACTGTGTGACATGCTAATTTGTACATTGTCATTAAAATAATCCTCCACCTTCCTATTGATGCTTAGTGTATCTGATTGATTCAGGGTAGAGGTGTCAACCACTGAGGGCAATTATTTGAAGCCTGACTAGATGTAAAAATGGTGTTTCACTTTGGTATGCAGAGTTATGCTCATCTCCAATGGGTCTCTTGGAAAAGGTCAGTTTTTTCCTTGCAGCAGAATTTACAGGAGAAAGTGAAGCAGGAGTTGTGGTTTTGTCATGTGCCATTTTAGCTGACAACTTTCTGGCAAAGGAGCTCTTTGCATCTCTGACAAGATCTGTGTCAGTTGGAAAGAAAGACGTTATGTACAACTTAAACCTAGGATCAAGCATGGTTGCCAAAATGTAGTGATCCAATTGCAAGATCTTGACAACCATTTGGTCCTGGCAAAGCAAATAAAGAAGTTGATCTACAAGTCCAACATACTTAGTCTAATCACTTAATTTAATAGCCTCCTTCAGTTTCTCTAGCTGTTTTTTTCGGGTAAATTTATTAAGGGAATCTCCTGACAGTGTCTGAACTCACTTCATTAGTTACTACTTAGTAGCTTGCATAAAACAGAGTATTCTCCAGTGTGCTAGACTAAGGTACATCCCCCCTCCTCTCACTATGTCATGGCTTGTTGTGTAGGTTTGGATGGCTTGTTGCTGTTCCTCCATTCACTGAGGCATATAAAGGGTGAGATTCTACCTGGTCACTATCTCTTGCTTCAGTTGGTGGCATGGGAAATTGTTCTGTTCTTGCAGCTACTGCAAACATCTACATGTGGTTGCTGAGTGATGAAAATGTCCAGAAAATATTCTGGCCACAGACAACATCTCCTGCATGCCCCTTTAATTTTTTTTTAAAAATTGAACCAACAAATTTATTGTGTGGGGAAAACATGGGGTGTGTTTAAATTCAGAGGTTAATTTGTTGTTTTTCTGTGTTGTTTCCTATGGAAGGTTTTTTCACATATACTCTGATCACTGCTGCTAAAAGATTACTCTAACACAGTATTCCAAGTGCTTTAATGTTACCTACATATACTGCCTGGCATATGTTATGTTATAATATAAACGGTTGGGAGGAATTAAGTTTATGACATATTTAAAAATGCCCAAATGAAAAATATATCGGGGATGGGAGCAGAGAGGAATAGACACAAATAAACAAATAAAATGTGATGGGGGAGCGAGAAAACAGTACCCGAAGGAAAAATATATAGGGGAGGGAGCAGAGAACAAGTCCACATTGAAAAAACAGGTGGTGGTGGTGGTTTATGTGTGTGTGTGTGTGGGGGGGGGGAGGCCACAAATTAAATAATAAAAAGCAGGCAGAAGGGGTAGGGAGAGCAAGGTTTACATGAAAAAAATATAACCTGATGGTTGAGAAGAGGATTATTATTATTATTATTATTATTATCCTTTTTTTATATGGAGCCACAAGGGTTCCGCAGCACCTCACAAGTGCATAAACAAAAGAGCAAGCACAAAAACAGTGATTTACAGTACAAAACAATGCAGGTCAAGGATATACTTTATATACATTGCTGCAATAACAGTCATAACACACAAAAATAAGCAGCAGGGCGTCAGCTACCAAGTGTTAGGTGCCCTTGTGGGGAGTTTGAAGTAAATGATCGTATGAGTGAGGGAAGGAGAAGCACATGAGGGAAGAGGACCCTGCTAATTAGAGCTAACATTGTAAAGGGGAGGGGCAGACAGATAGGGGTGACACAGATGGGGTAGACAGAAAGAAGCACGGAGAAGCAGGTTAGGATGAGAGCTGGAAGGCTTTGATGAAGATGTGAGTTTTGAGAGCCGTTTGTAGATTTGTAGAGAGGTGGAGAGTCTGATAGGGAGAGGGAGGGAGATTTTCATAGGAGGGAGCAGCATTGGCAACATCTTGGAGGTGGGAGGAAGTAATCAGTTGGCAAGACAGGCAGCATGCATTTGTTGAGAAAAGTGGGCAGGCAGGAGTGTGAAGTAAGATGAGATCAAAGATGTAAATGGAAGAGGATTTGGTGAGGGCTTTGTAAGTGAGTGTAAGAACCTTGAATTGGGTTCTGAAGAGGAAGGGGAGCCAGTGTAGAGCTTGAAGGAAAGGGTAGGCAGATGTTGTATGTTTGGAGAGGAAGATGAGTCAAGCAGCAGCAGTGAGGATAGATTGGAGTGGAGAGAGGTGGGAATCAGGGAGGCCAGATAAGAGAAGGCTACAATAGTCCTATCTGGAGATGACCAGTGAGTGTATGAGGGCCTTAGTTGCCTCCAGGGTGAGAAAGGGTCTGATCCTGGAAATATTTTAGAGATGGAAGTGACAGGACTGTGAGAGGTACTGAATGTGTGGTTTGAAGGAGAGGGAGGAGTCAAGGATAACTCCAAGACAGCACACTTGGGTGCTAGAGGAGAAGGTTGTGCAATTAATAGATAATGAAATTGTGGGAAGTGAGCTTATGCGGGAGGGTGGGAAGATGATTAGCTCAGTCTTAGACATGTTAAGTATAAGAAAGTGCTAGGACATTCAGGAAGACATAGCAGAGAGGCAGTTGGAGATATGGGTGAGGAGAGAGGGGGAGAGGTCAGGGGAGGAGTAGTAGATCTGAGTATCATCAGCATACAGATGATATTGGAGGCCAAAAGAGCTGATGAGTTCACTTAGAGAGAACGTATTGAAAGAGAATAGGAGAAGTCCAAGAACAGAACCTTGGGGAACTCCTAATGTAAGAGGCTGTGGGGGGGAAGAGGAGTCATGAGAGGAGACAGAGAAGGAGTGGTCAGAGAGGTAGGAGGACAGCAAGGAGAGGGCAGTATCACGTAGATCAAGTGATTGAAGAATCTGAGAGGAGGAGAGGGTGGTCCACAGTGTCAAAAGCAGCAGAGAGGTCAAGGAGAATGAGCAGAGAGTAGTGGCCCTTGGATTTGGCAGTAAGGAGGTCATTGCTGACTTTAGTAAGGGCAGTTTCAGTGGAGTGAAGAGGATGGAAGCCAGACTGAAATGGATCAAGCAGGGAGTGGGAGGAAAGCAAGGTAGTAAGGTGGTTGTAGACAATATGCTCAAGGAGCTTGGAGGCAAAAGGGAGGTGAGAGATGGACTGGTAGTTGGATAGATTGTTAGGATCAAGGGTAGGTTTTTTAAGAATGGGGGAGACAAGGGCGTGCTTGAATGCAGAAGAGACAGTGCATGATGAGAGAAAGAGATTAAAGAGGTGGGCAAGATGGGAGCAGGCAGAAGAAGAGAGGTAGTGGAGGAGGCAGGAAGGGATAGGGTCAAGGGGGGAGGTGGAAAGGGGTGAAGTTATAGAGGGAAGGACCGGTTGAGGGCCATGACTTACTCTCCTGAAGCAGGGGAGAAAGATGTCTGAGTAGGTGAGATGGAAGGGGAGAAATGATCAGGGAAGGGAGGGGGTGGAATGCTGGGGGTTTGGTGGGACATGTGAGTGTTGGGATAGTGCAGGCACCTGAACTAGGAAGGGAACTTCTGGAAGTAGGGACGAAAGGAAGTTTAGTGTGATGCTGATGAAGATGTGGTGAGGTGATAGGAAGAGGAGGGTGAGTGCAAAACTTATTGGGACCATTGTGGGGGAGAGAATTATGAAAGTGGACTAACAGGAGAGGAGGAGGAGGGAAGCAGATGGGAGGAATACAGACAGAGGAGGAGAGAGAAGGGGAGGATTAGGTGGAGGAGACTAGGGGGCAGGATAGAGGTGGGAACAGGGGGCAGAATTAAGGATAAGATAGGCACTGAGTAAAGGGAGAATTTGAAGAAAAGATGGTAATGATGTGGATGAGGTAAGAAGGGGGAGGAAAACTGGAAGTCGGCATAGTGTCTGTATGAGAAAGATAGTGCTAAAGATTTGCAAAAAAGCCAGTAAAAAGAACACTGCTTGTACATACTGTAGGTATGCCCAATGTAATTTTTTTTTTTATAGAGGGGAATATATGTGAAGATCTAATGGTTCCAGGAAATTAGTAATAAAGAAGACTGTATTAGTAGTTTGAAGTTGTGAGGCTAGGCAAAAAAGCAATGGCAGATCAGACAGTATCAGAAAGGTTAAAAAGGCAAATTGGCATTGGCACAGATATGAAATTAGAAGTGACAAGATAATTTCTTTGCAATGATCAAACAAGGAGTTCAGTGTTGCATGTCCTGGCTATGCTGGCAGCAGGTGTTAGTTGTGAAGGGGTACTCACACTTGATGCTCCATAGTCAGGGCTGCCATTAGAAATTGTGGGGCCCGGGACTGACAAATTAGGCAGCCCCCCCAGATTCTTGCCCCTTCCTGAAGCTGTATCTGGCTCAGTGATGTTACTGTTTGCAAGGGGACACTCAAAATAGCTGCCTTAATGGTATTAGTGCACTTTATCATTTCAGTATGTGACATACTGTACAAGTGATTATATTTAGCCTAAATAAAATCAGTTGTACACTTTATGTAGAAACAAATCATCTCATGAAGTAAAAGTCTCATTACTTACCTCCTTGAAGGAGAATCCTTCTGTTGTCTTCTCCTGGTCTGGCTGGCTTGTTGGCACTGCTCCTCATGCGCGGTGGCTCCTCTGATGGCCTTTGTCCACTTCCAGCGTAAACAAAACAAAAAACAAAACTCTATTAAAGTGGAAGTGGGGGATCATATAGTCAGGGCCAGGGGAGTAAGTTCATCCCTGTCGCTCGGAGGCAAGTTAGCGTTTGGTTGTGCATCACTGGCCAGCTGAGTAAGCCTCAGCTGACGCAGGCTGGCGGGCTTGTGAGGCCGGGAAGTCTGCAACCAGGGACGCTCACCCTGGCCTCGTCCATTACGGAAAACAGGGCCCCATTTCCAGTAACACAAGTCGTCCTCGCTGCGCATACACAGGTTCCTAATAATTGGGATCTGCATGAAAACCCTGATCTGTGTTAAATGTTGAATCAGTCCCTCTGTCATGGTATATTTAAAGAGCAAGAAAGTGTAATGATGTAATTATAATAGATTAGATACACCTCCAGTGCGCTATATATATATATATATATATATATATATTTTATATAAATATATATATACTGTATATATATATATGTGTATATACTGTATATATATAAACACTATCATGCTCTTATGCTCTTTAAATGTATCACTCAAAGGGAATAGGTCAATGTAATATGGAATGCAACTCTCCCTCCCCCCGCCCCCATTACCTCCTCCCTCTCATTGGGATTTCAAGTGCTACTGCCAACTGCCGGTGCTGCTCCTCTCCCGGCTCCCGTCCACTCCATACAATGACAACCGCCACGTACAGCTCCTCTCTGCACACCCGCACTTCCGGCTCCTGAAGCGGGTCGCGGCTGGCTGCTACATGACGGCCGAAACCTGCAACCAGTAGGTGCAGCAGTGCAAAGAGGAGGAGCGCCACTGATGCTAACCAGTGCTCTGCTCAGTGGCTCCTCTCCTCTGTTATTTACAGCAAGAACAGGGGACAATGGAGAAGGTGCCCCATTAAGGGCAGGGGGTAGTGTGGGTGGTTAAAGCGGATGGGCCCCCCTCTTTCAGCAGAGTGTCCGGGCCCGGGACTGCAGTGCTGGCAGTTCCCCCCTGATGGCGGCCCTGTCCATAGTTGCCCATGTGCAGTGTTGATTGCAGGTGAGTTAAGGATGTTGAAATGTTCTCTTTCTGTCTTGCTTCGGTTTAACGGCAACATTTATCTTAAAATCTATTTTGCACTTGTGAAATCTGCACGTATGACAATCTTTTTGGACGGCATGCTGATTGACATAACGGGACCTGGCTGTGGTTCACTCATCATTTAAATCCTTTGCGGTAGTGCCGCGGTTTTTACCCGGGACCTGAATGCTGCTTTTACTTAAGCCCACCGCAACAGCGACCAAAGGGTGAGTGACAATAACAGCTGGATTCCTTTTGTTTGTACTTACCCAAAAAAGGGAAGTTCTTTTATTTGTCATTTTTTGGGGAAATATTTTGTAAATAATCCTGTTCATAATGTTTATTTGACTGACATTCCTTTGGGTGTATTGGCACCATATATCCCTATACCCCTATATTGCATCCCTAATTTATTCACAAGGGATGTGGTGTCCTTAAGGTATAAGGGAGGCAGCCTTATTTACCAATTTATTGCACACCTGTTAAGGATCCATTCACATATTGTATTGAATCTGCTAACTACAGCCTAGTAAATGATATTTAAGTAGAGATGTAGTCAAGTGTGCATCCTAATTAATGACAACCCCCCACTGGCCAGCCAATACAGACCTAGCAATAAAATGGGATAAACAACATGTAGCACATACCAAACATCTAGGACTTAAGATCAATCATGCCTACACTCAATCTAAATTCTGGAGACAATTTTTATACTATAGAATATTATAAGGCATTTGCAAACTACAGATAACAAATTCGGTTTACCTAACTATATATTTCAAACAAAGCAGCACAACAAGAGTAATGTTCTGCAGCAGACTTCAGATAACAAATTCGGTTTACCTAAATATATATTTCAAACAAAGCAGCACAATAGGAGTAATGTTCTGTAGCAAACTTCAGATAACAAATTCGCTAATCCTAAATATATATTTCAAACAAAGCAGTACAACAGGACGAATGTTCTGCAGCAGACTTCAGATAACAAATTTGGTTTACCTGTTGGAGACAGAAATAGGAGGGGTCAGTTTAATCAATAACTGCTGAGGATATAGCCAATAGCGTCGGTGTAAGGTCAACATTTTTCTTAATATCTATTTTGCACTTGTGAAATCTGCACTTATGACAATCTGCTAACTACAGCCTAGTAAATGGGATGGGGGACATACAGTACATATATAGGGGTCTGGAAAGAAAATGAACTAAATGTAGAGGATTGTTAGAAAGTATATCACCCCAGGCCAATTGCACTTTTGTAACAAGCAGTACTATAAGACATATCTGACGTCCACTTTTTAAAGAAACAGTAAAGTGTTTTTGCAAGTTGTCATGTATTCATTTACTGATTGAGTTCCCACTTTTAACAGTATCTCTAATAAGCCAGTGGTGTATTGAAATGGCATGGGTGGCAACAATGTTCCAAAATTAAATTAATTTCCATCTCTCCCACATGACCACCCAACAGCGGTTATGCAACTAATTTCCTATTGATCTCTTTATATGGAGTACAGTGCATAGTATATAACAGAGTGTTAAGAAATAATACTATAGATAATAATTAGGGGTGAGCGGGTTCGGATTTCTGAAATCCGAACCCCCCCGAGCCCCCCCGATCCGAGTCCGATCCGAGTCAGGCTCGACTTTTCCCGCCTGACTCGGATCTGAAATCGAGGCAAAACGTCATCATCCCGCCTTCCGAGTCTCGCGGGTTTTGGATCCTATATAAGGTACCCGCATCGGCGCCATTTTCTCACTCGGCTGTGGACAGTGAAGAGGGAGGGTGGGAGTTAGGGCTGTGTAGTGTAGTGTAGTGTAGTGCTGCTGTTGTCCACTACTTCAAAGTCCATAGGGGCTGGCTGTGTTGTGCTGTGCTGCTGTTGTTAATAGGGGCTGTGTCCACTACTTCAAAGTCCATAGGGGCTGGCTGGACTGTGTTGTGCAGTCAGTTCTCCATAGGGGCTGTGTCCACTCCAAAGTCCTGTGCAGTGTCCCAGTCCTAAAGGAGTGCTGTAGTGTTGTCCAGGGGGTGCTCTGTCCATCAGGGGTGCTCCCCACAAGTGCTAAAAAAATAATATATTTTCTGTGTTTGTGAATTGTGTGCGCAGTAGCCGCACGTGCATCAACAAAGTAGTGCCAAGCGTGCGCCTGTGTCATAAGTAAAGGGCCGGCTGGCTTGACCGTTAAAGGGTGCTGTAACCCCCGAAAGTACACTCCAGTCCAAACCAAAAAAAAATTATTTTCTGTGTTTGTGAATTGTGTGCGCAGTAGCCGCACGTGCATCAACAAAGTAGTGCCAAGCGTGCGCCTGTGTCATAAGTAAAGGGCCGGCTGGCTTGACCGTTAAGGGTGCTGTAACCCCCGAAAGTACACTCCAGTCCAAACCAAAAAAAAAATTATTTTCTGTGTTTGTGAATTGTGTGCGCAGTAGCCGCACGTGCATCAACAAAGTAGTGCCAAGCGTGCGCCTGTGTCATAAGTAAAGGGCCGGCTGGCTTGACCGTTAAAGGGTGCTGTAACCCCCGAAAGTACACTCCAGTCCAAACCAAAAAAAAAATTATTTTCTGTGTTTGTGAATTGTGTGCGCAGTAGCCGCACGTGCATCAACAAAGTAGTGCCAAGCGTGCGCCTGTGTCATAAGTAAAGGGCCGGCTGGCTTGACCGTTAAGGGTGCTGTAACCCCCGAAAGTACACTCCAGTCCAAACCAAAAAAAAAATTATTTTCTGTGTTTGTGAATTGTGTGCGCAGTAGCCGCACGTGCATCAACAAAGTAGTGCCAAGCGTGCGCCTGTGTCATAAGTAAAGGGCCGGCTGGCTTGACCGTTAAAGGGTGCTGTAACCCCTAAAGTACACTCCAGTCCAAACCAAAAAAAAAATTATTTTCTGTGTTTGTGAATTGTGTGCGCAGTAGCCGCACGTGCATCAACAAAGTAGTGCCAAACGTGCGCCTGTGTCATAAGTAAAGGGCCGGCTGGCTTGACCGTTAAGGGTGCTGTAACCCACGAAAGTACACTCCAGTCCAAACCAAAAAAAAAATTATTTTCTGTGTTTGTGAATTGTGTGCGCAGTAGCCGCACGTGCATCAACAAAGTAGTGCCAAGCGTGCGCCTGTGTCATAAGTAAAGGGCCGGCTGGCTTGACTGTTAAAGGGTGCTGTAACCCCCGAAAGTACACTCCAGTCCAAACCAAAAAAAAATTATTTTCTGTGTTTGTGAATTGTGTGCGCAGTAGCCGCACGTGCATCAACAAAGTAGTGCCAAGCGTGCGCCTGTGTCATAAGTAAAGGGCCGGCTGGCTTGACCGTTAAAGGGTGCTGTAACCCCCAAAGTACACTCCAGTCCAAACCAAAAAAAAAATTATTTTCTGTGTTTGTGAATTGTGTGCGCAGTAGCCGCACGTGCATCAACAAAGTAGTGCCAAGCGTGCGCCTGTGTCATAAGTAAAGGGCCGGCTGGCTTGACCGTTAAGGGTGCTGTAACCCCCGAAAGTACACTCCAGTCCAAACCAAAAAAAAAATTATTTTCTGTGTTTGTGAATTGTGTGCGCAGTAGCCGCACGTGCATCAACAAAGTAGTGCCAAACGTGCGCCTGTGTCATAAGTAAAGGGCCGGCTGGCTTGACCGTTAAAGGGTGCTGTAACCCCCAAAGTACACTCCAGTCCAAACCAAAAACAAAATTATTTTCTGTGTTTGTGAATTGTGTGCGCAGTAGCCGCACGTGCATCAACAAAGTAGTGCCAAGCGTGCGCCTGTGTCATAAGTAAAGGGCCGGCTGGCTTGACCGTTAAGGGTGCTGTAACCCCCGAAAGTACACTCCAGTCCAAACCAAAAAAAAAATTATTTTCTGTGTTTGTGAATTGTGTGCGCAGTAGCCGCACGTGCATCAACAAAGTAGTGCCAAGCGTGCGCCTGTGTCATAAGTAAAGGGCCGGCTGGCTTGACCGTTAAGGGTGCTGTAACCCCCGAAAGTACACTCCAGTCCAAACCAAAAAAAAAATTATTTTCTGTGTTTGTGAATTGTGTGCGCAGTAGCCGCACGTGCATCAACAAAGTAGTGCCAAGCGTGCGCCTGTGTCATAAGTAAAGGGCCGGCTGGCTTGACCGTTAAAGGGTGCTGTAACCCCCAAAGTACACTCCAGTCCAAATCAAAAAAAAAATTATTTTCTGTGTTTGTGAATTGTGTGCGCAGTAGCCGCACGTGCATCAACAAAGTAGTGCCAAACGTGCACCTGTGTCATAAGTAAAGGGCCGGCTGGCTTGACCGTTAAGGGTGCTGTAACCCCCGAAAGTACACTCCAGTCCAAACCAAAAAAAAAATTATTTTCTGTGTTTGTGAATTGTGTGCGCAGTAGCCGCACGTGCATCAACAAAGTAGTGCCAAGCGTGCGCCTGTGTCATAAGTAAAGGGCCGGCTGGCTTGACCGTTAAAGGGTGCTGTAACCCCCAAAGTACACTCCAGTCCAAACCAAAAAAAAAATTATTTTCTGTGTTTGTGAATTGTGTGCGCAGTAGCCGCACGTGCATCAACAAAGTAGTGCCAAGCGTGCGCCTGTGTCATAAGTAAAGGGCCGGCTGGCTTGACCATTAAAGGGTGCTGTAACCCCCAAAGTACACTCCAGTCCAAACCAAAAACAAAATTATTTTCTGTGTTTGTGAATTGTGTGCGCAGTAGCCGCACGTGCATCAACAAAGTAGTGCCGAGCGTGCGCCTGTGTCATAAGTAAAGGGCCGGCTGGCTTGACCGTTAAGGGTGCTGTAACCCCCGAAAGTACACTCCAGTCCAAACCAAAAAAAAAATTATTTTCTGTGTTTGTGAATTGTGTGCGCAGTAGCCGCACGTGCATCAACAAAGTAGTGCCAAGCGTGCGCCTGTGTCATAAGTAAAGGGCCGGCTGGCTTGACCGTTAAGGGTGCTGTAACCCCCGAAAGTACACTCCAGTTCAAACCAAAAAAAAAAATATTTTCTGTGTTTGTGAATTGTGTGCGCAGTAGCCGCACGTGCATCAACAAAGTAGTGCCAAGCGTGCGCCTGTGTCATAAGTAAAGGGCCGGCTGGCTTGACCGTTAAAGGGTGCTGTAACCCCCAAAGTACACTCCAGTCCAAATAAAAAAAAAATTATTTTCTGTGTTTGTGAATTGTGTGCGCAGTAGCCGCACGTGCATCAACAAAGTAGTGCCAAGCGTGCGCCTGTGTCATAAGTAAAGGGCCGGCTGGCTTGACCGTTAAAGGGTGCTGTAACCCCCAAAGTACACTCCAGTCCAAACCAAAAAAAAAATTATTTTCTGTGTTTGTGAATTGTGTGCGCAGTAGCCGCACGTGCATCAACAAAGTAGTGCCAAGCGTGCGCCTGTGTCATAAGTAAAGGGCCGGCTGGCTTGACCGTTAAAGGGTGCTGTAACCTCCAAAGTACACTCCAGTCCAAACCAAAAAAAAAATTATTTTCTGTGTTTGTGAATTGTGTGCGCAGTAGCCGCACGTGCATCAACAAAGTAGTGCCAAGCGTGCGCCTGTGTCATAAGTAAAGGGCCGGCTGGCTTGACCGTTAAAGGGTGCTGTAACCCCCGAATGTACACTCCAGTCCAAACCAAAAAAAAATTATTTTCTGTGTTTGTGAATTGTGTGCGCAGTAGCCGCACGTGCATCAACAAAGTAGTGCCAAGCGTGCGCCTGTGTCATAAGTAAAGGGCCGGCTGGCTTGACCGTTAAAGGGTGCTGTAACCCCCAAAGTACACTCCAGTCCAAACCAAAAAAAAAATTATTTTCTGTGTTTGTGAATTGTGTGCGCAGTAGCCGCACGTGCATCAACAAAGTAGTGCCAAGCGTGCGCCTGTGTCATAAGTAAAGGGCCGGCTGGCTTGACCGTTAAAGGGTGCTGTAACCCCCGAAAGTACACTCCAGTCCAAACCAAAAAAAAATTATTTTCTGTGTTTGTGAATTGTGTGCGCAGTAGCCGCACGTGCATCAACAAAGTAGTGCCAAGCGTGCACCTGTGTCATAAGTAAAGGGCCGGCTGGCTTGACCGTTAAGGGTGCTGTAACCCCCGAAAGTACACTCCAGTCCAAACCTAAAAAAAAATTATTTTCTGTGTTTGTGAATTGTGTGCGCAGTAGCCGCACGTGCATCAACAAAGTAGTGCCAAGCGTGCGCCTGTGTCATAAGTAAAGGGCCGGCTGGCTTGACCGTTAAAGGGTGCTGTAACCCCCAAAGTACACTCCAGTCCAAACCAAAAAAAAAATTATTTTCTGTGTTTGTGAATTGTGTGCGCAGTAGCCACACGTGCATCAACAAAGTAGTGCCAAGAGTGCGCCTGTGTCATAAGTAAAGGGCCGGCTGGCTTGACCGTTAAAGGGTGCTGTAACCCACAAAGTACACTCCAGTCCAAACCAAAAAAAAAATTATTTTCTGTGTTTAGCCGCACGTATATATCAAATCGATATAACATAAATGGAGGACCAAACTTTCTCCGATAAAAATAAAATAGAGAAAGATCAAGAACCACTTCCTCCTAATGCTGAAGCTGCTGCCACTAGTCATGACATGGACGATAACATGCCATCAACGTCGTCTGCCAAGGCCGATGCCCAATGTCATAGTAGAGGGCACATACAATCCCAAATGGCAAAGTTCAGGAAAATGACCTTGAAAAAGACATTTAAATCAGCTGAAGAGAAACGTAAACTTGCCAATATGCCATTTACGACACGGAGTGGCAAGGAACGGCTAAGGTCGATCCCTAGTATGTTCATGACTAGTGGTTCAGCTTCACATGACGATGGAAGCCCTCCTCCCACTAAAAAAATCAAAAGAGTTAAGCTGGCAAAAGCACAGCGAAGAACTGTGCTTTCTAAGAAGATATCACAAATCCCCAAGGAGAGTCCAAGTGTGGTGGTGGTTGCGATGCCTGACCTTCCCAGCACTGGACGGGAAGAGGTGGCTCTTTCCACCATTTGCACGCCCCCTGCAAGTGCTGAAAGGAGCACCCACAGTCCACTTGCTGATATGCAAATTGAAGATGTCACTGTTGAAGTACAACAGGATGAGGATACTGGTGTAGCTGGCGCTGAGGAGGAAGTTGGCGAGGAGGATTCTGATGGTGATGTGGTTTGTTTAAATCAGGCTCCGGGGGAGACAGTTGTTGTCCGTGGGATGAAAAAGCCCATCACGGTCATGCCTGGGCAGAAGACCAAACATTCCACCTCTTTGGTCTGGCAATATTTCTATCCAAATCCGGACAACTGTCTTGCCATATGTACCATATGTAAAGGTGAAATAAGTAGGGGTAGGGACGTCAACCACCTAGGAACATCCTCCCTTATACGGCACCTGCAGCGCGTTCATAAAAAGTTACTGTCAAGTTCAGAAACTTTGGCTAAGACCGTAAGCAGTCCAGGGACACCTAAATCCCGTTGTCCTGTTGTATCCAAGCGCCTGCAAACCACACCGTCAACTCCCTCCTCGTCAATTTCCTCCTTAGTCAGGATCGGAAGTAGTCCTGCAGGCCATGTCACTGGCATGACTGACTCTCCTATCCGGGATTCCTCTGGAGGATCCTGCATTGCTACGCCTACTGCTGCTGCTGCTGCTGTTGCTGCTGCTGGGAGTCGTTCATCATCCCAGAGAGGAAGTAGGAACACCACTACTTTTACTAAACAATTGACCCTCCAACAGTCCTTAGCGAGGAGGATGAAGTACGACAGCAGTCATCCTGAAGCAAAACGTATAACTGAGGCCTTGACTGCTATGTTGGTGTTAGACGTGCGTCCGGTATCCGCCATTAGTGCAGTGGGATTTAGACAATTGATGGAGGTAGTGTGTCCCCGGTTCCAAATCCCGTCTAGATTCCACTTCACTAGGCAGGCGATACCGAGACTGTACAGAAACGTCAGAAAAAGTGTCCTCAGTGTCCTGAAAAATGCCGTTGTACACAATGTCCACTTAACCACGGACATGTGGACAAGTGGAACAGGGCAGACTAAGGACTATATGACTGTGACAGCCCACTGGGTAGATGTATCACCTTACGCAGCAACAGCAGCAGCGTCACCAGTAGCAGCATCTCAGAAATGCCAGCTCGTTACAAGGCAGGCTACGCTGTGTATCACAGGTTTCAGTAAGAGGCACACCGCCGACAACCTCTTAGAGAAACTGAGGGAAATCATCGCCCAGTGGCTTACCCCACTTAGACTCTCCTGGGGATTTGTGATATCTGACAACGCCACCAATATTGTGCGGGCATTACATCTGGGCAAATTCCAGCACGTCCCATGTTTTGCTCACACAATAAACTTGGTGGTGCAGAATTTTCTGAAAAGCGACAGGGGCGTGCAGGAGACGCTTTGGGTGGCCCGAAAAATTTCTGGCCACTTTCGCCATTCAGCGACTGCGTGCCGAAGACTGGAGCGCCAGCAAACACTCTTGAACCTGCCCCGCCATCACCTGAAGCAAGAGGTTGTGACGCGGTGGAACTCAACCCTCTATATGCTTCAGAGGATGGAGGAGCAGCAAAAGGCCATACAAGCCTATACATCCACCTATGACACAGGCAAAGGAGGGGGTATGCACCTGACTCAAGCGCAGTGGAGAATGATTTCCGTGTTGTGCAAGGTTCTCCAGCCCTTCGAACTTGCCACACGAGAAGTCAGTTCAGACACAGCCAGCTTGAGTCAGGTCATTCCCCTCATCAGGCTTTTGCAGAAGCAGCTGGAGAAAGTGAAGGAGGAGCTAAGACGGAGCGATTCCGCTCGGCATGTGGGACTTGTGGATGAAGCCCTTCATTCGCTTTGCCAGGATTCCAGGGTGGTCAATCTGTTGAAATCAGACCACTACATTTTGGCCACCGTGCTTGATCCTAGGTTTAAAGCCTATGTGGTGTCTCTCTTTCCAGCCGACACAAGCCTGCAGAGGTGCAAAGACCTGCTGGTGAACACACTGTCAGCTGAAGCGGAACGTGACACGTCAACGGCTCCTTCTTCATTTTCTCCCGCAACTGGGGCTGCCAGGAAAAAACTTAGGTATCCTAAGCAACCCGCTGGCGGTGATGCAGGGCAGGCAGGACCAAGTTTGGACATCTGGTCCGGACTGAAGGACCTGGCAACAATTTCTGACATGTCTACTGTCACTGCATATGATACTGTCACCATTGACAGAATGGTGGAGGATTACATCGGTGACAGCATCCAAGTAGGCATGTCAGACAGTCCATACCTGTACTGGCAGGAAAAAGAGGCAATTTGGAGGCCCCTGTACAAGCTGGCTCTATTTTACCTGAGTTGCCCCCCCTCCAGTGTGTACTCCGAAAGAGTGTTTAGTGCAGCCGGGAACCTTGTCAGCGAAAGGCATAGGAGGTTGCTTCCACAGAATGTGGAGAAGATGATGTTCATCAAAATGAATTATCAGCTCTTCCAGGGAGACCAGCCTCCAGAAGGTACAGAGGGACCTGTGGTGGTGGATTCAAGTGGGGACGAGTTAATACTTTGTGAGGATGAGGATGTACACACTGAAGAGGATGAGGAATCGGTGGATGAGGAGGATGAGGATGACATCTTGCCTCCGTAGAGCCAGTTTGTGCAGGGACACATTAATTGCCAGCTTGTTTTGTGGGGGCCCAAACGAACCAATCATTTCAGCCACAGTTGTGTGGCAGACCCTGGCGCTGAAATGATTGATTTGTTAAAGTGTGCATGTCCTGTTTATACAACATAAGGGTGGGTGGGAGGGCCCAAGGACAATTCCATCTTGCACTTCTTTTTTTTCTTTGCATTATGTACAGTTTGGGGCCTAGTTTTTCTAACTGCCATCCTGTCTGCCACTGCAGTGTCACTCCTAGATGGGTCATGTGTTTGTGCCGCCCACTCGTGTCGCTTAGCATAGTCATCCAGCTACCTCGGTGCAACCTTTTGGACATAAAAACACTATTGTGAGGTGTGAGGTGTTCAGAATAGACTGGAAATGAGTGGAAATTAAGGTTATTGAGGTTAATAATAGCATAGGAGCAGAGAAACCAACAAATTCTGTGATTTTAGCTGTTTTTATGCTTTTTTAAAAAAAAATACAGATCCAAAACACAAAACCCAGAACCCAAAACACGGAAGGGTGGTTTTGGCAAAACCAATCCAGATCCAAAACACGAAGAAAGATCCAGATCCAAAACCAAAACACAAAACACGAAAAGTGGCCGGTGCACACCCCTAATAATAATGCATAGAATTATATTGTATCCTCATTTAGAGCATACTTGCCTCCAGGTGACTTCCAGAAAGCAGTTATTGGGAAGATCAGTGTGAGTATAATATTTAGCTAGAGATTTACACATTGATTTCTACACATTGATCTCCACACACAGGGCATGCCATACAGTTTCTAAAAATGCAGTTTCTAATATGGTATGAAACAAAATATTATAGTAATACTGTATTATATACTGTATACTGTGCCCTATATTGGAAGACAAGTGTTTATATAGCCAACTGTGATAGCTTCATATATACACATTGATCTCCTCCTCAGAGCCAGTGCAAGGGACACCCTAGGTAACATTTCACACCACCACCCCTGCACTCTCCATTTCATACTATGCCAAACATTAAGGACGCCAATTTATAATATGACACACAACGATGTCCCAAATTCATAATATACTTTATACAAAAACCCCAACTAATAGCCTACAAAGCTGAGCTCCCAAATCATACTGTGCCTCATAACACTACCTTTAATTAATAATATGTCCTGCATCGAGGGGCGGATTGCACGTTATCTTATATATAAAACATAATTACATCACTGTAAGTGGTAGCGCAGTATGTTATTCTTTTCTTATTCATAACAAATCTTGTGACACTGTAAGTGGTAGCGCAGTGTGTTATTCTTATTCATAAAAAATCTTGTGACACTGTAAATGGTAGTGCAGTGTGTTATTCTTATTCATAAAAAATCTTGTGTCACTGTAAGTGGTAGTGCAGTGTGTTATTCTTATTCATAAAACATCTTTTGACACTGTAAGTGGCAGCGCAGTGTGTTATTCTTTTCTTATTCATAAAAAATCTTGTGGCACTAACTTGTAGCGCAGTGTGTTATTCTTATTCATAAAAAATCTTGTGATACTGTAAGTGGCAGCGCACTGTGTTATTCTTATTCATAAAAAATCTTTTGACACTGTAAGTGGTAGCGCAGTGTGTTATTCTTATTCATAAAAAATCTTGTGACACTGTAAGTGGTAGTGCAGTGTGTTATTCTTTTCTTATTCATAAAAAATCTTGTGACACTGTAAGTGGTAGCACAGTGTGTTATTCTTTTCTAATTCATAAAAAATCTTGTGACACTGTAAGTGGTAGCACAGTGTGTTATTCTTTTCTTATTCATAAAAAATCTTGTGACACTGTAAGTGGTAGCGCAGTGTGTTATTTTTTTCTTATTCATAAAAAATCTTGTGACACTGTAAGTGGTAGCACAGTGTGTTATTCTTTTCTTATTCATAAAAAATCTTGTGACACTGTAAGTGGTAGTGCAGTGTGTTATTCTTATTCATAAAAAATCTTGTGACACTGTAAATGGTAGTGCAGTGTGTTATTCTTATTCATAAAAAATCTTGTGTCACTGTAAGTGGTAGTGCAGTGTGTTATTCTTATTCATAAAACATCTTGTGACACTGTAAGTGGTAGCACAGTGTGTTATTCTTTTCTTATTCATAAAAAATCTTGTGACACTAACTTGTAGTGCAGTGTGTTTTACTTATTAATAAAAAATCTTGTGACACTGTAAGTGGTAGGGCAGTGTGTTATTCTTTTCTTATTCATAAAAAATCTTGTGGCACTAACTTGTAGTGCAGTGTGTTGTTCTTATTCATGAAAAATCTTTTGACACTTTAAGTGGTAGCACAGTGTGTTATTCTTTTCTTATTCATAAAAAATCTTGTGGCACTAACTTGTAGCGCAGTGTGTTATTCTTATTCATAAAAAATCTTGTGATACTGTAAGTGGCAGTGCACTGTGTTATTCTTATTCATAAAAAATCTTTTGACACTGTAAGTGGTAGCGCAGTGTGTTATTCTTTTCTTATTCATAAAAATCTTGTGACACTGTAAGTGGTAGCACAGTGTGTTATTCTTTTCTTATTCATAAAAAATCTTGTGACACTGTAAGTGGTAGCACAGTGTGTTATTCTTTTCTTATTCATAAAAAATCTTGTGACACTGTAAGTGGTAGCGCAGTGTGTTATTCTTTTCTTATTCATAAAAAATCTTGTGACACTGTAAGTGGTAGCACAGTGTGTTATTCTTTTCTTATTCATAAAACATATTGTGACACTGTAAGTGGTAGTGCAGTGTTTTATTCTTTTCTTATTTAGAAAAAATATTGTGACACTTTAGGTCTTTAATACCGCAGTGTAATATTTAAAATTGGTACAAATTGACATGTGTGCTGTACCCCACTTCATTCATGTTTGTTGATAAGGAGAACGATCAGTTGAGAGGAGAGCAGGAACCACATACTAGTGCTGGAGCTGCTGCCAGTGCCACCAGACATGACAATACTAGTCCATCTACATCATCTACTAAAGTCGATGGGCATACAGGGCTTAAGTCAGGGCATCTAAAATCAAGAACCAATCTTTTACAGTGGTAAAGAAAAAACATCAAAGGGAAAGGTAACTGCAGAAAGGCATAAAATTGGCAATATGCCTTTCACCACACAAAGTGACAAGGAAAGGCTAAGGCCTTAGCCTTTATTAATGACTGGTGGTTCTGCCTCTTATGATGATGTACGCACAAGTGAACATGTTGACATAGAAATCGAGGATGCTTCCTGTGGAAGTGCACCAATGATGAGCAGGATATTTGTGTAGTGGATGCTAATAAGGATATTGTTGATGATTATGTTGTTTGTGTAAATCAGGCACAAGTGGAAGCAACAGTTGTAGCCCATGATAAGGAAAAGCTCATTGCCATGCCTGGGTACAAGACAAAAAAATCCTCTTCTCATGTGTGGAATTATTTCTACCCAAATCCGGACAACAATTGTCAAGCCATCTCTACTCTTTGTAAAGCCAGTGTAAGTAGAGGTAGGAACCTTAACCATCTAGGAATCTTAGGTATCCATCCAAAAAGTTTTTTCAAAATTCAGAAATTTTGGCTAAAAAGTACTAACAAGTAGTCCAGCATCAGCTAGCTCCCTACTCTCTGCTAGATCCAAGCACCTGCCATCTTCACCACCAACACCTTTATCAACAATATCATCATGAAGCGATTGGTTTGTTTGGGCCCCCACAAAACAAGCTAACAATGGGCAGCTAACAATACTGGCATTGATCTCTACTTGCACAAACTGGCTTTACAGAGGCAAGATGTTGTCACCATCATCATCCAATTCCTCACCCTCATCAGTATGTACATCATCTTCACACAATATTAATTTGTCCCTGCTGGAATCCACCATTACAGGTGCCTCTATAATGTTTGGATGTAATTGGCATAGAATTTGTAGTTCATTTTGATGGACATCATCTTTACCACACTTTGAGGAAGTAGCCACCTATGCTGATCGCTGACAAGGTTCCTGGCTGTGCTGATAACTCTTTTTGAGTACACACTGGAGGGTGGGCAGCTCAAGTAAAGCAAAGCCAGTTTGTGCAAGGGCCTCCAAATTGCCTTTTTTCCTGCCAGTAGTCAAATGGACTGTCTGACATGCCTTTTTGCCATTGGACACAATCATTAAAAAAATTAAAATAGTCCTCAACCATTCTTTGAATGGTGACTATATCAGATGGAGTCATGGTAGAGGTCTCATTAATTGAAGGCAATTCCTTTAGACCTGACCAAATGTCAAAACTTGGTTGTGTTGACTCATCTGCATCACCAGTGAGTCTTTTGGGAAAGTTTAGTTTTTCTCAGCAGATGCATTTGCTGGAGAAACTGAAGGAGAAGCCATTGCTGCATCACTGACAATTTGCTTACCAACAGCTGTTTGCATCTCTTCATATCTGTGTCCGTTGGGAAGTAAGACACAACATATAACTTAAACCTTAAATCTTGTGTTTTCTCTGTGGTTAAGTGGTCAGTGGGTACAATGGAATTTTGGAGGCCACTAATTAAGTTTTTTCAATATCCCTGTACAGACTGGAAATTGCTGTTCTAGTAAAGTGGAATCTTGATGAGATTTGGTAGTGGGGACACAGGACCTCAATTAACTTTCTAAAACCCACTGAATTATTGGTGGATATTGGATGCACATCTAATTCCAGCATAGATGTTATGGTGTCAGTGATCCGCTGTGCAACTGGGTGACTGCTGTCATATTTGCTACACCTTGCAAAGTATTGTTTAACAGTCAATTGTTTTTTAAAGTACTACTACTAGTAGTACTTTTGGACCCCCTGGTCCCCTTCTGGGATGAAAATCCACTCCCAGCAGCAGATATAGCAGTCAAGGATTCTTCTGGGGCAGGGACTGATGTGAATGATTTTAATATTTTTTGTAAATGCCTCCCCTCCTCCCTCATAAATTTGCTTTGGAACCAAAAAATGAAATTAAATTTACTACTAATCAAATCTTCATTTCCCTGCCTTCAACCACATACATATTCCAACTCCCTCAGGCCTCTTGAATAATAAAAACATTTGTTTCCTGATGTGCCATGTTGGAAGTTGAAGTGCCACAACTGCTGCAATCCTTGACATGTGGTTGCTGAATTCCAGAAATGTTTATGGCCACAGACAGCATCTCCTCCATGCCCCTGTAATTTGAAAAATATTCTGAACTACCAAGCTGATTTTCTGGGCAAAGCATGTGACATATTGTTCACCCATTCTCTCCCCTCCTCCCTCATAAATTTGCTCCAGAATCAAAATTTTTTATTACATTTACTACCAATCAACCCTTCCTGTCCCTGACATCAACTACATACATATTCCATCTTCTTCAGGCCTCTTGATTAATCAAAACACATGTTTCCTTATGTGCCATGTTGGAAGTCAAACTGCCTCATGTTTGGATTCTTTATCAAGGTTATAAAGACTCCATGCAAGAGTCAAAACACACGTTGATGCCTATGATTTTGAAGCTATTATACAGGAGGTGGGGACACTTTTTTGCTGCTGTAGAACTACATGTTCCTGTTCCCAGGAAGTGCTGGACTTCTATTTTGCGACATCAGGTGTAAAATTATTACACCCACCATATCTGGAGCCTAACGCATTCATCATTACCTCCATCATAACATTGTGGGATTGCAATAAGCTCCTCTGCCTTGAATAAAAGCTACAAGAGGACTTTTTAGGATCTGGACGTATTTGATTCCTAATATTTGGAATAGAACTGCATTGTTTTAATGGTGTTAATATTTAAGTTGTTATAGGTCTATACACTTTAGACTGATATTTTCCACCTAAGACTATATTGTTCTTATTTGCGCTTAGTGTCATTTGTTTTATTTCATATGCAATTTTGTGGGGTATTTATAGGGATTACCCTTTGATACTGATATAGCGGCATTTCTGAAGCGCAGGTCCCTATTTATTATTCGTCATGAAGCTGCCCACTGTGAGAACACTCCCTGGTTACTGATGGTCATGGTACACCAGGGAGCTTCCAGATTACTTCCCTATCTGCATGCCTGCCGAGAGCTGGGACAGGCGCCAGCAAACAATATGGCATCCAGTGCTAAGAGGAGGGTTCTGCCCCAGGAACAGCACATGGAGGAAGATGAGGGTTGGGATTCTGATGACAGAGGATGAGGAGTCTGGGCAGATGCGTACCTTATAGCGCAGACAAAAGGGAGTCTTGTGGAGCACTTACTGTGATTAAATACTTTGATTTTTGAATTTCAATTTTTTTTTAAATAACTCAAATGATACATGATATCAAATTTCTGATTGGTATATTCGGATTCTACGCACAGATTACATAAGAATTGATGTCTATCATGTCAGGTGCAAAATGTCTGTTGAGTAGTGTGATCACGCTGACATACGCTGACCGAGGGGTTACCCATAGTGATACCCCATGTCAGGACATCTTTAGGGGGGTCCCAGGCATATTTCCTGAAAATTCCCGTTTTTTCCTTAAATGGGCTCAAGGGTCATTTTTTGAAAAACAGGGATAATTTTTCTAAGCACTATAGCAAGTGAAAAAAAAAGCAGAATAGGGGTTTGGGGGTGTAGGCTTATAAAAAATAGCCTGTAATTTTGGGAATGTCCCCTTAAAAGGAAATGTCCAAAAAAAAATGTCCTACAAAAAATCGGGACACCCTTAAAAAATTAATTTGGGTTTAAAAAAAAAAATAGGGACACCCCAAAAAATTAATTTAAAAATTGGGGTGAAAAAAAAAATGGTAAAAATTGTTTAACAATAGGGAAATAGGTTCAGGGCTATTCTGCAAGTATGCGGCAGGTGTTTTGAAGAATAGAATTATAGTGGCAAGTGTACAAATGGAGAATTTTTAAAAACTTACTTTAGGGACTTAAAAATATGCTAGTACCCATTTTCATGTACCCCAAATTTGATGGGACCACTTAAAAAAATGAAAAAAATAACCTAAGTGCTCTTCTGCAACACTTCTTCAATGTCGGGAAAAATACACCTGCTGCGGCTATTTAAATCCCCGACTTTCATTTAAAGGCTAAAACGGGGGTACCCATAGTGATCCCCCATGATTTTACAACTTTAGGGGGGTCTTACAAATTTTTTATGGAAAAAATCGTAACTTTACGCAAATCCCGTTTTTGACGATTTCAAATTGAATACGGGGATACGCGGAAGCGCGCCCGATACTTTAACGCAGAAAAAAACTCCGATATGAAACGTAAACTTCGGCAGTGAAGTTAACGTTTCATATTGAATACCCCTGTAAGTCTTTGTTTTTACATCAAGTTCTCCAGTAATAACTTTATTTTTCAACACAGTGGTTAGGCATAGAGCCATCTGCCTTGTGTGCAGACATACTTTGTACATAGAAGACATTTTTAGCTGTCTGCATATTAGCCGCCATTGCCATGCTCTTACAGTAAAATTTTTGCCAGCTAGAACACAAAAAATAAAAAAATTATAATAGTGGTAGTAATATTAGTGTACAAGTACTTCAGCAGTCGTAAGTATCTTTGTCTTGAGTGGCAGAATACCCTGGTACTGACCCAAAATGTTAAACTTATTTTTATTTAATTTGCATTCAGGTCATGTAATAGAAAACTTTTATGTGATTCTCTCTAATACAACATTTACACCACAGCTAAAATCCGGGTTATTACCGGGTTAACCCGGGTTACTGATAGGTGTAAAAGGGCCAGGGTTGGATTCCCTGACCCAGCAATCCAACCCGGGTAGTTTGAATGGTTTAACACGGGAACGACACCTGTAACCCTGCAGTGAAAACATGTAACCCGGGTCGTCCGACCAGTTCCACTGCACCCGTGTGCAGTGTGAGCAGTGCTGACCCAAGAATAACCAGTATTAGCGCCGCGGTCTGAAGGGGATCTGTTCTGGGTCTGATCCAGTTTGGAACCTTGTTCCAAATACCGGGTCAGACCCGGGACTTTAGTGTAAAAGAGGTATTATATTACTTTCATACAATAAGTGCAATGACTTAAATATGCATCAATGTTTAATTGACTACTTGTACTAATTAACTGTGATACAAATTAGTTGATCTTTACTCGTTAAAGTTAATTTATGAATGTAAAAATCACACAGGAGTGCAAAGGTTTTCTGCATATTCTGCAATTCATAATGTGTCCAGTTATCCGCTTAGCAAATTCACATTTGCACACCCAGAAGCTGTTCTGCAATCCTCAAGTCCTATTTGTGTTGGAGAAATTGCATTGTACCCCACAGCTAAATGTGGAATGTCCGATTAAAAGCAACTTCTTCTCCACTGGGATCACATTTGAATAGTCTTGTTCAGTATAAGTAAATCACTTTTGGTATGGAATTTCCCTAGTTCACCCGGTTTCTTACATTAGAAAAATTTGCTCTTCAGATGCTGCAATCTAGGCCTGCAAATCTATACACTTCCATGGCTACAATTAAGCAAAAATAAGAACATAACATCTCAAATGGGATTTCCTTTGTGCCATTGCAATTTTGTAAATGATCTAGAAAAAAAATCTGTCCTTAAATTTGCACCACTATACACCCACCTCTTCATTTCAGAGTAGTCATAGGAGTGTTGCTGACTTGCTGAAACAAGTATACTAAAATGTTATATAAAACAATTCAAGAGGAGAACATTGCAGCTGAGATTGCTGCTACATGAGAACAACATACAACAAATGATCTACTGAAGAAGCCATCCCACGTGACTGGGAAACGCATTGAGGACACAGGCAGCCGCAGCTCTTTATACAGCACAGTTACTGCTACTTGATCATCAGTCTGCCCACCATCGTATGTTATAAGTAGAGATGAGCGGTTCGGATTCTGTGGAATCCGAACCGCTCCGGACACTGGGGATCCGAGTCCACCAGAACGCTGGTGTTCCCCGCCTGACTCGGATCCCCGTTCGAGGCCAGGCCGCAGGTCACTGATGTAGGATTCTCGCGAGAGAATCTGACGTCAGGGCTCCTCTAGTGTAGGGCAGACCGCTGTGATAGCGGTCTGCCCTACACAAACACACAACCACCAACGGCAGCTGTGTGTTTGTAATAGCAGCCATTGAGGGTCAGGCAGACTCTCATTGGCTGCTGTATGGAGGGAGCCGGCTGGAGCTCACTCATGAGCACCGTCTTCCGGCTCCCTCCTCAGTGCGTGACAGCAGAGCAGAACGGACGGCGTCGGGAGCGAGGATTCAGGTAAGTTTTCTATTTTTTATGCATGTGTGTAAGGGGGCATTACTGGGGGGCATACTACTACTGGGGGCCTGCTAGTGGGGGGCATATTACTACTGGGGGCCTGCTAAGTGGGGGCCTGCTAATGGGGGTTATACTACAACTAGGGGCCTGCTACGTGGGGGCACTACTACTACTACTGGGGCCTGCTAGTGGGGGACATATTACTACTGGGGGCCTGCTAAGGGGGGGCATATTACTACTGGGGGCCTGCCAAGGGGGGCATATTACTACTGGGGGCCTGCCAAGAGGGAGCATATTACTACTGGGGGCCTGCTAAGGGGGGGCATATTATTACTGGGGGCCTGCCAAGGGGGGCATATTACTACTGGGGGCCTGCTAGTGGGGGGCATATTACTACTGGGGGCCTGCTAAGGGGGGCATATTACTACTGGAGGCCTGCTAATGGGGGCACTACTACTACTGGGGGCCTGCTAAGGGGGGCATACTACTACTGGGGGCCTGCTAATGGGGGGCATACCAAACTGGGGGCATGTTAATGGGGGCACTACTACTGGGGGCATGTTAATGGGGGCACTACTACTGGGGGCATGCTAATGGGGGCACTACTACTGGGGGCCTGCTAATGGGGGCACTACTACTGGGGGCCTGCTAATGGGGGCTCTGCTACTGGGGGGCATACTACTGGGGGACATGCTAATGGGGGCATACTACTGGGGGCACTGCATAGGGGGCCCTACTACGAAGGGGTCTGCATAGGGGGCACCACTACTGGGTCAATTGTGTAAGGGACACCACTACTGGGAGCATTGTATAAGGGGCATTACTACTGTGGGTTTTGTGTATAAGGGTCACTACTGTGGGCATTGTGTAAAAGGGTCACTACTGTGGGCATTGTGTAAAAGGGGCACTACTATGGGTATTGTGTAAAAGGGTCACTACTGTGGGCATTGTGTAACAGGGGCACTACTGTGGGCATTGTGTAAAAGGGGCACTGCTGTGTGTCGTAACATAAAAAAGAGACACTACTTTATTGTGTAATGTGAATCAGGGGCACTATGTGTGGTGTAATGTGAATAAGATTGTGCACTGTGACTCCTTGGGCCGTAGCCCACTATGTAACAAGTACTGTGATTCTGCTGGCCGTACCCCACTGGGTGGGTGCACTACTTTTCATTTCTGCCACTGCTGTGTGGCAATGTGTCATAGATGTGCTTTAAATTGTGGTGTCTGTCCGCTGCGCCGCTGCTTTGTCGCTTAGTAACCAGTCAGCTCACTGCAACCTTTGACCAATAATGTTGAAAACAATATTATAAGCTGTGGGGTGTTCTAAATTGACTATAAAGGACTGGAAATTAATGTTATTGAGGTTAATGATACTCTAAGAAGAAAAAAAGGACCAATTTATGTGGTTTTAGCATTTTTTTGTAAATTTTTGTAAAAAAAATCCAAATCCAAATCCAAAGCCAGTCACCGCAGTTTGGCAAATCCAAATCCAAAGCCGGATGATGAATTAGAACCAAATCCAAATCCGTCAAAAATGGTCTGGTGCACATCCCTAGTTATAAGCTGCATCTCTATTTATAGATACAGGCAAGCGCAGCTCCCAACAGAAGCATGGCTACAGCATATCGCTTCACAGTTTGTCCACATTGTGGTTACAGTTACATCCGGAGACTGATGTCAGCGGGCTACCATTCATATTTAGCTGTAAGCATAATACACCCAGCACCAACACTAGTTATTGCTCCAGGATTACCCTCATAATAGCTGTATTAGGGCAGAGGCTAATTCCTCAGTTACCTTTCTTTATCACACTGACTCTTCTTATCCCATGTTCCTGAAAGTGTTTGCAAGGATAAATGCAGTTCTGTCCCAAGCAGGGGTAATTTATGAAAGAAGTGGTCCCATCTGCAGTCTCCATGTTTGTCTCCCTTCTCCAGCCAGCACAGTCATTGAGTAGAATCTGGTACTGTGCAATAACCTACTGTGCTTGTCCAGATAGTGCCAGAACCATTTTCCCGGTGATTTCTCTACTGCACCTGCACAGATCCCTGTTGAAATAGTACCAATGCCATTTTCCTGGTGATTTCTGCAGCGCTGGTGGAGAGTATACATTAGGTGTGCAGGGTGTGAAGTGTGGGCCACTAGGGACCCAGGAGTATGTGTGCACTGCACAACCTGCCCCCGTTATAAATATGCTCATGGTCTAAGTAATACTTGTAAATGCCTTCTTGTGGATTTTTCTCTAAAAAGTCTTCCTTAAGAAACTCCACCTGCAATCATGAACATCTGGCTCTGGAAGAATGAAGAGACCTACAGGGTAATCTCCATCTCACCACAATTTATACTTATTTCTAATATGCTCGATTTGTACAATTGCTAGACAGTCAAAAACTTTGCTGAGCACTCTTCCTTTACCAATTTAATTCCATGTTAAACTATTACTCTAGCTCCAAAAATACAGATGTTCTACGATATATATTTGATTGTAGACATGCAGAAGGACTTCAAATTTCATTTCTCTGTTTTATATTCCTCCAGGGAATGCCTTGGTGACCATTGCCAATGATCTGTGTGCCAAATGACTATCTTGTGCTCATAACTTAAGTATTAGAGCCCCTTATGCAGTGCCTCTGTAGTTGTGCCCATTATACAGTTCCCCCTGTAGTTGTGCCCATTATGCAGTGCCCCCTGTATTAGAGCCCATTGTGCTGTTGCCCTAGTAGTGCCCCTTACATAGTACCCCCAGTAGTGCCCCTTATGCTGGTCCCCCAGAAATGTCCCTAATGCTGTTCCCCCAGTAATGCCCCTCAGTTCTGGTGGAATCAGTATGATTTACGGCCGGCCACATGGCCGGCGGTTCAAATCCCGACAGCAGAAGCCCGGCAGGTTTGAAGATCCTGACTGCTAATTTAGGTAAGTACTGCTAAACTAATTCCCTACCCTAACCCTAACCCTCCTTTAGGGGTGCCTAACCCTTACCTCCCCCCCAAGTGCCTAACCATAACCCCCCTCTAAATGCCTAAACCTAACCCCCATTCCCCGCAGCCTAAACCTAAGGCTCCCGGGGTGGTGCCTAACCTCCCCCCAGGGGTGCCTAACCCTAATCCCCCCTTCCCCTAGCCTAACCCTCTGCCTAACTGCCTATCCCTAAGTCCCCCCCGGGAGCCCCAAACCTAACCATCCACCCCACGGCAGTTCGTGCACGGTGCCCAGCTTACCTTTGATCGGGATGCCGGGTGTCAGGCTCCCTGCATAGGTAAAATGACAGGCGCTGGGATTTCGACACCTGTCATTAGACCCTTGCCAGGATTAGACAGTCGGGATACCGACGGTCGGCATTTAGACCGTCAGCATCCCGACTACATACCGTACTGGTGCCCTGTGCATTACTTACCTAGCCAGCGCTGCCACATAGCTGTCTGCTGCCTGCTAGATACAGCAGGAGCACAGGCTCTTCACATCGCGGAAGACGTCACCCCCGCTCCCGCGCACTGCATTACTGGGAACATTGGCCTCTGAAGCGATCAGAGGTTTCTTTAGTCTCTGATCACTTCAGAGACCAGCATTCCAAGAAACTGCAGCAGGTTGGTCGCGATCTACCGGCGCGAGCTCCACGAGCTACAGGTAGATCGCGATCGACTTTTTGGCCGTCCCTGCTCTACAGTATGTTTTCTTGTCTAATTATTTATCAAGTAGATTTTTTAACTTAAAACTAACTACATTTTACCCCTAGAAATATTTTCAGTTTGAAGTACCAATTGTATCTAAACATTGGAAACCTTACCTTCACGGCTCTCTTCCTGCCCACTTTACCCCCTTCAATTTCCTCTGAGGATTCTATATAGGGGGGGTGAGGGGTGGCTGACTATGTCTACTGACTACAGTATGTCCTGAAAAATATTGACCCTGTCACAACCTTTTTATTTAAACATAAAGTCTATAATTTAAAAAAATTGCCTTCATTTGTTACCAGCCATATCAATCTCATAAACATGGTGGCTCAACCCAAGTACAGTACCTATATATTCTCTGGTATATATTCCTAGTATATCTTCACAGCTATTAATCAGATTATCTCCTCCTTAATGTGGAGGGGAAAAAGAGCCAGAGTTAAACTTACTATTTTATATAAGTCTTAGGTATCTTAGGGCCTAGTTTTTTCCTGATTTCAGACACTATTATGCAGTCGGGAAGCCGGCGGAACTAATCCCGACAGACGGCCACCCGACTGCTTAATCCCGGCGAGTGTGAAATGACCGGCATCTACATCTAGAGGCCTGTCATTTTACCGACGCCGGGAGAACGGTGCCCTGGCATCCCAATCGAAGTGATACCGGGCGCCGCTGCAGACAGCTGTGGGGGGGAAGGGTTAGGTTTAGGGCTCCGGGGGGGATTTAGGGTTAGGCACCCCCCGGGGAAGTTAGGGTTAGGCTAGGGGGAGGGAGGGTTAGGGATAGGCACCCCTGGGGGGGACTTAGGGTTAGGCACCCCCTGGGGGACTTAGGTTCAGGCGGCGGGGAAGGGGGGGTTAGGTTTAGACACTTAGAGGGGGGATTAGGGTTAGGGGGGGAATAGGTTATTGAATACTTACCAGGGGATGATTGGGATTTTCATCCTGTTCGGGCAGCTGCTTTTGGGATTTGAACCGCCAGCCAGGGGTCCGGCGGTAAATCATACCGATTCCTATTATGTGGTCTCTCACCTTGCCCATGTGGTGGAAAGGGTGCAGAATTTTTGGGGAAGTCCATCGATGGACTTCCTTTTGAGCAAATGGGGTCTCCTCTAACTTTCTTGCAGGTATTGTTGATTGTTACTATGACCTCCTAGGTTGCTGTGCTTATGAAACAGGGTTTTGTTGTGTGCGAATTTACACACAATCTCCTGGGGGACAGTGGTATTGATCCTGATGTCATACTCTAGTACAGTGGATACTTCACCGAGTTGGGCAAGCTTAATATCCATAATATTTGGCTTGCATATGGCACATCCTCCTCTGGACACATTTTTCAGGTTGGCCACCTTAAATCATTTGAGCAACATCAGGGGAATATTATAAATGTTTACCACTTTGCCAGGTCTTGCATGCCCAGTTGGGGACATCTCTTCCTCACTTAAGTGTTTGCTTTATAGGCTGGGTTACTAGACGTTGATCTCTCTCCATTATTCTGATCTCAACTGTCATCATCTGCCTGATGCAGTTTTGAACCTAATATTAAAGTGAATGGTGAACTTGGGTGCTCTGTCTAATAATGATTAGGAACAGATTAATAGATGTATTAGAGAAGCGGCTTCATGCTTACACTTCCAATAGATCCATTTGTAGTTGACCAATAAGGTGTACTAATAGCCAATGAGTCTATTTACTATGGGCCTCTGTGGCAATGCCATTAGTGTGAGTCATCTGAAAGCAAGTTTTGACACATGCCTCAGGTCTGCATGGGGGTATATACCTTTTGGGTTGAGGTTTGGTACTGTTTCAGGACTACTGCACCTATGGTCCACCCACTGGAAAATATAATTTTAAGTATTTATAAGTATGTGTTTCATCTAGGGGTGAGCAGGTTCAGATTTCTGAAATCTGAACCCCCCCGAGCCCCCCCGATCTGAGGCTGATCCGAGTCAGGCTCGACTTTTCCCGGCTGACTCGGATCTGAAATCGAGGCAAAACGTCATCATCCCGCCTTCCGGGTGTCGCGGGTTTTGGATTCTATATAAGGTACCCGCGTCTGCGCCATTTTCTCACTCGGCTGTGGACAATGAAGAGGGAGGGTGGGAGTTAGGGCTGGCTGGGCTGTGTAGTGTAGTGTAGGGTTGTGCTGTGCTGTGCTGTGCTGTGCTGCACTGGGCTGCTGTTGTCCATAGGGGCTGTGTCCACTCCTCCAAAGTCCATAGGGGCTGGCTGTGTTGTGCTGTGCTGCTGTTGTCCATAGGGGCTGTGTCTACTCCTCCAAAGTCCATAGGGGCTGGATGGACTGTGTTGTGCAGTCAGTTGTCCATAGGGGCTGTGTCCACTCCAAAGTCCTGTGCAGTGTCCCAGTCCTAAAGGGGTGCTGTAGTGTTGTCCAGGGGGTGCTCTGTCCATCAGGGGTGCTCTTCCCCAAGTGCAAAAAAAATAAATATTTTTTCTATGTTTGTGAATTGTGTGCGCAGTAGCCGCATGAGCATCAACAAAGTAGTGCCAAGCGTGCGCCTGTGTCATACGTAAAGGGCCGGCTGGCTTGACCGTTAAAGGGTGCTGTAACCCCCAAAGGGCACTCCAAACAAAATAAAAAAATATATTTTTTTGTGTTTGTGAATTGTGTGTGCAGTAGCTGCACGTGCATCAACAAAGTAGCGCCAAGCATGCGCCTGTGTCATAGGTAAAGGGCCGACTGGCTTGACCATTAAAGGGTGCTGTAACCCCCAAAGTGCACTCCAAACAAAATATAAAAATATATTTAATTGTGTTTGTGAATTGCGTGCGCAGTATCCGCACGTGCATCAATAAAGTAGTACCAAGCGTGCGCCTGTGTCATAAGTAAAGGGCCGGCTGGCTTCACTGTTAAAGGGTGCTGTAACCCCCAAAGTGCACTCCAAACAAAATAAAAAAATATTTTCTGTGTTTGTGAATTGTGTGCACTGTGGCTGCACATGCATCAACAAAGGAGCAGCGCCAAGAATGCGTCTGTCTGTTAAAGGGTGGTGTAACCCCCAAAGTGCACTCCAACAAAAATAAAACATTTTCTTCTGTGTTTGTGAATTGTCTGCACTGTACGTGCATCCACAATGCAGCAGCACCAAGTGTGCGTCTGTCTGTTAAAGGGTGGTGTAACCCCCAAAGTGAGCTCCACAAAGAATAAAAAATTCTTCTTTTTTTTTCTGTCTTTGTGAATTGTGTGGGCTGTAGCTGCACGTGCATCAACAAAGGAGCAGCGCCAAGCGTGTGCCTGTGGCCCATAAGTAAAAAGCCGGCTAGCTCATGTCTTAAAGGGTGGTGTAACCCACAAAGTGCACTAGTCTCCAACAAAAATAAAAAATTATTTTCTGTGTTTGTGTGCACCTTAGCCGCACGTATATATCAATATAACATAAATGGAGGACCAAACTTTCTCCGATAAAAATAAAATAGGGAAAGATCAAGAACCATTTCCTTCTAGTGCTGAAGCTGCTGCCACTAGTCATGACATAGACGATAACATGCCATCAACGTCGTCTGCCAAGACTGATGCCCAGTGTCATAGTAGAGGGCACATACAATCCCAAATGACAAAGTTCAGGAAAATGACCTTGAAAAAAACATTTAAATCATCTGAAGAGAAACGTAAATATGCCATTTACGACACGGAGTGGCAAGGAACGGCTAAGGTCTTTCCCTATGTTCATGACTAGTGGGTCAGCTTCACATGACGATGGAAGCCCTCCTCCCACTAAAAAAATCAAATGAGTTAAGCTGGCAAAAGCACAGCGAAGAACTGTACATTCTAAGAAGATATCACAAATCCCCAAGGAGAGTCCAAGTGTGGTGGCGGTTGTGATGCCTGACCTTCCCAGCTCTGAACGGGAAGAGGTGGCTTTTTCCACCATTTGCACACCCCCTGCAAGTGCTGAAAGGAGCACCCACAGTCCACTTGCTGATATGCAAATTGAAGATGCCACTGTTGAAGTACAACAGGATGAGGATACTGGTGTAGCTGGCGCTGAGGAGGAAGTTGGTGAGGAGGATACTGATGATGATGTGGTTTGTTTAGATCAGGCTCCGGGGGAGACAGTTGTTGTCCATGGGATGAAAAAGCCCATCACGGTCATGCCTGGGCAGAAGACCAAACATTCCACCTCTTTGGTCTGGCAATATTTCTATCCAAATCCGGACAACAACTGTCTTGCCATATGTACCATATGTAAAGGTGAAATAAGTAGGGGTAGGGACGTTAACCACCTAGGAACATCCTCCCTTATACGTCACCTGCAGCGCGTTCATAAAAAGTTACTGTCAAGTTCAGAAACTTTGGCTAAGACCGTAAGCAGTCCAGGGACACCTAAATCCCGTTGTCCTGTTGTATCCAAGCGCCTGCAAACCACACCGTCAACTCCCTCCTCATCAATTTTCTCCTTAGTCAGGATCGGAAGTAGTCCTGCAGGCCATATCACTGGCATGACTGACTCTCCTATCCGGGATTCCTCCGGAGGATCCTGCATTCCTACGCCTCCTGCTGCCGCTGCTGTTGTTGCTGCTGCTGGGAGTCGTTCATCATCCCAGAGAGGAAGTAGGAACACCACTGCTTTTACTAAACAATTGACCCTCCAACAGTCCTTAGCGAGGATGATGAAGTACGACAGCAGTCATCCTGAAGCAAAATGGATAACTGAGGCCTTGACTGCTATGTTGGTGTTAGACTTGCATCCGGAATCCACCATTAGTGCAGTGGGATTTAGACATTTGATGGAGGTAGTGTGTCCCTGGTTCCAAATCCCGTCTAGATTCCACTTCACTAGGCAGGCGATACCGAGACTGTACAGAAACTTCAGAAAAAGTGTCCTCAGTGTCCTGAAAAATGCGGTTGTACCCAATGTCCACTTAACCACAGACATGTGGACAAGTGGAACAGGGCAAGCTAAGGACTATATGACTGTGACAGCCCACTGGGTAGATGTATCACCTTACGCAGCAACAACAGCAACGTCACCAGTAGCAGCATCTCAGAAATGCCAGCTCGTTCCAAGGCAGGTTACGCTGTGTATCACCGGTTTCAGTAAGAGGCACACCGCCGACAACCTCTTAGAGAAACTGAGGGAAATCATCGCCCAGTGGCTTACCCCACTTAGACTCTCCTGGGGATTTGTGATATCTGACAACGCCACCAATATTGTGCGGGCATTACATTTGGGCAAATTCCAGCATGTCCCATGTTTTGCTCACACAATAAACTTGGTGGTGCAGAATTTTCTGAAAAGCGACAGGGGCGTGCAGGAGGCGCTTTGGGTGGCCCGAAAAATTTCTGGCCACTTTCGCCATTCAGCGACTGCGTGCCAAAGACTGGAGCACCAGCAAACACTCTTGAACCTGCCCCGCCATCACCTGAAGCAAGAGGTTGTGACGCGGTGGAACTCAACCCTCTATATGCTTCAGAGGATGGAGGAGCAGCAAAAGGCCATTCCAGCCTATACATCCACCTATGATATAGGCAAAGGAGGGGGTATGCACCTGACTCAAGTGCAGTGGAGAATGATTTCCGTGTTGTGCAAGGTTCTCCAGCCCTTCGAACTTGCCACACATGAAGTCAGTTCAGACACTGCCAGCTTGAGTCAGGTCATTCCCCTCATCAGGCTTTTGCAGAAGCAGCTGGAGAAAGTGAAAGAGGAGCTAAGACGGAGCGATTCCGCTCGGCATGTGGGACTTGTGGTTGAAGCCCTTCATTCGCTTTGCCAGGATTCCAGGGTGGTCAATCTGTTGAAATCAGACCACTACATTTTGGCCACCGTGCTCGATCCTAGGTTAAAAGCCTATGTGGTGTCTCTCTTTCCGGCTGACACAAGCCTGCAAAGACCTGCTGGTGAAAACACTGTCAGCTAAAGCGGAATGTGACACGTCAACATCTCCTTCTTCATTTTCTCCCGCAACTGGGGCTGCCAGGAAAAAACTTAGGTATCCTAAGCAACCCACTGGCGGTGATGCAGGGCAGGCAGGACCAAGTTTGGACATCTGGTCTGGACTGGAGGACCTGGCAACAATTTCTGACATGTCTACTGTCACTGCATATGATACTGTCACCATTGGCAGAATGGTGGAGGATTACATCGGTGACAGCATCCAAGTAGGCATGTCAGACAGTCCGTACCTGTACTGGCAAGGAAAAGAGGCAATTTGGAGGCCCCTGTACAAACTGGCTCTATTTTACCTGAGTTGCCCCCCCTCCAGTGTGTACTCCGAAAGAGTGTTTAGTGCAGCTGGGAACCTTGTCAGTGAAAGGCGTAGGAGGTTGCTTCCACAAAATGTGGAGAAGATGATGTTCATAAAATGACTTATCAACTCTTCCAGGGAGACCAGCCTCCAGAACGTACAGAGGGACCTGTGGTGGTGGATTCCAACGGGGACGAGTTAATACTTTGTGAGGATGAGGATGTACACAACACTGAAGAGGGTGAGGAATCAGTGGATGAGGAGGATGAGGACGACATCTTGCCTCCGTAGAGCCAGTTTGTGCAGGGACAGATTAATTGCCAGCTTGTTTTGTGGTGGCCCAAACGAACCAATCATTTCAGCCACAGTCGTGTGGCAGTCCCTGGTGCTGAAATGATTGGTTTGTTAAAGTGTGCATGTCCTGTTTATACAACCATAAGGGTGGGTGGGAGGGCCCAAGGACAATTCCATCTTGCACCTCTTTTTTTTCTTTGCATTATGTACTGTTCGGGGCCTAGTTTTTCAAACTGCCATCCTGTCTGCCACTGCAGTGTCACTCCTGTTTGTGCCGCCCGCTCGTATCTCTTAGCATAGTCATCCAGCTACCTCTGTGCAACCTTTTGGACATAAAAACACTATTGTGAGGTGTGAGGTGTTCAGATTAGACTGGAAATGAGTGAAAATTAAGGTTATTGAGGGTAATATTAGCATAGGAACAGAAAAACCCACAATTTCTGTGATTTTAGCTGTTTTTATGCTTTTTTTTCAAAAAAATACAGATCCAAAACACAAAACCCAGAACCCAAAACACGGAAGGGTGGTTTTGGCAAAACCAATCCAGATCCAAAACACGAAGTAAGATTCAGATCCAAAACCAAAACACGAAAAGTGGCCGGTGCACACCCCTAGTTTCATCTCTCCACATTGAGGAAGGTTGTTATTGCTAGGTCTGGCTTGCACCTGAATATCCATGCCTGACTGAGTGCTTTTCAAGGCACTGGTCAATGATAGTGTTGACAATGAAAGATACCTCTACACTAGTAGATATGCTGTTCATCTATACCAATTGATCTGGGATTATTTGTGTCAGTCACAATTTGTCTTCAATCATGATGATGCTGCTCCTTAGTGTGCCCCTTTTTGACCCTCTGCAAGGCCATGCCCTGCACATTCACCTTCCCTGTTTGGCTGCATTGGTTTTCTATATATGTTGAGTTACTTTTAATTATGTTTAAACCCCCTATCATGTAGCACCAGCATCGACCTTTGTGTTAAGCAGACATTATAAAGTTAGAGTACTGTAATAAACAGTACATAGAAGGACTGCACAAAGTACACCGTAGTCTAGTGTACAGATTAACAAAAAAATATTTTTTTTTCTGCCAAAGATTTAAGATCCATAGGTAAAACAGTAGGATACATACTTACATGGGCACTAACCCTGTATATATAAACTGAAAAATATGAATATATGAGTTGCAGCTGCCAATGAAAGAAAACTGTGTAATGTTCCCAAAAACTATAAATACAAAAAACTGGCTGCGCAATGTCAATCATTCGATTCAGCTAGTAGAAATAGTAACACGTTTTAATAACAAAATCCCTAATATAATATTAAGAACAACATACATTCATTAAACACACAAGTCTGATAAAATGTATCCACTAGGAATATGAAAGTCCCGATTCAACAATAAGTGTCTCCCTTATTGTATTGGAGACTACTTGAAAATAATCTGTAAAAAAATAGTCTGTGCACATGAAAAAAATACATATGAAAATAGTGAAATGATTATCGATTAATCTCCTTTGTGGACAGGGAAATAGTCACTCATGGGTATAAGTAGGAATATAAGATAGCGGTTGCACGATGTATATTTACCGCATCCACGTGGTGTTTCCAGGTAACTTTAACTGATGCCGCTCTGATCACCAGGTTCTGTATAGGTATAGCCTTGTTTGGATAGCCTGTATGAAATTACATGTGGTCTATCAACTCGGAAGATATTCCTAAGGACCCGGCACTCTGGTATTCTCTTGTCTGGCTAGAACGTTGAGCTGGTGTCAGGTAGGGCAGATGCCGGCTGTCGGCTATCTCGTGAGGTAGCCAGGGATCATGTAACATACACCTGACTGACAGTACAACTCATGTCAGCTTAGGTTCATCAGCATATAATGGATGTATTGGAGTCAAAATACACTCAAGCTGGTATATGATGAAAAATCCACAGCAGAGAGTATGGCCCATAATTCCTAGAAAGTGTTCCACAGAGATATATAAATGTTCCACAAAGGAGGTATAGAGCTCAACGCGTTTCCGTGCTGATAAGCGCCTTCGTCAAGAGCCTGATGAAGCACACCTCCTGTTCCTTTGTTTGGCCCTCTCTCTGCCCCACCATAACCAATTATTCGGCGTTTGGGCTTGTTTTGTTCAGTACGTCCTCTGCTTTTGTTGAGAGATTGCACTGTATGTGTGAAACAAAATGTTTTCACTGTAAAAATGAGCTCTTCTCGGAGATGGTGTACTAACAACCCTGACGATTTTTGTTATATTTGTGGTAAATATAGTGTTGCAAAAGGAAGAAAAAATATAACTGTATTCGTAAAACAAGCATATCAGGCTTATTTTGGACGTCACATAAGCCAGCAAGACAAGATTTGGGTGTCTCACAAAGTTTGTAAAATCTGCATGAACTCACTCAGCAATTGGACTAATGGAGCATACACACAGTCAGATTTTTCATCAGATTTGAACGATAACGATTTTAAAAATCGTTCAATCGTTCAAATCTGATGGAAAAATCGTTCATGTGTGCAACCATGAATGATGGACGATGAACGATGCGCGTTCACGTTTGTCAGAGAACGATATCTGACATCTGACGTGTTTGCAGTCAGATTTGTCAGATTTCGTTCATACTTCTTCAGATATCGTTCATATTATTCAAATCATTTGTTGTGTAACGATTTGAACGATTTGGACGATTTGAACGATGGACGATTTTTACTAGGTAGCCACTCCCCGGGTTCCATTTTGTGTACAACGCGACGCGGTACACCTGTCAAACAGTATCGCAGGTGTCCTAAGGCGAGCTCAGGGAGGACAGAAAACTCCCGTGGAGCAGAAGGGGAAACACATCGAGTTGCAGCTCAGCAAGCCCAAGACACTTCAAAATAAGGTAAGTTTTTTTTATTATATTTTTTTATTCCAGCAGGTCCAAACAGGGTTATGTGGGGGGGTGGCTGCAGCGTGGGCGGTAACATGGAGGGCTTGATGGACATCTAGCATGGGGTGGAGGGGTGGGATTTGGAGAGCCCAAGGGGAGCATGTGATGGGGCTCATTAAAAAGGTGGATCAGCGTGTGTGGTGGGGGGTGGGATGTAGACACCTGCGGGGCCCATGTTTTGGACGTCATCACTGGGGGCTCAGCAGGGGGGGAAGGATGAAGAGCCCAAGGGGACCATGTGTTGGGGCTCAGTAAAAGGGGGATGAGCGGGTGGGGGAATGGAGACACCTGCGGGGCCCATGTTTTTGGCCTCACTAGAGGGGGCTAAGCAGGGGGTGGGGGAAATGTAGACATACACCTGCGAGTGTTTTAGAAAACCTGGCAATGTCAATTGGAACCTGTCATGCTTCTGGAAAACCTGGCTTGTTTGTTAATTAAAATCCAATATGTTTTAGTAAACCTGGCATGTCAAACCAAATTTGCTTATTTCTTGCAAACCTGGCTTGTTTGGTATTTAAAATCCAGAATTTTTTTTTTGGAAAACCTTGCATGTCAAACCGAACTTGCTTATTTCTTGCAAACCTGGCTTGTTTGTTAATTAAAATCCAGTAGGTTTTACAAAACCTGGCATGTGAAACCGAACCTGCTTATTTCTTCCAAACCAGGCTTGTTTGGTATTTAAAATCCGATATGTTTTAGGAAACCTGGCATGTCAAACCGAACTTCCTTATTTCTTGCAAACCTGGCTTGTTTGTTATTTAAAATCCGGTATGTTTTAGAAAACCTGGCATGTCAAACCGAACTTGCTTATTTCTTGCAAACCTGGCTTGTTTGTTATTTAAAATCCGGTATGTTTTAGAAAACCTGGCATGTCAAAACGAACTTGCTTATTTCTTCCAAACCTGGCTTGTTTGGTATTTAAAATCTGGTATGTTTTAGAAAACATTGCATGTCAAACCGAACTTGCTTATTTCTTGCAAACCTGGCTTGTTTGTTATTTAAATTCCGGTATGTTTTAGAAAACATGGCATGTCAAACCAAACTTGCTTATTTCTTGCAAACCTGGCTTGTTTGTTAATAAAAATCGGGTAGGTTTTACAAAACCTGGCATGTGAAACCGAACTTGCTTATTTCTTCCAAACCAGGCTTGTTTGGTATTTAAAATTCGGTATGTTTTAGAAAACATGGCATGTCAAACCGAACTTGCTTATTTCTTGCAAACCTGGATTGTTTGTTATTTAACCACTTGCCTGGCACGGTCGTATCAGATACGACCGCACCAGGCTGGGCTTTCCCTGACATGGTCGTATCTGATACGACCAGTCAGAAATGCCCACTAGGCGGCTGTGGGAACCTAATCTTCCTGCAGCCGCCTACATCAGAGGGACCTTCTGGTCCCTCTGCAAGTGTGGCTGCCTCTCTAGCATGTACCGATCACTGCTGGCCACAGTGATCGGGCAACGTCGGCAGCCCCCCTCCCATAGAAGCAGCAGTGCTGCCTCTGTGACCCGATCACTGTGGTCAGCAGTGATCGGGCAGCCATCTCCAGCAGCCATCTCCAGCGGCTCTGGTAGCCGCCGCTGCTGCTATCTATCCGGGCCGCCAGAGGGACACCCTCCCGCTGCGGCTCCGGAACTACAGTGATCACATAGTGATCCCTGTGTGTGTGAAGGAGCAGCGGCGGCGGCTCTGGTAGCCGCCGCCGCTGCTCTGTATCTGGGCCGCCAGCGAGAGACGCTCCTGTTGCGGCTCCGGCTTTACAGTGATCACTAGGATATCACTGTGTAGGAGTGCAGCAGCAGTGGCTCTGGTAGCCGCTGCCGCTGCTATGTATCCCGGCCGCCAGTGGGAGATGCTCCTGCTGCTGCTCCGGCTCCACAGTGATCACTAGGTGATCACTGTGTAGGAGCGCAGCAGCAGCGGCTCTGGTAGCCGCCGCCACTGCTCTGTATCCGGGCCGCCAGCGGGAGACGCTCCCGCTGCGGCTCCAGCTCTACAGTGATCACTAGGTGATCACTGTGTAGGAGCAGCAGCAGCAGCTCTGGTAGCCGCGGCTGCGGCCATGTTCTCCCGGCCTCAACTCCGCCTCCCCGTCCCCATGTGCCCGATCACTGCTGGCCACAGAGATTGGGCAATAAATAATAGAACAATTATAATATTATATATATATTTATATACATATAGATATATATATGTATAAATATATATGTTTGTATATATATATATATATATTTATATATATGTGTATATATTAGGGGTGTGCACCGGCCACTTTTCGTGTTTTGTGTTTTGGTTTTGGATCTGGATCTTTCTTCGTGTTTTGGATCTGGATTGGTTTTGCCTAAACCACCCTTCCGTGTTTTGGGTTCTGGGTTTTGTGTTTTGGATCTGGATTTTTTCTTAAAAAATAAAAAAAAACGCTAAAATCACATAAAATGGGCCTTTTTTTGTTCCTACGCTATTAATAACCCCAATAACATTAATTTCCACTCATTTCCACTCTATTCTGAACACCTCACACCTCACAATATTGTTTTTAGGCCAAAAGGTTGCACCGAGGTAGCTGGATGACTATGCTAAGCGACACAAGTGGGCGGCACAAACACGTGGCCCATCTAGGAGTGGCACTGCAGTGGCAGACAGGAAGCCAATCAGCGTTATGGTGCCCATTTGCATGTAGCACGAACCCGGGAGATCCGTGCTACATGCATCTGTGTGATTGGCACAGAGCCATGACAGGTCCGTGAGACCCGTCTGTGCTGCTGTGGTAAAAAAAAAAACCTGTGTAAAAAAAGAAAAAAATGGCGTGCACCCCCCCAAAAAAGAGCAACCAGCCCCGGGCATTAGTAACCCAGTGCTGGGTGTGCTTAAATACAGGGGACAAACGACGTAGGGGTCCCCTGTACTTAAGCACAACCAGCACCGGGCTAGTCAGAACCAGCGCTGGTTGCCAACGACAAACGACGTAGGGGTCCCCCGTATTCTGCGCAACCAGCTCTGGGCTCTGATCCGGTCCTGGTTCTGGAAATACAGGGGAAAAAAATTAGTAGGGTTCCCCTGTATGTTCCAGAACCAGCACTGGACTTTTTCTAGCGGGGGGCTGATGCCACAGCCAGGGGAGCCCTTTCACCAGGCCCCCCAGCCGCAGCATCAGCCCTGACCGCTAGTCAGCCCAGGCCGGGGATCCCTGGAGAGCTGGGGACCCCCCCAATAAAGGGGTCACCCTCTCCAGGGCACCCCAGGCCCAGGCTGATAGCCCGGGGCTATCCCCGCCACCCCTGGTGGCGGTGGGTGGCGGGTTGATTGTGTGGTGTGGTGTAAATAAAGAATATCAAGCATTGTCTTTACAAGTAGAACTGCAAGTCCCAGCTAGCCTGTCCCGCATGCTGGTACTTGGAGAACCACAAGTACCAGCATGCAGGGCATTAAGGGCCCACTAGTACCTGTAGTTCACCTGTAAAAAAAATGTTTAAAAAAACACAGAACACACACATCGTGACAGTATAAGTTTATTAAACATACATACACACACACACACACATGTACACATACTCACCTATGTAGCATCGTCCACTTGTCCGGTAAAGTATCCATAGGGGACCTGTGAAAAAAAACATACTCACCATCTCCTATGCGAGGTTCTGTCCTCTTCGTTCCAAAGTAGGCATCCCCGGACTTGGCAAAGAAACAAAACAAAAACGCGATCCACGAACTTAGTACCGTTCTATAGAACGGTACTTCCCGAATGAGAGCTTAGCGGCAGGGTATCACCATGGAAACCCCGCTGCTAAGCGTTCATTGGCTGAGAGAGGTCATCTCCCGTCTCTCAGCCAATGAACGGCTCCCTCCATTGTAGTCAATGGTGGGAACCGCAGGGTAAACTTTAATAACCTTGCGGCTCCCACCATTGACTACAATGGAGGGAGCCGTTCATTGGCTGAGAGACGGGAGATGACCTCTCTCAGCCAATGAACGCTTAGCAGCGGGGTTTCCATGGTGATACCCCGCCGCTAAGCTCTCATTCGGGAAGTACCGTTCTATAGAACAGTACTAAGTTCGTGGATCGCGTTTTCGTTTTGTTTTTTTGCCAAGTCCGGGGATGCCTACTTTGGAACGAAGAGGACAGAACCTCGCAAAGGAGATGGTGAGTATGTTTTTTTTCACAGGTCCCCTATGGATACTTTACCGGACAAGTGGACGATGTTACATAGGTGAGTATGTGTACATGTGTGTGTGTGTGTATGTATGTTTAATAAACTTATACTGTCACGGTGTGTGTGTCCTGTGTTTTTTTAAACATTTTTTTTACAGGTGAACTACAGGTACTAGTGGGCCCTTAATACCCTGCATGCTGGTACTTGTGGTTCTCCAAGTACCAGCATGCGGGGCAGGCTAGCTGGGACTTGCAGTTCTACTTGTAAAGACAATGGCCCTCATTCAGAGCCACTTGCTAGCGGCAGTACGCTCGTTCCGAGCGGTGTTCGCACATCTGCGCATGCATACGGTTTTTAGTACGCATGCGCGAACCAGTCAGTGCGGCCGAAAAACATTTGCACGCAATATAGCGAGTGCCTGCTATTTTGAGTGACAGAATGAGGCGTATGTGGGTGGTAACAGGGGAAGGTGCTTGAAAACGGGGAGTGGAGATCCGTTCGCAGGCGTGCTTAAAGGTCAAAACGGGCTTTTTATAGGTGTGCATAATTAATATAGCAGCGTCAATGACCACGTCACTTGGTTTTTTTTAACTCAGAACTGCTCGCAAAAAAGCGGTTGAAAAAACCATCCACAAGAATAGCGAGCAGTTCATATCCTGTTCGATGTACTCGATTAATCTAATAAATAGCGGACATGACGTATGGTGCGAGTGGCCAGGGGGCGTTTTTAATAAATAAAAGAGCGTATGATTTGCTCGCTCGTTCAGACTTAGAGGTGTGAACAGACTGCAATGTGCGAACGGATCATTTGCATAGCCACCCCTTGTTTTTGAACGAACGATCGCAAATAGCGAACGGCTCTGAATGAGGGCCAATGTTTGATATTCTTTATTTACACCACACCACACAATCAACCCGCCACCCACCGCCACCAGGGGTGGCGGGGATAGCCCCGGGCTATCAGCCTGGGCCTGGGGTGCCCTGGAGAGGGTGACCCCTTTATTGGGGGGGTCCCCAGCTCTCCAGGGATCCCCGGCCTGGGCTGACTAGCGGTCAGGGCTGATGCTGCGGCTGGGGGGCCCGGTGAAAGGGCTCCCCTGGCTGTGGCATCAGCCCCCCGCTAGAAAAAGTCCAGTGCTAGTTCTGGAACATACAGGGGAACCCTACTAATTTTTTTCCCCTGTATTTCCAGAACCAGGACCGGATCAGAGCCCAGAGCTGGTTGCGCAGAATACGGGGGACCCCTACGTCGTTTGTCCCCCGTATTTTGGCAACCAGCGCTGGTTTTGACTAGCCCGGTGCTGGTTGTGCTTAAGTACAGGGGACCCCTACGTCATTTGTCCCCTGTATTTAAGCACACCCAGCACTGGGTCACTAATGCCCGGGGCTGGTTGCTCATTTTTGGGGGGGGGGCACGCCATTTTTTTCTTTTTTTACACATGTTTTTTTTTTTTTTTTTACCACAGCAGCACAGACGGGTCTCACGGACCCGTCAGTGCTCTGTGTCAGTCACACAGATGCATGTAGCACGGATCTCACAAGTCCGTGCTACATGCAAATGAGCACCATAATGCTGATTGGCTGAGAGCCGTGACAGACGGCTCTGTCAGCCAATCAGCACTTTGCCCATTAAAGGCAAAGGCATTTTTTTTTAAATGGCCGCTTGAGGCAAAACCTCGAGATCCGACAGCAGATCTCGAGGTTTTGCCTCGGGAGAGGGATCCGGGGCAGACAGGGAGATCCGAGCTTGGGCTCGGATCGCCCCGGATCCCCGAAGTTCGGGTGGGTTCGGTTCTCAGGGAACCGAACCCGCTCATCCCTAGTATATATATATATACGAATGTATGTATATATATATATGTATATATATGTGTATATATATATATATACACACACACGTATGTATATATATATATATGTATGTGTATATATATATATAATATATATATATATACATACACACACGTATGTGTATATATATATGTATATGTATGTGTAAATATATATGTATATATATATATCTATATATATATATATATATATATATATATATGTGTATATTATGTGATAGGATCACTGGTAAAGTGGTCTGTGGCAGGTACATTTGTCCCAGATTCCTGTCTTTTGTGTTTTAAATCCCCAGGAGAAAGTCTGCAGTGTAGCAGGCTTGAGTTTCGGTTTTTTGAAAAGCCGGTTTGGGACCTGGGGGTTGTGGGTGAGAGGAGAGGGAGGGCTCCACCCACGGCCACTCCAGGTTTTGGTTCTCGCAGCCTGGTAACAGGATTGTTAGTTTTCCACCTGAGAGTGGCCAATATAAGCCTAGTTTGTTTAGGGCTGATTGTCTCACCTGGGAGAGCAGGCAGGGAGTTTGCTCAGAGACACTTGGAAACCTAACCATGAGTGTTGTGCTGTGCTTTTGTTGCTGGCGAGGGCATTAGGCCCTGCCAGGTTCTGGTAGCGAGGGAACTACCTGTGAAGTTAGTGCCCCGACAGGGCTAGGATTTATATTTATGTTTTCTTTATGTTTCTGACATTGTACAATAAAGACTGGCGCTGACCAGCTTGTACTTGCATCCAGACTGGTGTGCTGCTTCCCTGCTGCTGTGTGTGTGTGTAAGGAAGGAGTCCTCTACCCAGGAGAGGGACCCCCTAACCTAACTGTGTCACAATATGGTGGAGAATGCGGGCACCCACACACACTGAAGTTGCAGCAAGAGGAAAACTTTCCATTTAAAAATTAAAGGGACAGACACCCAATTTGTGAGTGTGGAAATAACACTGTGTCCTTGGAGTCCCATAGAGGAGGCGTCAGCCAATGCTCAGAGATGCAAGGTTCAGCTTCCAACCTACACCCTGGGATAAAATGGAGGACATTATTAAAGCCTTGCTCCAAGCTACAGCAGCTCAGCAGGAGACAAACAAACTTCAGCAGGAATCTACCAGGGCTCAGCAGGAAGCTACAGCAGCTCAGCAGGAATCTACCAGGGCTCAGCAGGAATCCACCAGGGTGCAACTGTTGGCCTTGGAGACAGCCCAGAGGCAACAACAGGTCGCCATTGAGGAAACCTGCCAGGCCATAAGAGAGGTGGTACAGCACCTGGTCGCCCAGCCCAGAGATGTTAATACTGGTCCTCCCACCACCACTCACTCCGTACGAGCCAGTCACTTCCTCCAAAAGATGACTTCGGGTGATGATGTGGAGGCCTATCTCGCCGCATTTGAAAGAACGGCCGAAAGGGAGAGTTGGCCCAAGGAGCAGTGGGCAAGTCTGGTGGCACCGTTTTTGTCTGGGGAGCCACAAAAAGCATATTTCGACTTATGCCTGGCTGATGCCAAGGACTATAAAAAACTAAAACAGGAGATCCTAACTCGCTTGGGAGTCACCACCTTTGTTCGTGCCCAACGGGTCCACCGCTGGGAGTTCCATAAGGACAAGCCTCCACATTCACAGATGCATGACCTCGTCCATCTGTCCTCAAAATGGCTACAGCCCAAGATGCTGACGGGACCACAGATTGTGGAAAGGGTCATGATGGACCGGTACCTGCGATCATTACCTGTGACTCTGCGCAAGTGGGAGCCATGCAGACCCTAAGTCCACGGACCAGTTGGTCGAGCTGCTGGAGAGGTATGTGGCGGCTGAGGAGCTGATGAGTATGCCCCCCCGAGCCCCGATGGCGAACTCCCAGAGACACTGGTAAGACTGTTCCAGGGGAGAAGGGTGCTGGGCAGTGGAATGTACCTAAGACTGAGGGTGTAGAACCTGGAGACAGGCCTGCCAGGCCGGGAAGGTTCTTGCCCCATAAACGACTAGACATTAATATGACTCAGTGTTTCCGATGTGGTGGCTTCGGCCATATTGCCGCTAATTGTGCACTTACAACTGAACCTATGCAATGTGATACTGCTCATGTCTACAGCAGGGGGTCTTTCTTTGCACAGATAGCCTGTACGGCTGACCGGCAGGCTGAGACTGATAAGCACATGTGTGTACTCACTGTAGATGGCAACCGAGTAGAGGCACTGTTAGACTCTGGTAGCTTGGTGACACTTATAAAAGCTGAGCTGGTGAACCCCTTGAGGCATACAGGGAAAACTGTTGGTGTGACCTGCATACATGGGGATACTCGATATTATGTTACGGCCGTGGTGAACATGGAGACACCATGTGGCTCTGCTATAGTTTCTGTGGGATTGGTGCATGGTCTGGTGTACGATGCAATATTGGGGAGAGACTTTGCTCACTTCTGGAAGTTGTGGGAAAGCCGTTTTGTTCCAGAGGTGAACAACCCCGATCCATTTGAGAAGGTTGTCGATGTAGTGGAGGAGGGAGTTTCTTCTGAGTTATTCCCTTTTTCTACTATGGTTGGCGAACTAGAGAATGCGGAATGTGACGTTGGCCCGCCAACTGATGTGCCTCCCATTGAGGTGGGAAGTGTTGTTGGGCCAGGTGATCATCTGCCTGATTTAGAGGTCAGAAGAGAGGTCTTTGCCGTCGAGCAGTTGAATGACCCTACTTTGGTAAAAGCCATGGAGAATGTAAAAGTAGTTGATGGTAAACCCGTAGACCCTGATAGTCCTTTGTCCTATCCCCACATGGCAATGTGTCAGGATTTGTTATATCAGGTGACTAAGAAGGGGGAAGATGTTGTGGAACAACTAATAGTTCCCAAAGCCTACAGAAGAACAGTGTTGGATCTGGCCCATGGTCATATAACGGCAGGCCATCTAGGGGTAGAGAAAACCACTGAGCGAATAATGCAGAGGTTTTTCTGGCCCGGGCTTCATAAAGAGGTATCTGACTTTTGCGCATCCTGCCCTGAGTGTCAGTATCATGCTCCCAGGCCACATTTTAAGGGTCCACTAGTTCCATTGCCTATCATAGAGGTGCCGTTTGAAAGAATAGCGATGGATTTGGTTGGACCCTTAATGAAGTCTGCCAGGGGACACCAGTATATTCTGGTCATAATGGATTACGCTACCAGGTACCCGGAAGCGATCCCGTTGCGCAATACGTCAACCAAGACCATTGCCAGAGAGCTAGTTCATGTCTTTAGCAGGCTGGGTATACCTAAGGAGATACTAACTGACCAGGGTACACCGTTTATGTCCAAAGTCATGAAAGAGTTATGCCGCCTGTTCAAAATCGAACAGTTAAGAACTTCGGTTTATCACCCCCAAACAGATGGGCTGGTCGAGAGGTTTAACAAGACGTTAAAACACATGCTTAGGAAAGTGGTCGACAAGGATGGTAGGGATTGGGACTACTTATTGCCGTATTTATTGTTGGCCATAAGAGAAGTTCCCCAGTCCTCCACCGGGTTTTCACCCTTCGACTTGTTGTATGGGAGACACCCAAGGGGGTTACTAGACATTGCCAAAGAGACATGGGAGGGGCAGTCTAGTCCTTACAAAACGGTGATTGAGTATGTTTCTCAAATGCAGGAGAGAATTGCTGCGGTAGTGCCGATAGTGAGAGAGCACCTGGAACAGGCTCAACAGGCACAGCAGAGGGTATACAACCGCAATGCTCGGTTACGCAGCTTTGCTCCTGGGGACAGAGTGTTAGTATTGGTTCCCACTGTGGAAAAACAAACTTTTGGCTAAATGGCAAGGGCCCTTTGAAATCTTAGAAAGAGTGGGGCAGGTCAATTACAAAGTTTACCAGCCGGGGAAAAGAAAGCCGGAACAGATATACCATATAAATCTGTTAAAACCCTGGAAAGATAGAACGGTACTGTCGGCCGTCCGAGACCCTCCAGTAAGTCCAGGGCCCTTAGTTCCCGAAGTGACAGTGGCAAAAACCCTGTCGGCAATTCAACAACAAGAGGTCAAAGAGTTTCTGATTAGAAATAGGGTGCTGTTCTCTGACGTACCTCGGAAAACCTCGGTCATTAAACATGACATCATCACTGACCCAGGGGTTAAAGTTAATCTAAAGCCCTATAGGTTACCAGAAGCACAAAGAGAATCGGTGTTGAAAGAAATTAAAAATATGCTAGAGTTAGGGGTTATTGAAGAATCACATAGTGAATGGTCAAGTCCCATTGTGTTGATTCCAAAGCCCGACAGGAGTGTGCGTTTCTGCAATGACTTCCGAAAGTTGAACAGTGTTTCAAAATTCGATGCCCACCCGATGCCAAGAGTGGATGAACTGATTGAGAGACTAGGGACGGCCAGGTATTTAACCACTCTTGACCTAACCAAAGGGTATTGGCAAGTACCGTTAACCGAGAGCGCCAAACAAAAGACAGCTTTTTCAGCGCCAGAGGGCTTGTTTCAGTACAAGATGTTGCCCTTCGGGCTACATGGGGCACCTGCTACCTTCCAAAGAATGATGGACAGGGTTCTAAGGCCCCATAGACGGTAAGCGGCTGCTTATCTGGATGACGTGGTCGTTCATAGTCCTGATTGGCAGTCTCACTTACCCAGGGTGCAAGCAGTGTTGGACTCCATCTATAAGGCAGGTTTGACAGCCAACCCAAAAAAGTGTTGGCTAGGCATGGAGGAAGTAAAATATCTGGGATACACCATTGGCAGAGGCCTGATAAAGCCTCAGCTCAATAAAGTTGATGCCATACAAAACTGTCCACGGCCTCTGAATAAGAAGCAGGTGAGAGCCTTCTTGGGAATTACGGGGTACTACAGGAGGTTTATACCCAACTTTGCCACCATGGCAGTCCCACTGACTGACCTGACCAAAGGCAAACAAAAAGTCATGGTAGAATGGAGTCCTGAGGCAGAGAAAGCTTTTCAGGAGTTGAAAGTAGCGTTGTGTTCCCAACCAGTGCTGATGACTCCTAATTTTGAAAGGGAATTCATAGTACAAACCGATGCATCAGAAGTAGGTATAGGAGCGGTCCTGTCCCAGAACAAGGAGGGTGAGGAACACCCTATTTTCTATCTTAGCAGAAAGTTGAATGTACATGAGAGAAACTATGCCACAGTGGAGAAGGAGGCGTTGGCCATAAAGTGGGCGTTAGAGGCTCACAGGTACTACTTGGTCGGAAGAAAGTTCAAATTGATCACTGACCATGCCCCTCTGAAGTGGATGTCTGAAAATAAGGACAGTAATGCGAGAATTACAAGATGGTTCTTGGCGAAACAAACTTTTAAATTTCCAGCTGGCCAATGCTGACGCGTTGTCACGCGTTCATTGTTTGGGGGCTTCAGTTGTTTCGCCCCACAGGTCGAAACAAAGAGGGGGGATATGTGATAGGATCACTGGTAAAGTGGTCTGTGGCAGGTACATTTGTCCCAGATTCCTGTCTTTTGTGTTTTAAACCCCCAGGAGAAAGTCTGCAGTGTAGCAGACTTGAGTTTCGGTTTTTTGAAAAGCCGGTTTGGGACCTGGGGGTTGTGGGTGAGAGGAGAGGGAGGGCTCCACCCACGGCCACTCCAGGTTTTGGTTCTCGCAGCCTGGTAACAGGATTGTTAGTTTTCCACCTGAGAGTGGCCAATATAAGCCTAGTTTGTTTAGGGCTGATTGTCTCACCTGGGAGAGCAGGCAGGGAGTTTGCTCAGAGACACTTGGAAACCTAACCGTGAGTGTTGTGCTGTGCTTTTGCTGCTGGCGAGGGCATTAGGCCCTGCCAGGTTCTGGTAGTGAGGGAACTACCTGTGAAGTTAGTGCCCCGACAGGGCTAGGATTTATATTTATGTTTTCTTTATGTTTCTGACATTGAACAATAAAGACTGGCGCCGACCAGCTTGTACTTGCATCCAGACTGGTGTGCTGCTTCCCTGCTGCTGTGTGTGTGTGTAAGGAAGGAGTCCTCTACCCAGGAGAGGGACCCCCTAACCTAACTGTGTCACAATATATATATATATATACTGTGTGTGTGTGTGTGTGTGTGTGTGTATATATATATATATATATATATATAATGTTCGATCGATACATATATATATATATATATATCAATGGATATCGCAGAGCCTCTGATTAGGGATGGCAACTAACCATCGATGGTTTGCAAACCATTGATGGTCTGACTGAAAAACAAGTGGTTTGCCATTGCTGGTGGCAATCAATGTTGCACCATCGATGGCAACCCTCTATCGATGTTTAGGAAACATCGGCAGTTGAGGTGTACACAGATCTCCTCGACCAATCGCAAAACAATTGATGGCTTCTAACGATGGTTGAACCTTCGATGGTACAGCCATCAATGGCCATCACTACAGTATAATATAAAAATTGCTATTTTTATGGTATACTGTGTTTTTAAAAAAATATTTTTTTCAAATAAAACAGTGATGGATAATTTTAAAATTACGTTCGTGACCTAATTCAATCATAAAACCAAACCGACAATTTTGAAGCGGTTTTTGGAAAAAGAATTAGTCAGTTAAGTGGTTAAAATCCGGTAGGTTTTACAAAATCTGGCATGTCAAACCGAACTTGCTTATTTCTTGCAAACCTGGCTTGTTTGTTATTTAAAATCCGGTAGGTTTTACAAAACCTGACATGTCAAACCGATCTTGCTTATTTCTTGCAAACCTGGCTTGTTTGTTTTTAAAATCGGGTATGTTTTAGAAAACATGGCATGTCAAACCAAACTTACTTATTTCTTGCAAACCTATTTAAAATCTGGTATGTTTTAGAAAACCTGGCATGTCAAACCAAACTTGCATATTACTTGCAAACCAGGATTGTTTGTTATTTAAAATCCGGTATGTTTTAGAAAACCTGGCATGTCAAATCGAACTTGCTTATTTCTTGCAAACCTGGCTTGTTTGTTATTTAAAATCCGGTAGTTTTTACAAAACCTGGGATGTCAAACCGAACTTGCTCATTTCTTGCAAACCTGGCTTGTTTGTTATTTAAAATCTGGTATGTTTTAGAAAACCTGGCATGTCAAACCGAACTTTTTTATTTCTTGCAAACCTGGCCTGTTTGTTATTTAAATTCTTGTATGTTTTAGAAAACATGGCATGTCAAACCGAACTTGTTTATTTCTTGCAAACCTAGCTTGTTTGCTATTTAAAATCCGATAGGTTTTACAAAACCTGGCATGTCAAACAGAAATTGCTTATTTCTTGCAAACCTGGCTTGTTTGTTATTTAAAATCCGGTATGTTTTATAAAACCTGACATGTCAAACCGAATTTGCTTATTTCTTGCTAACCTAGCTTGTTTGTTATTTAAAATCCAGTAGGTTTTAGAAAACATGGCATGTCAAACCGAACTTGTTTATTTCTTGCAAACCTGGCTTGTTTGCTATTTAAAATCCGGTAGGTTTTACAAAACCTGGCTTGTCAAACCGAACTTGCTTAGTTCTTGCAAACCTGGCTTGTTTGTTATTTAAAATCCGGTATGTTTTAGAAAACCTGGCATGTCAAACCGAACTTGCTTATTTCTTCCAAACCAGGCTTGTTTGGTTCTTAAAATTCGGAATGTATTAGAAAACATGGCATGTCAAACCGAACTTGCTTATTTCTTGCAAACCTGGCTTGTTTGTTATTTAAATTCCGGTAGGTTTTACAAAACCTGACATGTCAAACCGAACCTGCTTTTTTCTTCCAAACCTGGCTTGTTTGGTATTTAAAATCCGATATGTTTTAGAAAACATGCCATGTCAAACCGAACTTGCTTATTTCTTGCAAACCTGGCTTGTTTGCTATTTAAAATAAGGTATGTTTTAGAAAACTTGGCATGTCAAACCGAACTTGCTTATTTCTTGCAAACCTGGCTTGTTTCTTATTTAAAATCCGGTAGGTTTTACAAAACCTGGCTTGTCAAACCGAACTTGCTTAGTTCTTGCAAACCTGGCTTGCTTGTTATTTAAAATCCGGTATGTTTTAGAAAACCTGGCATGTCAAACCAAACTTGCTTATTTCTTCCAAACCAGGCTTGTTTGGTTCTAAAAATTAGGTATGTTTTAGAAAACCTGGCATGTCAAACCGAAGTTTCTTATTTCTTGCAAACCTGGCTTGTTTGTTATTTAAAATCCGGTATGTTTTAGAAAACCTGGCATGTCAAACTGAGCTTGCTTATTTCTTGCAAACCTGGCTTGTTTGTTATTTAAATTCCGGTAGGTTTTACAAAACCTGACATATCAAACCGAACCTGCCTATTATTTCCAAACCTGGCTTGTTTGGTATTTAAAATCCGGTATGTTTTAGAAAACATGGCATGTCAAACCAAACTTGCTTATTTCTTGCTAACCTGGCTTGTTTGCTATTTAAAATAAGGTATGTTTTAGAAAACCTGGCATGTCAAACTGAACTTGATTATTTCTTGCAAACCTTGCTTGTTTGTTATTTAAATTCCGGTATGTTTTAGAAAACCTGGCATGTCAAACCGAACTTGCTTATTTCTTCCAAACCTGGCTTGTTTGGTATTTAAAATCCGGTATGTTTTAGAAAACATGGCATGTCAAAACAAACTTGCTTATTTCTTGCAAACCTGGCTTGTTTGTTATTTAAAATCCGATATGTGTTAGAAAACCTGGCATGTCAAACCGAACTTGTTTATTTCTTGCAAACCTGGCCTGTTTGTTATTTAAATTCTTGTATGTTTTAGAAAACGTGGCATGTCAAACCGAACTTGTTTATTTCTTGCAAACCTGCCTTGTTTGTTCTTTAAAATCCGGTATGATTTACAAAACCTGGCATGTCAAACCGAACTTGCTTATTTCTTGCAAACCTGGCTTGTTTGTTATTTAAAATCCGGTAGGTTTTAGAAAACATGGCATGTCAAACCAAACTTCTTTATTTCTTGCAAACCTGGCTTGTTTGTTATTTAAAATCCGGTAGGTTTTACAAAACCTGGCTTGTCAAACCGAACTTGCTTAGTTCCTGCAAACCTGGCTTGTTTGTTATTTAAAATCCGGTATGTTTTAAAAAACCTGGCATGTCAAACCGAACTTGCTTATTTCTTCCAAACCAGGCATGTTTGGTTCTTAAAATTCGGTATGTTTTAGAAAACATGGCATGTCAAACCGAACTTGCTTATTTCTTGCAAACCTGGACTGTTTGATATCTAAAATCTGGTATGTTTTAGAAAACCTGGCATGTCAAACCGAGCTTGCTTATTTCTTGCAAACCTGGCTTGTTTGTTATTTAAATTCTGGTAGGTTTTACAAAACCTGACATGTCAAACCGAACCTGCTTATTTCTTCCAAACCTGGCTTGTTTGGTATTTAAAATCCGGTATGTTTTAGAAAACATGGCATGTCAAACCAAACTTGCTTATTTCTTGCAAACCTGACATGTTTGCTATTTAAAATCCGGTATGTTTTAGAAAACATGGCATGTCAAACCAAGCTTGCTTATTTCTTGCAAACCTGGCTTGTTTGTTATTTAAATTCCGGTAGGTTTTACAAAACCTGACATGTCAAACCGAACCTGCTTATTTCTTCCAAACCTGGCTTGTTTTGTATTTAAAATCCGGTATGTTTTAGAAAACATGGCATGTCAAACCAAACTTGCTTATTTCTTGCAAACCTGGCTTGTTTGCTTTTTAAAATCAGGTATGTTTTAGAAAACCTGGCATGTCAAACCAAACTTGCTTATTTCTTCCAAACCAGGCTTGTTTGGTTCTAAAAATTAGGTATGTTTTAGAAAACCTGGCATGTCAAACCGAAGTTTCTTATTTCTTGCAAACCTGGCTTGTTTGTTATTTAAAATCCGGTAGGTTTTAGAAAACCTGGCATGTCAAACCGAGCTTGCTTATTTCTTGCAAACCTGGCTTGTTTGTTATTTAAATTCCGGTAGGTTTTACAAAACCTGACATATCAAACCGAACCTGCCTATTATTTCCAAACCTGGCTTGTTTGGTATTTAAAATCCGGTATGTTTTAGAAAACATGGCATGTCAAACCAAACTTGCTTATTTCTTGCTAACCTGGCTTGTTTGCTATTTAAAATAAGGTATGTTTTAGAAAACCTGGCATGTCAAACTGAACTTGATTATTTCTTGCAAACCTTGCTTGTTTGTTATTTAAATTCCGGTATGTTTTAGAAAACCTGGCATGTCAAACCGAACTTGCTTATTTCTTCCAAACCTGGCTTGTTTGGTATTTAAAATCCGGTATGTTTTAGAAAACATGGCATGTCAAACCAAACTTGCTTATTTCTTGCAAACCTGGCTTGTTTGTTAATTAAAATCTGGTAGGTTTTAGAAAACCTGGCATGTCAAACCGAACTTGCTTATTTCTTCCAAACCAGGCTTGTTTGGTATTTAAAATTCGGTATATTTTAGAAAACATGCCATGTCAAACCAAACTTGCTTATTTCTTGCAAACCTGGCTTGTTTGTTATTTAAAATCCGATATGTGTTAGAAAACCTGGCATGTCAAACCGAACTTGTTTCTTTCATGCAAACCTGGCCTGTTTGTTATTTAAATTCTTGTATGTTTTAGAAAACGTGGCATGTCAAACCGAATTTGTTTATTTCTTGCAAACCTGCCTTGTTTGTTCTTTAAAATCCGGTATGATTTACAAAACCTGGCATGTCAAACCGAACTTGCTTATTTCTTGCAAACCTGGCTTGTTTGTTATTTAAAATCCGGTAGGTTTTAGAAAACATGGCATGTCAAACCAAACTTCTTTATTTCTTGCAAACCTGGCTTGTTTGTTATTTAAAATCCGGTAGGTTTTACAAAACCTGGCTTGTCAAACCGAACTTGCTTAGTTCCTGCAAACCTGGCTTGTTTGTTATTTAAAATCCAGTAGGTTTTACAAAACCTGGCTTGTCAAACCGAACTTGCTTAGTTCCTGCAAACCTGGCTTGTTTGTTATTTAAAATCCGGTATGTTTTAAAAAACCTGGCATGTCAAACCGAACTTGCTTATTTCTTCCAAACCAGGCATGTTTGGTTCTTAAAATTCGTATGTTTTAGAAAACCTGGCATGTCAAACCGAGCTTGCTTATTTCTTGCAAACCTGGCTTGTTTGTTATTTAAATTCTGGTAGGTTTTACAAAACCTGACATGTCAAACCGAACCTGCTTATTTCTTCCAAACCTGGCTTGTTTGGTATTTAAAATCCGGTATGTTTTAGAAAACATGGCATGTCAAACCAAACTTGCTTATTTCTTGCAAACCTGGCATGTTTGCTATTTAAAATCCGGTATGTTTTAGAAAACATGGCATGTCAAACCAAGCTTGCTTATTTCTTGCAAACCTGGCTTGTTTGTTATTTAAATTCCGGTAGGTTTTACAAAACCTGACATGTCAAACCGAACCTGCTTATTTCTTCCAAACCTGGCTTGTTTTGTATTTAAAATCCGGTATGTTTTAGAAAACATGGCATGTCAAACCAAACTTGCTTATTTCTTGCAAACCTGGCTTGTTTGCTTTTTAAAATCAGGTATGTTTTAGAAATCCTGGCATGTCAAACCAAACTTGCTTATTTCTTCCAAACCAGGCTTGTTTGGTTCTAAAAATTAGGTATGTTTTAGAAAACCTGGCATGTCAAACGGAAGTTTCTTATTTCTTGCAAACCTGGCTTGTTTGTTATTTAAAATCCGGTATGTTTTAGAAAACCTGGCATGTCAAACCGAGCTTGCTTATTTCTTGCAAACCTGGCTTGTTTGTTATTTAAATTCCGGTAGGATTTACAAAACCTGACATATCAAACCGAACCTGCCTATTATTTCCAAACGTGGCTTGTTTGGTATTTAAAATCCGGTATGTTTTAGAAAACATGGCATGTCAAACCAAACTTGCTTATTTCTTGGTAACCTGGCTTGTTTGCTATTTAAAATAAGGTATGTTTTAGAAAACCTGGCATGTCAAACTGAACTTGATTATTTCTTGCAAACCTGGCTTGTTTGTTATTTAAATTCCGGTATGTTTTAGAAAACCTGGCATGTCAAACCGAAATTGCTTATTTCTTCCAAACCTGGCTTGTTTGGTATTTAAAATCCGGTATGTTTTAGAAAACATGGCATGTCAAACCAAACTTGCTTATTTCTTGCAAACCTGGCTTGTTTGTTAATTAAAATCTGGTAGGTTTTAGAAAACCTGGCATGTCAAACCGAACTTGCTTATTTCTTCCAAACCAGGCTTGTTTGGTATTTAAAATACGGTATATTTTAGAAAACATGGCATGTCAAACCAAACTTGCTTATTTCTTGCAAACCTGGCATGTTTGTTATTTAAAATCTGATATGTGTTAGAAAACCTGGCATGTCAAACCGAACTTGTTTATTTCTTGCAAACCTGGCCTGTTTGTTATTTAAATTCTTGTATGTTTTAGAAAACGTGGCATGTCAAACCGAACTTGTTTATTTCTTGCAAACCTGCCTTGTTTGTTCTTTAAAATCCGGTATGATTTACAAAACCTGGCATGTCAAACCGAACTTGCTTATTTCTTGCAAACCTGGCTTGTTTGTTATTTAAAATCCGGTAGGTTTTAGAAAACATGGCATGTCAAACCAAACTTCTTTATTTCTTGCAAACCTGGCTTGTTTGTTATTTAAAATCCGGTAGGTTTTACAAAACCTGGCTTGTCAAACCGAACTTGCTTAGTTCCTGCAAACCTGGCTTGTTTGTTATTTAAAATCCGGTATGTTTTAAAAAACCTGGCATGTCAAACCGAACTTGCTTATTTCTTCCAAACCAGGCATGTTTGGTTCTTAAAATTCGGTATGTTTTAGAAAACATGGCATGTCAAACCGAACTTGCTTATTTCTTGCAAACCTGGACTGTTTGATATCTAAAATCTGGTATGTTTTAGAAAACCTGACATGTCAAACCGAACCTGCTTATTTCTTCCAAACCTGGCTTGTTTGGTATTTAAAATCCGGTATGTTTTAGAAAACATGGCATGTCAAACCAAACTTGCTTATTTCTTGCAAACCTGGCTTGTTTGCTTTTTAAAATCAGGTATGTTTTAGAAATCCTGGCATGTCAAACCAAACTTGCTTATTTCTTCCAAACCAGGCTTGTTTGGTTCTAAAAATTAGGTATGTTTTAGAAAACCTGGCATGTCAAACCGAAGTTTCTTATTTCTTGCAAACCTGGCTTGTTTGTTATTTAAAATCCGGTATGTTTTAGAAAACCTGGCATGTCAAACCGAGCTTGCTTATTTCTTGCAAACCTGGCTTGGTTGTTATTTAAATTCCGGTAGGTTTTACAAAACCTGACAAATCAAACCGAACCTGCCTATTATTTCCAAACGTGGCTTGTTTGGTATTTAAAATCCGGTATGTTTTAGAAAACATGGCATGTCAAACCAAACTTGCTTATTTCTTGGTAACCTGGCTTGTTTGCTATTTAAAATAAGGTATGTTTTAGAAAACCTGGCATGTCAAACTGAACTTGATTATTTCTTGCAAACCTGGCTTGTTTGTTATTTAAATTCCGGTATGTTTTAGAAAACCTGGCATGTCAAACCGAAATTGCTTATTTCTTCCAAACCTGGCTTGTTTGGTATTTAAAATCCGGTATGTTTTAGAAAACATGGCATGTCAAACCAAACTTGCTTATTTCTTGCAAACCTGGCTTGTTTGTTAATTAAAATCTGGTAGGTTTTAGAAAACCTGGCATGTCAAACCGAACTTGCTTATTTCTTCCAAACCAGGCTTGTTTGGTATTTAAAATACGGTATATTTTAGAAAACATGGCATGTCAAACCAAACTTGCTTATTTCTTGCAAACCTGGCATGTTTGTTATTTAAAATCTGATATGTGTTAGAAAACCTGGCATGTCAAACCGAACTTGTTTATTTCTTGCAAACCTGGCCTGTTTGTTATTTAAATTCTTGTATGTTTTAGAAAACGTGGCATGTCAAACCGAACTTGTTTATTTCTTGCAAACCTGGCTTGTTTGTTCTTTAAAATCCGGTATGATTTACAAAACCTGGCATGTCAAACCGAACTTGCTTATTTCTTGCAAACCTGGCTTGTTTGTTATTTAAAATCTGGTAGGTTTTAGAAAACATGGCATGTCAAACCAAACTTCTTTATTTCTTGCAAACCTGGCTTGTTTGTTATTTAAAATCCGGTAGGTTTTACAAAACCTGGCTTGTCAAACCGAACTTGCTTAGTTCCTGCAAACCTGGCTTGTTTGTTATTTAAAATCCGGTATGTTTTAAAAAACCTGGCATGTCAAACCGAACTTGCTTATTTCTTCCAAACCAGGCATGTTTGGTTCTTAAAATTCGGTATGTTTTAGAAAACATGGCATGTCAAACCGAACTTGCTTATTTCTTGCAAACCTGGACTGTTTGATATCTAAAATCTGGTATGTTTTAGAAAACCTGGCATGTCAAACCGAGCTTGCTTATTTCTTGCAAACCTGGCTTGTTTGTTAATTAAAATCTGGTAGGTTTTAGAAAACATGGCATGTCAAACCGAACCTGCTTATTTCTTCCAAACCTGGCTTGTTTTGTATTTAAAATCCGGTATGTTTTAGAAAACATGGCATGTCAAACCAAACTTGCTTATTTCTTGCAAACCTGGCTTGTTTGCTTTTTAAAATCAGGTATGTTTTAGAAAACCTGGCATGTCAAACCAAACTTGATTATTTCTTGCAAACCTGGCTTGTTTGTTATTTAAATTCAGGTATGTTTTAGAAAACCTGGCATGTCAAACCGAACTTGCTTATTTCTTGCAAACCTGGCTTGTTTGTTAATTAAAATCCGGTAGGTTTTAGATAACCTGGCATGTCTAACCGAACTTGCTTATTTCTTCCAAACCAGGCTTGTTTGGTATTTAAAATTCGGTATATTTTAGAAAACATGGCATGTCAAACCAAATGTGCATATTTCTTGGAAACCTGGCTTGTTTGTTATTTAAAATCTGGTATGTTTTAGAAAACCTGGCATGTCAAACCGAACTTGCTTGTTTCTTCCAAACCAGGCTTATTTGGTTCTTAAAATTCGGTATGTTTTAGAAAACATGGCATGTCAAACCGAACTTGCTTATTTCTTGCAAACCTGGCTTGTTTGTTATTTAAAATCCGGTATGTTTTAGAAAACATGGCATGTCAAACCAAACTTGCTTATTTCTTGCAAACCTGGCTTGTTTGTTATTTAAAATTCGGTATGTTTTAGAAAACATGGCATGTCAAACCGAACTTGCTTATTTCTTGCAAACCTGGACTGTTTGTTATTTAAAATCCGCTGTTTTACAAAACCTGACATGTCAAACCAAACTAACTTATTTCTTGCAAACCTTTCTTGTTTGTTATTTAAAATCCGGTATGTTTTAGAAAACCTGGCATGTCAAACCGAGCTTGCTTATTTCTTGCAAACCTGGCTTGTTTGTTATTTAAATTCCGGTAGGTTTTACAAAACCTGACATGTCAAACCGAACCTGCTTATTTCTTCCAAACCTGGCTTGTTTGGTATTTAAAATCCGGTATGTTTTAGAAAACATGGCATGTCAAACCGAACTTGTTTATTTCTTGCAAACCTGGCTTGTTTGTTATTTAAAATCCGGTAGGTTTTACAAAACCTGGCTTGTCAAACCGAACTTGCTTAGTTCTTGCAAACCTGGACTGTTTGTTATTTAAAATCCGGTATGTTTTAGAAAACCTGGCATGTCAAACCGAACTTGCTTATTTCTTCCAAACCAAGCTTGTTTGGTTCTTAAAATTCGGTATATTTTAGAAAACATGGCATGTCAAACCAAATGTGCATATTTCTTGCAAACCTGGCTTGTTTGTTATTAAAAATCGGGTATGTTTTAGAAAAACTGGCATGTCAAACCGAACTTGCTTGTTTCTTCCAAACCAGGCTTGTTTGGTTCTTAAAATTCGGTATGTTTTAGAAAACGGCATGTCAAACCGAGCTTGCTTATTTCTTGCAAACCTAGCTTGTTTGCTATTTAAAATAAGGTTTGTTTTAGAAAACCTGGCATGTCAAACCGAACTTGGTTATTTCTTGCAAACATGGCTTGTTTGTTATTTAAAATCCGGTATGTTTTAGAAAACCTGACATGTCAAACCGAACTTGCTTATTTCTTGCAAACCAGGCTTGTTTGGTTCTTAAAATTCGGTATGCTTTAGAAAACATGGCATGTCAAACCGAACTTGCTTATTTCTTGCAAACCTGGCATGTTTGCTATTTAAAATCCGGTATGTTTTAGAAAACATGGCATGTCAAACCAAGCTTGCTTATTTCTTGCAAACCTGGCTTGTTTGTTATTTAAATTCCGGTAGGTTTTACAAAACCTGACATGTCAAACCGAACCTGCTTATTTCTTCCAAACCTGGCTTGTTTTGTATTTAAAATCCGGTATGTTTTAGAAAACATGGCATGTCAAACCAAACTTGCTTATTTCTTGCAAACCTGGCTTGTTTGCTTTTTAAAATCAGGTATGTTTTAGAAAACCTGGCATGTCAAACCAAACTTGCTTATTTCTTCCAAACTAGGCTTGTTTGGTTCTAAAAATTAGGTTTGTTTTAGAAAACCTGGCATGTCAAACCGAAGTTTCTTATTTCTTGCAAACCTGGCTTGTTTGTTATTTAAAATCCGGTATGTTTTAGAAAACCTGGCATGTCAAACCGAGCTTGCTTATTTCTTGCAAACCTGGCTTGTTTGTTATTTAAATTCCGGTAGGTTTTACAAAACCTGACATATCAAACCGAACCTGCCTATTATTTCCAAACGTGGCTTGTTTGGTATTTAAAATCCGGTATGTTTTAGAAAACATGGCATGTCAAACCAAACTTGCTTATTTCTTGGTAACCTGGCTTGTTTGCTATTTAAAATAAGGTATGTTTTAGAAAACCTGGCATGTCAAACTGAACTTGATTATTTCTTGCAAACCTGGCTTGTTTGTTATTTAAATTCCGGTATGTTTTAGAAAACCTGGCATGTCAAACCGAACTTGCTTATTTCTTCCAAACCTGGCTTGTTTGGTATTTAAAATCCGGTATGTTTTAGAAAACATGGCATGTCAAACCAAACTTGCTTATTTCTTGCAAACCTGGCTTGTTTGTTAATTAAAATCTGGTAGGTTTTAGAAAACCTGGCATGTCAAACCGAACTTGCTTATTTCTTCCAAACCAGGCTTGTTTGGTATTTAAAATACGGTATATTTTAGAAAACATGGCATGTCAAACCAAACTTGCTTATTTCTTGCAAACCTGGCATGTTTGTTATTTAAAATCTGATATGTGTTAGAAAACCTGGCATGTCAAACCGAACTTGTTTATTTCTTGCAAACCTGGCCTGTTTGTTATTTAAATTCTTGTATGTTTTAGAAAACGTGGCATGTCAAACCGAACTTGTTTATTTCTTGCAAACCTGCCTTGTTTGTTCTTTAAAATCCGGTATGATTTACAAAACCTGGCATGTCAAACCGAACTTGCTTATTTCTTGCAAACCTGGCTTGTTTGTTATTTAAAATCCGGTAGGTTTTAGAAAACATGGCATGTCAAACCAAACTTCTTTATTTCTTCCAAACCTGGCTTGTTTGTTATTTAAAATCCGGTAGGTTTTACAAAACCTGGCTTGTCAAACCGAACTTGCTTAGTTCCTGCAAACCTGGCTTGTTTGTTATTTAAAATCCGGTATGTTTTAAAAAACCTGGCATGTCAAACCGAACTTGCTTATTTCTTCCAAACCAGGCATGTTTGGTTCTTAAAATTCGGTATGTTTAAGAAAACATGGCATGTCAAACCGAACTTGCTTATTTCTTGCAAACCTGGACTGTTTGATATCTAAAATCTTGTATGTTTTAGAAAACCTGGCATGTCAAACCGAGCTTGCTTATTTCTTGCAAACCTGGCTTGTTTGTTAATTAAAATCTGTAAGGTTTTAGAAAACATGGCATGTCAAACCAAATGTGCATATTTCTTGGAAACCTGGCTTGTTTGTTATTTAAAATCTGGTATGTTTTAGAAAACCTGGCATGTCAAACCGAACTTGCTTGTTTCTTCCAAACCAGGCTTATTTGGTTCTTAAAATTCGGTATGTTTTAGAAAACATGGCATGTCAAACCGAACTTGCTTATTTCTTGCAAACCTGGCTTGTTTGTTATTTAAAATCCGGTATGTTTTAGAAAACATGGCATGTCAAACCAAACTTGCTTATTTCTTACAAACCTGACTTGTTTGTTATTTAAAATCCGGTATGTTTTAGAAAACATGGCATGTCAAACCAAACTTGCTTATTTCTTGCAAACCTGGCTTGTTTGTTATTTAAATTCCGGTATGTTTTAGAAAACCTGGCATGTCAAACCGAACTTGCTTATTTCTTCCAAACCTGGCATGTTTGGTATTTAAAATCTGGTATTTTTTAGAAAACCTGGCATGTCAAACCAAACTTGCTTATTTCTTGCAAACCTGGCCTGTTTGTTATTTAAAATCCGGTATGTGTTAGAAAACCTGGCATGTCAAACCTAACTTGTTTTTTTCTTGCAAACCTGGCCTTTTTGTTATTTAAATTCTTGTATGATTTACAAAACCTGGCATGTCAAACCAAACTTGCTTATTTCTTGCAAACCTGGCTTGTTTGTTATTTAAAATCCGGTAGGTTTTAGAAAACATGGCATGTCAAACCGAACTTCTTTATTTCTTGCAAACCTGGCTTGTTTGTTATTTAAAATACGGTAGGTTTTACAAAACCTGGCATGTCAAACCGAACTTGCTTAGTTCCTGCAAACCTGGCTTGTTTGTTATTTAAAATCCGGTATGTTTTAAAAAACCTGGCATGTCAAACCGAACTTGCTTATTTCTTCCAAACCAGGCTTGTTTGGTTCTTAAAATTCAGTATGTTTTAGAAAACATGGCATGTCAAACCGAACTTGCTTATTTCTTGCAAACCTGGACTGTTTGTTATTTAAAATCCGCTGTTTTACAAAACCTGACATGTCAAACCAAACTAACTTATTTCTTGCAAACCTTTCTTGTTTGTTATTTAAAATCCGGTATGTTTTAGAAAACCTGGCATGTCAAACCGAGCTTGCTTATTTCTTGCAAACCTGGCTTGTTTGTTATTTAAATTCCGGTTGGTTTTACAACACCTGACATGTCAAACCGAACCTGCTTATTTCTTCCAAACCTGGCTTGTTTGGTATTTAAAATCCGGTATGTTTTAGAAAACATGGCATGTCAAACCGAACTTGTTTATTTCTTGCAAACCTGGCTTGTTTGTTATTTAAAATCCAGTAGGTTTTACAAAACCTGGCTTGTCAAACCGAACTTGCTTAGTTCTTGCAAACCTGGCTTGTTTGTTATTTAAAATCCGGTATGTTTTAGAAAACCTGGCATGTCAAACCAAACTTGCTTATTTCTTCCAAACCAAGCTTGTTTGGTTCTTAAAATTTGGTATATTTTAGAAAACATGGCATGTCAAACCAAATGTGCATATTTCTTGCAAACCTGGCTTGTTTGTTATTAAAAATCGGGTATGTTTTAGAAAAACTGGCATGTCAAACCGAACTTGCTTGTTTCTTCCAAACCAGGCATGTTTGGTTCTTAAAATTCGGTATGTTTTAGAAAACGGCATGTCAAACCGAGCTTGCTTATTTCTTGCAAACCTAGCTTGTTTGCTATTTAAAATAAGGTTTGTTTTAGAAAACCTGGCATGTCAAACCGAACTTGGTTATTTCTTGCAAACCTGGCTTGTTTGTTATTTAAAATCCGGTATGTTTTAGAAAACCTGACATGTCAAACCGAACTTGCTTATTTCTTGCAAACCAGGCTTGTTTGGTTCTTAAAATTCGGTATGCTTTAGAAAACATGGCATGTCAAACCGAACTTGCTTATTTCTTGCAAACCTGGCTTGTTTGTTATTTAAAATCCGGTAGGTTTTACAAAACCTGACATGTCAAACTGAACTAACTTATTTCTTGCAAACCTGGCTGGTTTGTTATTTAAAATCCGGTAGGTTTTACAAAACCTGGCTTGTCAAACCGAACTTGCTAAGTTCTTGCAAACCTGGCTTGTTTGTTATTTAAAATCCGGTATGTTTTAGAAAACCTGGCATGTCAAACCGAACTTGCTTATTTCTTCCAAACCAAGCTTGTTTGGTTCTTAAAATTCGGTATGTTTTAGAAAACATGGCATGTCAAACCGAACTTGCTTATTTCTTGCAAACCTTGTTTGTTTGTTATTTAAAATCCGATACGTTTTTGAAAACCTGGCATGTCAAACCGAGCTTGCTTATTTCTTGCAAACCTGGCTTGTTTGTTATTTAAATTCCGGTAGGTTTTACAAAACCTGGCATATCAAACCGAACCTGCTTATTTCTTCCAAACCTGGCTTGTTTGGTATTTAAAATCCGGTATGTTTTAGAAAACATGGCATGTCAAACCAAACTTGTTTATTTCTTGCAAACCTGGCTTGTTTGTTATTTAAAATCCGGTATGTTTTAGAAAACCTGGCATGTCAAACCGAGCTTGCTTATTTCTTCCAAACCTGGCTCGTTTGCTATTTAAAATAAGGTATGTTTTAGAAAACCTGGCATGTCAAACCGAACTTGATTATTTCTTGCAAACCTGGCATGTTTGTTATTTAAATTCCGGTATGTTTTAGAAAACCTGGCATGTCAAACCGAACTTGCTTATTTCTTGCAAACCTGGCTTGTTTGTTAATTAAAATCCGGTAGGTTTTAGATAACCTGGCATGTCTAACCAAACTTGCTTATTTCTTCCAAACCAGGCTTGTTTGGTATTTAAAATTCGGTATATTTTAGAAAACATGGCATGTCAAACCAAACGTGCATATTTCTTGCAAACCTGGCTTGTTTGTTATTTAAAATCTGGTATGTTTTAGAAAAACTGGCATGTCAAAACGAACTTGCTTGTTTCTTCCAAACCAGGCTTGTTTGGTTCTTAAAATTCGGTATGTTTTAGAAAACATGGCATGTCAAACCAAACTTGCTTATTTCTTGCAAACCTGGCTTGTTTGTTATTTAAAATCCGGTATGTTTTAGAAAACCTGGCATGTCAAACCGAGCTTGCTTATTTCTTGCAAACCTGGCTTGTTTGTTATTTATATTCCGGTAGGTTTTACAAAACCTGACATGTCAAACCGAACCTGTTTATTTCTTCCAAACCTGGCTTGTTTGGTATTAAAAATCCGGTATGTTTTAGAAAACATGGCATGTCAAACCAAACTTGCTTATTTCTTGCAAACCTGGCTTGTTTGTTAATTAAAATCCGGTATGTTTTACAAAACCTGGCATGTCAAACCGAACTTGCTTATTTCTTGCAAACCTAGCTTGTTTGCTATTTAAAATAAGGTTTGTTTTAGAAAACCTGGCATGTCAAACCGAACTTGGTTATTTCTTGCAAACCTGGCTTGTTTGTTATTTAAAATCCGGTATGTTTTAGAAAACCTGACATGTCAAACCGAACTTGCTTATTTCTTGCAAACCAGGCTTGTTTGGTTCTTAAAATTCGGTATGCTTTAGAAAACATGGCATGTCAAACCGAACTTGCTTATTTCTTGCAAACCTGGCATGTTTGCTATTTAAAATCCGGTATGTTTTAGAAAACATGGCATGTCAAACCAAGCTTGCTTATTTCTTGCAAACCTGGCTTGTTTGTTATTTAAATTCCGGTAGGTTTTACAAAACCTGACATGTCAAACCGAACCTGCTTATTTCTTCCAAACCTGGCTTGTTTTGTATTTAAAATCCGGTATGTTTTAGAAAACATGGCATGTCAAACCAAACTTGCTTATTTCTTGCAAACCTGGCTTGTTTGCTTTTTAAAATCAGGTATGTTTTAGAAAACCTGGCATGTCAAACCAAACTTGCTTATTTCTTCCAAACCAGGCTTGTTTGGTTCTAAAAATTAGGTATGTTTTAGAAAACCTGGCATGTCAAACCGAAGTTTCTTATTTCTTGCAAACCTGGCTTGTTTGTTATTTAAAATCCGGTATGTTTTAGAAAACCTGGCATGTCAAACCGAGCTTGCTTATTTCTTGCAAACCTGGCTTGTTTGTTATTTAAATTCCGGTAGGTTTTACAAAACCTGACATATCAAACCGAACCTGCCTATTATTTCCAAACCTGGCTTGTTTGGTATTTAAAATCCGGTATGTTTTAGAAAACATGGCATGTCAAACCAAACTTGCTTATTTCTTGGTAACCTGGCTTGTTTGCTATTTAAAATAAGGTATGTTTTAGAAAACCTGGCATGTCAAACTGAACTTGATTATTTCTTGCAAACCTGGCTTGTTTGTTATTTAAATTCCGGTATGTTTTAGAAAACCTGGCATGTCAAACCGAACTTGCTTATTTCTTCCAAACCTGGCTTGTTTGGTATTTAAAATCCGGTATGTTTTAGAAAACATGGCATGTCAAACCAAACTTGCTTATTTCTTGCAAACCTGGCTTGTTTGTTAATTAAAATCTGGTAGGTTTTAGAAAACCTGGCATGTCAAACCGAACTTGCTTATTTCTTCCAAACCAGGCTTGTTTGGTATTTAAAATACGGTATATTTTAGAAAACATGGCATGTCAAACCAAACTTGCTTATTTCTTGCAAACCTGGCATGTTTGTTATTTAAAATCTGATATGTGTTAGAAAACCTGGCATGTCAAACCGAACTTGTTTATTTCTTGCAAACCTGGCCTGTTTGTTATTTAAATTCTTGTATGTTTTAGAAAACGTGGCATGTCAAACCGAACTTGTTTATTTCTTGCAAACCTGCCTTGTTTGTTCTTTAAAATCCGGTATGATTTACAAAACCTGGCATGTCAAACCGAACTTGCTTATTTCTTGCAAACCTGGCTTGTTTGTTATTTAAAATCCGGTAGGTTTTAGAAAACATGGCATGTCAAACCAAACTTCTTTATTTCTTCCAAACCTGGCTTGTTTGTTATTTAAAATCCGGTAGGTTTTACAAAACCTGGCTTGTCAAACCGAACTTGCTTAGTTCCTGCAAACCTGGCTTGTTTGTTATTTAAAATCCGGTATGTTTTAAAAAACCTGGCATGTCAAACCGAACTTGCTTATTTCTTCCAAACCAGGCATGTTTGGTTCTTAAAATTCGGTATGTTTAAGAAAACATGGCATGTCAAACCGAACTTGCTTATTTCTTGCAAACCTGGACTGTTTGATATCTAAAATCTTGTATGTTTTAGAAAACCTGGCATGTCAAACCGAGCTTGCTTATTTCTTGCAAACCTGGCTTGTTTGTTAATTAAAATCTGTAAGGTTTTAGAAAACATGGCATGTCAAACCAAATGTGCATATTTCTTGGAAACCTGGCTTGTTTGTTATTTAAAATCTGGTATGTTTTAGAAAACCTGGCATGTCAAACCGAACTTGCTTGTTTCTTCCAAACCAGGCTTATTTGGTTCTTAAAATTCGGTATGTTTTAGAAAACATGGCATGTCAAACCGAACTTGCTTATTTCTTGCAAACCTGGCTTGTTTGTTATTTAAAATCCGGTATGTTTTAGAAAACATGGCATGTCAAACCAAACTTGCTTATTTCTTACAAACCTGACTTGTTTGTTATTTAAAATCCGGTATGTTTTAGAAAACATGGCATGTCAAACCAAACTTGCTTATTTCTTGCAAACCTGGCTTGTTTGTTATTTAAATTCCGGTATGTTTTAGAAAACCTGGCATGTCAAACCGAACTTGCTTATTTCTTCCAAACCTGGCATGTTTGGTATTTAAAATCTGGTATTTTTTAGAAAACCTGGCATGTCAAACCAAACTTGCTTATTTCTTGCAAACCTGGCCTGTTTGTTATTTAAAATCCGGTATGTGTTAGAAAACCTGGCATGTCAAACCTAACTTGTTTTTTTCTTGCAAACCTGGCCTTTTTGTTATTTAAATTCTTGTATGATTTACAAAACCTGGCATGTCAAACCAAACTTGCTTATTTCTTGCAAACCTGGCTTGTTTGTTATTTAAAATCCGGTAGGTTTTAGAAAACATGGCATGTCAAACCGAACTTCTTTATTTCTTGCAAACCTGGCTTGTTTGTTATTTAAAATACGGTAGGTTTTACAAAACCTGGCATGTCAAACCGAACTTGCTTAGTTCCTGCAAACCTGGCTTGTTTGTTATTTAAAATCCGGTATGTTTTAAAAAACCTGGCATGTCAAACCGAACTTGCTTATTTCTTCCAAACCAGGCTTGTTTGGTTCTTAAAATTCAGTATGTTTTAGAAAACATGGCATGTCAAACCGAACTTGCTTATTTCTTGCAAACCTGGACTGTTTGTTATTTAAAATCCGCTGTTTTACAAAACCTGACATGTCAAACCAAACTAACTTATTTCTTGCAAACCTTTCTTGTTTGTTATTTAAAATCCGGTATGTTTTAGAAAACCTGGCATGTCAAACCGAGCTTGCTTATTTCTTGCAAACCTGGCTTGTTTGTTATTTAAATTCCGGTTGGTTTTACAACACCTGACATGTCAAACCGAACCTGCTTATTTCTTCCAAACCTGGCTTGTTTGGTATTTAAAATCCGGTATGTTTTAGAAAACATGGCATGTCAAACCGAACTTGTTTATTTCTTGCAAACCTGGCTTGTTTGTTATTTAAAATCCGGTAGGTTTTACAAAACCTGGCTTGTCAAACCGAACTTGCTTAGTTCTTGCAAACCTGGCTTGTTTGTTATTTAAAATCCGGTATGTTTTAGAAAACCTGGCATGTCAAACCGAACTTGCTTATTTCTTCCAAACCAAGCTTGTTTGGTTCTTAAAATTTGGTATATTTTAGAAAACATGGCATGTCAAACCAAATGTGCATATTTCTTGCAAACCTGGCTTGTTTGTTATTAAAAATCGGGTATGTTTTAGAAAAACTGGCATGTCAAACCGAACTTGCTTGTTTCTTCCAAACCAGGCTTGTTTGGTTCTTAAAATTCGGTATGTTTTAGAAAACGGCATGTCAAACCGAGCTTGCTTATTTCTTGCAAACCTAGCTTGTTTGCTATTTAAAATAAGGTTTGTTTTAGAAAACCTGGCATGTCAAACCGAACTTGGTTATTTCTTGCAAACCTGGCTTGTTTGTTATTTAAAATCCGGTATGTTTTAGAAAACCTGACATGTCAAACCGAACTTGCTTATTTCTTGCAAACCAGGCTTGTTTGGTTCTTAAAATTCGGTATGCTTTAGAAAACATGGCATGTCAAACCGAACTTGCTTATTTCTTGCAAACCTGGCTTGTTTGTTATTTAAAATCCGGTAGGTTTTACAAAACCTGACATGTCAAACTGAACTAACTTATTTCTTGCAAACCTGGCTGGTTTGTTATTTAAAATCCGGTAGGTTTTACAAAACCTGGCTTGTCAAACCGAACTTGCTAAGTTCTTGCAAACCTGGCTTGTTTGTTATTTAAAATCCGGTATGTTTTAGAAAACCTGGCATGTCAAACCGAACTTGCTTATTTCTTCCAAACCAAGCTTGTTTGGTTCTTAAAATTCGGTATGTTTTAGAAAACATGGCATGTCAAACCGAACTTGCTTATTTCTTGCAAACCTTGTTTGTTTGTTATTTAAAATCCGATACGTTTTTGAAAACCTGGCATGTCAAACCGAGCTTGCTTATTTCTTGCAAACCTGGCTTGTTTGTTATTTAAATTCCGGTAGGTTTTACAAAACCTGGCATATCAAACCGAACCTGCTTATTTCTTCCAAACCTGGCTTGTTTGGTATTTAAAATCCGGTATGTTTTAGAAAACATGGCATGTCAAACCAAACTTGTTTATTTCTTGCAAACCTGGCTTGTTTGTTATTTAAAATCCGGTATGTTTTAGAAAACCTGGCATGTCAAGCCGAGCTTGCTTATTTCTTCCAAACCTGGCTCGTTTGCTATTTAAAATAAGGTATGTTTTAGAAAACCTGGCATGTCAAACCGAACTTGATTATTTCTTGCAAACCTGGCATGTTTGTTATTTAAATTCCGGTATGTTTTAGAAAACCTGGCATGTCAAACCGAACTTGCTTATTTCTTGCAAACCTGGCTTGTTTGTTAATTAAAATCCGGTAGGTTTTAGATAACCTGGCATGTCTAACCAAACTTGCTTATTTCTTCCAAACCAGGCTTGTTTGGTATTTAAAATTCGGTATATTTTAGAAAACATGGCATGTCAAACCAAACGTGCATATTTCTTGCAAACCTGGCTTGTTTGTTATTTAAAATCTGGTATGTTTTAGAAAAACTGGCATGTCAAAACGAACTTGCTTGTTTCTTCCAAACCAGGCTTGTTTGGTTCTTAAAATTCGGTATGTTTTAGAAAACATGGCATGTCAAACCGAACTTGCTTATTTCTTGCAAACCTGGCTTGTTTGTTATTTAAAATCCGGTATGTTTTAGAAAACCTGGCATGTCAAACCGAGCTTGCTTATTTCTTGCAAACCTGGCTTGTTTGTTATTTATATTCCGGTAGGTTTTACAAAACCTGACATGTCAAACCGAACCTGTTTATTTCTTCCAAACCTGGCTTGTTTGGTATTAAAAATCCGGTATGTTTTAGAAAAACATGGCATGTCAAACCAAACGTGCTTATTTCTTGCAAACCTGGCTTGTTTGTTAATTAAAATCCGGTATGTTTTACAAAACCTGGCATGTCAAACCGAACTTGCTTATTTCTTGCAAACCTGGCTTGTTTTTAATTTAAGATCCGATATGTTTTAGCATGTCAAACCAAACTTGCTTACTTCTGGCAAACCAGGCTTTTTATTCTAAATCTGGAATGTGACAGAAAATCTGACAAGTATCACGGGGAGAGGCACATCAAGTGCCAGAGCATAAATGGATCACAGCGACATAGGATATACTATTTTTGATGGGGCAGATGTTTTTTCTTGTTGTTATTATATTTATATTTTTAAGGAAATTATTATACCCGTATTTTAGAATGTCTCTTTGAATCTTTTATATTTCAGACATAGCTGGTAACAAGGAATTCTGGACAGGATTCCTGGAACTGTACCAAGCCAATGAGTGTCTGTGGAATCTGAAATTGAAAGAATACTCAGATTGTGGCTTGAAAAACAAGGCGTACGCCAAGCTGCTGGAGTATTGCAGGTGCCTGAAGCAAGATGCTACCATTGACTGGGTAAAGCAGAAGATAAATAATTTCCGAACAACATTCATGCGGGAGCCCACAAAATATGAGAGTGCCAAACATTCAGGAGCAGGGGCAGATGAGGTGAAGAAACCAACATTATGGTATTATGACACCCTGTCCTTCGTCCTGGCGAAAGAGCCGGAGACTCGGTCCGTTAGCTCACTGGATGAGGACGTGGAGGTGGATCCTCTTGTTGAAGTACCGGAGACTCAGGATTCCGTAAGTAGATACACTATTATATGGTATTTTAATAATTTTTAGGACCAGTTAAACATAGTTTACAGATGGTATGTAGTGATGTAGGTACCACTTGAAATGTTTTTTTTTTAACTGCAAACAACATTTTATCCTGAAAGTTTTTATTTTTTTTTTTAAATTAGATAATAATTATTATTTTCTCTCCTAGCTTCATCCAACGGAGGAAGTGGATCCTGGGCCTCCAACCACTGAGCTAGGGGAACTTTAGGCGAGTTTTTTTTTTTCCAAGTCAGTATCATCTCTGTTGCCAATCCCTCACTATTTTATAAAGAATTATATAAAACAATGCCTCCACGGGGACACAACCCTTTTTATTGAATTGTCCATTTGATATCTGTGTGTATTTTTCATTAGCATACTTTAAATAGTAAGCCGCAAACACAATTTGGGTTACTTACAGTTTTAAAAGCATTCACAAAACAAATTGGTACACCTCAAAAAAAAAAAATTTTAATTTGTGGGTGATAATAAAAAATGTTGGGGGACAAAGTTAAAAACTAGCCAACTTGACTCTGGGGGGTTTGCCAAAATATGGCCCTAGTCTTTTTTCTAATTGCATCTGTTTGCGGCAGGGGGGTTTTCTACACTTTTTTCTAATGACTTTAGCAACATAAAAATATACTGATCCCTAATTTCAAGTTCCCCAAATGTGATGGGCATAGTTATTTTTCCCTTAATAAAATTAAAAATGCTCTTCTGCTTCACCTTCTTCAAAGCCACATGCACCTGGCGCGGTTATTAGAAACCCCGTCTTCCTTCAAGAGATAAACACGGGGGTACCAGTGGCGGATTCAGGGGGGCGGGGCACCCAGGCACGTGCCCCCCCTGTTGTTTAGGAGGTTTTTATTGTACTGTAGCTGCTGCACTGGCCCGGCAGCCATCAGGGTGAGGCGGCTGCTGCTGTCAGCCCTCCCCTGCCCCCCGAGCCGTGCAGCTACAGTCTGCCAGCGCCGCAGACAATCAAGGTTTTTTTTAGTCAAAGACCCAGCGCGCGTGACGCCATGACGACATGCGCGCCGCTGAAGAAGAGGAGCCCTGGAGCCGCTTCCCGGGAGCCCGGAACAGCTGTGGGGGCTGCCGAAGGTAACCGGAAGGTCTGCGCTGTGAGGGGGGGAGGACTACGCTGTGAGGGGGGGAAGGTCTACACTGTGAGGGGGGAAGGTCTGCGCTGTGAGGGGCCCCCTGTCCCCAGCTGTCCCTGTCCCCGTCAACCTCAGATGTGGGGAAGGTCTGCACTGTGAGGGGAGGTGGGAAGGTCAATTTTGTGCGGGGGAAAGGTCTGCACTGTGAGGGGAGAGGGGAAGGTCTGCGCTGTGAGGGGAGTCGGGGGGAGATCTGCGCTGTGAGGGGAGTGGGGGAAGGTCTGCGCTGTGAGGGGAGGAGGGGAAGGTCTGCGCTGTGAGGGGAGGAGGGGAAGGTCTGCGCTGTGAGGAGGGGAAGGTCTGCGCTGTGAGGGGAGGAGGGGAAGGTCTGCGCTGTGAGGGGAGGGGGGGAAGGTCTGCGCTGGGAGGGGGGGAAGGTCTGCACTGTGAGGGGAGGAGGGGAAGGTCTGCACTGTGAGGGGAGGGGGGAAGGTCTGCACTGTGAGGGGAGGAGGGGAAGGTCTGCGCTGTGAGGGGAGGAGGGGAAGGTCTTCGCTGTGAGGGGAGGGGGGGAAGGTCTGCACTGTGAGGGGAGGGGGGGAAGGTCTGCACTGTGAGGGGAGGGGGGGAAGGTCTGCGCTGTGAGGAGGGGAAGGTCTGCACTGTGAGGGGAGGGGGAGAAGGTCTGCGCTGTGAGGGGAGGAGGGGAAGGTCTGCGCTGTGAGGAGGGGAAGGTCTGCGCTGTGAGGGGAGGGGGGGATGGTCTGCACTGTGAGGAGGGGAAGGTCTGTGCTGTGAGGGGAGGGGGGGAAGGTCTGCGCTGTGAGGGGGGGATGGTCTGCACTGTGAGGGGGGAAGGTCTGCGCTGTGAGGTGAGGTCTGTGATGTGAGGGGGGGGTCAGTGATGTGAGAAAGAGGGGGTCTGTGTCGAGAGGTGAGAGTGGTCAGTAATGTGAGAAAGAGGGGGTCTTGTGCTATGAGGGGTCAGTGATGTGAGAAAGAGGGGGCCTGTGATGTGAGGGGGGGGTCTGTGATGTGAGGAAGAGGGGTTCTGTTTAGAGGTGAGAGGGGTCTGTGGTGAGAGGGTCTGTGGTGAGAGGGGTCAGTGCTGTGAGGGCTCAGTGATGTGAGAAAAAGGGGGTCTGGGGGTGTTGGAGCTGACTGCACAGGGGGCTGGGGTGGAGGTTGGAGCTGACTGCACAGGGCTGGGGTGACATGGGCTAGGGAATGTCGCTGATGTACACTGGGGCTCAGGGAATGGGGCTGAGAGATGCACACTGGGCCTGCAGGCGTCAGCACTGGGGCAGAGAGACGCACACTGGGGCTGGGGTAATGGGGCCAAAAGATGCACTGGGGTAGAGAGATGCACACTGGGGCTGGGGAAATGGGGCCAAAAGATGCACTGGGGCAGAGAGACACACACTGGGGCCGGGGGAATGGGGCTGAGAGACACAGGTGGGCCTGAGGATGGAAAGATACAGGGGCTGCTGGGGATAGAGAGGGCCCAGGGGGTCCTGGGGATGGAGATGCCCTGGGGGTCCTGGGGATAGACAAGGGGGCCTGGAGATAAAGAGACACAGAGAGCCTGGAGAAACACAGGGGGGCCTAGGGATGGAGACATTGGGAGTCTGGAGTAACACAGGGGAGCCCGGAGAGACACAGAAGTTTGATCAGGGATAGTCACATTTTTCCTGCACAAAAACTTCTGTTACTACAGTATATATTATCTGGTTATGATGATGACATGGGTTATATTTCTACGTAAACAGGCATCTTCCAGACAATATTATCGCCTACATGAATAGTGAATACCGGCTGAAGACGCTGCCCAGGGAGGCTCAAATTCCTCTGAGGTTCCCCGTTGCAGAGAAACCACCATATAGGTAAGAAAAGACTTTCAAACGGACTTGGGCCCCAAAAACCCACTGAGGGGGTGACACCAAGGTGACAGGAGCCGGGTGCTTCACTGTAGCATTAAGTGCAGCACTCGGCTCCTGACAGTGTGAGGGAGCCTACTCTGCACAGTGCTCACCCATACTTCTGGCATCCCCCACCACACCGGACCACTGGGGTTCGAGTGGCAAGGCCATACCCCTTCCCAAGTGACCACGGCCCCTGTCCACAAGGCCACGCACCCTTTTCAGCGGCACGCGGCTACGCCGTGCACACAACACCCCTCCCCACACAGGGTAACACCATGGGGACAGATGCCACTAAAACTGGGACCACCTATTGCCAGATCTCTAGTCTCGTTTATGGCTATGGAGGATATGGGATATAGATATGGGAAGGGAGTATATGGGAATATGGATATGGGAAGGGAGAGGGCAATGAGAGAGATCTATGCATTCTAATACTTTATGTTGGCTGGCAGTTGCAGATTCATTATGTGACATTTTTAAATGTAGGTATTTATTACCTCTCTCTTTTCTAAAAAGGTCTGAAACTTCCCAATATTTAGACAACTACCAATGGTACTTGGAAGACCAGCTGGCAGGTAAGACATAGGGCCTGATTCAGACCCACTCGCGAGCGGCTGTCGGTCGATGTTATGGACTGAGCATGCGCACGACGGAGGGAGCTCCGTCGTGCGCATGCGCCAGACGCGACGAGCGAAGGAAAGTCCTTCGCTCGATGTGTCCGATCAAAGGGGGCATGCTGTCAATGTTGATTGACAGCACGCCCCCTTTGGTGGGCGTGCTGGGGGCGTATCTCCCTGACGGGGGCGTTCCCACGGGAACGCCTCCCGTCAGAAGCAGGCCCACTGACATCACTAGTGATGTCAGTGGGAGTGATTTTGGCTCTGATAAAGCCAAAATCACTCCGGAGCTTGCGGTTGAAAACCTCAACCGCAGGTTCCGGCTCGCAATTTCGATCCATCGCGGCCATCACAATGCACGCTCGTATAGCCTGTGGGTGGTGACCCACAGCTATACGAGCGTCCAGGAGGACGCTCCATGAAAATGGAGCCCGGCCCTCATTCAGAGCGTGCGCTCTGCTCAGAGCGTACGGCTCTGAATGAGGGCCATAAATTGCCTTGGCCTTGGTAATTGTATGTACTCCATGCTGCAGCATAATGAAAACTAGGAGTGGCTCGTGAATATGGCATACCCGATGAGACCACACCCCTTGCTGCGAGGCCACACCCACTTAGCATTCCCCTATTGTGGTGCCCCCCCTGTCATTTTGTTCTGGATCCGCCCCTGGGGGGTGCCCTTAGTAATCCTCTATGTCTACACATCTTTAGGGGGGTCCCTGCAATATTTCACTAAAATTCCTGTTCTGATAAACCAGCAAAAAAATCAGAATAAAACGTTATAAAAATTTAAACAACATAGGGTCCACCCCCCCCAAAAAAAAAATAGTGTGTTTTGTCCTTATTTAACTATTTATTTTACAGTGAAGTTACAGGTGCCACATGTCTGCTGGCACTTGTAGTTCCTCAAGTGCAAAATGGCAGGCATGCTGGCACTTGCAGCTCCACTGTAATATACAATAGATTTAGATTATTTGCCCACCCCATTACCCCCATATACACCGCTCTAAGGGATAAGGGGAAGAGCCCCAGGCTTCAGCGTAAGACAGGGGTGCTCGGGGGGGAAGAACCTTCTTTGGGGGGTTCCCCACTTCCCTGAGATCCCCGCCTTACGCTAACTGATTTAGGGTGGTAATGCTTTGACCTAGAGCCCAAGAGTTTGGGTCTCTAAAGCTTTGGCATTACACGATGATCTGTTGAACTTGGTAATGTACAAGAACAAAATAAGTAGAGACACTAATTCAAGGCCAACACAGGAAAACATATAACAAAGAAGTGTTTCATTTACCGTTCCTTGTAATTTCAAATTAAGGACAGTTTTACTGATAATAGTTTACAAACATTTAGGCACGGTCTGCCTGCCAAGGAACGCCACCTTCAGCATTAAAATAAGACAGGTATCGCTACCTGATTTGCTTTGCCCCTGCTGTGCCACCTTGGGGAAGCAAAGGAGGATTGACAGAGGCCCAGTTTTGAAGTGCAGGTTCACTGGAAACTCCAGTTGTCAAACTGAGTTGTCCTTGGGTTTTATGCAGCAATAGATTATGTAATACACAAGCTGCCAGAACCACCCAATTTATCTTGTCAACACGGAGATTTATAGGCATGTGGAAAACTCTAAACCTATTACTCAGAATCCCGAAGGCGTTCTCCACTGTTCTTCGGTCACGGGATAGCCGATAGTTAAAAATATGCCTTTCTGGCGTCAGTATCCATTGGGCAAATGGTTTAAGGACATGTTCGTGCAAGGCAAATGCCTCATCAGCAACGAAAACAAATGATAAACCATGGGAACAATCATTAGCAGTAGGAAGATTTAAGGTCTTCTTGTCCATCCGGTCATAAAATGTAGTGTTTTTAAATGATCCACCATCGGAGGCTAGACCATTCTTTCCAACATCAATGAAGAAAAATTAATACTTAGCTGAAACAATCGCCATTAGCACAATACTGAAATAGCCCTTGTAATTAAAGTACAAGGACCCACTGTTGCTGGGTTGGGTAATCCTGATGTGTTTGCCATCAATGGCACCACCGCAGTTTGGAAAGTCCCATCTCCTCTCAAAATCTGCAGGAATGCTCTGCCAATTAGCAACACTAGCAGGGAACAGAAATTAAAAACAGAAAATATGTGTCAGCAAATTAATTATTAATTTTATGACAAAAAAATGACAGTATTTAAAAGGATCTATTTACAATGCAGTGTTTTCAGAGACAGAATGAAAAAACAATAAAGTGCCAGCCAATAGGTGCGTTTGTAAAATGACAGTGGGAAACTGTTTGAATGCCATCCTTGTATAAGATAAAACTTTGTGGCCAAAATAGTGCATCGTAAAAAAAAACACTTAGCAAGGCCGGATTAATGGGAAGGGGGGTAAGAGGAGTGGTTGTACATGGGCCCCCAAACACGGAGGTTCCCCAACCTAGCAGCACATGTCTGCACCTGCCGTTAGTGTCCCCTCCGCTTGTGTAGTGTACCACAGGGAGCGCAGGCCCCACAAAAAAAATGACATACACCCAGCCACCAGCTGCCCCACAGTCCAGCTTCTCCAGGAAATGGCTAATGGGAAAGATGTCATGACATTTCACCCATACTGTAGTGCAAGAGAGGAGTTGAGTCTCGGAGCGGTCATTTACGTTTGTGTCAGGTGCGGTAATTAAGGGAAGTTTTTGTGAACAGTTTTTTTGATGTGTGTGATAGGGGGCACTGTCACTGCATTAGGGGGTGCAAAAACATGCATCACAGTATAGGGGGGCTACTGTAGGGCTGACTGTATAGGGGGGCCACTTCATGGGGGCACAGTATAGGAGGGGGAAAAACTACTGTGGGCACTGCATAGGGAGGACCACTACTGGTGGCACTGCATAAGGATCACTACTACTGGGGGCAATGTATACAGTGGACTACTACTGGGGGTACTATATTGGGGGAATACTACTGTGGGCACTGCATAGGGGGTACTAATAAAGAAGGCACTACTTATTAGGGTGAACCATGACTAGGGAAATTGCAAAAACAGGGCCACATGTACTGTTGTCTTTACTACTGGAGTTATTCAGGTGATTTGAAATACAAAATGTTTCTTTTGCGGGTCTGTCGTAAGGCTGCATGAGGGTTCCCTAGCATTTCTAACCTCCCAAACTCAAATACAGCACTTTTTGCAAAGGAAATAATGCTATTTTTTTGCAAAGATTTACCTCACCACATAATTATCTAAATAAATTAATATGTGGATACATTTTGGTAGTGAAAAATAAGATCACCGACTAAAGTTTACCACACAAAAAAAATAACAAAACAATAGTTTGTAAAAATTCATCCACAGTGTATCATTACATGCAATTAACTCAGGGCCTGATTCAGAGGCGCTCGCAAAAAGCGAGGCTGATTGCATTTTAGATGTTAGACCTTTGCTGCATGTGTAAAGTGTTCCTGTTGCCTAAACAGTGGAAGACAGCTACAGTATATTGTGAACTGAACGAATATGTAGTCTGCCAATAAACAGGGAACTAGTAACATAGGGCCTGATTAAGAGATATTGGCTATTATGATCGCAGCTTTCGCAGGAACCACAGCTGTGAAAATATGCAAATAGTTCCAAAACTTAACCAAAAAAAGGGACGCCCACTGCTGCCTTCTGATCTGTGTCCGACATCGTGTACCAGCGTAAGCATAGGTAATATCAATGGAATTGGTACGATTCCCGTCAGCGGCAGCCCGACAGGAGCAGAGTGCGACGCAGCGGAAGCCCGACAGCGCTGGAAATCCCGTTCGTGGATAGGTAAGTATCCACTAACCTAACCTAACCCCCCTAACCCTAACCCTCATTAGGGGTGCCTAACCCTAACTTCCTCCCCAAGTGCCTAACCCTAATCCCCCCTCTAAGTGCCTAACCCTAACCACCCCCTTCCCCGCTGCCTAAACCTAAGTCCCCCGGGGGGGTGCCTAACCCTAAGACCCCCCCGGGGGTGCGTAACCCTAACCCTCCCTCCCCCTAGCCTAACCCTAACCCTCCCGGGTTACGATCGTGATGCCGGGCGCCGGTCTCTAGGCATCGGGGAAATGCGGGCGTCTACATCTAGACGCCCGGCATTTCACCCATGCCGGGATAAGACAGTCGGGAAGCCGGCTGCCAGTATTTAGGCAGTCGGCTTCCCGATTGCCTCCCATATCAATACACATGGACCAGCCATGCAGCCCTTGCGGCAGGTCTGACCTTTCTCAAATATAGAGGCTCTCCTGACACAATGAGAGCTCTCATGCTGCGTAGGGGATCGCAGTGGCTTATTTATGCACGTCCATGTAATGGCGTTTAAACAGTAAGCCACACCTGCATTTTGCTAACCACCCTCCCTTTACCTCCCCCAAATGCTGACTACCTGTTACTCAGTTTGGGGGGCTGCCATCTTGCGTCAGTTTGCCCCATTGAAGTCTATCAGTAAGTGACAGATGACACCCTCAGCCAATCAGCGGTCAGCCCATTGATTTCAATGGGACTTTTGAAAATTGCACCAGAGCCAAAGCCACAAGATCCGACAGCAGGATCTCGAGGTTTTGGCTCGGGTAGGAATCCGAGGCAGACAGGGAGATCCAAGCTGCGGCTTGAATCACCTCGGATCCCGGACATTCATGCGTGTTCGGATTCCAAGGAATATGAACTGCTCATCTCTAAATGAAATGTGAGACACTTTGTGAATTATGTGATCACCTGCCATGTCCTGCAGTGAACTATTATAGACAATTAAATTCAGTCAAGTTATCTATACTTGTGTTTCAATTATGTCAACAATTCAGCCCCCAAAATGGCTGTCACAAATAGCACAAGTAAGTGAATGGTACATTTAAAAAAGAATGCTTAAAAAAAAATTGTGGGGCAGCATACTACCAGAGTGATGTCACATTGTTGAGAAAAACATTACATGATTTAATACATGTGACTGACCATTCCATATCTCAGATTGTTAAATGTTTACCCTAATTTCGAAAAATGACTAATGACGACAGTACATCTCCATTCATCATTAAAAAAAAATTTCACTGTGATAAAGAACTTAAACTAACATAACTGTATTGCATCTTACAGCATGAAAGCTTGCATGATATATAATTACCACCATATCACATTAACATTGCAGTAAAAAGAAGCAGCTTTTATATTTTTAATATAGATAGCAATATAACTGTGTAATTAAAACGTAATATACCAGTCTGACAGAGTCGTTACCATTCCTAAATGAAGATGCTTTGCAATTTACACATCTATGTAATATTTTGTTGGGATTAAATCACATTTCATCTAAATAGATATAAATAAATATGTAAAAACAGACAAAAATCCAAGTATAACTAAAAAGAATATTAGTGATATAGAATCACAGAGGGAATGTAATAAAATCTTATTTTCTATTAAAAGAATGGAATGTTACACTGTCCTCTTTTTATATAGCCAAATGTGTACAGAGGATAAAGTTATAATCCCAAAGTGCGGTATCCCGGCCGAAGATATCCCGGGGGCTGGAATGCAGCTACCTGGCTACAAGACCAGCGCTGGAATCCCAACAGGAGGTGACGTCCAGATGCCGGAATCCCAACAGCCAGGATGCCGAATGTATAGCGGGGATGGTTAGGACTTAGCCGCGGGGGGGAGCGTTAGGTTTAGGCGTCACAGGGGGGTTAGGGTTAGGCTAGGGGAGGGGGAGGTTAGGGTTAGGTACCCCAGGGGGTGGGTTAGGCACCACTGGGGGGGTGTTAGGTTAAGGCACTAACGGGGAGCGTTAGGATAGGGTGGGAGGAGGGTTAGTGTTAGGATGTACAAACAGAGGGTTAGGGGGAGAAGGGGGGAGGGTAAGTATACTTACCCCAACCCTTGTGGTATATTGACAACAGGCACCCCGACTGCTGGGATTTCATACCCATTCCGTGTACAGGTATTGTAAAAAAAAAGATATCTTTGGTTCCAAAATGTAAAAGCTACTTGTATTTATTTTGTCTTACTACATTTTTTAAGGAAATCTATATTATTATTATTATTTTTTATTATTATTATTATTATTATTATATTATTATTATTATTATTATTATTATTATTATATTATTATTATTATTATTATTATTCTTTTTTTACAATAGTCAGCAAAGTACCAAAACAAAGGCCCTGATTCAGAGCCGGACGCTCTGACAGAGCGCTTGCTCTGAATCAGGGCATCTTTTTTTTCTTTTTATGGCGCGGCCTCCTGGCTGCTCGCATTGCTGTGGGTTGCCACCCACACCTAATGCGCAGCCAGGATGATGGTCTAGACCATCACGACCATCGGGCTTGCGACGAGACCCTTGTGGTAGGGTTTCGTGGCCGCAAGCCCCAGAGAGCTTTTAGCTCAAACAGAACCGAAAGCTCTCCCACTGATGTTAGTGGGGCCGCCCACAAACGGTAGGCATTCTCATGGGAACGCCTCTGTCTGGGCAGCCACACCCCCGGCCCGCCCACCAAAGGGGGCGTGCTGTCACTCAACATCAACAGCATGCCCCCATTGGTGCAGGCAATTATAAGCCAAGTAGAGTACAGTAGACGGTGTATTCATATAATTGCAACACAATCAGAGCTGGATAAGCCTTTTAGAAGTTGGTGATGATGACTTGTAGCTGCCCTACCTGGTTGCTTCTGAATGGCTGCTTGTGTATTGACCTTTCCATTTGAATTGCTGCAGGAAAGAAGATTCATATTTAATTTTCAGAGGTGAAACAACAGATGTTTATTTTAACTTAATTTAATTTTAAGCTAATATAATGACATTTTTATTATGTATTTACACTTACATTTATTCCATCCATTTTTTGTATTAACCTCAAACCTCAAGACAATAATTTCACTTGTTTACCATAGCACTTAATTACATTATTATTTTGTTTACAAACAGGGCTGTAGTCAGTCAATAGGGCACCTGGAGCTGGAATACTGTATATCTGTTATGCAGTGTCTCCGGGGGATCTGTGCATGTTGGAGTAGTCTCTTTTAAATCGTCCGCAGCTTCATGTGAAGAAAGGAAACCAGCCAGAGGTGACATCACTCAACACAAAAGTATTGACGCATTTCTCCACCTCTTTCCGGGTGTAGTTTCTTCAGAGGAATAATCCACCTACTACCAGCATGTTGATTTAACTGACTCTTCTGACGATCATTTGTTTTAGTTATCATCACATGACCTATGTTGATTTTGTAATGCACAAATTGAAAAGGTATGTTTAAAAGTGGAGTTTGTAGTGTACGCAGATGTGTTTATAGAAGTGGCAGATTTGTTCATTTAGAAAGGAATACTAGAGTTATTTACCAGTTTAATTTTGTAACAACTAACAACTTAAGTATATGACGACGACAGAGTCTAAAAATAGATGAGAAAGGAACCATGTCCTCACTCAAATACAATATATGTGAGTTTTTCAGGAGCATAAAGTAACTGTGCCAATATATTTATTAACAGTTATTTGTAAAGCACTAACATATTCTGCAGCATTTTAAAGAGAGTATTTGTTCACATCATTCCCTGCCTCAGAGAAGCTTACACTCTATGGGCCAAATGTAATAGGGTGAGAGTTTAGAAAATGTGAGAGTTTAGCAGTAAGCTCTCACATTGGTCAAGTTCTATCTTCACAATAGGAAAACATCTGGATGAGATTTTAAAATCGTGAGAGTTTTTTGAGTCTTAAAACATGGGAGTTTGCATGTTCTCGGACTCTAGTACAATGGCCGAGTTTAAAAAATGTGTGAGAAAACTCTCACATTTTCTAAACTCTCACCTTAGTACATTTGGCCCTATATTCCCTACTACTGTACATGTGCACACATACACACTAGGGTTCGTTTTTTTGTTGTCAAAATCCAATTAAACTACTATATGTTTTGGGATTGTGTGAGAAACCCCACACAAACATGGGTGAGAATATACAAACTCCACACCAAGATAGGATCTTGGTGGGATTCAAACCCAAAACCTCAGTGCTGTAAGGCTAAACACTATGCCAGCTATGCTGTCACATTACATACCTGCTACTTTGTGGCTCATGAATATGGTTATAAAAGTGTTCTACTGTATATGGCTGTACTTTACAAATGTTTTAAATAGTGTACATGTAAATTCTCACTTTATAATTTTCACGCCATACCTTGTGTTTTAATTTAATTAAGATGTCTGTAAAAAATGTTTACCCAGTATAGAATAATCATCCAGCAGCCATATTTGCTGTTGATTTCACACAAAAAAATGAAGACCCTATAACAATATATATTTTTTAATGAATGTAGTAATAAATATATGTAAATTCACCCTTGTGTAACCTAAAGAGATAAACTATTAACATTATCTCTTACTATGGATAAATAGACATCTATGTACATTAAAGCCAGATTGATTTTGCAAGCTCTTATCACCACTTTGTGCAGGCTCCTGTCTTGCTCATTCTTCTGATTTATAAGAATCTCTCTTCTCCTTGTAGATTTTCTCACTGGGCTAAACATATTTAGTCTGCTGAGCAGCCAAAATGAATGCTCCTTTTAAGCGCTTAATCAATGAGTGAACTTGATATCTAAAGTCCTTTAGGCTTACATTTGTATTAAGTCATTTAGATTGCAGCTTAAGAGCTCATCAGGTATTTTTCTGTTGGCATGAATTAGAAGAATATAATATTTGCCTGTTTTAGGACTGGGGCTAAGCAATGGGGCCCCCAAACTTCTAGCTACCCTTACTGTACCATGTCTACCAAGTCCAAATGCTTCCAATTAACTAATTAATGACCAAAATGTTTTCTGCCTTAATGACCGTAGATATGTTGTTTTGCTTTGTGAACAATGAGTATAAATTAGAGATGTGCGGTTCAGTTTCCATGGAACTTACGGATTAAGAGTCGAACCGAGTCGGGGCTTGGGTCTTCTTACCATGTTTGGATTTTAAAATGAGACAAAATGTAATTTCCTGGCATTGGATCTCACTTTTTTTGTATAGCATATCCCTCCCTCGTGATTGGGCACCATTTCAACTGGAAACCAGATGGAGAGGGTGTGGACAGTATAGTGGCACTTTGTATATGAAATGAAAAAAAAAAACAATTAGGAGCACTGTTAATGGCAGGGGCACTGCGTACTGTGGGCTGGATACAGCACTCTGTGAGGCACAAAAAAAACACTATAGGAGTGCACTGCAGCACTGTGTTGTTGTTTGTTTGTTACTAAATAAAGCCTACTGGTATACTTTTTTCTAAAAAAAAAATATTAGGAGCATTATGTTAAAGGGACACTATAGTGGGCTGCAGCACTGTGAGGCACAAAATACATACCATAGGAGTGGACTGCAGCACTGTGTTACTTAAAAAGTCTACTGGGATGCTTTTGTATTAAACAAAAAAAAAACTATTATGACATCATCATTACTATTAAGGGGCCACCCATATACTAGGAGCACTGTGAGGCAGTTTGTTGGGTGTTCAGAAACTGTTAAAACATTTTTTTTATAAAATTGTGTGTTCAAAAATATTACGTCAATATTAGAGTGTCACCTAACTTATACTTGGGGTGCTTTGAGGCAGTTTTTTGTGTATTTAGTGCACAGTTAAAAAATGTAATAGAAAACCTTGTACAAACTACCATTGGTGTACTTAAGCTGCCCACACTCCAGTATGTACTCGGAAAAAGTGTTTAGCACAGCCAGGAACCTTGTGAGCAATCAGCTACTTCCTCAACATTTGGAAAAACTCTTGTTCATAAAAATTAACTACAAATTCTATGAGGAAGATCTTTGCCGCCAATTGCAACAAAGTACAGAGGCTTCTGCAATGGTGGATTCCAGTGGGGATGAGCTAATATTGTGTAATGATGATGTTAAAACTGATGAGGGTGAGGAGGATAAGGATGATAATGACATCTTCCCACTGTAGAGATGATTAACAATGCTGTTAGCTGGCTTAAGCCCATTAGTAGCTTGCCCAAACAAACCAAGGACTTCACCCACAAAAGTTGCAGTCCCTGTTGCTAAAGTGCTTGGTTTGTTAAACTGTGAATGTCCTTTTCAATATACAATATATGGGTGGCTGGGTTGCATTGCCCAAGCGCAATTCCATTGTGAATCACTTTTGATTGTGGGATTTGCCAAGAATGTGTGTGTTTGACAGGCAGCGTATATTACAGTACTTTACTGGGGCATTGGTGTTCTATTGCATGCAAGACCATCTTTTTTTTTAGTCTCTGAATAGTTTTAGGTTTTTTTTATAGTTTTTTTGTGTACACATTTAGTTTTATTGTAAAAAAAAAAGCACTTTAATGGTTAAAATTGAGCATTTTTCCTTTCCAGAAAAAAAAGTGGAAAAAACAACAAAAAGATAGACACAGGGTCTAATACTCTTCAGTTTCCATCAGTGATAGCAGCCAAGAGGCATTGGGACCCCATTACACCATACAGTGGTACAGATTGTACAGTACTGTAGTTTGAGTTTAGGAGAATAATGAACTTGAGAACAGAAAAGGTTAGATATTTCTGCTTTATCATTTACTCAGTTCTCAGCTCTCCCCTCCATAATTAACATTATAACCCATAGTATAAAGTGGATAAAGAGGGGGAAGGACCAAAAAACATGAGAGACTGAGCAGTGGCGTAACTATGGAGGGTGCAGGGGGCCCGGCGGCTTAAGGGGCCCGGCGGCTTAAGGGGCCCGCCGGCCCAGCGATCCCACCCCCTGCACTTTCCATATGCAGGGCGCCCGCTGAGATTTTGTTACCAGTGGACGCCCGACTCCTACTCAAACCCCCGGCGGCAGCCAGAGGACGGAGCTCACTCCGTCTTCCGGGTCCCGCAATGCACTATGGGAGTGATGTCATGACGTCACTCCCATAGTGCCGAGGAGCGGACGCCGGGGACGGAGCTCAGGAATGAGCTCCGTCTTCCGGGTCCCGCAGTGCACTATGGGAGTGACGTCATGACGTCACTCTCATAGTGCCGAGGAGCGGGCGACGGGGCGGTCGGCGGCTTCACAGGAGCGGGGATAAGGTAAGTTTTTTTTTGTTTGTTTTGTGTGTGCGCACGCGCCCGCGCGCGTGGGGGGATGTTACTGGGATCTCACTACTGGGGGCATTACAGAGGGCTCACTACAGGGGGCAGCTACTGGGGGCATTACAGGGGGCTCACTATTGGGGGAAGCTACAGGGGGTCACTACTGGGGGCAGCTACAGGGCTTCACTACAGGGGGCTCACTACTGGGGTCTCACTACTGGGGGCAGCTACAGGGGGTCGCTACTGGGGGCTCACTACTGGGGGCAGCTACAGGGGCTCACTACAGGGGGCTCACTACTGGGGGCTCACTACTGGGGGAAGCTACAGGGGGTCACTACTGGGGGCTCATTACTGGGGTCACTACAGGGGGCTCACTACTGGGGCAGTTACTGGGGTGTCACTACTGGGGGCAGCTACAGGGGGTCACTACTGGGGGCAGCTACAGGGGGTCACTACTGGGGGCAGCTACAGGAGGTCACTACTGGGGGCAGCTACAGGGGGCTCACTACTGGGGGCAGCTACACAGGGCTCACTACTGGGGCAGCTACAAGGAGCTCACTATTGGGGGCATTACAGGGGGCTCACTACTGGGGGCAATTACAAGGGGCTCTCTACTGGGGGCATTACAGGGTGCTCATTACTGGGGGCAACTACAGGGGGCTCACTACTGGGGGCACTGCGTAAGGGGCACCATTACAGTGGGCATTGCATAAGGGGCACCATTACAGTGGGCATTTAATGTTTTAGGGGAACTACTGTAGTTATTGTGTAAGACCTAAGTTAGGGGGGCCCTTAAAAATGTTGCTATGGGGCCCAAAAAGTTCTAGTTACGCCCCTGAGACTGAGTACACTCAAATAAAATAAAAAAAGGAAGGGATGGAGGAAAAACAAAAAAAGAAAACAGCATCTTGCTCCCAAGGACTGGATAAAAAAAGGGGAAGAGGGTGGAATCCAAACAATGCAATCATTTAATCATCTTTGCCTATAACTATTATATAAATAATGTAAACAATTAAACTTCCTACCAATTTTCTCCCCTGATCAAAGAGAAATAAAACAAACAAACAGATTGATACTTTTTCCTTTTTAATATACAGATGTGTCCTGCTACAGTACATCTTTGCTCCATATGCCATGACTAGCAGAGCGCGCTATGCAATGGCTTATTGAGTCGCTCGTAATGTACTGAAGCATTGGAAAAGCTGGAGAGTGTAATACAACTTAATGTCCACCAGATGTCACTTTTCCTATACTGCACTGCGCATGAGTAAAAAAAAAAGTGCAAAGTCTGTAGTACCACTCGCTGATTGGCTGACTGAACCTGTCATTCGGTACCCTATAGTTGTCATGGATCAAGAGATGTAACTGAGTGTTTAATAAAGGATTAAATCATTCTATGTGCGAGTCCTAAGTACACTTTTGAAAAACAATTTATAAATGTGTTCTGCCATCATTATTACAGTATATTTTGCTAGATACTGTATACGCATAAAAAAGATAATACCTCATTTTAGAAAAGTTAGTACCAGTCCATGTGATGTGCACCATTGTTCTGCAGTGATGTGAGGTACTCACACAGTGATAACATATGAACAGTTGGGTTTGAAGGGCACTGTATAAAATATCACTGAACTACAAGTCTCAACATAGAAAAAGGTGTCTCTGGATTACAAACTGACTGTGCGTTTTATGCCCCACACTAGGAGCAGTAAGTGCCTTTGCTGCGGCACTGCAGAAAGTGGTTTGCAATGCTCATATACTGTAGTGATGGCATGTCACTACAGTATATGAGCTGTTTACTTAGAAACTAGTAGTGGGGTCTGAACAGTGGTACATAAAACCATCACTGAACTACAAGTTTTAGCCCAGAAAGAAGTGTCTCTGGATTACAAACTGACTGTGCATTTTATGTCAAACATTTGTGGCAATGTCGGCACTGCTGTGCCGCTAGAAGCTTGACACTAATCGTTACACATCAGTAAGTGTAAGTTGTCCTTTGCTTAAATCTACATGCTTATGGCATTAATAAATCCTGCTATGCATGTGGTCTGTGGTGGAATGGCATCCCACCCACAATTTGAAAGCAAACGTTTTTCCTACATGCATTCCATCTAAGCCTGCAATTGCAGAAATAGTTGCACACAACATTTACATATAAGCTCTATCTACAGTATACAGGAAAGTAGACATACATTTATGTGCATGTTAGATACAATAGGGGTATAAGGGCCTGATTCAGGTTGGATCGCAAGGCTGCAGATGCACGCAACTGGTCGATGTTTGTGTTCTGCTGCTGGGTCGGTGCTAGGGTATTTGGCACCCCCCTGCAAACTATAAATTGCACTCTCCCATTTTTTAGGAGAGCACGGGCAGAAGGACAGGACCTGGACAGAGGTGACAGGGACTACACAAAGTGGACAGGAACAGGATAGAGGTGACAGGACCAGGACACCATTGACAGGACCAGGGCAGATTTGACAGGGAAAGTATAAAAGTGACAGGACAGGATAAAGGTGACAGGGACAGGACAGATGTGACAGGGACAGGATAAAGGGAACAGGGCCAGGACAGAGGTGACAGGGACCTGGATAGAGGGGCCAGGATAGAGGAGATAGGGCTAGGAAAGATGGGACATGGGTTACAGGGCCGTGGGAACAGGAGAGATGTGTGACAGGGCCAGAATAGAGGTGACAGGGCCAGGAAAGAGGGGACAGAGACTACACAAAGTGGACAGGAACAGGATAGAGATGACAGGATTAGGACAGCATTGACAGAACCAGGACAGAGGTGACAGGAAAAGTATAAAGGTGACAGGGACAGGATAAAGGTAACAGAGACAGGACAGATGTGACAGGGCCATTACACAGGTGACAGGGACCTGGATAGAGGGGCCATGATACAGGTGACACGGCAAGGAAAGAAGGCACACAGGTGAAAGGGCCAAGACAGAACTATGGGGACAAGAGAGAGGAGTGACAGGGACAGGATAGAGAGGACAGGGAAAGAGGGGACAGGGGTGACAGGGCCAAGACAGAACAGACGGGACAGCAGAGAGGGGTGACAGGGACAAGAAAGAGGTGACAGGGCCAGGAAAGAGGAGATAGGGCTAGGACAGAGGTGTCAGGGCAGGACAGAGATGACAGAACCAGGACAGAAGTGACAAGGCAGGAAAGAGGGGACAGAACAGAGGTGACAGAGCAAAGAGGGCAGGGTAGGACAGAGGTGGGAGGACCAGGACAAGGGAGACAGGAACAGGACCAAGATAGGACAGTGCCAGGACTGAGCCCCTAATTGGGCTCACTTGGCACCACGCTCCCTTCCTTTACTGGGCACACTTAACAATCATCCCCCTTTTACTGAGCACACATAGCAACCCCTCATTTAGGGGCCACACTAAGCATCCTCTTCACTTCCCTTACTAGGCAAACGTAGCCCCTGGGTACCTTAACCCCCCAATGTGGGCACACATTTCAACCCCTCTCTTAGTGGCCACATTTAGCGTTGCCCCTTCCATTACTGGGTACTCTTAGCATCCCCCTCCTCCATACTGGACAAACTTAGAACCCCTCCACCCTTGCCAGGCAGACTTACCTCCATTATCCTTTCTTTCCAGGTGTACTGAGAGCCATCAGGTGCTGGCTGCATCTTCTCTGGAGTCCCGCTGCCTGGCTGCCACCCGCTATCCACATCGCACCTCTGCAGTCACTGGCACTCTGACTCCCAAATACTGCCGATATGTGCCTGATTGTCAAGGCCCTTCCAGCCAGGCTTCCTCTGCTTCCAACAGAGGAGTGGTCACTGGTCAGGTGCAACACAGCAGAGGAGCGGGAAGGAGAGGAGAGGGGAGGAAGGGAGGGGGATTTTGTGAAGGCAGGCTCAGCCGCACTTCTCTGCAGCAAGCTGTCGCTGCATGTAATGAAGCTTGACAGGTGCAGCAGCAGCCTGCAACAGCATCAATGGACTCAGCATCAGCTGCAGGGAGAGTGCCTCTCCAGCCTGGCGCCTCCCTGCAGTGCAAAAGAAAGCAGACATGCTTGTGCATTTAAACACCATTACAGGGGCGTGCATAATTAAACCCCAGCAACGGCATACGCAGCCAAAGCTCTGCATGGTGACAGGAAGCTTTTACAGGTTGTGCAGCATGTCCAGCTCAACCACAACTATGCGTATGAGTCCGATGTTACCTACATGCGGATCTAGATATAGTGGTGCGATCGTGCTGCGATTGCCTTCATTTATATGTTTTTGCTACGTGCGGGTGCGTGCGATTGCAGCCTTGTGATCTAACCTGAATCAGGCCCTAAGTTCATAGATGTAAAAGTAAACGAAAGGTACTACACATCTGCATAGTTTTGAGTAGTAATTAAGACTTACTGAATGGTCAGTTTATTAGGTACAACTACCCTTCCCATGTTATTGGCTGCTTCGTCAGTGATGGTGCCATACATTATGTTTAGATAATGAATGTTAAATCAGGTGTACAGCCACCAACAGATCATGTATGTGTATGGGCAAGACAAAAGTGTTTTGTTTACTGTATTTGATGCTACATATTAGTGGGCACCCCAGCGCATGAGTGAATTAATAACAGCAACATTGGTAACTTAGTATATAGAAATAGAGTTTTCCCCCCACCTTATTATCATAAGTATAAATAAGGTTTAAAGTTCAATATACTATTAAGATGGTATGTGATTTATGTTTTTAAATATATTATTAAATAGATTAATACTATCTAATAAATTGCATCACAAACAAGAACAAATGACAATGTGTTTTAAAATTATGTATATTGCCACAGAATACTCTTGATCTCTAAGATTGTAAAGACAAATAATAAATTATAATTTTTTTACCACAATTTCTTTGTTATATACAAATTTATTGCTCGGCAGAAAGCAGAACGTTTTTTTTCTGCTATGACTGATGCTGGGAGAGGAATTTCTGCCAAAAAAAAACTTTAACCGAGGAAAATTTTACATGTTCCATTATTCTATATCATTTCCCTTTAAATGCACTTGCACACTTTTTTATCATTAATTTGTTGAATCAGTTTATTTAATTTATATTGTAAAATATTAAAATTTCCCTTTAACTGGTTGCAAAAGTGCTAGTTATTGCATCCCATATATTTTATCAATATCTGACAATCGATAAATTGCTTGAATTTGTAAGCTCTAAATGCCAAAAATTGATTCTTTAAAGGAGGTCAAAATGAAGTCACTTTGTATGACTACCTGCTCAGTTTTTGAGACCTTTTGCTTTAGTTATATTAACTGTTAATGTTAATTCCTTAGCATGCAGTGTGCTTACTGTCAGTCATGTCTGTGATACTTTGTTGTAAAACATAGATTTTCACTGTTATTCATAAGAAAATGGATATTAATGAAGGCTGTGGGGATATTTTAACTTCAAATTATCATTAATTACAAAGAAATTAATGATAATTACAGCTGTTTTGGTTTCAGTCGTTTATAAACACAATACTGTACATTATTATTGTATTTTCAGTTTTTTATATATAAAAGATCTACATGGACTTCAGAGACAATGATATATAAGGGAGGGGGTGTCCAAAGTTGCCTTTTATCAAATATTCATCTTCTATGTTCTTCAACATTCCACAAATTCTAAGCATAGTCCACATAAATTATATACAAATAATTACAAAAGGTACTCTTCTAGAAATACCTATCATATAGTACTTTCCTTTAAAGACTGAAACACAGTACTAGAAATGGCACCTTCTCTCCTCGCCTTCACGCCCAAGCTAAAGATACATCTTATGAATGAAATAGTCAAATAGTCAGGATCATAAATAATAACCAATGTTGGCAAACATAACCATCTACTGCACTTACTACTCTGCTATATCTACTGTTTTGTTTATACCCCAACCTACAATTAGAATGTAATATCTGTCACTTTACCAATTCCCCATTCACTCTCTCTTACCATCATCTTCTTTCCTTTACCCCATCCCTTAACCCTTCTCCACATCTCCCTTCCAGGGCTACCTTCACCAAACATAACCTTGAGGTGATTGACCCAGTTTCCTTTCCCTTCCTTCTTGTCTCTTTTCTCTCACCCATTGTCACCCTTTCCTAACCTGACCAAGCCATTTCCCTGTACAACAGCACTCTTACTTCTACTGGATGCTGCTGTTTCAGCTGTCACTACACACCTTTGCAGATCTGAATCTCAATTCTGGCATTCCAAATTCACCAGATACCTGCAAAAGTGTTCTTGTCACTCTTGAGAAAATTCTCACACAACAGACTTCCACCACGGCAAATTCATGCTCTCTTCCTACAGTGCTGCCCTTGCTTTTTTCAGTGTCATTTCAAAAAGAGTATCTTGTACCCTGTCCTCCAACACCTGTTGTCTCTTTGTTATCTTCAAGTTTCTTCACTGCCCCTTGCCTTCCCTCCTCACTTTCTACCAATGCCTTTGCCATTAACTTCACATCCAAAATTGAATCCATCCTTCAAGACATCACCTCCCACCAGGCCATCCTTTCTCCACTCACTCCCTTCCCGTCCAACCCTCTCCCCTCCAGCCTCCCCCCAACTTATCCCTCCATTTTGACAACTCTGACTTCCTTCTCCCCAGTTTCTGGAGATTAAATCATGGCCCTTATGTGGCCCCTCCTGCCTTGATCTTAGCCCCTCCCACCTCCTCCGCTCCCTCTCTCTTATTGTCTGTTCCCATATTGCCCATCTCTTCAACTTTTCTCTCTCATCAGGTACTGTCTCCTCTGTGTTCAGGCATGCTCTTGTCTCTCCCTTTCATAAAAAAACACCCTTGATCTAAAGATTCTCTCTAATTACAGCCATATATATCTCATCCCCTTTGACTCCAAGATCCTCAAGCCAATTGCCTTATCACCTTTCTTTCCCACCATTCCCTGCTTGACCCACTTCAGTCTGGTTTTCATTCTCACCACTTTACAGAAACTGCCCTTACTAATGTCAGTACTGACCTTCTTGCTGCCAAAGCCAAGGGCCACACTTCTCAGATTATTTTACTTGACCTGTCTGCTGCTTTTGACACCATGGACCACCCTATCCTCCTGCAAATGCTTCACTACTTTGATCTGCGTGACCTGGCCCTCTCTTAGCTGTCCTTCTTCCTTTTTGACGGCTCTATCTCTGTCTCTTCTCATGGCTCAACCTCTTTCACTACCAGTTGGTGTCCCCCAAGGTTCTGTTATTGGTTCACTTCTATTTTCCCTCTATACTAACTCTCTAGGTGAGTTTATCAGATTATTTTGACTCCAATATTATCTTTATACATTCAGATCTACCTCTACTCACCTGTCTTCTCCCCCTCTGTGCTTTCTTAAACTTAACATGTCTAAGACTGAGTTTATCATCTCCCCTCCCTGTCAAGTCTCCTCTCCTTCCAAAATTTTACAGTCCATCAACAACCTCACCATTTCACACTCTTAGCCCCCCACTTTGCTCAGCCAATGACATCCACCTCTCCTCCCAACTGATTACCTCCTTCCACTCCTGACTCCTGACTCCATGACTGATTTGCCCATGCTGCTCACCACCTCTTCCTCCCCAATTAGACTCATCCACTCTATTTGACAGCTTTAAATTAGCTATCAAAACCAACTTCATTATTAAAGCCTTCCAGCTCATCCTCACTCATCCCTCCATGCTTTTCCCTCACTGTTTCTCCCTTCTGTGTCACCTCTCTCTGTCTGCCCATCCACTCTAGACTGTAAGCATTTACGAGCAGAGTCCTCTTCCCTCTTGTGCTCCTCCCCTGCCCACTTTGGCATCAAACTCGTAGGCTTACAGGGCAGTACTACCTCTGTGGGTACTGTGACTGCATATGAATCAAATTTTAAATAGCTTATTTCCATATTCTGCCATGTTTTGTCCATAATTTTGTTCCTCTTGTTTTGTGCAACTGTTTATGCTTATGTACTTTGTAAGATGCTGTGGAACCCTTGTGGCACAATGTAAATAATGGATAGTTATAATAAGCTGTCTGGAGCAGGCCTTCCTCCCTTATTGTTTGATTCTGTTTTGTACATTTTTATTACAAACTTCTGTATTAGCAACGGCACTATAAAAATAAATATATATGTATAGTGCAACAGATTGTGCTCAACTTCTACATAGTAATTCTAGTCTGTAGGTGGCATTCACTGGACCTTGTCACCTAACATTCTTGCTTTTGCCTTTGAATTCACAGACTCTTTGCTATGGATGTCGAAAAGCCCAGTTACAGTTTCAGTGGACCAAGCTTTTGTAGTGCAAGGTTTAAAATTCCCCATTGAAAGAAATAAGAAAATGTTGTCAATGCCTTGAGATAGAAATTTTATAGGCAATGCAAGGTTATAGTATAAGTATCAGAAAAAAACACAATTTACTGTACAGTGAACCTAGCAACATAGTGCACAAATGGCCTGATTCAGCTTAGGACGGAATTGCAACCTGGACGCAAGCAGCTTTGCAATTCTGTCCTTGCAATTATGGTAATGCAGCAGAGTGTAGGTAGAGGACATTTTATTGTACTCGAAATCAAATACAATGTATTGGTTTGTGTTAACATCCTTTTTTATACTGTACTGTAGGTGATTGACGTTATTGCACTGACCTGTCACTATTATTGCAGCATCAGATGTAAATCTTTATTTTTTTTTGCTATTGTTATTGCTTTATATGTCCCAAAATAATTTACTTTATTGAATATTGTATATAGTGGGATTAATTCAGAGTTAGTAATGCCACTTAAGCATTTCATACATTTGTGACAATACCAATGCTAATTTGGTCTCTGTTATTTATGACACATGGATTTATGATGCAATCTATTAAAGTACAATAAAAGAAAGTTAACCCAACAATGAACCAGCTGGTTCTCCTGAGTAAAGGGAAGTCAAATATGTGTATAGTACTTCTTATAAGATAGCATGCACATATAGGACCTAAAATTACAGTTAGCTTTTATTTTTCTAGTGTTTATTTTAATTTTATTTAATTTCTTTTAACTAGGGAGCATAGTTGTATCATTGGCCAGGGGGTCTATGTGCAGTGAACTCCACTCCGTATAGTGTTCCCCCTCCAGGGCCGTAGTCAGAACTTTGTGGGCCCCTACCCCTTTCTAGAGAGACACCTTTCTCCACAACAGTTGTTCATTTTATGCCCCACAGTAGTGCCCTAGTTCATTTTCATAAATGATAGTGGTGCCCTAGTTCATGATATACCCTATAGTAGTGCTCTAATTTACATTATACCATACAGTGCACACAGTTCATTTATGCATATGATAGTGTCCCAAGTCAACAATATGCCACCTTATACTGCAGCCAGTACACATGCCACACAGTGCCCCCATTTTTACATTATGTCACACAGTGCATAACCTAGTAGACAACTTTATGACCTGGGTGCAGTTGAGGCAGGACACAGAAGTAGGCCCCCTAGTCTCTGAGACCCATAACAACCACTATAGCTACGCCCATGGTTCCTCAGATACCTTCTGCCATATATCATGTGATATTTTCAGAAATATGGCACATTTGCTAAATATTGCAAAGGCTCTTGCACAGTGCCAGAACCTTTGCAATCTCCTGCACCAAGCTAAAAGTAACTGAGATATATTTGTCTTAATAGGGCATGTGTTACTGCAATTCTGGTGCAAGGCATTTGCACCCCCCCTGTGTCAGACCGCCCCCCCCAATTACGTGATGAGGGGGTGTGGCCATAAATCATGAAAGGATGCTCTGGAAAGTTCTGCAGCTGTGCTACAGGCTGCTGTGTACCATTCCAGGCACCTGGAAGCTAAATGCAGGTGCTGTGAAGGTGTCTGAACACCTGACACCTGCTTCTTGAGAAAGCCATTTTATACAGAAAAACACGTTGAAGTAATACAGGTGTTTCTCCTTTCATAAGCACAACATGTTATTATAATTGCCTTCTTTCTGGGTTCCTTACTATTTCAAGCCAGGACGCTGGTACATCGTTCCAGCCAGATGGAGCTTTTTCCCCTGAGTGACCCGGTGGCGCTGATCGTGTGAGCTTATCATCGCTGCACGGAGACTCGAGCACCAGGGAACCAGAGTAGCTATATACACTGGAGTCATCACTTTCTATACTCTAATGCCTGCCTGAGGTACATTTCCCATATTCTTCTACCATACGGAGCCCGACGCATGTCCACCTTGTCAGCATTGCAACGACGAGGCATACTTTGCTTATAACGCTGGGGCTAACCAAGGAGGATACCGGCCAGTGAGTTTTCACAAAGGAACTCTCTTACAAGCATTCCCAATATATGTACTAATCTGCTACGAGGACATATGCACGGATATAGTCACCTAGATGCTGAATACTGTTGGTGACCTTTTACGCTGCACGTTTTACCACAAAGGAGGACTGAATCTCAGTTACCTATCTCAGTTAATGTATGCATGATGTGTTCATCATTGAATTTTCCTTTTTTTTCATTCAGAGACACAGAGACATTGTGTCAATATCTAGATTCATTAAGACAAGTATACTATTTGCTCTGAATAACATTGGTTATCATTGTTTTTATTATACTCCCGGGGACTTATAGAAAATGTTTATTTATGGTATTTTATTTGTACATTTTTGATTAAAAAATCTTTACTATATTTAATTTATTATTATTTTTCGTGTTCTTTATGATGCTCTAAGCGCCACTGCAAAGAATTTTGTTTTGTTAGATAACTGACAACTCATCTAAAAAGTCATTCTTACTGCCAACTGCCAGGCAGCTAACACTGCAGCACTGCCACCAAACAAAGAATTACTACACCAACTCCAAAATATCTTTGAAAATGTTCTCAGGTGAAAGATGCCCACCATCTGGCCTATATAAATGTACATCTTAATATCTGATAAACGAGCAAACCTTAATGTGACTTCCTTCAATCTGATCAACCTGTGCTCTACAAGCACACCCGTACGTAATGCCATGCAATGATACTGTAAATCACGGAATTGACTTTCTGCCTATCTTCATCAATGACAGCACTGAGTTTCTTAGATTGCCACCTGCAGCTCGCGATTCAGACACCAGCGAAGATGATTTTAAGCCATCAAAGCTTGAAAGCTCCTCATCGCAAATGTGCATTAGTCTTCCAAACACTGCTCTCGTTAGTGATCGATATGGTATGCCAATTAGGGAAACTGCTGCCATATCAAAAGTGAAAGAGCAAGAATGACATAAATAAATATGTAAATACTTATAAACAGTCCATTTAATTTTATTATAATATGAAGCTCTATAAAACAAAGCCTTTTATATTTACTCACATAAAAATTGTGGCTTTGCTAATCCCTTACAGGGGACTTTCTCTTTAAACAACTCTATCTCCACTTATGTTTGGCAAAGTGGGGCAGTCCCCCACCTTTAATGAACATGATATGTATAATATCAGTACACACAAACACTTCCTAATCACTTGACAACCATAATATGTATCTGTTATGTAGATAGCCATATTAAGTGCAACATGGACCTGGGGCTGAAAATGATCAAGGGTCTATTAAGAGAAGAGGAGGGGCTATGACCTGTGCTGCGGGTATGGTCAATGCCACATGTGTGTGTATGCTTCATAAACTATAAGTAGCAATATCTCCCTAACTGTATTAATGAAAAAAATGCATCATTTCATGAGGAAGAAATAAATAAAACTAAAATACTTATGATTTATGGCTAACAGTGTGGTCTGATGGGCATTTGACAACCATCATGCTCAGAAGACGATGAGCCTGGGGCTGTAGTCCCATTAGCCCCATTGCTAATCTGGCCCTGATTGGGTAAATGTGCAATATGAACTGAGGCAGAAGAGCTAACTGTACAAGGTAGTTTTGGTTGCAAGTGCCCAGCATGCTGTAGTCATGCAATTTGATGCTACGCATAGTATATCATGTATAAATAGAGGTACTGGGAATGACTGTGCCTAGCAGTGCCCACACAAACAATGTGCTAAAGATAAGGCCAAAGCACATACCTGTGGTTTGTACAAAATAGCTAATTGAGCTATAATTAAATAGAATACAGGTTTGAGTCTTTGGGATGAGATGGAGCAGCAGGGGTGAGGGGTCAGAACAGAAGAGACTGCTGAGCCCAGAGCCGGATTTAGACCTCATGGGGCCCTAGACAAGATACCAGTTTTGGGGTCCCTCTCCCTTAACAATCCATAGCACAATATTTTATTTTCTGTTTAATGCTGTACAGCAAACTGAAGAAAAGGTCCACTTCGGCCTTGAAACATCAGCTATGTATGTATCGTTTGGGTATGGGATCCTGGTGCTCAGAATCCCAACACCGGCATCCCAACAAGCTTAGGATACCGATACCTGTCGGTAAGTATCCTAACCCTACCCCAACCCCTAAACCTCACTCTCCCTCCCCCTTGCGGCCTAACACTATCCTCCCCCCCAGCACTCTAACCCTTCTCAGCACAGACCCCCCCTCCCCTCACAGGACAGACCCCCTTATTCCTCACGTCACTGACCCCTCTCAGCATAGACCCTCCTCCCCTCACAGCACAGACCCCCTCCTCTCACAGCACAGACCCCTTCCTCTCACAGCATAGACCTCCCCTCCTCTCACATCACTGACCCCTCACAGCTCAGACCCCCCTCTGCCCTCACAGCACAGAGCCCCTCTTTCCTCACATCACTGACCCCTCTCTCCTGTCAGCACAGACCATTCCCCTCCCCTCACAGCACAGACCCCCTTATTCCTCACATCACTGACCCCTCTCGGCATAGACCCACTCCTCTCACAGTACAGACCCCCTTATTCCTCACATCACTGACCCCTCTCAGCATAGACCCCCTCCCCTCACAGTACAGACCCCCTCTTTTCTCTCATCACTGACCTCTCTCAGCATAGACCCCCTCCCCTCACAGCACAGACCCCCTCTTTTCTAACATCACTGACCTCACTCCCCTCTCAGCACAGATGCTCCCCCTCCCCTCACAGCACAAACCTTTCTTTCCTCCCCCTCTCAGCACAGACCCCCCTAACCTCATAGCACAGACCCCTTCTTTCTCCACATCACTGATCCATCTTTCCTCACATCACTGACCCCTTTCCCCTCTCAGCACAGACCCCTCCTCTCACAGAACAGATATCCCCTTCTCTCACATCACTGACCCCTCACAGCTCAGACCCCCCCTCTGCCCTCACAGCACAGAGCCCCTCTTTCCTAACATCACTGACCCCTCTAAGCACAGACCAGAAACGCCCACAGCTGCGTCATTTGGCAGTCACCCATCTGTGACTTTATACAAATGCCACTATACTCCTTCCCTTGTGTACAGCCATGAGTCTGAATGTGCAAGGACTAAGATGCCCACTTTCAGCATCATTACACACTACAATACCAAATGGTGCATCCTTATATGCCATCATCTGTTGCACCATGGAAACTTGCACCAGCCCTATAACAAGTGTAGTTTCTCATTCCTAGTATGGCATCCTATGTGAGCTGTCAAGTGTCTGTGTACGCAACCAATTTCACCAACATACCAGCAACACTCCCATAGCATGCCTATAAGACGCATGCACGGTGCGGTTTAGACACACAGTAGCAAAAAATCACTCCACTACGTCAATGCGCACACCTCTGAATCAGGAACTGAATGAGATGACGGCTATTTTTTGCAAGATGATGGTTGGGGTGGCATAGACACATAGATGCAGCCAACTCTGAATACAGGTGTATAGTCACATTTATTTCCAAACTCACAATGCAGCCACATATATGACAGAATTGCATGTGATTTTGAATTAGACACTAAGTGGTAAATTTACTAAGAATCATGTTTGGGCATGAGGAAACATGCTGGGCATCGCTGAGGCTTATGTGTGTTTTTCACGTTTAAACACACAGCTTTACTAAGAATCGTGGGCTCTCCCCTAGTAGCGGTAGCTGCGGGCGGTAATGGGTTAACAATAGAAATAATATTGTTCTTTACAGTGGGACTACAGGTCCAAACAAGCCTGCCCTGCAGCACTTGTAGAACCACAAGTGCCAGCAGGCTGCTTGCACCTGTATCCCCACTGTAGGGAAAATATTAAAAAAGACAAGACACACACACACACCGAATATTTTAACCCTTTATTGCACACTCACCTGCATTCACATTCACAATACATACTTACCCCTACTGCTGGTCAGTCCTCTTCTCAAGTAGGCATTCAGGGGGATTGGCAACACAAAAAAATTAAGACCCAATCCCATGGACACTCAAGCACCATATGTACATACTGTACATACAGCGCTTCCCCAAGAATGACAGGTCCCCCACCTGGGTTCCTGCATCTTAGCGCTGATTGGCTAGGAGTCAGTCCTCTCTCAGCCAATCAGTGGCCGGTTTCTATGGCAGCGGTTCCTGATGGCTGAGTGAGGTCTGATATTGGATAGGGTGTTTCTGTGAGTGAAGTATGGCACTAGAGAACAGAGAACAGTGGAGGGATCCTCCAGATCTCTCTCCGATATACAATGCAAAATAATAGCCCAGTTTAACTATTCAGCTAGAATAGTATTCCAAGAGCAACATTTTTTTTTATTTGCCCTGGCCGCTATCAACCCTAGTTATGCCTTTGGTGACAACAGTGAATTTATGAATCATTACTACATGGAACTTAAAAGACACACAGTATTATATCGAAGAAATACCTAGAAATACAAATAAAAATGTGTTCTCTACAAAGGAATATTTTAGAGATAGAGACTAAAGTACTATGTTGAGGAAAAAAAACAACAAAAATATGGAAGACAGTTTATGTTTATGCCCTTAATTGAATGTCTTGGTCAAGTAACGGTATTGGATGAAATGAGGATTGCTTCAAGGCCTTTTTAATTCTCTACTGATCAATAAAGTTTGGTCTTTTTTTAACACATTATACAGTACGTAAATAAGATAAATTCATCAAATTAAAAAATAAACGACACATTATAATTATCATCTAAAACATTTGACTTGTTATGAAAAATACCAGCGATGTGAAATATAAATGTCTCCATTTGTGTACTTTAATGTCCTTTTGACATATATGACATATATTTTAACGAGACCGCCAAGGGTAACAGTTTAAACAGTAAAATTACAAACTATCATTAGTTAATTTATGCAAATTGTTACAAAGGCTGTGTCATAATGGATGTCTTTTCTGCTAAAGGTGCCAAATACTTAGTTTAATGTTATGTAATATAATATAAATGCTCTTTAAAACAAAATTACATCAGTCAGTGTTTATTCATCTGGAGTGCCAGGTAAAACCATTCACAAAGTAATACCGCTAATTGAGTCTGCCTTTTATTGTCTTTTCTCTCCTGCAACTGTTACTTCTATTATTCATAAAAGATGTCAAGGACTACAGCAGTAGGTCTTACAACTTGATGTGTATTTTATGGCTTTTATAATGACAATGAAATTATGTATAAAACAAGACACAATATAAATGTAGAAAAAAAAACTAAGCAGTTTTTGAAGAAATTTCCAATAGCAAACACCAAAGTTTGTTTAAAAGTTATAAATCTGCTGGTAGTGGGTTGTTAAATAAAAAAATGCATTAAAAAAACACAAAACTATTATTAAATAACATTCAGTTAAAACATTCTTTATATTGAATACAGAAATATAATAGTAAACAACAAAAACAAAGTTTATAACAAAGACAAGTTTTAGTCTATGTTTAATATGGTGACTCCCACATATACAGTGCATCCGGAAAGTATTCACAACGCTTCACTTTTTCCACATTTTATTATGTTATAGCCTTATTCCAAAATGGAATAAATTCATTTTTGTCCTCAAAATTCTACACACAATACCCCATAATGACAATGTGTAAAAAGTTTTTTTGAGATTTTTGCAAATTTAATAAAAAAAACACTAAGAAATCACATGTACATAAGTATTCACGGCCTTTGCCATGAAGCTCAAAATTGAGCTCAGGTGCATCCTGCTTCCACTGATCATCCTTGAGATGTTCCTACTGCTTAATTGTAGTCCACCTGTGGTAAATTCAGTTGATTGGACATGATTTTGAAAGGCATACACCTGTCAATATAAGGTCCCACACTTAGTGCATGTCAGAGCACAAAACAAGCATGAAGTCCAAGGAATTGTCTGTAGACCTCCAAGACATGATTGTCTCGAGGCACAAATCTAGGGAAAGGTACAGAAAATAGCTGCTGCTTTGAAGGTCCCAATGAGCACAGTGGCCTCCATCATCCATAAATGGAAGAAGTTCGGAACAACCAGGACTCTTCCTACAGTTGGCCGGCCGTCTAAACTGATTGATTGGGGGAGAAGGGCCCTAGTCAAGGAGGTGACCAAGAACCCAATGGTCACTGATTGATTGGGGGAGAAGGGCCCTAGTCAAGGAGGTGACCAAGAACCCAATGGTCACTCTGTCAGAGCTACAGCATTCTTCTGTGGAGAGAGGAGAACCTTCCAGAAGGACAACCATCTCTGCAGCAATCCACCAATCAGGCCTGTATAGTAGAATGGCCAGACAGAAGCCACTCCTTAGTACAAAGCACATGGCAGCCCACCTGGAGTTTACCAAAATGCACCTGAAGGAATCTCTTGTCTCATGAGATTCCTTCAGTCTTTGGTGTGAATGCCAGGCATTATGTTTGGAGCAAACAAGGCACCACTTATCACCAGGCCAATACCATCCCTACAATGAAGCATGGTGGTGGCAGCATCATGCTGTGGGGATGTTTTTCAGTGGCAGGAACTGGGAGACTAGTCAGGATAGAGGGAAAGATGAATGCAGCAATGTACAGAGACATCCTGGATGAAAACCTGCTCCAGAGCGCTCTTGACCTCATACTGGGGCGACGGTTCATCTTTCAGCAGGACAACGACCCTAAGCACACAGCCAAGATATCAAAGGAGTGGCTTCAGGACAACTCTGTGAATGTCCTTGAGTGGCCCAGCCAGAGCCCAGACTTGAATAAAATTTAACAGCTCTGGAGAGATCGGAAAATGGCTGTGCACCAACGCTTCCCATCCAACCTGATGGAGCTTGAGAGGTGCTGCAAAGAGGAATGGGCAAAACTGCCCAAAGATAGGTGTGCCAAGCTTGGGGCATCATATTCAAGCTTGGGGCATCATATTCAAAAAGACTTGAGGCTGTAATTGCTGCCAAAGGTGCATCAATAAAGTTTGAAAAAATCTCAAAAAAATTTTTTACACATTGTCATTATGGGGTATTGTGTGTAGAATTTTAAAGACAAAAATTAATTTATTCCATTTTGAAATAAGGCTGTAACATAACAAAATGTGGAAAAAGTAAAGCACTGTGAACACTTTCCGGATGCACTGTACTATTAAATGTAAATATTCAAAGAATATCCTGTGTACTGTGTATATTTTTCCTAGCAAATTAAATTAAAAGTTATCCTTGAAAATAGGAAATATATTGTCCCTGCAAATATCCATCTGGTAATGGAGAGTACAATAATAGGGTATATGAAAACGGATTTATATATTTTACTTACACAATCTCCTTGTTTAAACAGCACTATGTAATTATACTACTTGAATGTCAGGAAATAATAACAAATGTCTGCATCACTATTTGTATATTTCAGTGATTTTGGCAACAAATATTTCTGAATTAACATAAAGAATGACACATAGGCCCTGATTCAGAGCCGGACGCTCTGACCAGAGCGCTCGCTCTGAATCAGGGCCCTCCTCCATTAAAATGGAGCATCCTCCTGGACGCTCGTATAGCTGTGGGTCACCACTCACAGCATATACGAACGTGCAAAAAGATGGTCACGATGGTCTTGACCATCGCGACCATCGGACTTGCGAGGGAAACCCTGCGGTCGGGTTTCCCAGCCACAAGCCCTGGAGTGATTTTGGCTCTATCAGAGCCAAAATCACTCCCACTGACATCACTAGTGATGTCAGTGGGGCCGGCTTCAGACGGTAGGCGTTCCCATGGGGACGCCTCCGTATGGCAGGCACGCCCCCGGCACGCCCACCAAAGGGGGCGTGCTGTCAATCAACATCGACAGCACGCCCCCTTTGGTGCGAGACCCCGAGCGATGGAAAGCCCGTCGCTCGCCGGGTCTCGCGCATGCGCACGACGGAGCTCCCTCCGTCATGCGCATGCGCAGTGGGGAACATCGACCCACTTGCGAGCATACTGCCACTCGCGAGTGGGTCTGAATGACCCCCATACTTCACATAAGGTGAAACTTTACAATCAGTTACAACTTGTACTGGAGACTATTTGCAATACTATGGTGTAATGAGAATTGATTTTTACAATCTACTCATTGAGAATAACTAATATTTCCCAAATGTTCATGTGTCATGTAATATTCAAACATGCTCATTTTATTCTCAAATAAACTATATAATCTAAATTCAGCATAATTCATAAGTATGCAAAAGGTCAGAAATATACAGTACGTGTTCTTAAATCTTACATGGTTTGTCCTGTTCAGCCGATGTGACATCCATGAAAGATACAAGATTAGCCTTCACATCTACATAACTTCTATGGAAATGCCTCCTCTATTTTTTTAACATAGACCTAATTTAAATGAGTGCTGATTGTTAGCACAAGATTTGCAGCTGTGTGTATTGCCAATACTTAAAGTGCCTACACACTTGGCGATATTTTACACGATTTGCCCGATTCTGATGCATCGTGACGAAAAATCATGTAAAATATGCCCAAATCGTGAGTGTCCACTCACGATCACGATGCCGATGCACGTCCCTGCAGGTCGTACATCGTATCTTCAGATCTGCCATGCTGTAGGCAAGATCTGACAATCTCAGTCACGATGCACTGGAATAGTTAGGAGGCACGATAGATCGTTTGTCACATTGGACAGTTTTTAAAACCAAATCGTGCCCACGACTGCCGGGGAGCTGCTGGGGATAGTTCAAGGGGAGATCGGAACAATATCGCATAGTGACCACATCAGCCAAGTGTGAAGGCACCTTTACGGTAGCTCCACATCACATTTAATTGTGCATCTCTGTAGGGTACAATGAGCAGTGTTGTATCATCACATCGTCATCTGTTGACATAATTTTTAACACATGCACACACACACACACAAACACACATAGGGGCATATTCAATTGGGTGTGAGAATAGCAAAAAACCCGTACTTGCGAGTCTTTTCCAGCAGGTGCAGGTTTTTTGCTATTCAAATAGCTGTGGATTTTTTTTTCACACACCTCCAGAGCAAGTGTGATTTTTCCTAAAATCTGTATTTTTAGGAAAAATCACCAGGACTTGCTCTGGCACCTCGGCCGAGGATTAATTAAGCAATAGAATGTTACGAATTAGTTTACAGTAATTAATCCTTAATTACTTTCCTTCTGCAGCGCTGTCTTCTTCATCCAGCATCGGAAGCCAGGTCTTCTGCAGCAGGGTGAGTATGTCAGTGTGTGTGAGTTCTTATTAATGTTTGTAAGTGTCTATGAGTGTGTGTGTGTGTCTGTTTATGAGTGTGTGTGTGTGACCACCGGTTTGTGTACCACCCCAGTGTCTGTGTGGCCCTCCGGAAGGGCGCTGGGAGAACTATATCTCCCAGCAGCCCTTGGAGCCTCCCAGCAGCTCCCCAGGACTCCCAGCAGCCCCTCTCCAGTGAGAAGACAGAGGGGAGCACCGGGAGCTGACGAGACCACCGGATACGCCCGGGCCGGTAAGTGCCGAATTCTTTTTTTTTTTTACATGGCGCAGGGTTTTCAGAGCTGAAAACCATGTGACTACTTTTTTTTATTGGATACCGCAGGTATTGGGAGCACACATACCCATGGTAGTCCAAAATTGGGCGCGAGGGGCACAATGTTTTTTACCTCGCTAAACCTTGCGCCCCATAGAGAGAGAGAGAGAGAGAGAGAGCATCATTTGAAGTACCTGTTCTCTTCCTCTTTTCCCACTTTAATTTTAACAGCCCTGTATATCTGAATAAATGAATATGTGGTTGTCTACAGTTAGCCTGGCTGATCTTAGCAAAATATACTACAACACTAGAGTCAGGGCTTTCAACCACTTAACTGACATATTTTTTTTTTAAACCACTCAGAAATTGTCGTTTTTTTGTGAATCAGGATAAGAACATCTATTTCAACTTATCCAAAATTATTTCATTAAAAAAATAAAAGATTTTTTTTTAATATTTGTCAAAAAAGGACTGATTTAACAAAGTATGATTTAACAAATCCCGACAGCGGCATCCCGGCAGCTGCGAAAATCCCGATCGTCGAAAGGTAAGTATTCACTAACCTATTCTCCCCCCTAACCCTCCCTTAGGGGTGCCTAACCCTAATCTCGCCCACAAGTGCCTAACCCTAATCTCCTCTCTAAGTGCCTAAACCTAACCCCCCCTCCCCACCACCTAAACCTAAGTCCCTCAGGGGGTGTGCCTAACCCTAACCTCCCCCCGGGGGTGCCTAACCCTAACCCCCCCTTCCCGTAGCCTTACCCTAAACTCCCGGGGGGGTGACTAACCCAAAGCCGGGTGTCGGGTTCCCGTCGTAGGTAAAATGACAGGCATCGGGATTTCGACGCCGGTCATTTAGCCCTTGCTGGGATTAGACAGTCGCGAAGCCAATGGTCAGGATTCCGTCCATCGGCTTCCCGACTGCTTCCCGTAAAAAAATTGTTGTTTTTATCAAACATCGGTACATCATTTTAATGGTGGTTTCAGGCACCAGGTATATTTAGGGGGTGACGGGGGAGGTAAATTTACTTTTCCCTGCCGCTGGGTGGGGGATGCTGCTGTGCTGACAGGTAAGCAGAGGGACTGTAATGGTCCCTCTGAGAGCAGCAGCTGTGGGAAGATTCTCTTCCTGCAGCCGCCCAAACTGTTTATCTTACTGTTTGAAATATTGCGACCAGGTCAGATAAAGCACTGCCTGGTGCGGTCGGATAAATGCGACAATGCCAGGCAAGTGGTTAATGTATTCTGGCTTCATCCCCTTCTTCTGTCATATGTTCATAGTTTTGAAACTGGCAGTGGTTGGATAAGTTGCATGAGATCTTCAGAATGGATACAGTAGCCCAGAATACTGCTGCAGTTTGAGTGTGCTGCTCTCATGAGAGGAAGTGTTCTGTTCACTAGTATAATTGTGCAAGTTAAGGTAGTCCAACATGTGTCAGAGACAATGTGGTGGTGTAAGCAGAACTCGTGATCATGGCCGGCGCTAGGGGTGTTCGCCAAGTGTGGTCGCACAGGGGCGCCACACATAGAGGGCGCACCCCTCCCCAACATCCCGATTTCAGAGGGACAGTACTGTCCCACTGTTCCACCCGTGGACCGAAGTGGCCCGTGGGTGGTCAAATCGGGAGGTTGGGGCCCCCCACAGCAACAGCTGTGCGGCGGTGCCGGATCCCTGGAGTATAAATGGATGCTGCGCGCATGCGTGCAGCATCCATTCACTGACGGGAGAGGGCTGGGGGAAGCCCAGCCAATGACAGAGGGCTGGGCTTTACCCCCAGCCTAACGTTATTTGGAGGTGTGCCATGTGGGCACGCCCCAAATAATGTCACTTAGGGGGGGTGTCCTATGGTAATGAGGCCACGTCCCCAATTTCGCCGCCCGCGATTGCAGGGCGTACGTACCGGGCCGGCACAGGGTGCTCAGACCCCTGGAACCGGCCCTGCTGGTGATTCCATTATACAAAATATGGCAGCAGCAAAATTTGTGTGCACCTAAAACACTGAATGAATTAATGCCACTCATAGAAGGATTGATGTTAAGTAAAATAAAAAAAGAGCTTAAAAAGGCACAAGTGAAAATGTAGTACAGGTTGAGTCTCCCATATCCAAATTGCTTGGGACCAGTGGTATTTTGGATATCGGGATATTCTGTATTTTGGAATATTTGCATAAAATAATGAAATATCTTGGGAATGGGACCCAAATCTAAACACAGAATGCATTTATGTGTTATATACACATTATGCACACAGCCTGAATGTAATTTTATGCATCAAGATAAATTTGTGTACATACATGAAACTCATTTGTTTCAAATACACCTTATATACACAGCCTGAAGGTTATTTTATACTATATTTTTAATAATTTGTGCTTTAAACAACGTTTGTGTACATTGAACCACCAGAAAGCAAAGATTTCACTTTCTCAGTCATGCTAAAAATATTCCGTATTTTGGAATATTCCGTATTTCGGAATATTTGGATATGGGAGACTCAACCTGTATTTACACCCCATTTGCTGAGTCAGATTCATCTCAAAATGTGCCACACTCAGAGTCAGCACCAATAGCATATGAACCAGTTTTATGTCAGGAGTGCATAAGATAGCTAAAACATATTCGTTATTAGATTTAAATAAGTATAAATCCCTTTATAATACCACAGGTAAAATATTCCTTCTGTATGTACTAATGAAAGTATCATATAATATATACTTATTTCCTAGACATCAGTTGATATTTCTCTGTCTGCACAAGTAAAGCAAAGAGTTAATGGAAATCTATTAGCTTACAGCCACAGCTAGACAGATATAGTGGTATTGTGATCTTGTCCTCAATCTATAAAGGACTCGCAGACCTTGCGTGGTGATTACAGTAATTCTAAATCCTAAACACATTCCCACACTATAGGCATATTTATAATGGGTGCAGGGTGTGCGGGGCACTGCACCGCACACACTGCACCCAATGTATACTTACCTTGCCCCGAATTCCTCCTCCGAATTATAAAGCCATCTTTCCAGTGACATCTTCGGGAACATGGCGCTGCACAGTGTAATCAAAGACCCTGGCACCTTGCTCTCTAGTGCACATGCACCATCTTACTGGATATCACTGGGAAGTGGGAGCAACTGAGGAGGAGGGACAAGCTTCCTGGCACAAGGTAAGATGTGGGGCTTGTGGGGGGGTGCTGCTCATGGGAGGGGGCCCGTTGCACACAGGCCCCCTCGGGACACAATGGGGGGGATGGATTTATCAATATCATTATTAGATTAAATCAATTTTTGCCATGAAATAGTTGCAGTTACAAGTCAACAGAAACATTTCTACAAAACCACTATTTAAAAGGTACTGTATATAGGCAAGGTTTGAAAGAGAATATTAATTTATGTTTATTAATTTTTCTTGTAAATTGGTTGTCTAATTGCCAACAGAACCTTAAATATAGATACCACACATGCTTAGCAATTTATTCTATTACCTTGTTTTGAAAATAATCCAATATTAATATTATACAGAGTTAAGTGTTTTTAAATCGAATAATGATAATAATATTTATGCAATTGCTTAATATATATTTGTACTTTCAATGAAAAGAGCTGTAACTTATGACTATTTTTGAATAAATAAACTCTAAAAATAGTTAGTTTTTTATGGTAAATTAATAACAACATTGTGTTCAATAGTGTGGTTCTATTATGTTCATATGATATATGCTCTTTTATTTATTTTCTCTAGAGGAATTGAAATGAATGATTATAGGAAAAAACTGCATATTGTAAATTTAATAGAGTTAAAGGGTTCATTTGCGGACCACTTGCAAAATGGGCAGGGGTGTTTTTCTGGAAGGTCATGCAGAGTTGAGAATCAATTTACAAAAATGCTCAAAAGAATATTTAAGATTACGTTTTACGAGTAATTATTTATCAGAAGACCCACTTAAGTTAATATAAGGATTTCACCACTGGTGAAGCCATTACCTTTGCCCCATACCCTATATCTTTAACTACAATGAATGCTAAGGATCAACTTTTCCTTTAATTCTGCATAACAAGTATCTTATTATTTAACCCTCTCTCTGATGTTATCAAAACAAGTAGTTAGATCTTAAAATCAAATGATGCCAATGTCTTTAAAACTATGACTACAGAACCTAATGTTACGTTTATATTAGATAACAATAATAAACACGAATGTACAATTTGCTTTTTTTTCTGCACTTTGCTTTGCAAGCATTTTCTTGTTCCCAAAACACAGTACTTAGTGCTAAGTGATCTTTCACGGTTGGAAAGGTTCTTTAAAGTGAGCTTAAATGTAGATAGCAGGCAAATAACGTGGGATTAGTATTACATGGGTAGACAAAATTTTGTTGAATTGAGGAGTTAGTTAGAATTACATATGACACCAAATAAATGTGAATACAGCTAGATAATGTTATTCCAAATATGAAATAGACTCTATATTTTGATTCTACTTTTACAATCCTGCTGAAAACAAACAGAAAAAGAAAACTTTAATATTCTAATAACGTACAGTATCTAACAATACAAACAATACAAATACTCTGTGTGCCTATTTAGCACATTACATACAGTATATTTACTAGAATATTATTATTATTATCATCATCATTATTATTATTGATTTGTAAGGCACCATAGTGCTCAGCAGCTCCAGACAGTGGGGAACACAAAGGATATAAAAGAGGGACATAGGGACATACAACATAGACAGAATAAGTGCAGACAAAGTGTAGGATGGGCCCTGCTAATAAGAGATCTTACAATTTAGTGGGAAAAGAGCACAGCTCTGACTAGAGGACCAAATGAGGGTCAGAGTGAAGATTGGGCAGTTGTGATGGTGTACCATGGAAAACAGTATGGCTTGGAGTAGAGAAAGTCATGCTTGCCTACTTTTGAAAAAGCATTTCATGGAACTTGTGAAAGCAACACAATGAGTGCGGTTGATAGTGGACGTGTACTGCTACATCTGAGAGGCGTGCCATAAAATTGCCTTATTGTTTAGGAATCCCAGAGCTCGTTCCATTTGAACCCCCTAGAACCTAGGCTAGCGAGGTCTTCTGCCACTAACAGCCACCCATTGTTCCCTTAGATCTATAAATGATCACCGGTACTTAGGTGGCCACCTGGTCTTAGTACTCAGAGTAGTAGCGGTTCACACGAGAATACTATGGGATCCAATGGTGCTGAGGATTAGGTACTAAAGATTGTCGAGGTATCCCCAGGAATGAAGTCTAGCAACAGCCCTGAGAGCTGGAAAAATAAACAAGATTCTGCTTTGACCGAGTAACAGCCTTGGGGGCTAGTAGCGCTCTGCAAAATGCAGCCTTTGGGCCGTGGAGCAGCCTTGAGGGCTGGTAGTGCTAGACAAGATGCGGCCTTAGGCCGAGTAGCAGGTCGCAGAGTTGCATCGGCAGAAAGACTCAGAAGTAGGACTTGTGCCGCCGAGATGACACAAGTGGCAGGAGACACTGGAGTGTGGCCTGTGCCGCCGAGATGACACAAGCGGAAGGAGACACTGGAGTGCAACTTGTGCCGCCGGGATGACACAAGCGGCAGGGGGCACTGGAGTGCGGCTTGTGCCACCGAGATGACACAAGCAGCAATCGATGCGGGATTGTGGCCTGTGCCTCTGGGACGACACAAGCGGCAGGTGGCATTGGAGTGCTGCTTGTGCCGCCGAGATGACACAGGCGGCAGAACGCTGGACTGTGTAGGCAGGAAATGCTGGATTGCGGACTGTGCTGGGATGACACATCCGGCAGAGACACTCGAGACAGGCTGAGGTACAAGACACTCGACTTGACAGGATTCAAACACCAGAACCGGAAACACGTGAGATGCTATCACCGGCATCCGAGCAATGCACTAGCAGGATAGAAAACAGGAAGAACAACCAATCCAGTCCCGGCAGAGATGACGTAGGCCCAGAAAGAGGAAATCATAGGTTAACAGTGCAGTGTCTCCGTCTCCCAGCAACTGGCCTAAGGGAACCATCAAGAGCTCCATTGTCCAACATGATGCAGCAGTGGCTTGTGACACTTACATCCAAATGTAAACGAACCTCAAAGCAGTTAGTAAGATCTATTTGTTGATGAAAACACACTGATACTTCAAAGGGCTTGCTCATGTATTGTGTTTTACAAAAGGTTCCATATAAGTAGCCAAGAGAAACCTTATATAAAAATACATGTAGCCATAGGGATCATTGTGCCTTATAACCAATGCAGAGAAATGACACTGATTATACCTTTTGAATATATATATAAGGTGCAATCAGGGAGATTGCTAGACTCTTCAGGGAGTCAGGAAGATTGCTACTATTTCATGGAGTCTACCTAACAGTCAGGGAGAGTTGTCAAGGATGGGGAAAGTTCTTATAAAGAGGTGGGTTTTTAGAGAAATCTTTTTGTCTAAAGATTTGACTCCTTGGGCACATTGTGATCTGTCATGGTACTGTACGAAATTTCATGCATTTATGGTGCCAAATGAGGAGTCTTGTAAGTGAGAGTAAGAAGTAGTTATCAGAGAACAGGTTCAGCACCAGGGGCAGAACTATGGGAGACAATGGAGACACCCGTCGCCGAGCACCAGCACTGAAGGGGCACCTCCTCCATTGCCCACAATATAATCACCCCACTTAGGGCTGTAAATATGTACCGTGATAGTACCGTCATGGCCACCAAATCCCCCCGTCAGGCAGTTTTCCCCTCCATCAGGGGTATCGGGACGGGGGGGTGGCACTGAATTATAACTTGCCTCTGGGCATCTGGGTTGAACGTATGCCACTGTTCAGCACAGATAAGAGGTACTGTAGATCTAGACTGGATATTAATAATTCTGGAATGGCATGGCCTCAGTGAACATACAAATACACAGTGAATCATGAGGTATATTGCTGGGGTTTCGGTATTTTTAAGAGGAACAATTCACAATTGTGAATTATAACTGTTTCATTTATATTTAAGGTTGGAGGATTGGGTCTGTAGATAGAGAGAGGAATTGCCATTGCTTTTCCTCTGTCAGCCTCCTACTATATATAGCAAATACACAAATGTCAGGATCACTCAAGCATACTGTATGTCATTTGATTGGAACATACAACAGCTACATTCTCCTTGAGTCTTCAGCTGGTCCTGAATGGGAAGGCTTTTGTGACATAGACAGAAGAAGATGTTATGGTAGGTTGAGCATGCAGTAGGTGAAGCTGGTCTATGTACCTGCACTCCATCTGGTAACAAGTATGTTTTGGGCAATCCCATTGTATTGCCTGTAAGGAAGAATTAAAAAGAATTTATCTTGTATAATGATTTAGTTTCAATTATGTGACAAGAGATCATTCCAAATTAGGTTTAATAATATTTCTTCTAAATCCATGGCTTACATTTCTAGAAGTAAAGTAGGAAATAAGGACATATGTGCAGCTGAATACCATGTACAGTATAATTGCAGAACAGACTACATCTAACTGTTTTCAGATCATTGATGTTACGGTGACCACACTTTTGTGGTAAGTGTGAATAGGGATGTACTTACCATCCTGCACAGACAATGCCAGCGGACAGAATACCGGCGCCCAGGTTCCTAACAGCAGTCAGAATCCCAACGGCTGCAATTCCAATGTAATCTGACTGACGGCATTAACAGCGCCGGGATTACGTATCCAACCCCTGTGCTTATCATATCATACTGTACAAGTACTTATAGTAACTGGTATTTAAACTTAATACATGACCACTTCATGTTTAGTACATGGACTTCTGTATTTGGTATATTGCTGTATGAACTGTTTAGCAGCATTGAGTGATGTTTCCATTTAACATCCTCTTTAGCCTATATTGACAATCTATTTTAGTGTAGTAGATGTATGTATTGGACAAATTGCTATTATCTTTTCCACTCCTTACAGTATTTCTTTCAGAACTATAATATATTAAAATCCCCTTGTTTCTGTACTTCTCATTAGCAATATAAATGTACAAATACCCCAGGTAATACATTGATCATGATTGCTATCTAATAGGTGTATGAAACCATTTGTTTTCATCACTTGTCATTAATAAAAAAATGTAAGATGGTCGTGTGGACCATTGCCTGTGACAATACAATGGTGTTTCAGTCACTGTTTTTTTGTGTGCGTTTGTTTGTTTTGTGATTATTTATTTATACAGCGCACAATATTCCGTAGCGCCTTACAGGGAATGTTTGGCCATTCACAGCAGTCCCTGCCCCAGTGGAGCTTACAGTCTATATTCCCTACCACATGCTCACACACATACACACTAGGGTTAATTTTTGTTGGCAGCCAATTAACTTACCAGTATATTTTTGGAGTGTGGGAGGAGACGAGAGTACCCGGTGGAAACCAACGCAAGCACGAGGAGAATATACAAACTCCACATAGTTAGGGTCACAGTTGGAAACAAACCCAGGACCTCAGTGCTGTGAGGCAGTAATACTAACCATTACACCACCTGTGCTGCCCTAATTAGTGCCATTAACTAAAATGAAGTTTACAAATACACAGGCAATCCATGGTAATATCAACTGTGTATTTGTTGCAGCACTAGTCAGTTTATCCACCCTCTCATATTAAAGTCCCTTTCTTTGAAAAGTAACAATACTCCATTTACTTGTATTGGATGTCAGCTACAGTGATGTCAGAAAGGTGCTTTCAATGCTTGCCTTTTTACAGCTGGAAAATCACTTGCATTAATACAGCTCATTGCTCCTTTGCTGACATACTGAAGAAAAAGGGTAATGATTTGAAATCTAACCCTGATTTTAAAAAAACAAACATATTTGGAATTTTATGCATATCTACTCTGGTGTTGATCTAAAAGAGCATTTTAAGAATAAAAAGATTGGTTGCCAATTTATTAAAATTTATAATATATATTTTTTTAAATAAACCTAGGCACTTTGCTAGGGGCCTATACCACATCCTATAATGAATTGATGAAAATCTCTTTAATACTTATTTAAATGTTCAATGTCTTCGATTTAAACTTAATTGAGAAAAAGACAAAACAAATTACTTATCAATATGTGTGTGAGATATAGCACAATACCCTTCTTAACCCTTCAGCATCTAATTTAATAGGTTTTAACAACAGGATCTGATGTCCTTTTTAGCTTATAGGTTTTGGCCAGTGACAGGGAATTAATGGGTGACAGATGGAGTTAATGTGCCTATTGAACAAAGGTAGGAATGGATGTTGATATTCATGGTTTTAATTTAAAATTAGGTAGCATTACATGGATAACTGTTTGGCATATTTGAATGTAAAAAACTAATCTATTGCACACATACTGTATAAGAACTTAACATGGTGCTATAAGAAATCAACAGCAGTTCTTAATTATGTTTAGGGGTGTGCACCGGCCACTTTTCGTGTTTTGTGTTTTGGATTTGGATCTGGATCTTTCTTCGTGTTTTGGATCTGGATTGGTTTTGCCAAAACCACCCTTCCGTGTTTTGGGTTCTGGGTTTTGTGTTTTGGATCTGTATTTTTTTGAAAAAAAGCATAAAAACAGCTAAAATCACAGAATTTGTAGGTTTTTCTGCTCCTATGCTATTATTAACCTCAATAACCTTAATTTCCACTCATTTCCAGTCTATTCTGAACACCTCACACCTCACAATAGTGTTTTTATGTCCAAAAGGTTGCACCGAGGTAGCTGGATGACTATGCTAAGCGACACGAGTGGGCGGCACAAACACGTGACCCATCTAGGAGTGACACTGCAGTGGCAGACAGGATGGCAGTTAGAAAAACTAGGCCCCAAACTGTACATAATGCAAAGAAAAAAAAGAGGTGCAAGATGGAATTGTCCTTGGGCCCTCCCACCCACCCTTATGTTGTATAAACAGGACATGCACACTTTAACAAATCAATCATTTCAGCGCCAGGGTCTGCCACACAACTGTGGCTGAAATGATTGGTTCGTTTGGGCCCCCACAAAACAAGCTGGCAATTAATGTGTCCCTGCACAAACTGGCTCTACGGAGGCAAGATGTCATCCTCATCCTCCTCATCCACCGATTCCTCACCCTCTTCAGTGTGTACATCCTCATCCTCACAAAGTATTAACTCGTCCCCACTTGAATCCACCACCACAGGTCCCTCTGTACCTTCTGGAGGCTGGTCTCCCTGGAAGAGCTGATAATTCATTTAGATGAACATCATCTTCTCCACATTCTGTGGAAGCAACCTCCTACGCCTTTCGCTGACAAGGTTCCCGGCTGCACTAAACACTCTTTCGGAGTACACACTGGAGGGGGGGCAACTCAGGTAAAATAGAGCCAGTTTGTACAGGGGCCTCCAAATTGCCTCTTTTTCCTGCCAGTTCAGGTATGGACTGTCTGACATGCCTACTTGGATGCTGTCACCGATGTAATCCTCCACCATTCTGTCAATGGTGACAGTATCATATGCAGTGACAGTAGACATGTCAGAAATTGTTGCCAGGTCCTTCAGTCCGGACCAGATGTCCAAACTTGGTCCTGCCTGCCCTGCATCACCGCCAGCGGGTTGCTTAGGATACCTAAGTTTTTTCCTGGCAGCCCCAGTTGCGGGAGAAAATGAAGAAGGAGCCGTTGACGTGTCACGTTCCGCTTCAGCTGACAGTGTGTTCACCAGCAGGTCTTTGCACCTCTGCAGGCTTGTGTCGGCCGGAAAGAGAGACACCACATAGGCTTTAAACCTAGGATCGAGCACGGTGGCCAAAATGTAGTGGTCTGATTTCAACAGATTGACCACCCTGGAACCCTGGCAAAGCGAATGAATGGCTTCATCCACAAGTCCGACATGCCGAGCGGAATCGCTCCGTCTTAGCTCCTCCTTCACTTTCTCCAGCTGCTTCTACAAAAGCCTGATGAGGGGAATAACCTGACTCAAGCTGGCAGTGTCTGAACTGACTTCACGTGTGGCAAGTTCGAAGGGCTGGAGAACCTTGCACAACACGGAAATCATTCTCCACTGCGCTTGAGTCAGGTGCATACCCCCTCCTTTGCCTATGTCATAGGTGGATGTATAGGCTTGTATGGCCTTTTGCTGCTCCTCCATCCTCTGAAGCATATAGAGGGTTGAGTTCCACCACGTCACAACCTCTTGCTTCAGGTGATGGCGGGGCAGGTTCAAGAGTGTTTGCTGGCACTCCAGTCTTCGGCACGCAGTCGCTGAATGGCGAAAGTGGGCAGAAATTTTTCGGGCCACCCAAAGCATCTCCTGCACGCCCCTGTCGCTTTTCAGAAAATTCTGCACCACCAAGTTTATTGTGTGAGCAAAACATGGGACGTGCTGGAATTTGCCCAGATGTAATGCCCGCACAATATTGGTGGCGTTGTCAGATATCACAAATCCCCAGGAGAGTCTAAGTGGAGTAAGCCACTGGGCGATGATTTCCCTCAGTTTCTCTAAGAGGTTGTCGGCGGTGTGCCTCTTACTGAAACCGGTGATACACAGCGTAGCCTGCCTTGTAACGAGCTGGCGTTTCTGAGATGCTGCTACTGGTGATGCTGCTGCTGTTGCTGCGTAAGGTGATACATCTACCCAGTGGGCTGTCACAGTCATATAGTCCTTAGTCTGCCCTGTTCCACTTGTCCACATGTCCGTGGTTAAGTGGACATTGTGTACAACGGCATTTTTCAGGACACTGAGGACACTTTTTCTGACGTTTCTGTACAGTCTCGGTATCGCCTGCCTAGTGAAGTGGAATCTAGACAGGATTTGGAACCGGGGACACACTACCTCCATCAATTGTCTAAATCCCACTGCACTAATGGCGGATACCGGACGCACGTCTAACACCAACATAGCAGTCAAGGCCTCAGTTATATGTTTTGCTTCAGGATGACTGCTGTCGTACTTCATCCTCCTCGCTAAGGACTGTTGGAGGGTCAATTGTTTAGTAAAAGTAGTGGTGTTCCTACTTCCTCTCTGGGATGATGAACGACTCCCAGCAGCAGCAACAGCAGCAGCGGCAGCAGTAGGCGTAGCAATGCAGGATCCTCCGGAGGAATCCCGGATAGGAGAGTCAGTCATGCCAGTGACATGGCCTGCAGGACTACTTCCGAACCTGACTAAGGAGGAAATTGTCGAGGAGGGAGTTGACGGTGTGGTTTGCAGGCGCTTGGATACAACAGGACAATGGGATTTAGGTGTCCCTGGACTGCTTACGGTCTTAGCCAAAGTTTCTGAACTTGACAGTAACTTTTTATGAACGCGCTGCAGGTGCCGTATAAGGGAGGATGTTCCTAGGTGGTTGACGTCCCTACCCCTACTTATTTCACCTTTACATATGGTACATATGGCAAGACAGTTGTTGTCCGGATTTGGATAGAAATATTGCCAGACCAAAGAGGTGGAATGTTTGGTCTTCTGCCCAGGCATGACCGTGATGGGCTTTTTCATCCCACGGACAACAACTGTCTCCCCCGTAGCCTGATTTAAACAAACCACATCACCATCAGAATCCTCCTCGCCAACTTCCTCCTCAGCGCCAGCTACACCAGTATCCTCATCCTGTTGTACTTCAACAGTGACATCTTCAATTTGCATATCAGCAAGTGGACTGTGGGTGCTCCTTTCAGCACTTGCAGGGGGCGTGCAAATGGTGGAAAGAGCCACCTCTTCCCGTCCAGTGCTGGGAAGGTCAGGCATCGCAACCACCACCACACTTGGACTCTCCTTGGGGATTTGTGATATCTTCTTAGAAAGCACAGTTCTTCGCTGTGCTTTTGCCAGCTTAACTCTTTTGATTTTTTTAGTGGGAGGAGGGCTTCCATCGTCATGTGAAGCTGAACCACTAGTCATGAACATACTAGGGATCGACCTTAGCCGTTCCTTGCCACTCCGTGTCGTAAATGGCATATTGGCAAGTTTACGTTTCTCTTCAGCTGATTTAAATGTCTTTTCAAGGTAATTTTCCTGAACTTTGCCATTTGGGATTGTATGTGCCCTCTACTATGACATTGGGCATCGGCCTTGGCAGACGACGTTGATGGCATGTTATCGTCTATGTCATGACTAGTGGCAGCAGCTTCAGCACTAGGAGGAAGTGGTTCTTGATCTTTCTTTATTTTATTTTTATCGGAGAAAGTTTGGTCCTCCATTTATGTTATATCGATTTGATATATACGTGCGGCTAAACACAGAAAATAATTTTTTTTTTGGTTTGGACTGGAGTGTACTTTCGGGGGTTACAGCACCCTTAACGGTCAAGCCAGCCGGCCCTTTACTTATGACACAGGCGCACGCTTGGCACTACTTTGTTGATGCACGTGCGGCTACTGCGCACACAATTCACAAACACAGAAAATAATTTTTTTTGGGGTTTGGACTGGAGTGTACTTTCGGGGGTTACAGCACCCTTAACGGTCAAGCCAGCCGGCCCTTTACTTATGACACAGGCGCACGCTTGGCACTACTTTGTTGATGCACGTGCGGCTACTGCGCACACAATTCACAAACACAGAAAATATTTTTTTTTTTGGTTTGGACTGGAGTGTACTTTGGGGGTTACAGCACCCTTTAACGGTCAAGCCAGCCGGCCCTTTACTTATGACACAGGCGCACGCTTGGCACTACTTTGTTGATGCACGTGCGGCTACTGCGCACACAATTCACAAACACAGAAAATAATATTTTTTTTGGTTTGGACTGGAGTGTACTTTCGGGGGTTACAGCACCCTTAACGGTCAAGCCAGCCGGCCCTTTACTTATGACACAGGCGCACGCTTGGCACTACTTTGTTGATGCACGTGCGGCTACTGCGCACACAATTCACAAACACAGAAAATTATTTTTTTTTTGGTTTGGACTGGAGTGTACTTTCGGGTGTTACAGCACCCTTAACGGTCAAGCCAGCCGGCCCTTTACTTATGACACAGGCGCACGCTTGGCACTACTTTGTTGATGCACGTGCGGCTACTGCGCACACAATTCACAAACACAGAAAATAATTTTTTGGGGGGTTTGGACTGGAGTGTACTTTCGGGGGTTACAGCACCCTTAACGGTCAAGCCAGCCGGCCCTTTACTTATGACACAGGCGCACGCTTGGCACTACTTTGTTGATGCATGTGCGGCTACTGCGCACACAATTCACAAACACAGAAAATATTTTTTTTTTTGGTTTGGACTGGAGTGTACTTTCGGGGGTTACAGCACCCTTAACGGTCAAGCCAGCCGGCCCTTTACTTATGACACAGGCGCACGCTTGGCACTACTTTGTTGATGCACGTGCGGCTACTGCGCACACAATTCACAAACACAGAAAATAATTTTTTTTTTGGTTTGGACTGGAGTGTACTTTCGGGGGTTACAGCACCCTTAACGGTCAAGCCAGCCGGCCCTTTACTTATGACACAGGCGCACGCTTGGCACTACTTTGTTGATGCACGTGCGGCTACTGCGCACACAATTCACAAACACAGAAAATAATTTTTTTGGGGGTTTGGACTGGAGTGTACTTTCGGGGGTTACAGCACCCTTAACGGTCAAGCCAGCCGGCCCTTTACTTATGACACAGGCGCACGCTTGGCACTACTTTGTTGATGCACGTGCGGCTACTGTGCACACAATTCACAAACACAGAAAATATCTTATTTTTTTAGCATTTGGGGGGAGCACCCCTGATGGACAGAGCACCCCCTGGACAACACTACAGCACCCCTTTAGGACTGGGACACTGCACAGGACTTTGGAGTGGACACAGCCCCTATGGAGAACTGACTGCACAACACAGTCCAGCCAGCCCCTATGGACTTTGAAGTAGTGGACACAGCCCCTATTAACAACAGCAGCACAGCACAACACAGCCAGCCCCTATGGACTTTGAAGTAGTGGACAACAGCAGCACTACACTACACTACACTACACAGCCCTAACTCCCACCCTCCCTCTTCACTGTCCACAGCCGAGTGAGAAAATGGCGCCGACGCGGGTACCTTATATAGGATCCAAAACCCGCGAGACTCGGAAGGCGGGATGATGACGTTTTGCCTCGATTTCAGATCCGAGTCAGGCGGGAAAAGTCGAGCCTGATTCGGATCGGACTCGGATCGGGGGGGCTCGGGGGGGTTCGGATTTCAGAAATCCGAACCCGCTCACTCCTAATTATGTTACACTCTTTTATAGAGCATTGTTCTATAATTCTACAGAAATTTGTGGCAGATAATAAAGTCAGTCTATGGTAGTGCACAGAGAGAGAATAGAAGTTTACTTTGCATAAAGTAGGTGATGTCACTACTACTGTAGTTTGGACAATATTTATTTGACATTATGATTTCACTTACATCATGGGACATAAATAATATCAGATATAGTTTAGATAAATCGTTTTAATTTTGTCTTAAAGATCTTTCACTATCAAAATTATATCTGTACAATGTAACTTTCCTCTTATTGTAAGAAGACAAACAAACATAGTAAGTGCATAGAATTGTGGGACTGATTCAGAGCCGCTCGTAAACGACCGCTCGTTCGTTCCAAGCGATGTTTGCACAACTGCGCATGCGTACGGATCGTAATACGCATGCGCGAACCAGTCAGTGCGGCCGAAAATCGTTTGTTCGCTAAATAGCGAATGCCTGCTATATTGAGTGACAGGAGGAGGCGTATGTGGGTGGTAACAGGGGAAGGTGCTTGAAAACGGGGAGTGGAGATCCGAACGCAGGCGTGCTTAAAGGTCAAAACGGGCGTTGTATGGGTGTCCATAATTAATACAGCAGTGTCATTGACCACGTCACTGGGGTATTTTATAGTCAGAACTGCTCGCAAGATTGCGGTAGGAAAAACCAACCACAAGAATAGCGAGCAGTTCATACGCTGGTCGATGTACTCGATTAATCTAATAAATAGCGGACATGACGTAGGATGCGAGCAGCCAGGGGGCGTAGTTTTCCTAAAAACGACCGCAAGTTTTGTTTGCTCGTTCAGACCAAGAGGCGTGAACAGACCGCAAAGAGCGAACGGTTCATTTGAATAGCCACCCCTTTTTTCTGAACGAGCGGCGCAAATAGCGTCCGGCTCTGAATCAGGCCCTGTGTTTCTAAGTGATGTGCATTAAAAATAATTTTAAGATGAAACAACTGTTAGCAGAGATTACCTTGAAGGTAATTTTTTTAAATTTAATTGAAAGGCCAGTGGCCTTTGACTACGGAGTCTTATTACATATTGAATGCCTTGCCAAAATGTGGTGTTAATCCAAGCCGTAGACATATGTTAAGCACAATGCGATAATACAATGCTGAATGTGATGGCACCACAATTAGTCTTTACCTTTCATTTAAAAACAATCACAACCCTGTGACTCAGTAACAGTCTGATCTCATACTGTGACTCCAAATATACTAATTCAGTACTGAAAGGTCTTTGATGTTGGTTTACAGACGGATACACTGTACTTTTTCTTTGCTTCTATAAACAAACTGAGGCAAGACTTTCAATTTTTGTCCTAGCAGTTTGGACATTTTATACACTTTCTAAATCATAGTTTAGCATAGCATTGAAGTCTTGTTGGATTTCTCTTTTACAGCAATGCCAAGGAATTCATTGTTACCTTTTATTTTTCCATTATATCTCGGCTGTTTTTTTATTATTATTTCTTATCTAGTTTCCAGAGTGCAGTCAATTTATTTTACTTTTAACTTATCCTAGATATTTATTTCTTATTAAAAACTAAAATGTTTTGGATTGTATGATATTTATTTATGAGTAATTTCATTTGATGTACCACACTTATTTTACAGTTCCTGTTTAGTGAAGGAATCTACACTCTTCATAAATTATTACTATTACAGTTTATTAATAAATATCTATGTTATCTGCAAAGTTGTTTATACCTTCTTTACAGAGTCCAAAATAAATGGTACATGGATTCTTCAATGAATTATTGGCAAATGTTTAGATTTGATGAACAGAAACCTACTCATAGATGTCTACAATCTAGAAGAATAAGGTAATGGTGTCCAGCGCATACATCAAACATTATTACATGATTAACAAAATGAATATACATTGACATGCCTAAAATTGCATAAACGTCAAATTGTAAGAATAAAGTTAATTTTTATTGGGTTCAATGATCAAGAAACTTTCATTAGAACAATATGGTGCCCCATAGCTTGATTTAAATTATGTTACTATTGAAAATTTTTGCTCATCACCCTGCAGACCACATTGCACTAAGAGTCAGTTAATTCACACTAAAGTTAATTTTGAAAACTGCAATGTCTGCTGATGCACACCTAGTGGAAACCCTGTAATAGGTGCTCTCTATTGTTGTTAAAACCTTTTGAAGTTTTGCATGAATTGAAGTCTAGAATTGTTGAAAAAGTTCCACGGTTCTCATTTTTTTTTAGAACTTTATTAACTTTTTTACTTGTGCTGCCTGTAATGAAGATAATATTGAATTTCATGTGAAATGAAATAGTTGTATGTAAGGGGGTGAGAAATAATCTCGAGTGGCACTAATAGGAAACTACAACTAGGTTTATCTATAATTTCTTATGTTTATTAAATCTAACAACCTACTATGTGACAGATTTACTAAATATTGTGCTATCAGTTTTCTTGTTACAGTTGGATCACAGTTCCTTAGTGCACACTAGCCCTTTAAGCACTTAGTTCATGAATTCCAAATGAATAGAAAAATATAACATATATAAAATTAAAACTATATTAATATATTTTTACTAATTTCAGCTTTTTGCCATTTTGGGCTAAATTTACTAAGCATTGGGTTTGGTGTGGTTTAGAGAACCAATCGGAAACCATAGCAATTTGATAGTTGTTTTAATGTCTAAATGAAAATATTTACTAATGTCTAAACATAATCTACTGTTGATCCTTGTCAGATTAGAAAAAACAACCTGCCTTGGCATGTTATACATGGCAGCGGTTTCTAAAAAAAAAAAAAACCACTGTGGAATTGAAGCTATTCTATTCATATTCATTTAATGGTGCATCTCTGTTTGTTATAAAAAGCAAGAAAACCTAATCGAACTCCTTACGCTGAATAATACCCCTTTTCCACCAAAATTCCGGGTCTGACCCGGAGTTGGAACAGAGTTCCTATCCGGATCAGACCCGGAATTTAGCCGGTGCCGACTCGGGATATTCCCGAGTCAGCGCCGCTCACACCGGAGTCAGGTCTGCATAAACCCGGTGTGAAATTGGATGCTTGGAGATGACGTCATCTCCAAGTGCCACTGAAGCTGGACCAATCGGCCGGCTTGCAGCGCACTCCAGGTCATTGTGACCCGGAGTGCGCTGTTCTCACAGCAGGGTTTCAAGGGGTATGCCCGTGTTAAACCCTGCTGTTTACCTGCGTTGGATCGCTGGGTCACTCGACCCGGCGATCCAACCCTATCCCCTTTTACACCAGGGAGCTGCCCGGGTTAACCCTGCAATAACCCTAGACAATGATGATAAATCTATCAGCCTAGGCCAGGGGTGCCCTGGAGAGGGTGACCCCTTTATTGGGGGGGTCACCAACTCCCCAGGGATCCCTGGCCTGGGCTGACTAACGGTCAGGGCTGATGCTGTGGCTGGGGGGCCCAGTGAAAGGGCACCCCTGGCTGTGGCATCAGTCCCCCGTTAGAAAGGGTCCAGGATTGGTTTTAAATATACAGTGGAACTCACGTCATTTTCTTTCACAGTATATATAAAAAACCAGCTCTGTCCCTGCTGCCTTATGCTGGTTCTTACATTACAGGGGATCCCTACACATTTTTTTCCCTGTAATGTTAAGAACCCGGACAGGCTGGCAAGCCCGAAACTGGTTAGTGTTTTGGGGGGACCTCACATCATATTTTTTTTAGACATTTTTCTAATTTTTACAAGGCAAAACAAACAAGCAGCAAGCACATATCTCACTGATATGTGCTGGCTGCTAGCTCGGGAGAGATTTGCACAGAGAAAACACTGCAATCTCGGGTGAGTAATCTCCTGCAAAACGAGTTACTCAGGAGAGATATCTCATTCTGCTTCACCATCGGCAAACTTGTTTAGCCTCAAATCGCCTGTTGGTAAATTTGGTAAAAGAAAAGGGATTAAATCACCTGAATTTTGGCGAATTCCAGTGAGATAAATCACTTTGAAAATCGGGACCATCTTGAATCTTAGTAAATTTACCCCTCGGAGGAGGTAAGATGATTAGCTCTGCTCTAGACATTTTATGTTTTCAGTTCCATTGGAGATTAGTTAGCACAGAGACAGTTGGACACTGTGAAGGAGAGCAGTCAGTGGATGATAGATAGCTTTAGATATCAACTACATAGAGGTGGTAGTGAAGGACTTTTTAGTTCACAAATAGTATAGGTATAAAATGAAGAGAGCCTTGATGCACCCCAAATGGATAGAGGGAGCAGAGGAAAGAATGTTCAGATGGAGAGACAATGACCGAGAATTTTATAGTTAAAGGTGAACCAGGAGAGAACAACAGTGCCTAGAAGGGTGTGAAGGGTGTCCAGGAGAAAAGTTGTCAACTATATCAAAAATAGAGAGGACAAGGAGGATGAGTAGGGACAAGTGACACTTGAGAATGAGAATGGATCGTTGTTCACTTTAATGCACTTTCATAAATAAATTAATAAAGACATTTTTGTTTTTGTGTGGAAGGCAGAATACAGAAAGAGCACTTTAATCCTTTTTAAACAGTGAGCTACTAGTCATTGTTTTGGGGGCACATTGGTCCCTGTTCTCAATATGTGATTCCAATTGCAACATTGATTTATTATGTGGTATTAGAAATTAATTGTCTTTTAAAAAGTTCAGGATTAGAATTGGCTACATCTTAATGTAGGGACACATGTAGGAGAGTATTCATGAAACAGCAGATAATGGAGACTAATTACCTCTATTATTACTTAGGTTGTTTTTTTGTGTTTTTTTTTTAAATATACTGTATATCTACCTGTAGATCAAATAAATCCTACATAATGAGAGATGGGACATGCATTATGTTATGGTACACAATTATTAATTTAATGCACATGTATTCACACTAGTGAATCACAAATAGTGACTACATTTCCCTATTTAATGTAAAATAACTGTGAAATGTCACATACTGCATAAAAGTTAATGACAGAATTACTCACAATGGATAGCACTGACAATTGCAATATACAGTATGACAAGATTATTACACAGTTAGATTTACTCTGGCAAACAGAGCCATCTGCACCATTTGTTTAATCCTATATATGTATATGGAATAATATGTTCTCCCACATTGTAATTTGCTGCAAAAAACATTAGATGTACAACTGGCCAAACTAGACCGCACGGCTCAGTTCAGCCAAAGTTATTTCTTTTCTGTTGGCATTTATTAGGCTCTGATGTCTAATGGGAAACAGATTTTTAGATTGTTGGAAGTGGAAATAAAGGCTGGAAGTGAGACATTTTATTTTTGTATTAATTGTTATTAATATACAATGTAAATATAAGTATTTTTTAAAGAAACAAAGATCAACATTTTAGGTAAATTTATATTTTAGATGATTTGTATTCCTCTATTTCATTTTATTAATAGTGCAATTTGTGATGAACAATATAGGAAAAAGATAGCTATGCAAAACTAAATATAATCAGAATAACAGTGGATGCTAAAAGGGGATGTAACATTCTGACCACAGGCATCCCGACGGTAAGTAGAGGGGTTAAGGGAAGAGTTAGGGGTTAGGCACTAGGGGGAGGGTTAGGGTTAGGCACTAGGGGGAGGTTAGGTTTAGGCTGCGGGAGGGGAGGTTTAGGTTTAAGGTGCCTACACACTTAGCGATATTTTACACGATTTGCCCAATTCCGACGCATTGTGACGACAAATCGTGTAAAATATGCCCAAATCGTGAGTGTGCACTCACGATGACGATGCCGATGCACGTCCCCGCAGGTCGTACATTGCATCTTCAGATCTTGCCTGCTGTAGGACAGATCTGACAATCTCAGTCACGATGCACTGGAATAGTTAGGAGGCACGATAGATCGTTTGTCACATTGGACAGTTTTTAACACCAAATCATGCCCACGACGGAGCTGCTGGGGAGAGTTCAAGGGGAAATTGGACACAATGTTGGATCGTGAGCACATCGCCAAGTGTGTAGGCACCTTTAGGCAGTGGGGAGGGAGGGCTAGGTTTATGCGTTTGGGTAAGGTTAGGATACTTACCGACAGGTGTCAGCAGGGCTATAGAGAGCTTGGCCGGGTGCATGTAAAGGAGGGGGCATGCCCTAATCACGAGAGGCGTGGCCACGCCCCCTTGAAAAAAAAAAGAAAAAGTATCACTTTTGCAGTGCCGCGTAGCGGTGTTGCGCGCCAGAGAGGGGGGCACTGTAAGCTGCCCCGCGCTAAGCAGGTGGGACACAATCAGTGTGAACGCTCCCCCCCAGCCATAGGAGACTGCTCCGGCTGCTGCAGCAGCCACGAGCAGTCTCACACTGCAGCCCAGCACAAGCTGTGTGCTGAGCTGCTGTGAGGGAGGGAGGGCCTGGGTAAACTGTACTCGCTCCCCCCCCTCTCGGCGCCCATGGGTGTCTGTATCCTAACCCTGTCGGGATGCCGGCATCAGGATTATGACTGCCAGGATATCCTGGGCCGGGAACCCATACCCAACCTGCTAAAAGGTCTCAAATGTACTAATTACAAACATTTTAGTAATTATTTTTATTATTTAATATTAACAGTTACTTATATAGTGCCAGCATATTCTGTTGCACTTTACAATTGGTAACAAACAATAACAAAACAAGACTGGGTAATAACAGACAGACAAAGATGTGAAGAGTGCACAGTTTTCAACCATTGTGAATATTTATTATTGACATTTAAAAAAATAAAAATTATTGATAAAAGTAGTGCATTGTCATTTTACATTGTACAAAAGTATTTCCAAATGTGATTTTGGATCTATAAGAGAGCCAGAATCAAAAGTATAGGTAAGGAGCTGGTAAATCTAAAATTAAATTAAAATAGTTGGTTTGGTATCTGTGGAGGTTAGAATTATGAAAGAAGAAAGAATGCCTGTGACTTTGATGCCCATCAAATAACATAGCTTGTAATAGTAATAAATAAGGAAACACAATTGAAATAAAATTTTTAAAAAGTGGTGAAATGTCAAAACCTACGGAAACTAAAGTTTTTTTTTAACATGGCAGGAAATTCCATTAGGATGCAACAATATAGTTTCTTATGATATCTAATTGTTTTAACATTAAATAAGTAACGCTCACTTTAATAAACCTTTATTGAAAAATGAAAAGGTGAAATTTAATGAAATTCGACATACATAGCATTTTAAGAAATATACGGCATCCACCCACTGAAAACATATTTTGATGTGTACTGTACTTCAGAAATAGATATTTATAAAAGGTAGTGTCATATTTTATTAGTGGCCACAAATATTTTACTGACAGATAGAAATTTTCCTTTTTAGTAATGGAATTTTTGTGATAGATAGATAGATAGATAGATAGATAGATAGATAGATAGATAGATAGATAGATAGATAGATAGATAGATAAAGTTTAAATTTGATATATGAAATGAAACATAATTACATTTTGATCTTTTTAATGAATTATAAAGCCCATGGATGGTGATGAATTAATGGCCTTTTTTATTTCACTTTAATTAAATTGTCTTTCTTCAAAGAGGTTCATTTAGGTTAATTTACTAGCTTCTAGTTTATATCTATGCTCTACTTATCATAAATATTATTTTAATGTCAGGCATTTGACTGTACAGTCTCTATATTCATCTAAAGAAAATCTAGAATGTATGTTGCTGACCCCCCACGGTGTTCCAGAGGTGTAAGGTTATCAATACCACAAACACATAGCATGTTCATATTTAGCATGTTTATTAAATGTGTGGGAGAAGGAACCCCATCTGGAATAAAATGTTTGTGGTAGGCTGGGAACAAATGAAAGTCCTCTTGTAACACCTTTACTGTTGTTAATATATATTAAATATTCAGTGCTCATTCACCAGTAATGTAAATGTCTATAGAGAAATGCTTTGATCTACCATGTGTGCAGAGAATTCCACACCTGCAGAGAAGTGTAAGAAACTTCTTGTTTTATAATTTTGCACCTACTAAACATTACTCACTATTGTTTGGGTAATGTAGTGACAAATATGGTTTTTTTTTTAAATGTATTTGCAACATGTGCAGTTGTGCTCGGTTGTGTATGCCATTGTGAAGATGTTTCTTTTTAGGAAAAACTATTCAATTGAATAATTGCATTTATAAAGATAATTTTAGGAAAGTCTTGCTTATGAAAAATGATATACTGTAATTATTGTTGGATAAATTCTATTATTCTTTATTGCAAAATTGGTTCAATTATTAAAAGCCAATGTTTAATACTATGGTATCTGCTACCAAATGTAATATTTCACATGGACTGATGAATACATATATATTCAATACATCTATGCAGAACCAGTGCTTTTGCATGTTTTCATGTCTATTTAGTATAAACCAGATTTATTAAATTGTTAATGCAGGAGATATCACAAAAGGGTTATGAGTCATTATTATTATTATTATTATTATTATTATTATTATTATTAATAACAGTTGAATATATAGTGCAGTATATTCCGTTGCACTTTACAATTGGGAACAAACAGCAATAGAACAAGACTGGGTAATAACAGACAGACATAGAGCTACGAGGGCCTTGCTTGAAAGCTTATACTCTATAGGGAAATAGGTATTGATACACAGAATAGGTGCTACCTATGTTTAAGGGTCCAGCCAGATTGCAGAGTTTCTTGGTGGGCTGTAATTGGGTAGCGTAGCTTACGGAGGTTATGTGTGGTTCTGGAATTTGATAAGCTTGTCCAAAGACATGAGTTTTCAGGGAACACTTGAAGGTTTAGAGACTAGAGCAGAGGTTCCTAAACGTGGGCCTCAAGGCACCCCAACAGTTTAGGTTTTAGAGATATCCATGGTTGAGTACAGGTGGTTAAATCAAATTGACTGAGGTACTAATTAAGTCACGTGTAGTCAACACAGATATCCTTAAAACTTGAACTGTTAGGTTGCCTTGAGGACCAAGTTCAGTAACCTCTGGACTATAGGAAAGTCTTATTGTGCATGGGAGAGCATTCCACAGAGTGGGTGCAGCCCGAAAAAATGTCCTGTAACCGTAAATGGGAGCAAGTAATGTGGGTGGATGAGAGACTTAAATCTTGTGCAGAGCAGAGATGTTGAGTTGGGAGATATTTTGAGATAAGTGAAAAGATGTATGTTGGTGTAGTTTAGTTAATATCCTTATGTGTATGTAAAAGTATTTTATATCGAATTCGGTAGAAAACAGGTAACCAATGGAGGGATTGACAGAGCGGCGCAGCAGACGTTGAACGTTTAGGGAGAAACATCAGCCTTGCAGCTGCATTCAAAATGGATTGTTGTGGTGAGAGTCTGTTTTGGGGAAGACCAGTAAGGAGACTATTGCAATAGTCAATGCTGGAGAGTGCATGGATTAGAGTTTTTGCAATGTCTTGTGTAAGATATGTTTTATAGATGTATCTAACATGATATGGAGACATATTGATTGTGAGGAAAAAAGGACTGTTCAGAGTCAAGAATGACACCTAGGCAGCGAGCTTGCAAGGTGGGTTTCATTGTCGACTTATCAACAGTGATATAGATATCAGGTTGTTAACTACTATTGGCTGCTGGATCTATTAATTCTGTTTTGGAACTGTTAAGTTTGAGGTGGTGAGATGACATCCAACATGAAATGGAGAGACAATCAATAAAGCAGATCAATACAGATGGTTACATATCTGGTTAGTTAGCTATTGGGAAAAGATTGCATAACACCAATGTTCCCAAAGAACCTGACGAGAAGGTAGAATGCATGAGAGTGAAGCAGGAACAGATTGGGAACTTACATTTTTTTTTACAGTGGCCTCATGTGTGCTAGCCAAATAAACTGTAGGTGAGCTGAACACACACACAGTTTGGGTTAACAAACCACTAGCCCTAGCCACAAAACAGAGAGCATCCTAGTGGCCACCATACTATACACTGTGCATGCAGGGACGGTCACATTGCACATTGAACATCTCAGGGGCCACCATACAGTACATTGAGCATTTCAATTACCACTACACAGTAAACACAGCATCCAAGTGACCAACATACAGTACACTGAGCAACCATGTGACTGCAATACAGTACACAATTTAACTCAGGGGCAGCCAAACAGTACATCGAGCATACCAGTGACCATAATATATTACACTGAGCATCTCAGGAGGATTGTAAAACAGCAAAGATAACCAGTCAGGACTTCTCTAAAGCTTCAGTGGCAGCAGGATCCCAAATCAGTGTCACACACATGAGTCTGCAAAAGTCAAAGTTAAATAAAATGAATGGAAATTGAGGCAATAATTAACCGTAATGGAGAGGATCACTTTTGTCCAGCTGAGTGATTTGTTTGAGACGTGGTACACCTATGTCTGAGACTTTGGATAGTGTCAGTGACAGTTTTTGGAGGACTCCACACTGGTGTAAAGCTTACAATATAAGGACAAGGACTGCCTTAACTCATGAGGCCACAAGTTCCACGGGCTGTTCTGCTTCTGACAGGTAGGCTGGCACTGCAATAACAATTCACTGCTAGATCCACCCACTTTAGGCCAGGTTCCGGTCCCTGGTGGTAAGTACGGACAGCCCGAGCCTCATCTTTAAGTAATGAGTAAAGATAATAAATGTAATCTTTGATGAATGTAGGAAGGAAGAAATCAATGTAACTATAAAATAAAAACACACATAATGACAATAATATAATGTATTTGAAGATGAAATTTAAATGCACAATGACACAATACGAAAGTGAATATGACAATATCTGATAACAAGAACATTGGCAACAATTATGAATTGGCAAATACACCTTTAAAGCACTTTTGTTTTTCTAAAATCACAAGCTAGCATGGGCTTGTAAAGAGGTACATACATACTTATAAACAGTAAACACACATCCATAAATATATATTACAAAATACTGTACAGATGGAGGGTTGTCTGTAAAATCTGCTAAATTAACATTATGGACCATACTGTATCTAATAGTTCAACCTTTACATTACTAATGAAAAAGATAATAATAATAATAATAATGAAGTATAGTGACAATTATCTTGTACATATAGATGATGAAGAAATCACATTTAACTCAGAAGAAGAAATTGATGATGAGTTGTTTATTCAGATCATATAATAACTGGATGTGATATAACACCAAAAATATACTGTCAAAAAATAGAGAAATAAATACAATGAAAAGGGGGTGGACATAGCTCTTTTATGTGCTAAGGATGTAGTCCTGGTAGTGTGAGGCAGTTAACACTACCAAGACAATTCTACTGTCAATTAGCTTTCTGGTGCTGTGCATATATTGCCTAATGCTTCCAAAAGACACTAACCAATTATGGAAAACCTGGAGTGCTCAAACTCGCATTAAAGGCTCGGGTGGTTCTCCGGTGACTCTCCTCTCTAAATGATAGCATAGCAGTAATATTAGCAATAGCAGCAACAGGAATCTGGAACAGTGAAAAGCAAACTGTACAGTACAATCTGTAGGCAACTGGAATAATTTCACACTTCCCTGGACCTCGGGCTGGACCTGAATTGCCTCTATTCTTCTGGGCTGGAACTGGGCTCCGCATGTTTCTCTGACAGCTTGCACAGGATGTCTGGCAGTTAATTCTTTGCAATGTTATACCCATCACTGGGATTGTTTCTATTGCTGGTCTGAGAGTTATCTCTAGTGGTCTAACAGTTGTTTCTGATAGATTGGCAGCTTGATTGGCAAGACAGGTAGATGCCTCTGTAAAGTATGAATTGTAGCTACAGTTAAGGGATGTTACCCCTTTCTAAATCTTTAATCTATCTCTACATGACTAGAGTATTTGTTTCTACTACTCACTCTCCCAGTGATCAGCTTTTCCTATGGCAAACTTAGTTGTGGCACTGCTCCCTGTCTTCCATAGGCTCCTCTGGAAATGGAAATGAGCCTGTCAATGGCCCTGCCTTCCTTCTCTGTGGCTACACTCCTGCATTTCTTTTTCTCCTCTCTCTATTTGCATCAAGTAGTATAGGTTTTGGCTCCTTAGGCAGCATTGGACAACCTCCTACTGCCCCTATCTTTCATATCCTTGTGCCTGACATCCCTATGCAGGTGAGTTCTAATTTGAGAGTTAAACTAATTAATGAAGTTTAAATATTTTGTTGGAAAACTGTAAAGTTGAAGTTAATGTAAGGAGTAATTTTGCTGACATACTATATGCATCCACATCTGTGTTCATAGTCCAACAAATGGACATGCAATGCATTTACACAGAGTAGTTTTCAAATCAGATAGCGAGCTCCATGCTATGCACTCAGTAGTCGAATAAGCAAATTTGTACATAATTAAATGAGCTTCATGGTTGCATATTCTACAGTTAGTGAATGAGCCCGCATATGTTTTTGTGTGTCACAATTCCCACTTAGGTTCTATTATATATAACATCTATCTGATTTTAGACCCAATAATTATAATTTTGTATCTCCACTATTCATGGCAATAAGAGATTATGGATCACCCGAATGTATTATTTACCACATGCAGGGAAAGGGGATCCAAAAGGAACCCGTCACGGTGTTGTGTAAGACGTAAAATGATCACTAATTCAATCATTTCACTTCTTTATCGTGACCCCGCAGTGCTACTACATATGTGTGGTCTACTGACGGTGCATGTGTGGTGCAGATAGTACAGACATATGTAAAAATGTGTAAATTCTCTTCTGTGCCTGTGCTGTATGCCAAACCTCAACCTTTGCATCTGTGAAGAGATATCCGTGCAAATCAGAATCAGCCCCTATATGAAAAATAAACTTACTTGTATATCACAATCCACTTTGGTCCTGATTTGTAGAATTGGCCTTAAGTTCATTTGGGCCAAATAAGTAAGTTCAATACAGTCAAAGCCTAGAGAGATGCGTGTGATTATGACTTACACGTATCGTTCTGATACACCTTTGCATGTCCCATAGGACTGGTGCAAGTTTCCGAGTTGAAGATGATGATGGCTGATGCATATTCACTATTTATGTTTTAAGGGCCTGATTCCAAGACGTACGTTTATCTGATGATGAATGTATATCTCTGATGGTTAGGGGTCTGTGACTACGCAGGACCCATTCTGCATATGTGCAGAATGGGCTCTACGAATACGCTCACAGACCCCCCCAAGCTGCAGCATGATGGAAATGTGGTGGCGTTTTGGGGGGTAGAGCAGGGAAGTGGTTGGTCACCATTCCCGGAAATCCGAGCATGTCATCCCCATTTTCTATTTGCATTAAGATGGATTGAATAGCAAAGCTGCTTGTGTGCGGCTCTGCAAATCCATACATCCCTGAATCAGGCCCTAAGAGCACTATTATCAAAATTCTTTAAAAAAAAAAGTTCAGGCACTGGCAGCAGATGTGGTTTCGATATATACAGAATAAAGCCGTACTTACCAGGAAAATTGTGGAAATAATGCCATTAAATATAAACAGAACACAAATGAGGTGTTATGCTAAAACCCCAAAGTGTATTTATGAGCAAAATACCATGAAATATTAGCACAAATATTTTTACTAACAATCCTGAGAAATAAAAAACCTACACAGTATCAGTTAATAAACTACATTTGACAAACTCCTGGGGTTTAGTTAACAGACTAAATAGCTAGATGCTGATCTTTAACAATAGTTGCACTGCAACTAAAAATGGTCTCAGTCATACGCAAGGATCAATTGTCCAATGTGTCCTCTAATCATAATATGACAACTGGTTTAGAATAACTTGGGCATATAAAATACTAGCTGAAGTACCCTGTGTTGCCCAGGTTTAAATCTTCAAGTTATTAAGTTTTATTATGTGTTGTTGTCCAAATCTGTGGAAGGCCCAGAACAGGCTCCCTGGGTCAAAGTTCTGCCCGGCGCACTCCGCCGTGAGGTTCGACTGGGACCCCAACCAATCCATTCGGCATTGCAGACCAGTTGCCACCCCTCTGTGAAGTTTTCATCCAAATCCATCCAGTGGAAGGCTCAGAACAGGCTTCCCGTGTCAAAGTTCTGTCCAGCATACACCACTGGGAGGTCTGCCAGGGATCCTAATCCCCTAATGTGTCTTCTGGGATCCAATGTTACCACTCTGTGAAGTTTTCATCCAAATCCATCCAGTGGAAGGCTATGAACAGGCTCCCTGGGTCAAAGCTTTTGGCTGGCGCACCTCGCCGTGAGGTCCGACCGGGCCCCCTACCCACTTCATTGGGCATCCCAGACCAATTGCCACCCCTCTGTGAAGTCGAACGAATAAACAAAAATACCAATGAATTATATATATATATATATATATATATATATACACACACACATATATATACATATATATATATATATATATATACAGTCAGGTGCATAAATATTGGGACATTGACAGAATTTTCATATTTTGGCCTCTATTCACCACCTCAATGGCTTTGAAATGAAACAAACAAGATGTGCTTTAACTGCAGACTTTCAGATTTAATTTGAGGGTAATAACATCAAAATCAGGTGAACGGTTTAGGAATTGCAACGGTTTCTATATTTTTAAGGGGCCAAAAGTAATAGGACAATCATCCATTTGAGCCATGGAGAATTATGATGTCTCTCACCAGACATAACTGAACTTTAACAGAAATACAAATACAAAAATATAAAACAAAAAAAAATACAAACAGAATCACACAAAAAAAAACACATAGAGAACTTTAAGAAAACAGACTATAAGGTGAACACACCTCAAATAGACAATTTACTGTACAGAACAAGAAGTAAGTCAACTTTAAAAAAATAAAAACCTCACTAGAATTATCACTTTCTGGGCCTGATTCAGAGGGGGTTGTAGACGTGGCTGTGGCTGCGTCTGTTAGCTGTCACTCATCTGTGACTGTATGAAAATGCTGCTACAAAGTCCTTCCCTGGTGTACATTTGTACTTATGAATGTGCAAGGACTGAGACACCCACTATCAGCATCTGTAGATGCTGTAATACTGCCTGAAGCGTCTTTAGACACTACCATCAGTCGCAGCATCAAAACTTGCACAGCCCTATGTCAGGTGAAGGTTTTCCATCTGAGAATGGCCTCTAATGTGAGCAATTGAGCGTCTGTGTACGCAAACACTTCAGCAACACGCTCGCGACACTCCCATAACACGCTCGTCAGACGGACCATCACAGTGCATCTATTTATCCACCTCCCAGTCACCATAGGAAAGCCAAGACATTTCCGTGCATCTCAATAACAGCAGCTCCTTTGTGTGCACACACTGTAACACATGCATGTAGGAGTTTTTAAGGATTTTTGGGGACACACAATAGCAGAAAATCACTCAACTACTCCAATATCGGCATTGCATGCGGCTCTGAATCAGGCTCTATGTCTTTCTCCTCCTACTTTCCTATAGCTTTCCCCTCTCCACTTAAACTCCTCACAAACCCGCAAATAGAAAGTTGTCTGTTCTATTATATCAATTGAATGCTGCTTTCTATAACAAATAGAGTGGCACAATTAATTAAATATGAATAGAATAACTTCTATTCCACAGTGGACTATTTCTATGATGTCAGTTGAGTGTTGTTTCCATAATAGCACCATTAAATGAATATGAATAGAATAGCTTGTAATCCATAGTGGTTTCAATATAAACTACTGCCATATAGAACACTCCGGTTTCAATTTAGACGGAAAAACCGCCACTTAGTACATATTAACTGGAAAACCATAGCCAATCCGTAGCAGTTTCTGGCGGCTTCTAAATGACACCAAACCCACAGCTTAATAAATGTAGATCATTTAGCTTATTTAAGTCACCAATTTCTGTAATTTATACATATTGCTATAAATTCTATATATTATACAGTTTCAAAAGGTAGTAGGTGTTTTTGTAAAAAAAAAAAAAAAAAACAGCAAGTGTGTGTTTGCAACTACTGTACATATAATAATTTTTCTCTGTGGAATGTTGAACTAAATTCCTCTATTGTGCTGGCAAAGGACTGTGCTGACCCCCTGTGGTTAAGTGTGAGATGCATAACTGTAACATTTACATTCAAAAAACGTTTTCAGTTCATGTTCATCCTGTTTACTTTGAATTTACAGATCAGTCTGATGAGTTCATGTAATATGTAATAGCATGTTTACAAATGAATGTACTATAATATAAGATAGATGCCATATGAATATATATCATTATATTTGTTATGCTATTCCAAGTTGCAATGAGCTTGTTGGTTTGTACAACACTTTAGCTCAATAGTAAATTATTTTATTTTGATATCATCTTTTATTTAGAGCTGTGCGGGTCCGGTTTTATTCGGTTCTAATCGCCATAGTATCGCAAGTTCGGATTAGTTTGGATTTCTCTTATTGGCTATCCGAAACATGTGACAGGCGGATAACCAATATGATGCCATTTTTGAGATCCAAACATATCCGAGTAAATCAGAGTAAAACCGAATCGCACATCTCTACTTTTTTTAAATATTATATCTTCAATCATTTATTCTTGTGACATTAATGAGCCTTATCTTTTATACTCAAATGGTGAAATGGAAGATTATAAATAAATAAAATCAGTCAGCAAAGAAATATAAGTTTATGATAAAATGACATAAGTTGCAATATACAATTAGCAACCAATAATTTTGCAAAATATAAATATTAAACGTAGCAGTGTTTCTTAATAAAAAAAACTTAAAGTGTGCCACTCTATCTAAACAAAATCAGATAAATGTGTACAGCACATAAATGTTATAAAGCATGCTGTGAGCATCAAATGGATGAATATATCATGTGGACCAAAGCAAACCAATGTTGAAAGGTAAAAAGGGAAATTAATAATGCTAAAAATGTGTACCTTAATTTAAAATAAGAACATATATTTCCCTATGGTCAAAAGGATTTTTGCAGTGTGAATAACAATTCAACAATAACATACTGTATCACTAAATAAATAAATATTTCACATTGCAGCATTTGGCAACATCCCATTGCATGTCTAATCATATTAACTGTTCATATATTATAAAGAAAGCTTCTCTTACAAACAACTATGTGACTTTAGACAGAATCACTTTATGAAATACTTAAAATTAATATATACAGTACAGTATATTATTTACAATGGAAGCCCATTGCAAAATGTTGTGGTTGTGCATCACCTCGTCTTCTACACATCAAAGTGCATGCTTACGTTCTGCTCTTGGGGATGGCTCTGCAATCTGGAGGTGTGCCTACAGTATGTTTGCATAGTGGTGGTATAATTTGAAACCCCTTTAGAGCCTCCCCTTACATGACATTACACTAGTTTCACAATAAGGTTCTATACTGTATATTGTTTTATACTGTTTTATACTGTATTTACCTCGAGGTGCAGATGAAAATGAGTGAAGATTTGTGCTGTGATGTTCAATGACACATCACGCAGAATTGCATTGCCCCATAGTGTCATAAGTCACCTCTTTAGACAAGCTTAGTAGATCTTAGAACCACCCACATAACCTCCAATGACATCCCCTATATACAGCCCATACATAACTTTACATATTTTCTCTTTCTTCACTTTCACATGCCCCTGATCCCAGACCAACTGGATCATTCAGTCCATCAAGAACCAATGTAATTTTGCTGATCCAATATGCAATATGTAGCACCTATCCTTATGTATCAATGCCTGTTTCCCTAGATTGTAAGCTAGCGAGCAGGGCCCTCTTTCCTCTATATCTATCAGTCTTGTTCTATTATTAGTTTGTTCCTAATTGTAAAGCAGAAGTGAATACACTGCCACTATATAATGAATTGATAATAAATAAATAAAATAACATGGCAAAACCCTGAGGATCTGATACCCATTTCTAGCACTGTTAACTTATTGCCAAATGCCTACTGTCTCATTTATGTATTGTACAACATATGAATATGAAATAACATGATAATCAGATATTTGTTTTTATGTTAAAAAAATACAGCGCAGGCAGCAGTTATAGATGGATCTATTTGTGAGGTCCGAGGAGCCGCTGTTTCATTTTCAGGCACCACCAGCTGGTGCAATAAAGTTTTTTTTGCTTATTTTGAGTCACAATAAAGAAATAAAACTTTATTGCACCAACAGCCGGTGGTGCCTGAAGATATGCGACTCAGCAGTCAGAGGACCATGGCATGTAGAGGAGCAGGCAGGCACAGCCAGAAGACCCAGGAGAAGGTAAGTGGAGCTGGAGGGATGCGGGGGCAAGATCTAGAGAGACACTGCAAGGCTGGCAGGAGAAACAGTGGGGGTTGACTGGAGAGACTGGCTGGAGAGACAGTGGGAGCTGACTGGAGAGACAGATGGGTGCTGACTTTAGAGACAGAGGAGGGATGGCTGGAGAGACAGAGGGGGTGCTAACTGCATAGACACTATGAGTGCTGGCTTCGGAGACATTGGTTGTTGGCAAGAGAGACAGTGCGGGCTAACTGGAGAGACAGAGTAGGGCTGGATGTAAAAACAGTGGGGGCTGGCTGAAGAGACAGGGGAGCTGGTTGGAGAGACAGAGGAGGGCTAACTGGGGTGACAGAGGGTGGCTGGCTGGAAATACAGAGGGCTGCCTGGAAAGACAGAGGGGCTGGCTGGAGAGACAGAGTGGGGCTGGCTGAAGAGACACTGGGGGTGCTGCCTGGGGAGACATTGGGGGTGCTGCCTGGGAAAACAGTGGGGGCTGACTAGAGAGAGAAAGGCTGGCTAAAAAGACAGTGGAGCTGTCAGGAGAAACAGTGGGGGCTTACTGGAGAGACAGTGGGGGGCTGGTTGTATAGACTAAGGCTGGCTGGGGAGACACTGGGGATGCTGGTTGGGGAGACATTAGGGGTGCTGGCTGGGAAGACAGTGGGGATTGACTGGAGAGACAGAGGAAGGCTGGCTGCAGAGACAGTGGGGGCTGGCAGGCGAGACAGTGTGGGCTGACAGGAGAGACAGAGGGGGGCTTGTTATAGAGACATAGGGGGCTGGATGGAAAGACAGGGGGATGCTGGCTGGAGAGAAAGAGGGTACCTGGCTTGAGAAATACAGGGGGTCTGACTAGAGAGACAATGGGTGTACTGGCTGGAGAAACACTGGGTGTGCTGGCTGGAGAGACACTGGGGGCTGGCTGGAGAGACAGAAGAAGGCTGACTGGAGCTAGAGAGACACTTGTGACTGGAGTAAGCCAGAACCACCAGGGGGGGAGAGCACTACCATCTATTTGCACCTCTGGATGCCTGGCATGAAGTTACACCTCTGTTGTAAGGTAATAAGAATATCTTTATGCAATAAATCTGTGACTCACATTAAAGTGACATAACTTTAGTTGAATTTAATTACAGTCTATTGTGCAAGCACAAAAGCCACAATTGTGCAATTTTGGTGCCACAAAGCTCTTGTGCTTTTTGACCAGAAATGGAAGCGTATTTACATACAAAAATGTCACTTGAAGGTATACAGAAAAGCTGTGTAGTTAATTTTGATTTATCTGGTAGATCAGTAGGCATTACTAGCTATAAGCATGTGTTGCAATAGTAGAACTTACCCACTGTGGATTCCTGTTGACCTCACTTTGAACTTTCTGAATAAGGCCTGGTTATTCTGGAAAAGGGATACCCATGACCTGAGGCCCAGATTCAGAGCCGGACACTCTGAAAGAGCGCTCACTCTGAATCAGGGCGTTTATTTTTTTTTTCGTGCGGCCTCCTGGCCGCTCGCATAGCTGTGGGTGACCACCCACAGCAATAGCGAGCAGCCAGGTTCATGGTCGCGATGGTCAAGACCATTGCGACCTTCGGGCTTGCGATGAGACCCTTGTGGTAGGGTCTCATTGCCGCAAGCCCCAGAGAGCTTTCGGCTCTAACAGAGCCGGAAGCTCTCCACTGACTTCACTTGTGATGTCAGTGGGGCCGCCCCCAAACGACAGGCATTCTCATGGGAACGCCTCCGTTTGGGCAGCCACCCCCCCCCGGCCCGCCCACCAAAGGGGGCGAGCTGTCACTCAACATCGACAGCTCGCCCCCTTTGTTGCTATCCGGGTCTCACGCATGAGCACGACGGAGCCAGCTCCGTCGTGCGCATGCGCTCTGGGCCACCACTGAACCAGTTGCGAGCGCTCAGTGCTTGCGACCGGGTCTGAATCAGGCCCTCTGTGTCTTATGCTCCATCCCTGATGTTCCTGGGGATACTGACTCAAGCCGTCCCATCCACTATCAGTAGAGGCAAAATACACCTTGCACTGTTCCTAACCTACCTAACTCCTATACTACCTGAATGTGTGTGAATTAGCAACTCATAGCTAAAGCTAATAACCCATTACACATCAATGCAATGATAAAATTAAATAACAATAATGTACTACAGAAAAACATGTAACAACAAAGGACCTGATTCAGCAGCGATCGCAACTGCGATTCCGCACGCAATTGGCTGATGCATCGCAGTGCTCATGCGTGAACACTCCACTGAGATCGGGATTGCGGTCTCAGTGACTACGCAGGCCTATCGCAGAGTGATTGACAGGAAGTACCTTTTGGGGTGTGGTGATGGGGGGTGGTTGGTGAAACTCAGGCATGCCAGTGCATTTGAATGCCATTTCAGAGGTGTGCATAAATTAATCACTGCGATGCCATACGCAGCTTGAGCTTGCACTACGTGCCGTGAGGTTTGCAATTTCTGAGTAAGGTCAGACCTTGTGTAAGTGTGCATGTGGCTGCGATTGTACTCAATATTACTGATGGTTTTGCAGCCTTGCTAAGTATTACGGATGTGTGTAAGGTAAGGTGCGAGTCCTTATGTTATGCTGCGTATGGCATCGTGATTGTAGACATTAGCATATCTTTGCAGTGAGACTGCATGTGTAATCGCTATTGCGATTGCAGTTGCAATCCATACTGAATCAGGCCCAATGTGTGAACAAGGCATTACAATATACAGTAACACTTAAAAAAGTAACAATGCAGGGATGGGTGCAAGGGTATACCTGCAACTGGAGCTAATAGAGACATGGGGTCAACCAATTGGGAAGCAGCCAAGGTAGTCAACAGGAGAGAATCTGCCGCACCGCTAAGGCCTAGGCGTGAAAGCAAAAGTGACCTAGCTTGGCTGCAGACTACATTAACTCTTAAGCCGGAAGTATGGCGTAATATGGTCTACTATGTTCAAAAACCTTTTTACATAGGACCTGATTCAGAATTGGGAATAGAGTGAGATATCTCTCTCAACTGTGAACCTGAACAAACCATATTGTAATGCAAGGGGTGTAAATACATATTTTTTTTATATGTGGGGTAAATACTGTCTGCTTTTGCATGTAGCCCACAAATACTGCACAGCTTTATTATTCCTCTACAATTTAGATCTGCCCCACCTGCAGTGCAGCATGGTTTCACCAAGATGATCAGTTGAGAGAGATATCTCTCTCTATTCCCAAGTCTGAATCAGGCCCCTAGTCTGAGCAGAGATCTTGGGCTAGGTCTGAGCAAGTTCTGGTGACTGGGGTTTGGTGCTAGGGACCAGGGATATTGGTAGAAGTAGGACTGGGTAGGGGAATTTACCTGGTGTCATCTCACTTCTGGACACTGTACTCTGTACAGTGTACACTGGCTCTGTGATGTCCTTGCTGTCACTGGACCACTCCTTTCCTTCCCTCTTCTGATGGAAGATGGATAATTATGTTCGATGGATAATTGTAATTGTAGAGGTGCCAACTTACTATACCATTCAGTCTATTATACTTAATTTTACCTCAGCCAAGCAATCAGTATGGCTACTTCTGCTCTTATTATTATAGGATGTCTAATGCATACAGTAGATATGAAGCATCTTTAGAAACAGAGATAAAAATACAAATTGTTAATAAAAAAAATCTTATTATACACTTACATCACATTTTGGATTAGTTAAATTGGACCATTTCTTTTGAATATTTACCTAAATATACATTATCATTTTGTTTTTCAATAACTGTACAAATTATGTGCCTCATTTACTAACAAGTTTTATCACCAAATCGAGTATTAAATTTCACTGTGTATGATAAATGCTGCTCCAGCCAATCAGCTCCCAACTGTCAACTGTTAGAAAAATGACAGCTGGGAGCTGATTGGCTGGAGCACCATTTGTCATACACAGTGAAATTTATAACTCGTTTTGGTGATAAAACTCGTTAGTAAATGGGGGCCTAAATCTTATATGAAATATATATCCAGAAATTAAAAGTAATTCTGTTCCAGTGCTATGCAGAGAATCTGCTCCAGTATTGCGTCACATCATTCTAATCAGCTTTTGCCACAGTATGTACCAGCACATCTGCTCCAGTATTGCTTTACAACATTTCTCTCCAATATAATCAAGCAAACCTGCTCCAGCATTGCTTCACAGTATATATCACTGCAACCTGCTCCATTAGTGCACCAGCATCCAGTTCCAGTGTATCCTGCAGCCGGCTTAAGATGTGCTCCAAGCACTCATTCCAGTTTAATTGCAGTTTGCTCCAAGATATTCTACTTACTGCTACAGCCATGGGCTATCCTGCTAGCCTGCACCTATTCTCAATACCTGTTCTGCTAAACTCTCTGCAACATCAGTCCTCTGCTACTCCTAGTGGTCTGCATGAGTTATAGCATTATTAAGCCATCCAGCTTCATTCTCACTCCAGCACATACTGCTAGCCAAAGGGGTCCCGACCCGAATCAACAAACCCCTAATGAACATGACACATGAAAGAGTTAGATAGATAGATAGATAGATAGATAGATAGATAGATAGATACACATTAGACAGATAGATAGATAGATAGATAGATAGACAGGCATGACTAGATAGATAGATAGATAGATAGATAGATAGATAGATAGATAGATAGATAGATAGATAGATAGATAGATAGATAGATAGATAGATAGATAGATAGATTGATACATACATACAGATAGATAGACAGACAGATACACATTAAACAGATGGATAGATAGATAGATAGATAGATAGATAGATAGATAGATAGACAGCCATGATATAGATAGATAGATATAGATAGATAGATAGATAGATAGATAGATAGATAGATAGATAGATAGGCAGACATACAGATAGACAGACAGACAGACAGACAGACAGACAGACAGACAGATAGATACACATTAGATAGATAGATAGATAGATAGATAGATAGATAGATAATAGATATGATGTAGCTATATTTCAATTTGTTTTTCAAACTTATATACAAACTATTTGTTACACATCATTCTCCTCCCCACATCCACAAAGTTCCAGCATCCATTATATAGAAAGGTCAAAGAGAAAGGTGAATAATACTGAAAAGCGACAACATTTGAATTTGAACTGGCAGACCAAGTTAATGTTGACAAAGAACAAAAAAAGTTTGGAAAGATAAATCCCAGATGAGGGATTTGGGACTACAGCTCTGAAGGGGTAAAGTTGCTGCTTTTGATGTGGGAGGTCTGAGTGCAACCTGCTGAGATGCTCCCTGGTACATCTCATTAACCGTGTCATCAAAGACCCCCAAGCTTCAGAGAATCATAACATTATCTCTGACATTACCACACAAGATACAAGGTCCCTCAGACAGTCTATAAACATGCCTGTAATAACCAATTCATCCTGGCTTGACACCCCTGCAAGGGCTGGATGCCCTTTAGTGAGCTGTGTGAATTACCCCAGTCATTCATCAAAGTTTCTCAGGAGTGCATGTCACACAGCATTAAATTTAATTAAAGCAACATTGACTGCAATGCAATCCTCTGGGGGCTCCTTGACAGAAGAGCTGGATAACTTTTTCTTCTACATTTAAATATCTACCATTTTGTTTAAGCCTAAGATTCTAGGCAAGAAGTATCTGAACAAAGTGCTTTTTAACAAGATGTTTATTTTCTCAGTACTAAAAGTAGGAAACTGACATCTGATATATTTTAGCAATACCATTTCTGTCTCCAAGACATATAAATGTCACAATTTAAATTTCTTAAAATATCCTACAAGATCTTTTCACAGCGGGTATGCAAAGATACATTGACTTTTGATGCAATTGTTACATTATGTGAAGTTTAAAAAGTTTTCTTTTTTAACAATGGGTCAAATTGATGGATCCAATATTACAATTGTAACATTAGGGCATTAGGAGCCACAATTTAGTATTAGTTACAAAAGTGTAAGCTCTTTTGAGCTTGTTGTGACTTAAAGTTGTGTAACTATAAAAATGATGTATTTGTTATAATCAGGGGCACCAAGAGGGGGAGTAAGTACAAAGAATCCAGCCTCGGGCTCTCTGGGGACCTGGGAGTGCAGAGGAGGCATAACTACAACCTCAAAATGATTTGGCCATGTCCCACTCTCACTGCTTATACATTGGGCACTCATAGAGACATAGCCACGCCCCCATGTGTGCCATGTGCCATACTTCTCCTGGCAGCAGGGCTTGGCAAATCCTTTGACTGCAAAATTTATTACAGATGTGCAGTTGGGTTTTCCTGTAAAATTAACACAACTAAACCTTGGGGTTCCGATTCTTATCGAATCCCAGCTAGGATCACTTTTGGGGTTCAGAATAGAACCGAGTCTCGACTTGGGTCTGCTGTAAGCTTGGAACACGGATTTAAAAAATTAATCTCAGGTTTTGGATTGCATGTAAATAGACAGGTCCAAATTACATGATTTTAGCTGTTTTTATCAAATTCAAAACCAAAATAGAAAAGAACCAAAACACTTGAAGGTGGTTTTACTAAAACCATAACATTTGAGGGTGATTTGCCAAAACCGCGCACATATTTATAGCGCCTGCTTACTCGGTACATTGATAGATCACAGGAGATCACAAGCATATCAATAATGGGTGCAGACCCTGTAGCCATAGACGATACTTACCTGTCAGTCCGTCAGCACAGCAGAAATCACCCTGAAGATCTGTGCTTGCACTGTAGAGCAATCACTGCCAAAATGGTGTTGTACCAGAGTCTACTAGGTGCATGTGCTGATGAGAGTAAGGACTGCACACGGGCCCCCTCCTCTCTTAGCCTGCCCCTGCAGGAAATGTTAGTTTATTATTATTATTTTTAGATCAATAAATGCTGACTTTTTTGTTTACCGAAATGGAACAGTGTCAATTAATGTTTTAAGGATCATATATACGACAAATGAGCATATACGTTATACTCAGAAGCATATTTGTAAAGCTTCCCTGCACAATGGTATAACATACCTCCCAACTTTGTGAACGGTAAGGTCGGGACCCCATGTCCAAAAAGTGACATCGCTGTGAAGGGAGCATGGCCTCGTGGCACCTCCCCTTTGCATCACTCTGGGGACGAGCCCAGCATCCCCAGAGATGCTGGTCTGCCCCCGGCTCTCTCCGCACGGTAAAGAGATGCAGTGCACAAGTGCACTACATCTATTCACCCGCAGAGCAGCGGTGACATTGATTTCTCCCAACTTCCCCCCACCGCGGGATACTGCGGCCTGACGGTGGGACAGTGCCTGAATAGCGGGACTGTCCCACCAGAAGCGGGACAGTTGGGAGGTATGGTATGGTACAGGTTCATTGAGCATCCTTGTAGTATTTGACAGAAATATAAAAAGAAGAAAGTCTGCGCCAGTATAAACACACTAAAGACTCTCAAAAGCTGTTAAATAAACAATTTATTTCTCACAGTATCAATCTGTCTGCGATGTCAATAAAAAGATACTTTTAGAACACACTCAAATGACATTCAATAAAAATGTAGCAAAAGTGTTTAGCCTATAATAACAGCCTTATATGCACATTATAGATATAATAATAAAGAACCGGCCAATATTCAGAAATTTAAGATGGAGAGCCATATTCAATTAGAGGCGAAGTTTTCGCCTGTCTGACTGTTCGCTTTATTCGCCTGTTTCAGAGGCGAATTTATTCCATGCTCGTCCCCGCTTTTTGCCTAATTCAATTGCAAAACAGGCGAAAACGGAAATAGGCGAATGCGGAACAGGTGAAAAGTACTGAAAAAATTGGGGAAATCAGTCTGTACCCCAGAAAAAGATGCTCTAACATAGGGAATCAATATAGCTGTGTACTAATAGCCCTAATAAAACTATTGTGTGTACTTAAGTTGTGTAAATTGCTTGCTATTAGCGTTTTTGTAAAAGTGGTGAAGAATGGCATAAAGCTGTATTTTTTTGTGAAAATAAGTAGTCCTGTCAAATTTGGGGTGCTTGAAAATGGGTGCAAGCATGTTTTTATGTCTCTAAAGTGAACTTTTAAAAAACGTGAAAAATCCACCTGCTGCATTCACCTGCAATCCCAAAAACACCTGACCCATACTTGTGGACCCCCAAGAAGTCTTTTTCGCTACTTTTAATGTTTATCCCCCCACTTTTAAAATTTTCACCCCAAAAATGACTTGTCTTTTTTGGGGTGTTCTTAGGTTTTAGCTGTGGGTGGCAACCCACAGCAATGCGAGCGGCCAGGAGGCGGCTCCATAAAAAAAAAGACGCCCTGATTCAGAACGAGCGCTCTGTCAGAGCGTCCGGCTCTGAATCAGGGCTAGAGACTGTACCCTGAATTTAAACTAGGGTGTTTGTTATCTCTCGCAGATTAAAAGTCCAGACTTAAACTGTAAACAGCTACATTTTCTGCAGTAGTTCTTTTAAAGGTTAAAATATACACTGTAATTAATTCAACAAGGATGCATTGTCTATGTATCTAACATTGGGCCTGATGCAGACCCGCTCGCGAGCGCATTGCACTCACAAGCGTGTCGATGTTTGGCCCTTGCGCATGCGCTGCCTCTGGCGTACATATGCGCAAGCCCCAGCGAGTGACGGCAGCTCCGTTGCTCCGGGGCTCACTACAAGTGAACTTTTAAAAACCGTGAAAAATCCACCTGCTGCATTCACCTGCAATCCCAAAAACACCTGACTCATACTTGTGGACCCCCAAGTAGTCTTTTTCGCTACTTTTAATGTTTATCCCCCCACTTTTAAAATTTTTACCCCAAAAATGACTTGTCTTTTTTGGGGTGTTCTTAGGTTTTAGTATCTGGTTTTTTTGCGTATTTGTCCTTTGGGGGGCTGTCCCAAGGGGTCTGAGTTATTCCCCACGTTTGCACCCCAAAATACACCCCGGCTCCGTCGTGCGCATGCGCGAGACCCGGATAGCGACGGTCAATCCGTCGCTCCGGGTCTCGCACCAAAGGGGGTGTGCTGTCGATGTTGAGTGACAGCACGCCCCCTTTGGTGGGAGGGCCGGGGGGGTGGCTGCCCAGACGGAGGCGTTCCCATGAGAACGCCTACCATCTGGGGGCGGCCCCACTGACATCACAAGTGATGTCAGTGGGAGAGCTTTCGGCTCTGTTAGAGCCGAAAGCTCTCTGGGGCTTGCAGCCACGAGACCCTACCACAAGGCTCTCGTCGCAAGCCCGATGGTCGCGATAGTCTTGACCATCGCGACCATCATCCTGACCGCTCGCATTAGCTGTGGGTGGCAACCCACAGCAATGCAAGCGGCCAGGAGGCCGCTCCATAAAAAAAAAAGACGCCCTGATTCAGAGCGAGCACTCTGTCAGAGCGTCCGGCTCTGAATCAGGGCCTAAGTTAGGCTCTCTTGACGTGTTTCTCCCCTCTCACAGGGATTTTATCAAAAGGCAGTCATATGTCTCATCACAGATGGCTCTTAATTTATGTGACAAATTACCTATCAGGTGAGATCTCACACACCCATCTCATTAATTAAGTATTCACACAGAGCAGCTTTTTATCTATAAAGGGCACCTATTGCTTTATTTTAGCATTTTACAGAAGCTTAATGCTTGTGGATACTGCAGTCAATGTTGAGACTGACACTAAGCAAAACAAAACAAACACTGTATCAGCAAGTGTACAAATACAGGCCTTTTAAATATCTTATTGATTAAGATTGTGTATTAAACATACAGAATGAGTGCTTTTTATTTAAAGCTGGGTACACACTGACAGATATATTGGCCGATCAATTGATCGGCCAATGTCTCTGCTGCCCGTCGGGCAGTGTGTACCCGCGATATGTCGGTGAACGTTGGCGTTCACAGACATATCGCATTGGCTGTGCTGCACAGCCGATGGACAGATATGTCTACAGACATATCTGTCCATCGGCAGGTGTGTAGGGGCGGTCGGCAGACCACCCATACACACACAGCGGCAGCCACAAAGAGGAGGCCGGGACATGCCCCCTGGTCGCCGGGACCTGCGGGCAGGCACAGATGATGGTTGTTCACTGTGTACAAACAACCATCATCTGCAGATATATCTGTATACTGTGTACCCACCTTAACTTTATTTTGCAGAAAGAGAAAACTTGTATTGTATAAAGACTATAGAAAAGGAAATGCTCTATTAGATAAGATATACTGTAGAGGAAGAAACTGATAAAATCAGGGTCAGTATTTTGTTGGATTGCAGAACCCACCCAAAGTTTTCTTTAACCTTGTCAATATTAATATTGAACTTTCAGTATCAAAGGTTGCACAAGGGGTATAAAAATAGTGTTTTATTTATTATACTGTTACTGCAATATTATAGTAATTGAGTTAATAGGGGATTACGTAAGCTTTGTATACACAGATGTATATAGTGAAACTGTACAGAAAGGAATTCCAGTACTTAATGACTGCCATTGTAATGCAATTTAAGTTGGAAGTACATAGGAGTTATATGCCAGTGGCTTCCATTCTACAGTGCTGTTTAGTACAATACTTCTGGCTGTATTGTTACCACAATGTGGAGTACAGCCAGCGAGGGTCACAAACAATCCACTATGGTGCAAATATTTTATAGTTAGTATGTGTGAATTCTGTGTTTTATTCGAAAACATATTTTATGCAGTGCCTGTAGATGTTACATTATTAGGATACAATAAGTAAAGGCTCAATCCATTTAGGTGCGAGATTGCAAATGCGAGTTTGTTTCATGAAACTCGCACACTTCGCACTCATTTGCGCTTCTGAGAAACATGAGATCTAATTAGAAATGCCAATTTGTACTACTCGCAGCGGGGTTGGGAGAAGAACATGAAAAAGTGGGGAAACCATATTGGACTGCCAAATATTGTCAATTGAGATACAGTAGAAGGACCATATAGAAGGCTGTAAGTGGCATTAAGGAAAGAACTAGAGGTTCTTTAAAGGTGTTAAATATCTGTTTTTTTTTGCACTTTTTAATAATGGTTGATATGACACAAGTGTTGTTCATCAAATTAAAGACTTTCTATCATTTGGGGGTATAGGAAAATGCTTGTAAGGTGATTTAGCAGTGTTTTTATAAAAGTTTGTAAAGAGTCAGAATAAACTCTTTTAGCTTCCATCTGCAAGTTCTAAAACCCCTCTCATATCAATACAACACCCATCATTTAAACCTCCACATACCTGTTCCACATAATTTACACCTCCACATACCTGACCCATGTCACTGACACCTCCACATACCTGTCCCACATCATTTACACCTCCACATACCTGTCACACATCATTTACACCTCCACATACCTGTCCCACATAATTTACACCTCCACATACCTGACCCATGTCACTGACACCTCCACATACCTGTCCCACATCATTTACACCTCCACATACCTGTCACACATCATTTACACCTCCACATACCTGTCCCACATCATTTACACCTCCACATACCTGTCACACATCATTTACACCTCCACATACCTGCCTCACATCATTTACACCTCCACATACCTGTCCCACATAATTTACACCTCCACAAACCTGCCTCACATCATTTACACCTCCACATACCTGTCCCACATCATTTACACCTCTACATACCTGTCTCACATCATGTACACCTCCACATACCTGTCACACATTATTTACACCTCCACTTACCTGCCTCACATAACTTACACATCTACATGCCTGTCTCACATTATTTGCACCCCCACATACCTGTACCACATAATTTACACCTCCACATACCAGTCCTACATCATTTACATCTCAATATACCTGTCCCACATTATTTACACCCCACATACCTGTACAACATCATTTACACCTCCACATGCATGTCCCTCATCATTTACACCTCCACATACATGTCCCACATCATTTACTCCTCCACATACCTGTTTCACATTATTTACACCCCCACATACCTGTCCCACATCATTTACATCTCCACATACCTGTCCCACATAATTTACACCTCCACATACCTGTCCCAAATTATTTACACCCCCACATACCTGTACCACATCTTTACACCTCCACATATCTGCCCTACGTCATTTACACCTCCACACACCTGCCTCACATAATTTACACATCCACATACCTGTCCTATATCATTTACACCTCCATATACCTGTCCCACATTATTTACACCCCACATACCTGTACCACATCATTTATACCTCTACATACATGTCCCACATCATTTACTCCTCCACATACCTGTTTCACATTATTTACACCCCCACATATATGTCCCACATCATTTACATCTCCACATACCTGTCCCACATTATTTACACCCCCACATACCTGTACCACATCTTTACACCTCCACATACCTGCCTACGTCATTTACACCTCCACACACCTGCCTCACATAATTTACACCTCCACATACCTGTCCCACATAATTACACCTCCACATACCTGTACCACATCATTTACACCTCCACATACCTGTCCCATATCATTTACACCTCCACATACCTGTCCCTCATTATTTACACCTCCATATCCATCCCACATCATTTAAACCTCCACATACCTGTCCCACATCATTTACACCTACACATACCTGCCCCACATCATTTAAACCTCCACTTACCTGCCTCACATTATTTACACCTCCACATACCTGTCCCACATTATTTACACCTCCACTTACCTGTATCACATCATTTACACCTCCACATATGTGCCTCGCATCATTTACACCTCCACATACCTGTCCCACATCATTTACACCTCCACACACCTGTCCTACATCATTTACACCTCCACAGACCTGTCCCACATTATTTATAACCCCACATACCTGTAACACATCATTTACATCTCCACATACATGTCCCACATCATTTATACCTCCACATACCTGACCCACATTAAACCCATTATTGAGCTTTTTAGATACATTTTCCTGAAAACTAACATGTCTTTATTGAGGAAATAATCCAAGTTAAACATCTCCAAGTGCAGGGTTGTACCAGAGATTCTGCACTGTGTCCTGATATTTTTACCTTAAACTAAAGATTTTCCCTACCTTTTCACCTGCGTAGGGGGTGCGCACAAAAAAAGTGAACATCTTCTGAAAAAGCAATGCACATTTGAAATTAGATTGCAACTGAAATTCGCAGAGAGTTCACCGTGAGAACGGCTCGCAGGACCCAACTCGCACCTATTTGGATTGATCCCCATCCATAGGTATTGCAGCTTATTTTGAGTAGGATGTTTGCCAATTTTTTTTAGGGTTAGACATGCATTCCCGTACTGCATGTGCGTACATCAATGCATATGTATACATTCATATAATGTATAGATTTTTTGCATATCATTGACGTCCCTCCTGGCCCGCTGATAGCCGCGGCGGGCCCGGGTAATAGGCCACGATTAGGCCACACCCCCTTCCCCCCAAAAAAATATTTGCAGCACCGCGAAGCGGCGCTGTGTGCTGGGGAGGGGGGCGCTCTTGGGCCCCCTCAGCCCTGCTCAAAGCCAGGGGGGGCACAATCACTGTGATCGCTCCCCCCCACAGGCATAGGAGACTGCTGTGGCTACTGCTCAGCAGCCACGAGCAGTCTCCACTGCAGCTCAGCACACGCTGTGTGCTGGGCTGCTGTGAGGGAGGGGGAGCGGCGCCGGTAACAGGCCCCCGCCGGGCCCCTCAGGAAGCCCGGGCCCCGGTAATCTGTACCCGCTCCCCCCCCCTCTCGGCGCCCCTGCATCCGTCCACTAACAGAGAGCAGCGAGAACATACGGGATGCAATCGGGAAACCAGCTGCCCTTAATACCGACAGCCGGCTTCCCGACTGTCATATCCCGTTGAGGCGCCCGGCATCCCAATCAAAGAGATGCCGGGCACCGCAAGCAGACAGCCACGGGGGGGGTTAGGTTTAGGGCACCCGGGGGGACTTAGGGTTAGGCACCCCCTGGGAGGGTTAGGGTTAGGCTAGGGGGGGGACTTAGGGTTAGGCACCCCCCGGGGGACTTAGGTTTAGGCAGCGGGGAAGGGGGGTTAGGGTTAGGCACTTAGAGGGGGGATTAGGGTTAGGCACTTGGGGGGGAGGTTAGGGTTAGGCACTTAGAGGGGGGATTAGGGTTAGGCACCCCTAAGGAGGGTTAGGGTTAGGAGGTTGGTTAGGTTAGTTTATACTTACCTTAGGGACGATCGCGATTTCCAGCGCTGTCGGGCTTCCGCTCCCGGGAACTCTGCTTCTGTCGGCCTGCCGATGCCTGGAATCAGCGGTATTTCATACCGATTCCGAACATACAGTATTGGGCAAACATAAGATGATTAAAGGATATGTTATCATAAGTGCAATATAATTAGATATAAAGATTCACCAGCTTTTCCTTTCAGGAGGGGTATTTCAAACAGGTACTGACATTCACATGCAACTATACGTAATGATGATAATGACTATCTGCCACCTCTGTCTTGCTGTCTACATATTGTCCCTTCATCTGATGTCATTAACTCATTAGCGGGGTGGCTATATTCACATTACTTAATAGATATTTTCATTTGGACTACTGTACGGATATCATTATTATAATCCAAAGCTATAGAGGAAACTCACTCAAAGACTAAGGGCATATTTATTAAAGAATATTTGCTGGATATCTGGTGTTTTTGCGGGATACAAATATGAAGGATCCTCATTATTTAAAAATGGAGGGAACACAGCAGATATGTGTCGCAGTCCTCCACTTTCCACCGCAAAGGTTTCTTTGGGGGCTGCTATGCTGTTGGATTTACCAAGTTCCGGCCGCTAATGCCATCTGAAGATGGCATAAGCCTATGGTAGCCTATGTGCTGCTATATCGCGGATATTACCAGAGAGGGATCCTTAGCGTCAGTCTGCCTCCAGCTCTTCGCAAGCGCGGGCTCTGCCCTTGTACCTGCAAGAATATAATGCTAAATTCCAGAAAAGAATATTATTTTTTAATTTGCAAATTTAGGAGAAAGTAATTTATCACATCCACATTAAAAATATGGATGCCTTAAACAATGTATCTTATTTGTATGCAGGTATAGAATTTATGTTTAGGTTTAGCTGTCCTTTAACCTTACAGTATACCTCACATTTATATTATTTTCATTCAGAATTAAAATAAGCAAACACAAGTAATTAGTCCAATTGTTCTATTGTCATTGATTTTTTTTCTCAATATTCATTTCTTTACTTAGATTTAAACAATTGAACCAATGAGATTTGAGCAAGTAGTTTTGTTTTTACTTGTTATGTATAGGAATACTTGGGAATGCTTATTGTGTATTGTACAAATTTCTCACAGTTAGGGCCGTATTCAATTAGTTTCGCATCAGCGAGAAAGTATCACCTGCCTGACTTTTCGCCGCCTTCACGTGTTTTGGACGAGGAAACTTTAAGTGCACGCTTCCGATTTACTCCGTATTCAATTGCCAAACAGGCGAAAACGGGACCCGGCGAATGTGAAAAAGATGAAAAGTGCAGGATGAATTGGGGGAATCACTCTGTACCCCAGAAAAAGATGGGCTGACTTCGGAAATCATCATGGTAGTTTAGTATTAGCCCTAATTGAACTACTTAGGGTACTTAAGTGGTGGTAATTGCTTGCTATTAGCGTCTAGGTAAAAGTGGTGAAGAATGGCATAAAGCAGTGTTTTTTTGAGCAAATAAGTAGCTCCATCAAATTTGGGGTGCTTGAAAATGGGTACTAGCATATTTTAATGTCTCTAATGTGTAGTTTTAGAAAAGTGAAGTTCCTCTGTCATACAAACACCTGCAATCCCAAAAACACTTGGCCCCTTCTTAGAGCCCCCCAGAAGCTAATTTCGCTAGTTTTTGAAGTTCTCCCCCCCACTTTTTATCATTTTTGCCCTAAATTTCCAAGGCGTTTTTGGGGTGTTCCTGGAATTTTTAATTATTTTTTTTTTAGGTGAATTGTCCATTTGGGGTGTGTGCAAAGGGTTTTGAGTAGTTTCCCAACATCTGCACCCCAAAATATAGATTTTACACCTGCTATTCTGTGGAGAAAAAGTATTGTCTATTTCAGTGTCTTGACTTTTGCATAGGCGAAAACGGAATGAAATTGAATATGGAGAGAAAAAGACAGGCAAAATTTCGCAAAACAACACGGCTTTTCACTCCGAATTGAATATGGCCCTAGTTAATATATAATTAGAAATGGAAGATTTGCAGGAAAATCCATGGAAAAATCTTACAAATACTGTTCAGACAGCATTTTTAGTGACATGTTATTGTGAATCATTTGTTGACAGTTGTGGATTGGGAACTGGAAGCAATTTTAAAACTGGACTCATATAGGTGGCTAGGCAGGGGCATAGAATTCGCGGAGGCTCTCCGATTTTTCGGGTAACTCCCTGCACCCCCTTAAGTGAACAGAATGGGGAGATTTTCCATGGCGATTGCGAGTCCCCATGTAGGGGGCGGGGCTTAATGACGCGATTCTTCATGAATTGCATCATTTAGCCACACCCCCTATCTAAATTAGCGCCAATCGCTGTAATTTCCCATAAAGGGGCGGGACTTAATGGTGAAACCTGTCAGGCCCCGCCCCCATCACAACCCACCTGCCTCCCCTCCCCGGGCAACTCCCGAGGAAGAGACAACAAAGGTAGGCAAATATGGGCAGGGACCAACACAAAAGTAGGTGGGTCTAGCACACAGTTATCTCTAATGACATTGGTGGTTGGCAGGGATAATGCAACATGCAGTAGTAGATGGAGTGTCTCTCCTCACTGATCCTGGTGAGGAATGTCATATGAGAGGAGGAACAAGTCTGACAGGGGACCTGCGGCGCTGATGATCCCTGCAACAAACTGCTTCCTAGTCACAGGCTGAAGTGTGCCTGTGACTAAGAAGCAGTTTGCAGGAGGGATCAGCAGCAACATCCAGTTCTCATTGCAACAAAAGTGGGGGGAGACGAGCCAGCGAGGCGCAGCGGGTCCCAGGGCAACCTGACCTCCTGCACCCACGGTAGATATGCCACTAACTAAATGTATCACCTTTTCTGCAGCACTAAAGATCACTGTTCTGTTGTGAGCTGCATTGCTGCAACAGTTAATATTATTAATTCAATGACAGAGAAGAATGAGAGATGTGAAGTGAGAGCCATGAACTGACTTTATACATGCCAGGTAAAATCTCCAGCTCACAGGCTGGTTGAAGAACTAGGATGTCTATGTCGCTAGAGCACAACTACATGAGTGAGTGGAGCAAGAGATACTATAAAATTGCACTTATCTGCTGTTAAATTGTATACACCCTGATTCAGCATCACATGCAAGTTGGCCACATTGTGTGCTGGGAAATAAATATGGATATTCACTTGTGTTCAGAGTTGTCCACACAAACCCCTATCCATCCACTTGTGAAAGTAATAAACAGTAGTTTGAAGGAATCTATGACCTGCAAATTACTGTTTGTTTGTCAGGAGGCCACATACTTGGTGGTTGCTTGGAAGATCGGTTGGTCTCCAATAATGCTTGGTAACCGTATGCTCAGAGCGACAACGAGTGGTGTGCATTATGGATTGTAGGGACATAACTTTTGCTGCTGCATTAGGGGTGGCAGCATCCCAGAAGGAGTGTCTTTTAAAGGGGTTTATGTCAAGTAATAAATAACTGCGAAGCTTCACCTATTAGTAGAGCAGTAAGTTTCAATTATGAGTTGAGGTGAGTTACCAAACAAAAACATTGATTTGTCCCATAGATGATTACAAAAAGTCAACCATACGATTTTCAGGAGGGCATTATGGATTGGTAATATAAATTAAGATTAGCCAAGCACCCCTGGCCTTTAAGGCTAAATCTAGTAATAATGCTAATTTTCTCCTTTTTTATAATTTATTTTTATTAGAGCACAAGCAAATGATCTTAATTAAAGGACACTCTCTGAACTTGTGTCCACGGTAGCTTAGAAGGTTAAAACCGTTGGCCCTCTTACCTTTATGTATGTCTTTTACGTATGTCTTGTATGTATGTACCGTATGTATGTATGTCTTTTACAACCCAGTAAAATGTTAATGTTGATTCAAATTGTAAAGTGCAACGGAATTTGTTGCGCTATATAAGAAACTGTTAATAAATAAATAATAAATAAGTACTAGAATACTGTGAATTAATTGTGCTGGGTAGGAAAGAACTCCTCTGAGTAAGCAATGGTAAAATAGGTTTTAATTTAGACTTGGTGATAAAAAAGCAAGATATGAACCATAATAGCAGATAGTGGCTGATGAAAGGCCAGCTTCATATTTGGCAGCCAGAAAGTCCAGGAAGGGGAGAAGCTGATCTAGCTGTATTAGCAGTACTATGCCGGGCATTAAATTAAATTATTTAATCATAGTAGAATATCTGGTCCTTGTATGACCTCAGTGAGGCAATGATTAGGACTACTATAGAAAATGACAATCTTGAGTCTTTTTAGAAGCCCATTAATGTCATTCTCCACATGCATGGTGGCAACTTGTTCAGGAGATCTGAAGTACCCTGGAAGCAGTCTTTGGAGAGTCCCAGGGGAATTTTTGGCCCTTTGCACAACTAACTGATTAGAGGAAACATTACTCTGTATGGCCAGTGAGGATAAACCAGTATTAAATGGGATACCTGGTCTGCTCTCATTTTGTGCAATATCTTCAATTAAAAGAGCATATGGGAGAATAAGGTCTGCCCATGGTGAAGACATGTACATCACCCTTGAATGCTCCCTGTTTCCATAAACTGGACACAAAGGTGGCAACCTGAGCTTTAAAAGGAGTTGCAAAACAGTCTATTTTAGGAAACCCTGAAGGTTTGAACCATTCTTTGAAATACTGTATTAATTTAAAGCAACACTGCCCAAAGTCAGATGTTGGCAATGTAGACTTCTCCAGTTCATCTAAATTTTCCCAGAATGTACATTGCTGTTAGGTGAATAGCCTTTGAATGGCCCATTTCCTAATCCCTAGGGCTTTTGAGACAGAGATCGAGAGCCTCCCATCCTGTTCAGGTAAGACATCACAGTTGTTGTCCAGACAAATTTAAACTGCAAATTCCTGTAGGTGACTGGGAACTAAAGCTCAGAGGGCTAAAATAGGTATTCTCTTTACTAGAAAATGGCAAAGATACCTATGGTTGTGGTAGATTGAGACCAAAGGGAAAACCTCCTACAGGTATAATTTGAGTCAAAACTAATTACTGACCAAAAGAAAAATGGCATAACCCTTTCATCCTGAACCTACTCTTTTTAATGTATGTAATCAGTGCCTCACATTTATCTCTAGTCTGAATGACACATTTGACCTCTATGAAAAATTAATCGTGCAGACTTTTGAGGCCAAGGGGTACATTTACTAAAGGTCGATTTTTGGTGAATTTTGTGTTTCAGGGACTAAATCACACATTTACTTAGAGATGATTTTTTTTTACATAGTTTAAAAAAATGTCAGAAATAATCTGTTAGTAAATGTATGATTTAGACCCTGAAACACAAAATCGACCAAAAATTTACCAAAATCGACTTTTAGTTAATATCCCCCCCGGTGCTGCCTAGCTATAGACAAGGTTTTGTCTAGCAAGGGGCTGCAACTCCTTGAGCATATTTTAGAAAGGAGAGTGAATGGGGATACTCAGACTGTAATCTGTTAGTAAATGTGTGATTTAGACCCTGAAACACAAAATCGACCAAAAATTTACCAAAATCGACTTTTAGTTAATATCCCCCCTGGTGCTGCCTAGCTATATACAAGGCTTTGTCTAGCAAGGGGCTGCAACTCCTTGAGCATATGTTAGAAAGGAGAGTGAATGGAGATACTCAGACTGTTTTAAATTATTTTTAGAAGCCACCTATCTCACCTTTGACTAGGGTTGCGCTACAGCAAGGGTGGATAACAAGCGTCCCCAAAGCCGCTTCTGAACACACACGATACTCAAGCCCCACCACAGCTTTTCAGAACTTGTTACATACAGAACCATCAACGTAAAAACAGTTTCTTCATGTTTTAAGGGCAGACTTAGCTTGATAAATATGCCCGTTTATCAACAGCCAGAACATCACAACTTTACCAACCTACAGTATTCACTGAGAAATGACCTGGAAGACAGACAGGGTGTACTGTATGAAAACCCTTGGGATTCTGAACTGCACCAGAGTCTCAGCCTGTTCTGTTCTGGTATTTAAATCTTCTCATGATAGTTTCACAAAGTTAGCACCACACAACTAGCACCAAATTGTGACATTCACAGTATATCCTCCCATTTGTGCTCTTCTCTGAAGTGTAGCTAAGACTACTGATTCTCTACAAGACAGGGACGTGCTGAGATACTGTGTGACTTCCAATACATTTAAAACAAATGTTGTTCATTGCATCTTTGTCCAAGAAGCAATTTCATCCCTCATCCTCCATTTCACAGGTAGAATAGCCTGACTAATTTGCTAAGTGCACTTTGTCCACACAAAAAAAGAATGTGTCCAGTCACTGCATCTTTCTGTACCACAGATCTTATAAAATGGCTTTCCACCCCCACCTCTATGCAGCTGCAGCAAGATTGCTGTATCACAGATCATTGTAAGTGCCCAGACTAGGCAAATAGGAAGATGAATGATTATTCAGGCAAATTTGGACCACCAGGATGAGAAAGGTTCGGAGGAAAAACATTATGGCCAGGGCTCCATTGAAAGAACTCGACAGTTGACAGATGAGCATCTATAAAATGACAAAGGCTCCCTGTGTAAAGCCCCTTGCTACCAACGCCTTCTCCCTGGGAAACTAATTACCCTCAACTGTCAGTGAAATGTTATTTTTTCCAGCTATCATTCTCCCCTTACTGACCGCAAAATAGCTATAAAAATGTACTTTTCATCTTCATCTTTTTCCCTATTTTTTGTTGGCATCATCAAACATGCTGTAATGTCCATCAAACAAATGATAACTATAAGCTGTATATCCAGCACGGCAGCTGCTAGTTTGCTGTAGAACATTACAGTACACATACAGAGAGCAATCTGTCCCTTTCATTGCCCTGTACTGAGCAGCGATTGCAGATTTCACTATTTTAATAGCAATGGGGGTTCTTAAAATATCAATTTGTAAGGAATGTGAATGCTCAGCTAGTGCAATGAAAAGGAGACATTATTTCATGTGCCTGCAGTACTAAATGAAAAGTATCTATTATTTTAATGTTATTTTATTGTATGAATAAAATGATAAAAATATGTTAAAATGAGTATTACAATGTAAAACTTTCTTTTATTACTGTCTTGTGCATGAATAGCATGTGATTTTATACTAAACCCAGCTATATAACTGAATACAACATTGTTGAAGGACATTTTAAACACAAAAGGCCAGATTTAGAATAAAAGTTAAAAAGCATTTCTAACATTTGTGGAACTACAAGTTCCGGCAACACCAGGCAGCAATTAACTGGTTTGGCATGAAGATATGCTTAAATGAAGGATGGTTGAGTAGATAACATGAAATTGGAATATATAATACTGTGCAAAAGCTTTAGGCAGGTGTGGAAAAAATGCTGCAAAGTAAGCATGCTTTCAAAAATTGAAGTGTTAATAGTTTATTTTTATCAATTAACAAAATGCAAAGTGAATGAATAGAAGAGAAATCTAAATCAAATGAATATTTGGTGTGACCACCCTTTGCCTTCAATACAGCATCAATTCTTCTTGCACACAGTTTTTGAAGGAACTCGGCAGGGAGGTTGTTCCAAACATCTTGGAGAACTTACTACAGATCTTCTGTGGATGTAGGCTTGCTCAAATCCTTGTGTCTCTTCATGTAATCCCAGACAGACTCGATGATGTTGAGATCAGGGCTCTGTGGGGGCCATATCATCACATCCGGCACTCCTTGTTCTTCTTTACGCTGAAGATAGTTGGCAGCGTGCAATACTGTACACAGATATGTTGGCACTGTTTGTACAGCGCAAAGCGTGCAAAAAAGTACACAGAGTATATTGCAATAACCCTGGAGCTCAAAACCAGAGAGCAAGTGTATCAGAGTACACACATGCACCTAGATCATAAATGCAAACAGGTGAAATTGGCACAAGCAACTACACTGGAGTTGAGTCTAAGATCCACAATGGACTTCCCAGCAAGAAGATATGGACTTTACTCAGTGAGGACCCAGGTTGCTGCCCAGTGTAGTTGGTTCCCACTGTGAAAGCAAAATTATACTTAGTTGGTATGAGGACTCTGCCTGGAAAAAAAAGGCAGATGGAAATGTGTGTATGGATGTGCTGCTGTCGTGGAGACTGAACAAGAGTTGAGACAACACTGGAAATAAACTATACTGGAAAGTATAGTTCTGAAGCAGGAGCATCTATGTAAACACAATTGATACTCAGGCACTGAAACAAGCGCTTTTTAGTGGTTTGTCTAGCAAGGGGCTGCAACTCCTTGAGCATATGTTAGAGCCTAGCTGGGTTTCTGTTGAGGATTCTGATTGGGAAGACTAGCAATCAGTGACCTGCTGAGTGTTTGTAAGCAGGTCAGTCAAGTCCATGACTGCTGGTACTGACACTTTTAGGAGTCGTCAGATAGCAATAGGTAAATATAACTTTAAAACAGGAGCCAAGGTTCTTCAGCCAACCACACAGCTTACAGAGTCAATGCAACCCAAGGAGTGAACACCACTCAATTGAAAATGTGGGTATTATATTATAATCTTCCCAAATGAAGGACACAACACAGGGCAGTCAGTAATAAACCATAGCATGATTTAATTGTGATGCTTTAGGTCTCATCTCTAGCTGTTAATGTTGGTTTAATATTAAGTTGTCAGCTCATTTAGACCTCAGTATCATATCTGAGAAAAAGCTGTTGGAGGGGTACAGTGCTCACACACCTGTGGATTATGATTAGTCCTTTGGCCAGGACCGCAGTACCAATCAGAGGTGGAGCAGTGTACCCTGGGAACAGCCCACCGCTTGTGCCTGGAATCTTTGGTCAAAACCTGCAAAGGACATCAGGAGGTAGCAGGCGGTAATTTTACACTAGAGATGACTGGAGTCACTTTAATAAAAAATAAGATGTGTTTCTCCGCAATTGATTATGGTGGTTCCTTCATAGGGAGCAATTTGTACATTGTGTTTGGAATCCCACAAAGAAATGTAAAAAATTAAAGAATTAAAGTAGTAAGTACATAATTGCCAAACAGTTTACTGCCTTTTTGTTATTATCAGTTGGATAACATGCTGCTGTCATGGTCACATAGTATCTACAGTTTTACTAAATCACTTGTTAAGTCACTCAAGACATAAATATTGAGATGGCTTCACCCCAACCATGCACCAATTCAGTCAACCAAGTGAGGTGTGTGCTGCTTAATGCTTCGATTGTCCTGTTGCAAATTACACACAAAAGTATGCTGCTGATTACCACAAGGATGGGTATTTACCTACTCCGCAGCCAGCTCTGTGGTGGATATTTCTGACGAAATCCTAAACATAAGATTTACAGTACAAAACCAAATTATTAAATATTTTCAACCATTATGCAGTCACAGTGCATCTTTTGGTATTACGGTGTAGTGCCCTATTGGCCGATGTAATATTGAGACATTTGCAGTTCTCCCATAGTTGACAAACCTCCTGGGCTCTGCCAACTTCTCCAGTGAAGGGGACGGAGCCAAAATGATGCTTTAAATTGTGAAATGCAGCATCATGGCCCTTCCCCCATGGTTTAATGGGGAAACAGTCGGGAAGCCGATGGACGGAATCCGGACAGCCGGCTTCCTGACTGTATAATCCCGGCAAGGGTTAAATGACAGGCGTCATTTTCCCTAAGCCGGGAGCCCGACGCCCGGCTTACCGATCGAAAGGTAAGCCGGGTGACGGGCACGGACAGCCGCAGGTGGGAGGGTTAGGTTTAGGGTTCCCGGGGGGCGACTTAAGGTTAGACACCCACCCCTGTGAGGTTAGGTTTAGGATAGGGGAAGTGGGGATTAGGGTTAGGCACCCCTGGGGGGAGGTTAGGGTTAGGCACCCCCCCGGGGGAATTAGGTTTAGATGGCAGGGAAGGGGGGGTTAGGTTTAGGCACTTAGAGGGGGGATTAGGGTTAGGCACTTAGGGGGAGGTTAGGGTTAGGCTCTCCTGAGGGAGGGTTAGGGTTAGGGGGTACAATAGGTTAGAGAATACTTACCTTTTGGACGATTGGGATTTTCAGTGATGCCGGGATTCCGCTGTCGGGATTTGAATGAATCATACTGAATCTGGTTTAATGCAATAACATAATTCGCCAAACCTCGCCACCTGGACCTCTTGATGTTAATACATAGAAATATTATCTGTGATATGTACAGATATTTGAGTCACATATTTAAGAATTAGACATCAGGTTAACTACCATCCTAAATATTGCAGGGTATCATATTTTAGACTTTATAGATTTCTTGTCACTATTTTTAATGCAATGTGTGATATCAAACTCAGTTACATTATTTTTATCGACTACATACCTGAATGAGTAATTTGTTTTGCAGAACTGTCCAATTTGTGAGCACCATCAGAGCTATACATGCCTTCTCAACATGAGTTGTTTTCTCCTTTTTCATAAGAGAAGAAACATAATAAACACCTGACAGTTGGAGACCGTGTGACCTATTCCATTTCAAATACCAAACAGATTTCACTGATGAAGAAATGCATGGGGCAGAGAAAGGATGGCCAGCTATCAGAACCAGACAAAGTTGCACTGCAAACAAGAAGCAACATCAACATCCATCGGGGGTGGCTATCAGATCAAAGAAAACATCTAACTCATTTTCAAATAGCTTAAAACCACAAACGTACAATTAGACTCCATTGGCTCCCCAATCTGTCGTGATAACTAAAGCCAATCAAACAAACAGTGTCTGAAAAAGCTGACCTACAGGCATGTATGTTACTACCTTGAGGTTTAAACACCTCCAGGCTTAATATATTCTTCTGTTATCCTATTTGCATTTATTCAGCACACAAGATTAAAGTTTATATTTACAAATCATTAAATTTGTATTATATTTATAGTTTAAAAGTGTTATTAAGCTATAGAATAGAATCTGGGAACTTTGCACTATATACTCAGTAAACATCTATTTGCACCAGGCATCTATTATAGAAATATCAATGCTGTCTGGAATACACTGATTTTCTAGGTAAACATCTATTTGCACCAGGCATCTATTATAGAAATACCAATGCTGTCTGGAATACACTGATTTTCTAGTGGGACTACATGTACAGCATAACATAAAGAGCTTGACAGGAGTTAAACTGGAGGAAGACAGGAGGACAACATTTTAAAAGAACTCTCTATAACTTGGAAAAATTGCAAAGGATCTTCTGAGCTTCTGGATACCCTACAACTGAGCTACCAGCTTTCATTATAACCTGAACACACCTTTTGCCAACACCCTGCTTCAGCATTGCAAGCAACTACCTGCTTGCTGAACATTTAATTCTTGTATGTTTGTGTTTTTACTCTATACTGTTTAAATCATTCCAGTACCACTGTCAATTTATTTCTATACCACTGTAGTATCTACCATTGTTTCACACCTATACCTTTTTTTATAATCATACTTCATACTAATTCTAAAGTCCTGCAACTTTAACAGCTCTAAACTCCTTTTGTTTATAATATACTATTGTAGTTGTTCCTTTACATATTCCAGCACTGTTCTTCCTTTTATCTGATTTTGATATTTGAACTGTACGCTCATTACTACTACTACTGACTTCTCCTTCCCCCCAACTGCCTCATCTACACTATGTCTCTTTTCTTCTACTCCTCCCTCACTCAGCAGCTACTGTATATTATTTTCTCCTCTACCACCAGTTTACACCTCTTTTCTCCATCCATACTCGCCTCTACATTCTCCCCCTCCTTCCCCTCCTCTGTTTCTCTTCATCACATATAAGTCTCTCTACTGCATCTCCCACAACTCCAGTATTATTCACTTCTCTTCCACCATGGTCCTGCTGCACCACCACTAAACACTGCACCCTCTCTTTTCTCCAAGTTACCTGTCCTCTTCCCCCCCACACCACACTAATCCTCCACCTTACCCACCACCTGCTGTCACCCTTCATCATTCAGACACCAGCCACATACCCCCACACTCCTTATCCCCCTGCTGTAGATCAATATCACCATCACACTACATCAACCCTAATAATCTCTTTCTCCTCTCGCCTCTTAACTCTGTCCCTTTCTCCTGTTCCCTCTGGAAAGCCAGTTCTGTCTATAATAAACTGGTCCCCATTCATGAGCACTTCATTTGCAACGCTTTGATTCTCCTGCCATCACCAAACTCTGGTTTTACCCATCTGACACCACTGCTTCTGCAGTTATCTCCTTTGGGGGCCTCACATTCTCTGACACACCCTGGCCTGGAGGTTTCCATGGTGGTGGTCTTGGGGTCCTTCTATCCTTGGGTCACTCCTACCAACTCTTACCTTCTGAACCCTCCATCTCATTATTTCCATTCGACACTCATGGCATTTGCCTCTTCCAACTTCTTTGAGTAGCTGCCTTTTTTCGTCTCCCTGGCCTTCGCTCAAAATTCCTCCACCACTTGGCTTCCTGGCTCTTAATCTTCAAATGGGCTCTCAAGACCTATTTCTTCCTCATTGCTTTCCAGTGCTCATCCTAATCTACTACTCTATGCTCCTTCCTCACTATCTAGCCCATTTGTGTCACTCCTGTTTGTCTGACCCTCCCCTTTAGAATGTAAGCTCTCGCGAGCAGGGCCCTCTTCCCTCACGTGCTTCTTCTTCCCTTACTTTTACTTTCATTTACAATGGCACCTAAAACTTGGTTACTGACACCCTGCTGCTTATTTAGGTGTTATGCAGTATTGTTTATAAATCATGTACTTGTCCTGCACTGTCTGTACTGTTAATAACTGTTGTTTTCTATGCTCATTTGTTTCTGTACTTTGTAAGGCGCTGTGGAACCCTTGTGGCGCTATATAAATAAAGGATAATAATAATAATAATTTGCATAGTTCCATAAGAAAAACAATGGTATTCCTCGCATTAATGTATCTGTATTCATTCACAAGTTGTCATTGTCATTAATGTCACTACCTGCATAAGAAAACTTAGTCACAACTCGAGAAAAAATAAAGATACATTACAATTAAGAGCATGAAATTCTGCATCTGTTTGATATGTCACATGACTACTAGACACTGGATTAATACAGGGTGGTCCTCTAGTGTAGAAACACCTTTATAAAAAGGAAATGACTAAAGAAATTATAATCCAGTGTCTAGTAATCGTGTGATATAATATATAACATAATATATCTCATAACTGATATTCTATAACTCATATCATACATACCTGTATAAACTACCTTGGAGAATGCATTCAGCAGTTACCTGTCCTTATGCTCTTAAAATGTTCAGGGGGCTGTGGAGCCTACATCACTGGATCATAACTGTACATTATTTGGTTTAAACTAAGCAGTGTAAATAGATTTTTTGTTTTCTTTGTTATGTTTCTGTCAGTGTGGTATATTATATGTATTTCCCAGACCTCTATCTGCTTCTTCAGGAAGGTAGAAGCAGTCCTAGGAGGTCTGGGCTATGCACTGTATTTGTTGATTGGCGTAGTGTATTAGCAGATACTATTTTATTGTATTTTATTATTTTTTTTTATATTTTATAATTGCATTTTAAAACATTTTTCTTTGTTATATTAATTTTCCCTGCAATAATATTTTTAATCACTTTCAGTGATATAACTCATTAAAGTAATTAGGAATTTATATAAATCAAAAAGAGCTATTTATATTATTTTCTTATTTTTTATATTCATTCTTGATAATGATTCTGAAACTCTCTGATATAATTATGTGTAAATTCACTGAGAAGCACTAGCACTTTCAAAACAACCACAAAAGGTGAGTGCAAACAGCACTAGCTCCCAGGGCTGCCATCAGATATTGTGGGGCCCGGGACTGACATAATAGGCAGGGACCCCTGGGCATGAAGATGTGGATAATATGGATGGCGCAACAATGGGGGTGGAGAATCAATTGGTGCGTAAACCAGTTTAAAAAAATTCTCAAAGTTTGCTGTGGCTGTGGGTGTTATCATAAATTGAGTGGGAAGCACACGAGCAAAGCATTTTGTATCTGGTAGAAGGGGTCATGTTGGAGGGTCTGAACTCATACACACATATACCCCACCTACTTCTCTCTCACATATATCCAGCCCTGCCCCAGCCATCTCCTTCTCACACATATACACCAGCCCTGCCCCATCCACCTCCCTCTCACACACAGCCACCTCCCTCTCACAAATATATATACCTTACCCCTGCCTCAATGCTGTCAGCCGGAGTTTCACATTGTGCTAGTTGGTCTGGCGATCCTACAGACATAAAGTTGCCTTCTCTCTGACTAAAGTGAAATGTGATGCTGCTACCTTGTGTTCCTATGGCAGTCCATATTGCCGGTTGTTTTGTCTCTTTGATGGCGGTGGCCATTTTGTTGAGGACATTTTTATATAGATATCCTCCTTTGTAGCTGCAGAGGCTGCAGTCCTGGCAGTCCCCACCTGATGGCGGCCCTGCTAGCTCTGAATCAACTACTTATTACACAGAAGGCCTGATTCAGGGACAGTCACAATTTTCACAAAATGAGCGATTGTTTACTATTGTGCATGCACGAATGCAGCACTGCATGTGCAGCAATTGCAATGCCATTACGTTCATACAGATGAACCACTTTCAAAGTGAGTGACAGGTAGTCAGCATTTGGAGGGGTACTGGGGGTGTTTAGAAAACTGAAGGCACGTTGGACCATTTAAACACAGTTTGATGGGTGTGCATAAAGCATGAGAGCTCTCTCTGCATGTCAGGAGAGCCGCAATATTTGCAGCTGGTCAGACTTGACTTACATGCTGTGTGACTGCCCGATGTGCATTCATGGTACCGATGTTTATCATTGGCGGCTTCAGGGGTGGGGCTGCAGCGCAACCCAAAATTCAAATAGGGGAGCCACATCAACTGCCAGTGAGTCCCAGCCATCCATGTTTGGCAGCATTTGAAATGGCAGTTGGTGTGGTTCCCCTATTGGAATTTTGGACCCCACCTCTGGAGCCACCACTGATGTTTATGCTATTGCACATTGTCGGACATATATGAGAAGACAACAGTCGGCATCCCTATTCTCTGCTGTGCTTTTTAGCAACTGCGCTCTATGAGCGAATGCAGTTGCAATTGCATTACTGTCCGTCTCCGAATCAGGTATGTTGCTCCCATTTTCCCGGGAAGGTCAAGGCCAGGATCTGCACCTATGAACGCCGATTCCTGGCCTCGCATTCCAGCCAGTCGGCGAAAGCTGAGGCTTACTTAGCTGGCTGGTGCCGTCAGTGACCAATGTTTGCAATGGTGAACCCAGGCTGCTACCTTGGTTGTGATGTAACCACAAGGTTCACCTCAAGTAACCTTGTGGTTACATCATTGGATACAATGTAGCAGTTCCCACCATAGACTACAATGGAGATTTCATACCATTGAAGTCTATGGAGGAGACATGCTGACCACGCATAGCCAATCATTGGCCAGCTCCGACGGAGAAGCCCGCTGAGTGGCTGGCAACTCCTAAAATGACTGTGCACACATAGGCCCAAGTCATTCGCATGGAGGAAGGGTATGTGTAAACAGATACCTTTCCTCCTGTCCCGCAGGGTTTTGGGTTTTTCCGATTTTTTGTTTTAACCCCCTGGATGCCTATATGGACCGAAGAGTACAAGATCATTGCATAGGAGAGGTGAGTATGTTTTTCTAATTCCAGATACCCTATGGAATCCTACTGGACAAGGGGACATGATGGCTTCAGGGATACTAGGTGAGTATGTGTGTCAGTGAGTGTGCATATGTGTTTAAATAAAATTGTACTTTCATGGTGTGGCTTGTCTTTATTTTAATATTTCTTTGGCAGTGGAACTACAGGTACCAGCGGGTCCATATTGCCCCGCCTGCTGGTACATGTGATTCTCCAAATACCAGCATGTGAGGGAGACTTGATGTAGTTCCATAGCAAAAGACAATATTTACAGTTCTATTTTCCACAACACATTTACACTATCAACCCGGAACCCACCAACTAGGGGTGCCATGGATAACCCCAGACTATCACCCAAGGCATGGGGTGCCCTGCTGACTAGGGGTCAGGGGTAATGCTTTGGCTGGGGAACCCGGTGACATGGTTTTCCTGGCTATGGCATTACTCCCCCGTTAGAAAGAGAGCGGTGCTGGTTGCGGAAATTACAGTGGACCCCAACTCAATTTGTCCTCTGTTTTTTCACAACCAGGACCGGATCAGAAAAGCCCTGTGCTGGTACTTAAAATACAGGGACCGACCCCCTACGCATTTTGGCCCCTGTATTTTTAGTTTAGAACCAGGACAGGCTTTAAATAGCCTAGTGCTGGTTCTTAAAATACAGGGCCCCGATACACAGTTTTTCTCTGTCTTTTAAAAACCAGCACATGCTATACTTCTGGGGAGGGGGTGCACATCTTTTTTTTAACACAAAGATAGAAGGCTTCATGGATCTCACTGATCTGTGAAGGCTTCTGTATAATTCACACCTTTTACTGCTAGTCGCATTAAAAGGCGTGTGTCAGGTTTGGATTAATTTTTGAACCCGGGGTGGATGCAGGAGAAGAAACTGGAACGGGTTTGCAGTATTGAAATGCAGCAGGTTTAATAGGAGTATTATAATTCATGAAACGGTGCTAGATATATAAACTGGCAGAAATAAACAAGTCCAAGTGATGTGTGGCTGAAAACAAATGTCTGGCAGGAAAACAGTCCAATTAATGAGGCTGGGAACAAGAGTCAGGCAGAAAAAACAAAGTCCAATTAATGAGGCTGGGAACAAGTGTCAGGCAGAGAAAACAAAATCCCATGGAGGTGTGACTGAGGAACAGAGGTCTGAAGTACTGGAGTGGGTTCTAAGTCCGGAGAGCTGGAGGGTTCACAAACCGTGGGGAATAGTAGGGTAGATGCGTGTATGGAGACAGAGCTGGAAACGGAGCACTGCTGGGACTGCAATTATCACACTGAGCTAAGGAGCATAGAGAACTCTCACACAGTTTGCGCTGTGTAGATGTTGCACTGGCAACTAGAGGGCATGTTGAACACCCTTAAGTACCATGGGAAAATGCATTATAGGCTGCTGAGAGTACACACAAGATACTCCAACCTGATTGGCCCATACAGATCACATGCCCAAAAACAAGATGGCGGCACCCAGCAATCCCCTGCGCAGCAGCACTTCCAGTCTCACCTGTCACCACATGGCCTGTACCGTTCGGACATCCACGCGCACCTCGCGCCAACCTCCAGACACCAGCACCCCCACCGTTAGGACCGCACCAAAGCACCCGCACAGACAGAGACCATGACCCACCAGGTACAACAACTATGGTCGTGACAGTGTGAGTTTACATAGTGAAATACTCGCACAGATTCGTATAGTGTAGTAGCCTTGAGCTCAAAAGTTCGCAGGCTATTACAGTTGCAAGTCCCGGCACCAACTCACACCTTTCAAAGATGCGAGAAGGTGCAAATATGATTTTTACTAAAGCTCGAACCCTATTACATTTACCCCATAGTGTTCAAAATGATTGTTCATCCTACTCTTTAATTCAGATGAGAATATACGCCCCTGTGAGATTATTCTTAGAAAATATCATTTTACTCTAATGATCCAAGACTTTAGATAGAATAATAGAGTCCTTATTATATATTGTAATTAATAGGGACCCCTGCAGTCAATGTATAGGCATACATTGTCATCTTATTTTGTTGGCTTAGGCAAGGATGCCACCAAAACTGTTGTCTGCTTATTGATCACCTCTCACCTGGACTACTGCAACCTTCTCCTCTCTGGACTCCCTCGCTTCCATCTTACTCCTCTCCAATCTGTATTCAATGCTGCAGATAGACTTACAGTATCTTCTGCTCCACATCTGCCTCCCCTCTCTTCCAATCCATTCAATAGCTCCCTACAGAATCCTCTTCAAACTCCTAGCCATCATGTACAAGGCCCTCTCCAACTCCACAGCTCACTAATCTGCAACCTCATCTCCTTACACACTCCCACTCGTGGTCTCTGATTAGCCAATGACCGCCACCTCCACTCTGGTTGCGACATCTCACTCCAGATTTCAAGATGTGCTTTCCCCCCCATTGGAACTATCTCCCTCATTCCATCAGACTATCCCCCAGCCTGCATTGCTTCAAATGGGGGCTAAAAACCCACCTGTTCATAAAAGCATATCCATTTACTTCTTAACCATGTCAACATATAGACTACCCTACCCACTTGTACTCTGCAATTCTCTCACCTCTGTTTCCTGCCCTTAGCTCCCTTTACACTGGCTCATTTCTTATGTCTTCCATATGTCTCCCCCTTCCCTTTAGACCAGGGATGGGGAACTTCAGGCCCATGGGCTGTATAAGGCCTAAGGAATCATTTAGTCTGGCCCTTGGAGCTTTTTTCTGCTTGCCCTATCTGGCTAACAGGGTGCCTAGAATGGCATCCTGCAGCCAGAATCTATGCAGCAGTGCCACCTGAAGCGTCCTTGGGACACTTCAGATGGTCACACCGCTGCCCTTACAGCTCCCTGGTGCATCCACAGGATGCTTCGGGCATTGCTGTAATCACCAGCAATTGTGGCCGCACCCCTTTTGGCACCCCTTGTGATGTCATACGGAGGGGGAGTGGACTGCACCAGGCCCGGGAATAATGTTATATATATCAAAATGGCCCTCAACAGATAAAAGGTTCCCCACCCCTGCTTTAGACTGTAAGCTTCATGAGCAGGGCCCTCCTTCCTCCTGTTCTCATTACCTACTTCTATTGCACACCAGCTACACTCTACACCTCCTCCTTCACCTCTGCTCATGGACTCCGCTGTTTTTGTTTCTGTATACAACATAGACCTGTTATCTGCACCCATGCTAATAGCTTTAGGTTTCAGCTTACGCTAAATATTTTCATTGGACCCCTTTGCATCAGTGGCTGTGTTGAGATTTGTATAGCTAATTGTTATTTGTCTACTGTGTTGTACTGTACTATTACTGTCTTTTGCCCTCTGTACAGTGCTGTGGACCACTTGTGGCACCCTATAAATAAACTGTAATAATAATAATAATAATAATGTCAATTATTTACTCTTTGGGAGTTTATTTACTGCTATAATCAAGTAATTTCTCATGAAACATCTTGTAACATGTTTCAGAATATAAACAAAATTGTATACTGTTTTCAAGACATTGTTCCCATAGATTACAACGCACTCACCAGTACCTAGGATGTCGCCAGGTCTTAAGCTCTGGACAGTAGGGGCTTATACAAACAGTGGGAGCTTGCAAGGTAAAGTAGTAGTACAAAGGCAATATTAACCATGGAGCAGCCTGCAGCCATAGACACATATGGATAGAATGCACACTAATAAACAGGTAGCGTGAATATCAGCAATACAAACAATAATATTTCAGGGTAATCATGACAGAGCAGCGTGCATTGCGGCAATAACAGAATACAATTGCATATATACACAACTACATCAAATAGTGACAATCACAAACAACATATCTACTGTATTGCAAGATGATATAGCATTAAACTCAAATACACATGCAGTTGTATGTGTGAAATTGCAGCATAACATGTAATGCAGAATGGAATAGCAATATATTAACCAGCATGTGTTTTGCAGAGTATAATAGCAGCAAGAGATATGTACATATAGTGTGAATGACTTGCAGAGTGGATTTGTAGCACAATGACTGTTCCAGGTATACTTGCAACAGGTACAGGTAATGCAATGCAGAGCCAGGACAGGAATACCAAACAGCAGATATAGGAGCAGGGACCGGATAGCACGAATTCCAGCCTCTGGTAATTACCACTATGAGCAGCTGAGTGCTGCATGGTCAAAGAGGCTTTCCAGCTTGGAGCAATCAGCCTGGACCACTGTGGCAGTCCTTGCCTGTTAACCCTCTCAGCTCTGGCTGGAACCTGCAGCAGATATAAGCTGTCACGGCTGATAACATTTAGGCATAGTTACGCCGAATATTTTGATAGATAATTTGCTCTTCATGATATTGAGAAAGGGGTGGCATGTTTTCACCAAATTACAACTTTACTTTGACTATATTCCTCCTGCCACCAGTGAAAAAATCATAAAGGTTTTAGTCCAAAACCTAGTTCCTACTGCAGTCAGAGCTGTATAGTTTTTTCTACGTCCACTCTTTCTATACCCCTCCCCCTAAGTCCTCTTTGCATACTCTCTTTTCACCTTCATTCTTGTTGTCCTATTCTGTGTTGTTTCATGGTATTATTATTCTATGTTCCCTTGGATAGTCTTATGTTGGGTACTTATGTTGCCTGAAAGCATAGGTCCAGGGGCACACGCAGGATTTTTAAGGGGGGGTTTCCATATTATATTTTTTATATATATATATATATATATATATGCATCTTAAATCAATCCACACACTCTTCGTTTATAGTATAGTTGCTGGGGTGCAGCATCAATTTTCAGTCTGGGCAATTTACCACAGACAAAAATGTATGACATAGTACAGGGGTGCACTCACCAGACTTCAGCCGATTCATAAATAGATAACTTTATTCCATCATGGATAAATAAAGTTATCTATTTATGAATCGGCTGAAGTCTGGTGAGTGCACCCCTATACTATGTTTTATATATATATATATATATATATATATATATATATATGTGTGTGTGTGTGTGTGTGTGACACACACAGAGTATACATGCACCCAAAACATACTTACAAACACTCACACATCATGCATACACGTTCCCCCGTCATTTTTACCAATTAATATTTGCATTAAACAAATAGGAAAATATGGAATAGTAATAGAGTTTATTTACAAAAAAAATAATACTCCGGAGCTGTTAGAATTTCATATTACTATATTCCCTCCAGGGACTTTCCCGATGCAGCTGCACAGCACCATCCTTGCCAATTGGACCACACTGACACCAGCAATGTCTGTGTAGATATAGCTTTATTGTATATAATCATGGTGGCACCAAACAGCCCCCCCTCCCTTTCCCTGGGACTCCTATGTCTCACACATCCCAGACACCCTCCCCCCTTCGTCCCTGGGACTTCAATGTCACACACATTCATCACACATACACACACACACATACAAATACATCATACACACACACACCTACCTGGCCAACAATAACATGAGACTGACCTGGCATGATTCAGCAGTTAGCCTCTCAGTGTCGTGCCGCTTTCCCACGCTGCACCACGGCAAACAGCTCCTCGATCCCTCCCTTGTATGCACTGTGGGAGTTGTCACTGGAGAGACATGCCGTCTCTCCATAGAGCCAGTACGCCACGCGGGAGCGCCGGAGGGGGCGCAGCTCACAGGCTCACAGCAGGGTTATGGATAGATCCCCTTCCGTAGATGTACCTACGGAAGGGGATCTATACAAAACCCTCATAGCAGTCAGGACAGCCGAGTGCGCACCAGAGCAGCGGGCACCCAGCAAATAGAAATTGCAGCGGCGGCCGGGTCCGCACCAGAGCATTCTCTGCTCTGTGTGGCCACCCTAGTTATGGCTTCTGAAAAAAAAATTGGTAGGTCAGTGGGGGGGATTTCTGGGTACTCATAAACCCCCCCTGCGTGCGCGAGTGAGGTCTCCTACATATATAATCTTAATTTCTGCACTACTACCATGTACATCATTGTTAACTTTTTGGGTCCTTTGGTCCTCACTGTATGTACACTTTTTCTTTCTGTACAATAAAAATATGTTTTTCAAAAATAATAAAAATCTAATTGGTGCTCACCTGGAAATATTAAATGTAAATACAGATAAAACAGGAAGTCCTTCCAGGGACATTTTAAGAGAGAAGGGGGACCATGTGCAGACTCAGGGCCTGATTCAGAGCCGCTCGCAAAAAGTGAGCGCTCGCATTGAATCAGGGTGGCCGCTTTGTTTTTAAAAACCCGGCCTCCTGGCCGCTTGCTATGCTGTGGGTGACCACCAACAGCTTAAGCAAGCGGCCAGGTGATGGTCGCGACCATCGGGCTTGCGACGAGACCCTTGTGGTAGGGTCTCGCCTGCCGCAAGCCCCAATTAGCTTCCAGCTCTAACAGAGCCGTAAGCTCACTACTGACATCACTCGTGATTTCAAAAGGACCGACCACAAATGGCAGGCGTTCCTTCAGGAGCGCCTCTGTTTGTCCAGCCACCCCCCCACCCCGCCTACAAAACGGGGTGAGCTGTCAATTAACATCGACAGCCGCCCCGTTTGTAGCTAGACCCGGAATGAGAGAATTTTTCTCTCGCTCCGGCCTTGCTCACCAGTCTGAATCAGGCCCTCAGTGCGGGCCCCTCCTCTCTCTAGCGGTGCCGTGGCAGGTGCAGCAGTAGAGGCGTGGTCACGTCCCCTTAGTGAAAAAAAACTTTTTGCACATTGGGAGGGGGCCACTGTGAGCCCCTCAGCCCAGTGCAAATCCAGGGGGGTGCAGGGCCGGTGCTACCATTAGGCAGCCTTAGGCAGCCACCTAGGGGCGCCGGCCACTGTACGGCGCGCCGCTGAGGCCACAAAAAAAATGAATAGCATAATTCATGGCTGTGTGGTATACTATGAATTTGTGGCAGTGTTTTGAGGTACATTATGATTTTGGTTCTCTGCTGTGTGGCATATTCTATATAGTATATTAAGAATTTGGGACACTGCTGTGTGGCATATTATAAACTGGGGAGACTGATGCGTGGCATATTATGAAATGGAGGGAGCAGGGGCGGTTGGTGAAATCTTGCCTAGGGCACCCAGAAACCTTGCACCGGCCCTGGGAGGGTGCGATCAGTGTGATCGTTCCCCCCACAGGCAGAGGAGACTGCAGTTGCTCAGCAGCAGTAGCTACCGTAGCAGTTTCCCACTGCAGCCCAGCACACAGCAGCATGTGCCGGGCTGCTAACAGGTAAGAGGGAGGGAGGGGCCGGCGTCATTAGTACCCGTTTACCCCCCCCCCCCCTCTCTGCACCCCTGTCTATCATCATATTGCTTGTTTCCCTGTGATCTAAATAATGGACTGTGGGGACTCCCACAAGTGTTTGAAGCTATGTTTCCATTTTGTCTTTTTTCTTTTGCTACCAACAGTGCATGTTTTCCAGGTCTCCTCACAGAATCACCAGTGAAATAATTAGCTCCACCTGTGGATCTTTTCAAATGTGTTAGTGAGTAATGAATACACCTTTGTGCCAGCTAGGTGTTCTGGAAAACGTGAACTGTTAGTAGCTCTCGAGGACCGAGGTTGGCTACCCTTGAATATTAGGTTTGTCAAGTTCCTGAATTCTGACTAGAGAGTTTCAGTTTGAGTGCACGCGTGTTAATGTGTGAGTCCTCTATGACTGTTATAATACTTTTCACATAATAATAACTTTTCACTCAGCAAGATACTGTGAGCCCAATTAATGAGCAAATAAATATGTGGTAGTAACTTTTACAGCAACTCCATGAAAAATCTTGTTAGATTAAAGGGTAGATGTACTAAGCCTTGTAGAGAGATAAAGTGGAAAGAGCTAAAGTACCAACCAATCAGCTTCTGTCATTTTTTTAAACATAGCCTGTAAAATGACAGTTAGGAACTGATTGATTTGTACTTTATCTATCTCCACTTTCTCCCTCTCCAAGGCTTTGTACATCTTCTTTATGACTGTGAGAACTTAGGAGAACATAGTGGGAGTGAGATAAAGTACCAACCAATCAGCTCCTGTCAGTTTAAAGGCTGTGCTTGAAAAAATGGCAATTAGGAGCTGACTGGTTGGTACTTTATCTCTCTCCACTTTATTTCTCTCCAAAGCTTAGTACATCTACCCCCTGTATGAAAACACGTTAATTTTAGCATGTGTTGGATGAACAGTTCAATCATGGGCAATTTACACAATGCAGAAGGAGTAACTGTGGCAAGGAACTGGAGAAGAACTTTAGATAAGGACGCGGGAACAGAAGAGGAGTTGTGTCTGTGTGTGTAATCTAACCACAAGATTATGAAACTGTTTCCTAAGCATGTGAAGGTTGGAATACTAGGTCACAGGAGATAGTGAAGTTTTTTTTACATAATTCCTTACTGGTCTATACACAAGCCTCTAGTTTAAAACACATTGAAAAAGGATTCAACACATTTTGGAACAAAATCTAGGTGAAGCAGCAATGAATACATACTATTTTGAAAATGTTTGTAGCAACAGATACAAGAGATCATTCAATGTGAAAGGCTGGGCAACAGTGCCTAGATTTATCTGGCAGTTTAATCAGAGAGAAGAATTGCAAAAGAAAAGAACAGAGACGGCTGGAAGCTGTAAAGTTATGTGTTTGACCTTTTTACAACTGATTCCCCCAACCACAGGGAGACAGAGAGAGGGAAAGGGCAAGTGAATTTTAATGCATCGGCACTGCAATTATCCAATGAGTATAGACTGATTTCTCTTTTTCAGGGATGCAGATGAAGTCAGAGTGCATGATGGATGCTAAATGCCATTAAAGTAGTTTGCCACTTGAGCTGACTGGGTTCTTCTTCTCACTTTAAAGGAGATATCAATAGACAAATGTTAGGTCAAGCAGCTTCTATAACAAGCTCTGCAAAGCAACAGACTGTACTCACTGCAGCGTCACACACAGAGTCGAAAGATATATAGTTTTGTTGTTGTTCTTTTTCCAATAGAGTGTTCCAGGACAGTTTTCATTGTCTTAAAATAAAGCACATGGCAAAATACTGTTACAAAATCTAAGTAAAATAAATAAAATAATTAAAATAAAAATATAAAAAAAAAGTTGTAATACATTGTGAAGTGACTCCCCCAAACAGTAACTACCCGTCACTCACTTTGCAAATAAATAATCACTGCGTTTCACCTTCGCTAATCAATCGCCATGTGTATGCAGTGCGCCTGTGGTGCAAACACAGTGGCAAAAAAAGCTGTACTGTGTTCTGCAATTACATTGCATCCACCTCTGAACAGGCCCCATGTGTGTTTTATTCAATTGTGCCTATAATGTGGGTAAGATAATGGCATACAATGCCAAGATGTTTGTGACTGTATGGGGTATATTTACTAAGGTTGGAGCCCCAAAACTGAAAGCACGACCACCAGATGAATTCCGGGAGATTCTAGGTACTGTTAATACCCCCAAGCGTAAATCCTGTTGGTTTGCTATGCTGTAGCCCTGACTTGTGACCTATCATAAGGACCACTGTTTTAACAGGGTTCAGTCGTAATTTGTCTCATAATTGGTTTGAATCCAATGAGCCTGCTCTAATAGGAAAGAAAAAGAAATGGGAGCGCTCAAACACAGCTGCTGGTTTAAAATCTATTTTTTACTCAAATTAAATCAATATTATAATCACATAAACATATAGGTCCACATTCATCCGTCTGATGAAACCGCCACATCCTAAGGCGAAGAAACGCGTCAGTTGTTCCGCTACCTCTGGAATGCAGGTGGAATTCTATTTTCGGAAGCCGAAGTCCCAACTCCGGAAGTGGCAAGCATGCATCCTGCAGCATCACTGGCCTCTTCACTTGTACCAGGGATTACTGGAGCCGTGGCTTGGGAGCAGAGGTCCCTCTGCGTTGGTACTCAGCTACACCTACCACCAGGTGAGAACTACTAGTAATCACGTGCCAGTGCACAGCATATTGCAGAGACATTTAACGATCAACAGGCATTAATCAATACATATCCTCCCCTGTTCTAGGGTAGAGGTAAAGACTCTATCTATCTATCGCTATATTATACCTATGCTCTGCTATCATATTGTGGACTGTATTTATATTATCTGGAGCAAGAAACATTAATACCAGTATTAATTTCCAGCTGGCTTACTAACAAAGTCTTGTTTGTGCACATGCTATGTTAAGAGACGAACTAACCAGCTCTTTGGATCACTACTTGTGCTTTGCTGCTCAAGGTGCCCACACACTGGACGATTTTAGGCATGATTTTCATGAAAAGATGCATCAGAACGATACATTGTTTAAAAACGTGAGCTTCCAGGAACGATAACGATTCGATGCGCTGTCCCGCGGGTCATTTGTCATATCTTCAGATCTTACCTACTGCAGATGACCTGGAAATCATTAAGGATGGACAATAGGTGATTAGTCACATTGCACAGTTTAGCAAGATATTGTCTGTCCAGGAGTGCCGGTGAGTTGCCCGGGGAGCTCAAGGGAAATCGTTGACGACATCGCATCTTTTGCAAGTCGTCCAGTGTGTGGGCACCTTAACTAAATGACTGCTTGCTGACCATTATTCCACACTTGTATTGATCTGATTCAGAGATAAATTATGTGCAATATTGCTAGTTATAAGTTGTTGATTGAATGTATTCCACCAGTGGACCTATATGTTTATGTGATTTTAATATTGATTTAATTTGAGTAAAGAACTGATTTTAAACCAGCAGCTGTGTTTGAGCGCTCCCATTTCTTTTTATTTTTTGTACGTTTTATTTCTAGTGGAGATTCCAGATCCACGTTGGGGGGGGTCAGCTAGACCAGATTCTGCATATTACAACTCACTGCAAGTAATAGGTTTTATTACAATGTTTTTAACGCCCACTGTGTTTATATATTTTTTACCTTGCGCTAATAGGAACATACTAATTTGTTTGCAGTCCTCTTTGCTCACCTTATTTTCACTTCAGAATCTCTCCTGTGCCAGGAACTCACTTGAATGCCCAGTCTCCTAAAAAGTCCCCAGGCTGGCCCATATGGCCATTTAGACTGGTTTCTGGAAAGTTACAGGATGCCTTTGCTACTCAGCTGGTAATCCCTTCCTCAGCACTGTTGCAGCATAAGCTGCAGTTCAGGTCACCAGCAGTTGTACTTCAAAGCTCAGTCTCACTCACAGAATTGAAACTGGCCATGCCCCTTCAATAGGGAGATTCCCACTAGCACAGACAGTTCTGTAACAAAGGGGTGTGTGACCAGTACTGCTGCACTGCAAGGCCAGTGGAGCAGCAAAGTTGCTGCCCTGACAGCACCCTCAGTTGGAAGGGTGCCTCAGTACACAAATATGCAAGGGAACATTATTACAATGCACAAGACAACTATGTTCTTGCTCCCAGTGCTTGTACAGGAATGTCATGATACCACATGCACTGGGGGCTAGAATGTGCCAGCCCACAGCACCTTTGCACCCTGAGATGGCACTGAGCATAGGGACTCCTTTACACCACCTGAAAGATCTCTCTCAGCTCTCCAGCATTCATTTCAGTAACTGCCAGTAACTGCTGGACTGCCTTTTCCAGCCTCAAATTTTTTACTTACAGTATCACCTTCCCCTGGGTTATTGTGGCCAGCGTATCTTTTTAATATGCCATCACCTCAATCCTACGTCTCAAATAGCAGGGTTGTGGAATCAGTACCACTATCCCAGTGCCACCATTTTCTTGAAGTCCACACTGGAAGCCACCATTTTGGGTTAGCCCACTGCCATATCAAACATACAGGATTTGAAGGTAATTTACAGCTTTTTTTCCTCCCCAGTTCAACAGAATCTATTGAAATCAATTTGGACACTGGACACAGCAGTTGTATAAGAGCTGTGCTGATGAATTTTGTGAACATTTTGATATTTGGGAAATCTGAAGGGCACGTGAGGTTTACAGAAGGTCTGTGATTCATGCAAGGGGCACATGGGCAGTTTTGTTAGCATGTGGCATAGAGACTAAGGTGATTCTGAGGTGGGAGCAAAGCAAAAAAAAACTAGTAACTTTGGCAAAACCATGTTGCACTGCAAGTGGAGCAAATTTAAAATGTGCAGAGAAATTTGAGGGAGGTGTTTCCAAACTGAAATCTAAATTGCAGTGTAAAAAAAGCTGTCCAGAATACAAAACTAATAAATGTATTAACACTCCATACATTGCAACATAGTTCTAAACGTATCCAGTAGGGTTAATGTAGTGTGACCCTAGTCCCACATTCATCTGTTGTTCATGTTTTGTTTATGTCCTTGTAGATAGAGCAACATATTTTGCTCTAAGATGTTGTTGTTTAAATATGTGCTAATCATATAGTGACATGCACAGATGAGCTGCTATTGAGCTTAACAAAATCACAATAACAATACGGCCTGTGTCCTTGAGATTTGTCATAGGTAACCATGGAAATTAATAAGTATTATTCATAATTGATGCAATACTGCTTCCTGCTGCTCATAAAAGTAGAGTATTAATATATGTATTTTGGGGAAACACCCCCCTAAATCTTAAAGAGGTAAAAAGAGAATTAATGTGACACATGTTAGGCCTTGTGACTTGAGCCAAGGATAGTATTTAGTACCTATGTTCTTCAATCTGGGTGTTGATTTATGGCTAAAGAGGCTCCCCAGGAATTAAGTATCTAATGTCTATGCCAGACATTCCCAAACTCAGCCCTCAAGGCTCCCCAACAGTTTATGTTTTAGAGATATCTATGGTTGAGCACAGGTGGATAAATCAAATTGACTGAGGTACTAATTAAGTCATCTGTGCTCAACCATGGATATCTCTAAAACCTGAACTGTTGGGGAGCCTTGAGGACCACATTTGGAAACCTCTGGTCTATGCACTGCATTGAAGCTAACCTTAGCTAAGTATATCTTTTGTATATGTTCCGAGTATATCAACTTGTGTTTATACCTCTCTCTCTCTCTTTCTTTCTCTCTCTCTCTCTCTGTAAATATATACTATATATGTTTTACATTTTTAAATTACTACAATTACAATATAAATCTGGGTCTGTGTGTTTGTACTCTGTCATGACCCATTTTTCACTTATAAATATGTTAATTCAAAGGGAGTAGAACTCCAGACTGACAACACCAGATACAAAGATACTAGTTTTTTTTTTATTTGCTCCAAACTCCGATTCAGCCCCATAGACTTTCTTATACCCTTTGAGAATAAATGTGTTTAGGTAGGTGTTTGTGTGAGAAGCTTTGACCCAGCTGAAAAAAAGCCTAGCTTCTCCCCTATCATTGATCTGATTTACAATAGAGAGATATAAGAAAGGTACTATTATGAAACTTAAGTTTTATGTACATTTCTAGGAAGGTATTTGAGGGATTATTTATATTTGCTAACTGGGCATTAAAAGTAATAGTATTATAGCATAATTGATTAATAAAGTAATTCTAAAATTATTTATTGTGTAGACAATAATTGAATTTCCATTTATTAAAGTGTGCTGTCCCACTCAAAACTATAATATTCTATTTTTTGTTAAAAAAAAAATTACCAAAGCCGCAAGGGCTATTCTTTTATTCATCTTTGTGCCAGTCTGATGTTTACTCGAAAAGGGTGGAACATAAGTCCTTTACACCTATATATTAGGCTGTTTTTTGCACTTTTTTTTATATATTTAATATACAGAAATTAACATTATGCACCTAAAGTTACTATTTATAGCTTCTCTTGGGTTGCCAAGGCAACTTTTTTCGAATCACCTCATAGCTGACTGCATAACAGACACTCCTACATTACCCTCTTCACCACTGACATTAGCACAAATAGCAGTGGCGGAGTTACAAATATATAAACTCTCCTCTTCTAGCAAGATAACCTAGACTTTTATGGAGGCACTGCCAAGACACAGGATCATCTCCATTAGTTAGTCTATCATCCATCACAAGAGTCAAGATTGCATTCATTCCATTTTTATTAAATATTTGTAAAATTACCTAGCTGGGGCTCTCTCTCAAGCTTTTGAAATTGGTCCCCCAGGCCTGCCTCCTGCCACATTGTTGCCCATGGTCATTGACTTTGAAAACTAATTCTGTGTTAAAGGGCAAGTTGATGAAAATGAGGCATAGTGCATCCTTCAAAAAAATAGAATTCTATGAGTCTGGATAGTCTGTTACTGGGATCGGTGTGACATACCACCGGACCTAAGCCCGGCGGATGAAATACCGACGCCGGAAGTCCATCAGATGAAGATCCCGATTGTGCCTGGTAAGTATCCTAACCCTCCCCTCTCCACCCCTAACCCTCCCTTAGGGGTGCATAACCCTAACCTCCCCCCTAGTGCCTAACCCTAACCTCCCCTCAGGGGTACCTAAACTTAACCCCCCCTCCCGGCTCCCTAAACCTAACCCTCCCAGGGGTGCCTGATCTAACCACCCCTTCCCCTAGCCTAATCCTAACCCTTCTGGGAAGTGCCTAACCCCAAGTCCCCCTGGGAGTTCCTAAACCTACCCCCCTACGCGGCTTATAGCTCCCGACACCCGGTTTACCTACGTTCGGTATGCCGGGCATCGGGATTTTGGTGTGGGGCTGAAGATAGGCGTCGGTATTTAGACCGCCCGCTTCCTGACTACATACCCTGTTACTAAAGTAAAATGATTAAAAATGGTATAACATATATCCTATGACTTAAAAAAACCAACATTAGAACAAATTAAGCTTTGTTCATTATGCACCTAAACTATGCCCCACACACAGCTGAAACATTGTCCCAATAATCCCAAGCATGACAACATTTCTCTGAAAACATGCCCCCTTTCCTATAGACTGTTGGTAGTACAGATATACTGTAGAGAGTGGTGAGCTGCAATTAATTTGCCTTCTTTTTTTTACATATAACATGTGACAGTCAATTTCACAGTCCTAGTCCTTGACTTGGATAATTAGCTGAAACTTTTTTATCTCCATTACTTATTGATGCAGACAAGCAAAGCATCATTTTTCAGATATATTTTTTACAATCACTCCAAGCAGTTACATGTTGAGACACATTAGCAGAAACAGAGAGCAAATTTTATACCTACATTTTTGCGTCCAACTCTACATCAACCCCATAGTGTAAATAGTATATAGTATAATGAACTAATTCTACTAATCAATGGGTTAATGATAACTCCTGTTTAGTATAACAATCACAATTGAATGGAAAAAAAAATCACATAATTTGATTTCTATCAGTTGAGAAAGAACTGAGAACAACGAATGATGGCGTTCTAAGACTAAATGAGACCTATTTGTAACCTTGGGCTCCAAGGAGAACTAATGTCTACTGGAACAATGTTTGATCAAGCAAAGGGAGCATCTGATTATATCATGATTAATAGCTATTTGTGAAGCTGTTAATTAGTCATGTTGACATTAAAGTCTTACTAATGTGACCAATGTCTATAGCTCTTTGTCTAGCAACAAGCTTATTTGTGTTTGTTTTTTGTTTTGTTTTAAAGGCACGATCGTTTCTTATCACAGGGAAATGAAAATATATTTGTCTTTTATTATTCTAGTTTTGTCTGAATTATTAAAAAAAGAAACAGGAGAATCACCATATAACAATGTACATATTTGGTTGACTATATTCAATTTGTGGAGCAGTATGTTTTGGTCCCAGGCATGAAACATTGGGCCTGATTCAGAGCCGTTCGCTTTTTGTGGTCGTTCGTTCAAAAACAAGGGGTGGCTATTCAAATGATCCGTTCGCAAATTGCAGTCTGTTCCCACCTCTAAGTCTGAACGAGCGAGCAAAACATACGCTCGTTTATTTGATAAAAACGCCCCTTGGCCGCACGCACCATACGTCATGTCCGCTATTTATTAGATTAATCGAGTACATCGTACAGCGTATGAACTGCTCGCTATTCTTGTGGTTGGTGTTTTCAACCGCTATTTTGCGAGCAGTTCTGAGTTAAAAAAAACCAAGTGACGTGGTCAATGACGCTGCTGTATTAATTATGCACTCCCTTAAAACGCCCGTTTTGACCTTTAAGCACTGCGTTCGGATCTCCACTCCCCGTTTTCAAGCACCTTCCCCTGTTACCACCCACATACGCCTCATTCTGTCACTCAAAATAGCAGGCCCTCGCTATATTGCGTACCAACGATTTTCGGCCGCACTGACTGGTTCGCGCATGCGTACTAAAAACCGTACGCATGCGCAGATGTGCGAACATCGCTCGGAACGAGCGTACTGCCGCTAGCGAGTGGCTCTGAATGAGGGCCATAGTTTCTTTTCTATATACAGAAGTATGTGACAATGCAAGGAGAAACAGGGGAGCATGAGGGGTAAGGGAAGCACAGAACACAGTGTGCGACATGGAGGGTGCACAAGTGAGAACACAGTGTGGGATGGGGGAAGGGGAGCACAATGTGGGACTGGAGGTGGGAAGGGGAGAACAATGTGGGATGGGGAAGGGGAGCACAGTGTGGGAGTTGGATGGGGAAATAGAGCACAGTGTGGGATGTGGATGGGGGAAGGGGAGCACAGTGTGGGATGTGGATGGGGAAGGTGAGAACAGTGTGGGATGTGTATGGGAGAAGGGGAGCACAGAGTGTGATGTGGATGGGAGAAGGTGAGTGCAGTGTGGGATGTGGATAGGAGAAGGGGAGCAATATGTGGGATGTGGATTGGAGAAGGGGAGCAATGTGTAGGATGTGGATGGGGAAAGGGGAGCACAGTGTGGGATGTGGATGGGGGAAGGGGAGCACAGTGTGGGATGTGGATGGGGGAAGGGGAGCACAGTGTGGGATGTGGAAGGGGGAAGGGGAGCACAGTGTGGGATGTGGATGGGGAAGGAGAGCACAGTGTGGGATGTGGATGGGGGAAGGGGAGCACAGTGTGGGATGTGGATGGGGGAAGGGGAGCACAGTGTGTGATGTGGATGGGGAAGGGGAGCACAGTGTGGGATGTGGATGGGGAAAGGGGAGCACAGTGTGGGATGTGGATGGGGAGGGAGAGCACAGTGTGGGATGTGGATGGGGGAAGGGGAGCACAGTGTGTGATGTGGATGGGGGAAGGGGAGCACAGTGTGGGATGTGGATGGGGAAAGGGGAGCACAGTGTGGGATGTGGATGGGGAGGGAGAGCACAGTGTGGGATGTGGATGGGGGAAGGGGAGCACAGTGTGGGATGTGGAAGGGGGAAGGGGAGCACAGTGTGGGATATGGATGGGGGAAGGGGAGCACAGTGTGGGATGTGGATGGGAGAAGGTGAGTGCAGTGTGGGGTGTGGATGGGAGAAGGGGAGCACAGTGTGGGATGTGGATGGGGGAGGAGAGCACAGTGTCGGATGTGGATGGGGGAAGGGGAGCACAGTGTGGGATGTGGAAGGGGGAAGGGGAGCACAGTGTGTGATGTGGATGGGGAAGGGGAGCACAGTGTGGGATGTGGAAGGGGGATGGGGAGCACAGTGTGAGATGTGGAAGGGAGAAGGGGAGCAATGTGTGGGATGTGGATGGGGGAGGGAGAGCACAGTGTGGGATGTGGAAGGGGAGAAAAATGTGGGATAGAGAAAGGTAGCAAATTGTGGGATGTGGATAGGGGAGTGGGAGCACAGTGTGGGATGTGGATAGGGGAGTGGGAGCACAGTGTGGGTTGTGGATGGGGGAGTGGGAGCACAGTGTGGGTTGTGGATGGGGGAAGGGGAGCACAGTGTGGGATGTGGAAGGGTAGAAAAATGTGGGATAGAGAAAGGTAGCACATTGTGGGATGTGGATAGGGGAGTGGGAGCACAGTGTGGGTTGTGGATGGGGGAAGGGGATCACAGTGTGGGATGTGGAAGGTGAGAACAATGTTGTACTGGCAACTATTTGTCCGCACATGAGGAATTTAAAAGGGCATCATTGCTACTTATTGGCCCAGCCAGTCAGGTGGTTGGTACCTGTCTTCTCAGTATTGGCGTGATGTCACAATTACATTACTTCAACGTGGTAGTGCCCACACAGACCAGCAGGGCGGGAACCGCTGGGTAGGACGCCATGCCTGCAGCACAAGATGAGGATGACAGGAGTCTGGAGGGCAGTGGGGCACAACAGCAAATCTGATAACGGGGACCTGGGGCCAATGTGTGATACTAAATGAAATACAGTGCGGTAGCAACAAAAAACAATTACTTGAGGATGCTGAAATCCAGAAAGACTGCTGCCACTTGATTTTGCTATGCTGAAGTTTTTTATTTGTCAAATTAACATATTAGTTTATCACCATTGGATCACAGTTACTCACAGCTCCCCCAAATAAGCCTCCCACAGAGTTCGGCGATTTAATGTTTACCAAAAAAGATCATGTGACCTTTTTTAAAATGTCCAGGAAACCATCATCTTGGTGTCATCATTAAGTCCATGGAATTAGGGTTGGAAGAGGAATCGGTATATAACACTGGAAGAAGGGGAAAAAGCAAAGGAAAGAAAGGAAATGAGTAATCTCAGTTTTTACAATGCATTTGAAGCAGGCGTAGGTTTGCACAGATACACTAGAATAAAAAATATGGGTAGAGGACCACCTCTCTCTGAAGGAAACAAACAAGGTGTGTTTATCACAACTAAAGTTATTTTGACTCTAACACAGGGCCTGATTCAGTAAGGATTGCTATTGTGATTGCAATAGCGATTACGCACGCAGTCTCACTGTGAAGATTTGCTAATGATTGCAATCACATTGCCATCGCAGCCTAACATAAGGACACCCACCTTACCTTACACACATCTGTAATACTTAGCAAGACTGCGAAACCATCGGTAACATAGAGTACAATGGCAGCCTCACGCGCACTTGCACAAGGTCTGACCTTACTCAGGAATTGCTAACCTCATCGCACACAGTGAAAGCCCAAGCTGCGTATGGCATCGCAATGGCTAATGTATGCACGCCCCTGTAACAGCGTTCAAATGCACTGGCACGCCTGCGTTTTGCCAACCACCCGCTTGTTACCCACCCCAAATGGTACTTCCTGTCAATCACACTGCAATGGGTCTGCGTAGTCACTGCGATCACAGTGGAGTCTTCATGCACATGCACTGCGATGCATATGCATGCACAGAACGCAACAATTGGTAATCGCAGTTGTGATCGGTAGTGAATCAGGCCCACAAGTTTTGGTTACTTGCTATTCTTAGGTAACACAGACTGAACACACTGAGTCTTTGACATGTAAGGTCAGCATCATCCTGCCTATTTCTCTTGAGTTCAGTACCTGACCCAGTGCAACCTCTACCATGCCACTGAGTTTCGGAGTATATGGACAAAATGAGTTTCAGAATATATGTACATATAATTAAATACATTGGATAGAAAATGTAAACAACTTCTATATGTTCCTAATGTTAAAAAGGTGTGATTCCAATTTCCAGAGTCTGTGCTCTCAGACCTTGGGAAGTAGCATGTAACTGCATTGTGGTTTCCTTGATGTGAGTAGAAGTTGCACAGAAAGGTTTGTTTGTTAGAACCTACTTTGCCACATAGTAGGTCTGCTCATGTTTAATGCAAAATAGGCACTAAATTGTCTATTGTATTCTTTAACCACTTTAACCTGTAAAATATAACGTCTGCAGTCACATACATATTCGCTGGCATGTGAAGCAGAGTCGACATGACCATTAATATGAATCAAATATGTATTTTATAAGTAACAGTTACATGAGTTAATAACAGATCACCTGTCCCAAGGAAAATCAGATTAATACCCCATGAAAAGATGCTGGTTTTGACCTTGCCAAAATGTGTGTTGGGTACTCGATCTCAGCGCCTGGAGGTAAATAATTTATCTCTTTTTCTAACTCTAACCCACCTTTCCTGAAGTCTAACCCTCCCCTTCCTAAGCCTAACCCTAACCCCCTCCAGCCCAACCCCAACCCTTCCCTAGTGCCTAACCCTAACCCTAATGAGTACCTTCGGGATCACAGCCGCCAGGATTCTAGAGCCGGGATTCTGACCCCTGTGAGCACCGACATTCTGTGCACGGGATTCCAACTTCATCCCCTTTGAAACTTTCCACCATACCACTCTATTTACATTGAAATACAACAGCAGTTAATAATAAAATAATAGACAACAAGGCTAATATAAAAATGTACTTTTATATAGAAATGATGGTTAAACGCCCATACCATCAAAGATGGAATAATGTAAATCCCTCTGTCCTCGTGAAGATAGAACCCGGGTCAGTCAGAGGTGCAGGGGTAATATACATAGATGGTCGGGACGCGACAGCAATAAAAAATAGAGACATTCTTCAACGCGTTTCGGTGCACTGCGGCGCCTTTTTCAAGATGAGTGTCTATCTACAAAATACAAATAAATGTATATACAAAGTGTATACATTAATACATATCACATAAATGGTCATAAACAACTAACACAATCTTAATATATACATAAATGCTGCTTATAATGATGGTATGGGCGTTTAACCATAATTTTTATAATAAAAGTAAATTTTTATATTGTAATAAAATTGGGTGATAGCCTTGTTTTCTATTATTCACTTAAATTTATATACATCGGCGATAATCCATCCAACATAAAGACTACATAGCAAGGGCAGGAAGTGATAAAGATACCTTTATATTCACGTAATACACTTAATGAAGTAAGCATACATGTAAGAATTCCACCTTGTATTTGTTTCCCCCAGCACACTTGGGTGAAATCTACGGAGTTGGTGAAACCTGGAGCTTGGAGTGGATCCTCATTCACCATTTCTTGATTCATCATACGCATCCTTGTGATGTTGTGTTTCATTGATTGACTATATTACATTATTGTGTGTTTTTTGTTTAATTTTCACATATTGTGGATCATCTCATTGGAGCAATTTGGACATTCACCTATATAAACTTTTGGAACAATTCAGAGCGCAAGTGAGGCTGTTGTTTTTTCTTTGTATTTATAATTATAAGTTGTATGTTTGTAAGTTGTAAATTACAACTTGTTTTCAACATTATGGCACATACTCAGCTAGCATCCTCAAATCTCTCAACATACTGTAAGGTATACAATCGGGAAGCCAGCTACCGGAATCCTGACTGCTTTATCCCGCCGTGCGATAAATGACCAGTGTCTATATCTAGATGCCGCTAGATGCCGCTCATTTCCCCGACGCTGGGAGACCGGCGCCCGGCATCCCGATCGAGCGGATGCCGGGCGCCGCGAGCGGACAGCCACGGGGGGGGTGAGGGTTAGGTTTAGGGCATCCGGGGGGGACTTAGGGTTAGGCACCCCCCGAGAAGGTTAGGGTTAGGCTAGGGGGAGGGAGGGTTAGGGTTAGGCACCACCGGGGGGAGGTTAGGGTTAGGCACCCCCCCGGAGGACTTAGGTTTAGGATAGGGGGGTTAGGGTTAGGCACTTAGAGGGGGGATTAGGGTTAGGCACAAGGGGGAAGTTAGGGTTAGGCACAACGAAAGGAGGGTTAGCGTTAGGGGGGTTAGTTGAGATTAGTAGATACTTACCTTACCACGATCAGGGTTTCCAGCGCTCTCAGGCTTCCGCTGCCAGGGTTCTGCTGTTTTGTCGGGCTGTCGCTGATGGGATTCAAACTCCCGGCCATGCGGCAGCCAAGATATCATACCGATTCCTACTGTAAGCATAAACATAGAACTCTGTCATCTCTTAGGAAAAACACCAGTAAGTGAGCAATCTAAGTCTCCCTCCTTCAACCAACTCAATATTGAAATATTATTTAATATTTAATATGATTAATATTTAATAAATAGACCTCCTTCGCTCCCAATCTTTAAGTGGTTTAAGTGGTTATTTCCATTTAATACAAGTCATGCATCATGAGTTTTAATTTCACTTTTTATATGAGCTGATCCTGCAAAGCTGTCATATCTGAGTTAATAAGAGTCTAATTTTAGGATTGTGTCATTATCAACACCATTCATCATCTTTCACTATTCTACTTTGCAGGGTTTAAGTTTTCCATATTTTTTGCCACAACTGTTTATTAAGCTACCCCTTATTTTTGGAGTGCCGGGACCATTGGGTATACACAATAATATTTTTACTTCTTTACATTTATTCCTTCCAAAAAATACTGAATGCAACCACTGTCTAGCTACATAATGTGTCCTACTTAAAAGGTAACACAAAGTACATAAGGATCGCATATATATAAATAAAGGACCTGAAAGACAGTTATACCTTCTGTTGCAAAATTTTGGACTATGTACTACAGAAGCAGCAGTGCAATAATGTATAAAGGATTAGGAAGCATGTAGATCTAATACAAGACACACTCATTTATTTAGTTTTGCTCTTTTAAAGTTATGCATACCATTGGTACACTTTATATTTTTAGTGAATGGTGAAATTGATAGAAGACATATGGGCCAGATTCAATTAGCCACGATAAATCGATAAATTATGACCAGCGAATTTATTGCACTCATCGCCGGTTCTGGTGAGATATTTTCGGCTATTCCGGCAATGTGTGCTCCGTTTTTCGCCAAATCCTTTTGCAGAACAGGTGAAAACGCATACGTGCGTTAATTTTTCATGGTGAAACTGGTGAAAATTTCTCAGTCTGTACCCCAAAAAAAGCCTAACTCACATAGAGAATCAATACAGAAGTGTATTGATGACCATAATAAAAGTATTTTGGGTTCCTAAATTGTGTCAATTGGCTGTAATATGCATATTTTCATAAGTGTTGAAAAATGATAAAAAGCAAAAATAACTGTTGGACGTAAATTTGGGGTGCATTAAAATGGGTTCAAGTATATTTTTGTGTCTATAAAATGCACTTAAAAAAAAAATCAAAATACACCTGCTGTAGCCACCTGCAATGTTTAAATCACCTGTCCCATCCATACAGTACCCCAAAATACCAGGGTCTTCACCTGGTACTGTAGCAACCAAATTTAGCCCATTTGAGAAAAGCAAAGTAAACTGTGATCCAAAAACATAAAACATCCTAAATATTTTCATGAGAAAATAAACTTGCAAATCTTGTATTATAAGGGATGTAGTCGGCATCCCGGCGTGTGGGGGATGGCGACGGTCTTAATACTGGCACCAAAATCCAGACAGGTTGGGATCCCGGCACCAGTATTCCGACCGTCAGCATCCCGAAGGTAGTATCGGGGTGCAGGGGGAGGGTAGCATTAGCTAGTGGGGTTAGGGTTAGGCACCTGGGTGGGATGGTTAGGATTAGGGTGCAGCGAGGGGGAGGTAAGGTTTAGACACTAGGGGGGGAGGTTAGGTTTAGGCACCAGGGAGGAGGTGTTAGGTTTAGGGACTAGGAAGGGGGGTTAGGTTTAGGCACGGAGGAGGGTGAGTTAGGGTTAGGGTAGGGGTTAGGGTAGGGGATAGAAAAATACAATGGGTGTCGGGATCCTGGCTGTCGGGATGCCGCTGTCGGTATTCTGAACAGCGGCATCCCGACAGCCGGGATATCATACCCAACCCTATTATAACTATAATATTTATTTAAATTCTAATCAAAACTTCCTCAAAGGATACAAAAACACATTTTCTGGTATTCATACTTTTTTGTGTTCTTTACATGACATCTGTCCCTGCAGATGGCAATAATTTATGACCATCATCTGTACAGTAAGCAAATTTCCTAATAAAAAAACTACAAACTTTAACAATAATAAATAAAAGTCTAAAAACGTGAGATAATATTTATTCATATAACCTTATAATTTTAATCTGTAATCTGTAGCTCAGTTGTGAGGATCTGCTATGGTTTATAATTACTTGATTAGCATGGACTTGTGTTCTACTGTACAGATTTATAACCTTCCATATGTTGTTTAATACTGGTTTGTTCCCAAAGTTGCCACTTTGCCCATCTGTAGCCTTTGTAGAGTGGTTTCTTTGCAAGTTATTTTTATATTTTCTCAGCAGGCAACTCAGAGATCATATATTTTTTATGATCTGGAATCTAATAAATCAATTAACGCATAATAAAGGTTTATTTACATTGATTTGGCATCCTAAAAGCATTCTGAATTATAAATATGAATCCAGCATAACTAGAAATGTGTACATAACAAGGGGTATTGTAACTATATTGTAGCATCATGTAGTGATTCTAAATAGTTCGTTTTTAATAAGGTTTAAATGTAGCAAAGTACTGGAATAAAACAAATGTATATTGTTACTTTTTAACATGGCTTTGCTTACATCTCATATTTTTACTTATTTCTTTAAATTTGAAATACACTCTCAACATCACCTCTAAAACTGAAGGTAATTAAGCCAGCAACGGACAGAGGGCCTGATTCAGAGCCGCTCGTAAGCGGCCAATCGTTCACTCCGAGCGATGTTTGCACAACTGCGCATGCGTATGGGTTGTAATACGCATGCGCGAACCAGTCATTGCGGTCGGAAATTGTGTGCTCGCAAAATAGCGAATGCCTGCTAATTTGAGTGACAGAATGAGGCGTTTGTGGGTGGTAACAGGGGAAGGTGCTTGAAAACGGGGAGTGGAGATCCGAACGCAGGCGTGCCAAAAGGTCAAAACGGGCGTTTTAAGGGTGTGCATAATTAACAAAGCAGCGTCATCGACCACGTCACTTGGTTGTTTCTTAGCCTGAACTGTTCGCATGTTCGCGGTAGGAAAATCCACCACAAGCACTGCGAGCAGTTCAGATGCCTTTCGATGTACTCGATTAATCAAATAAATAGCGGAGATGACGTAGGATGCGAGCGGCCAGGGGGCGTCTTTACAAAATAGCAAGCGCATATTTTGTTCACTCGCTCAGACATAGAGGCGTCAACAGACCGCAAAGTGCGAGTGCTCAATTGAAATAGCCGGACCCTTTTTCTGAACGACCGTTCGAAAATAGCGTCCGGCTCTGAATCAGGCCCAGAACACTCACACGAAAATCTCTTTACTCCCTCTCACGAAATCTTAATAGGATACCTAACTATTTAATCTCAACTATTTCCACCCTCGACTATCAAAATTATTGGCCATAAGGCTAAAAGAACTATATGTTACCTTTTATTGCACTTTACTACACTACAATATATTCATGCCATCAAGATGTCTATTTGTATGTAGTTTGTGGCTGTGTTCTGATTGAGGATGTAGTTTGACTGTGACTGTATTGTGTTCGTGGATATAGGGGTACTGTAGAGGTATGAACTTGTGTTAGGGGATAACTGGTAACTTTCCACATAATGCATTGCACTTACCGTTTCAAAATGGCGCTGCAGCAGTCTCCTCACTGCTCTGTCCGTCCTTGACACTGATAGACAAAAGAGGGAGAGCGCAAATCACCAGCCAGGTTATTTAGCACTCTCTCTTTTCGGTAAACACAGAGATAATACATGCAGCCATGTCTGGACCTGCTTCACTGCAATAAATAGGCGAAGCAGGCCAAGGCATTCAAAGGCCGTTAGCCGCCCATTCATACTGTACATCTCCCCCATGGTCTGATTGTGGCTGTATTCTGATTGTGGACATAGGAACTGATTCAGACCCATTCGCTAACTGCATACGCTCTGGATGCGTATGCAAATTTTTCAAAGTGACGCCACGGGAAGCGATCACTCGCCAAGGCATAAGCACGCCCATCATGTCTTAGTGAGCGGCCACTTTGTGTATGCGTACGCCCAATCGCACAGGCAGAGCCACCTACCAGCAAAACGTCATCTCCAGGAAGTGTATAAAACATTGGTATATCGAGCACCATCGGATGTGAACGCAGTGCTTGAGGTAGCTTTACCCTACCGCAAGCATTGCAAGGAAATCAGTCTAAAAAAAAGGCAAGTGACATTTACTATGACGTTGCCTGTTAATTATGCACACCTCTGAAATGGAGTTGAAACACTCAGGCATGCCTGCGTTCGCACCTCCACTCCCCCGTTTTTACTGGACTGCCCCTGTTAACACCCACAAACGGCCTCTCCTGTCACTCATTATACTGGGCTGTCTTTTCCGGGTGAGCGTGAGTTTCCTGATCACTATGAGTAGTTCGCGAACGCGCACTGCGATGCATACACATGCGCAGATTGCAAACATCGGCAATAGCGAGAGGATGACTGCTAGCGACCGGGTCTGAATCGGGCCCATAGTCTGATTGTGGCTGTATTCTGATTGTGGATAAAGTCTGATTGTGGATATAGGGCCTGATTCAGACCCGCTCACGAGTGCATTGTGCTCGCAAGCGGGTCGATGGTGGGCCAATGCACACACGCAGCGTGCACAACACGCATGCGCAAACCCCTTAGCGAGTGAGAAATCACTCGCTCCGGGGCTTGCAATAAAACGTTGTGGCTGTCGATGTTAATCGACAGCTCACCCCATTTTGTAGGCAGGGAGGGGGGGTGGCTGTACAAACGGAAGCGTTCCCGAAGGAACGCCTGCATTTGTGGGCGGCCCTACTAACATCACTCGTGATGTCAGTAGTTGACTTCCAGCTCTATTAGAGCAGGAAGTCCACTTAGCATTGCGAGTGCTTGCTGAGACCCTACCACAAGGGTCTCCTCGCAATGCCGATGGTCTCGATAATCGCGACCATTGCCAGGCCACTCGCACAAGCTGTGGGTGGTCACCCACAGCTGTGCGAGCAGCCTGGAGGCCGGAATTTTATAAAAAAGGGACTCCCTGATTCAGAGCAAGCGCACGCAAATAGCGTGAGCCTCTGAATCAGGCCCATAGTTGATTGTGAATATGGGGCCTGATTCACTATGGATCGTAATGTTGGGTACGCATGCAGATCAACTGCTATAGCAAGCTAATCTATTGCAATCGCAATGCAAGCTCAGCACAACAAAAGGACGCCCACTTTACCTTACACACATCCGTAATGTTTAGCAGAATAGCGAAACCATTGGTACAATTGAGTACCATCACAGCATCACGCACACTTGCACAAGCCCTGATCTTACTCAGAAAAGGCTAACAACAATGCCCAATATGAGACCTCATGCTGCGCAGTGGCTAATTTATGGATGCCCCTGCAACGGCGTGTGAACGCACTGGCACGCCTACATTTCGTTGACCACCTCCCCATCACCACCCACAAATGGTGCTTCCTGTCAATCACTCTGCGATGTATCTGCGTAGCCTCTGCGATTGCAGTCCCAATCGCAATAGCTATTTCGTGCACGCACAATGTGATGCGTACACATGCGCAGAATGCAACAATCGGCTGATTGCATGCATATTAGCAACTGCGTTCCTTGCTGAATCAGGTCTATAGTATGATTTTTGATATAAAACATAAAAGAAATATGCCCATGCTCAGTTTTATCCATATTATACATGGTACTAGTAACTTTGCAATATTAATACCATAAATGTATACAAAACATTTTGCTATCGGCGCTAACAATAATATACTGTAAAATATGTGTGCTGCAAATAAAACCAAGGGGATTTTTCATGATTTGATCAAAGCATTTAAGACTGCAGCCCAGCAGCAAGGAACCCCTTTTTTCCACTGGGCTGCAGGCTTAAATGCTTTGATCAAATCATGACAAAAAGATTTAGCACCTTTAGCAAAAGTTTTCTGATTGTTGATAAAGGGCCTGATTCAGCAAGGAACGCACAGGAGAGAACGCACGCAATTGGCAGATATTTTTGCACTACGCATGCGTATGCATCGCACTGTGTGCGCGAACTAGCCAGTGCGATTGGGTTAGGGTATGCAGACTACATGCAGTGTGTATGGAGAGCCCTCTGATATTGACTGACAGGTAGAACCATTTGTGGGTGGTAATGGGGGGATGGTCAGGGGAAGGCAAGCATTATAATGCCGTTATAAGGGCGTGCATAACTATGGCAGTGCGGCGGCATACGCAGCCATACCGTAAGCTGTACAAAGGAAGTGGCCAAAATCCTGCAGCAGGTCAGGTAAACCACTATTTTGCTAATGGGTCCGATGGTTCTCGATGTTACTGATGTTTACGCTATCTTGCTGATCAGGCTGTGAGTTAAGGGAGATGGCCGGCATAGTATGGGGCTGGTGGTCTGCATCTTGTGCTGCGGTCTCCGTGCGTATGCAGTGATTAGCATATTCTCGCAATGGACGGGTGCGTGCGTTCTCTCCTGTGCGTTCCTTGCTGAATCAGGCCCATAGTCTGATTGTGAATGTAGTCTGATTGTTGATGTAGTCTGATTGTGGATTCATGGGGAGATTCAATTAGCCACGGTAATATTTTGAGTCTCATGAGACCCGAAAAGAAATCCCCAATAACTGTGCTGTTATCAGGTGATAACAGCCAGTTGATGAACGAATCCAGTGGCGGAACTAGCGGCGTTGCAGCCGGTGGCTTGCAACGGGGCCCGTTGTGGTGCAGGGGCCCATAGCCGCCTGCATCCAACAGCGCCACTGCACCTGCCACCAGTGTCCCCCTGGCCCCACAGTATTTATGTGTAGTGCAGACCGCAGTGAAAGCGGTCCGCACTACACAGTAACAAACACATCGACTCCACTGGCTGCTGAGCCCATGGAGAAAGCCAGCTGGAGCTCACTCATGAGCTCTGCCTTCCAGCTCCCACCACAGAGGGTGATGGTAGAGATGTCATGACATCTCTCCCATAGAACAGAGTGGGCCAGGAGGAGCAGACAGCGGCGGTCGCGGCTGGAGCGGGGATTCAGGTAAGTTATGGGTTTTTTGTGTGTGTGTGTGTGTCAGGGTAACGGGCACTGACACTGCAAAGGGAGGCGCTACTTGGGGCACTGTATAGGGGGGGTGGCTGCTACTAGGGGCACTGTATAGGGTGAACGCTACTGGGGGCACTATATGGGGGGCCACTAGTGGGGGCACTGTATAGAGGGGGTGGCCATTACTGAGGCACTGTATAAGGGGACTACTACTGGGGGCAATACATAGGGTGGACTACTATTGGAGGCAATGCATAGGGGGATTACTACTGGGGGCACTGCATAGGGGGGACTACTACTGGGGTCAATGCATAGGGGGACCACTTCTGGGGACACTGTATAAGGGACACTACTTGGGGCACTGCATAGGAGGACCACTACTGGGGACACTGTATATAGGGCACTACTGGGGGCACTGCATAGGGGGACCACTACTGGGGGCACTGCATAGGGGGCCCAAAGCATATTCTTGCACTGGGGCCACCTCTCTCTAGTTCCGCCACTGCACAAATCCATAAACTTTTAACGGATTCAGTGTCAATTAATGGACATTAACACAGGTCTCGGGGGAAAAAGGGAGCCTAATTAAATAACCTCGGGTGATAAAGCCCGTGGCTAAGTCCCTTTTTCAGCCCTGATAATACAGTATATCTATTTAAATCTCCCCCCTAGCCTGATTGTGGTGTGTTACACAGCAGTGTTTGAACATGCATTTCACCTTCACTCTCATGTGTTAGCAAAGGAACTCTACTGTTATATACAGTATACTTTGCTCTTTTTTAGCTGAAAATAAGAAGCATTCATACACTGTGTCACCAATGTATGTATGTATTATACTCAAATAAGATAAAAAAAAATTATAATGGAAATAATAATAATATTTATTATTATTATTATTATTAATAATAATAATATATATATCTTTTTTTTATCAAATACATTTCTAGGCAATTTGAAAATCTGCCCCCAGATTAGATATAAATGGCTTGAGAGGCCAAAATCTTTTGTATTCTGGGAGCATTGATTGTATGCGCAGGACATACAACACAGCAGGTGTTGTGGTACAAAATGTAATGTGCAGCAGCAAAGCATCCTGAAACATTTTTTAAAGCATTCAGGAGTAACAAAAGAAAGCAGAGCACTCTTACGGCTTTTGTATGTGTCCTCAGCTCAGTGTCCACTTTGGTGGGAGTACTGTAGTATTCCAAATTGCTGTTAGATACGTATGTACCAGTTCCCTTGTGTATTTCAGATAGTTGTGTCTTTGACAAATTTCTGTGATGATTCACCAACTTTTTTCCTTCTGAAGAAAATGGGCGAATCACAGCGGAAATGTGTAAAGGAGATTTATTGCTGCATAAAAACTTTTAAACAAATGTTTTTTATGCTTTTCTGGTTGTAAATCTATGAAAATAACCCTGATAAAATTAGGGTGGTAAAGGCATGTTTACAGATGTGTCCACATACATCTTACCTCCGTGCGCTACAAGCCATTTTAAACATAACGCATTAGCGACGTGCGACTTGGTAGTGCAGAGCGTCTTTTCGTGTGACTTTTTCCCTTCAAATGTATATTATTTGCACAGTGAATAGGACACACTAGCAGCTTCTGCTGATTAAATTGATGCGGCATGCCTATACTCTGTGTGCGGCTGCGGGTACATCAGCATGCAGAATATAAGCATGCCGCACATTATTTTAATCAGCAGCAGCTACTTTTGCGTCATATTTGCATTGCTGTGTGAATAAGAGGTTTTTGAAGATAAAATCCACACAAAAAGATGATCAGCGATACCAAGTCACGCCACGTCATGGCGTGACTAGAAGGGCTGTTTAACCCTCAAGGGATTAAGATGTATGTGGACACATTTGTAGTTCTCTCACAAATACTCCTCGATGACTTTGGTCTAACTTTCATATGTCATATGTTTCCCACACACCACTTGTCCCATCAGACTAATGTGGTGATCTCTACTGTACAGTACAGAGAGTACAGTAGCTGCCACTCTGCTTGTGATCCTGAGAGGGAGTGTCATCAATCTGAAGCAGAGAAAGACAAAATCCCAACTAGAACAAAGCAACAAAGAAACAAGATGCACTAGTAAACAGTGTGAAGAGGAATTGAAAACATAGCAGGGAATTCAGTTAAAATGCAAGAAATAAACAATATATTTTCGCGATCTGCGCATGTGGCAGTGCATGAACCAGGCGCTGCGATCGGTACTGCAATCGCAGTGTGTGTACGCAGACTAATCGGAAAGTGATTGACAGGAAGTACCGTTTGTGGGTGGTGACAGGGGGGTGGTCGAGCGAACGCAGGCATGTCAGTGTGCTTGAATGCCGTTACAGGGGCGTGCATAAATTAAATTATCCACTGCGAACCCATACGTAGCATGAGCACTCACTGCGTGCAGGAAGTTTAGCAATTCCTGAGTGAGGTCAGGTCAACCACTATTTTGCGTATGGGTCCGATGGTACTGGATTGTACCGATGCTTTTGCAATCTTGCTAAGTTTACGGATGTGAGTAAAGGGAAGGGGGTGGCTTCAAGTAGTGCTGGGCATCTGAGTATTGTGCTGTGGAGACATTGCAATCGCATTCATTTACATAATTTCGCAGTGGCCATGTACGTGCATGCGCAATATTGAAATTCGTGCTGAAACAGGCCCTTGGATCAGAACCCCTTCCACAATCCCCTTATGACAAATTAGGCAAAAGTATATTTTTAATTAGCTTAATTTGGCCTATAATTACGTCATTTTTGGGGTAAAAAAATATAAAAGTGTTGGAAAATGGGTTTAAAGTAGTGGGTCAGGTATTTTGGGGGCCCTATGGATGGGACAGGTGTTTTAAACATTGCAGGTGGCTGCACCAGGTGTATTTTTAACATTTGTTTGCACTTTTATGACACAAAAATACACTTGCACCCATTTGAGTGTACCCCCAATTTAAATACATCAATTATTTAGGCCAAAATAAAGTTGCTTTCTATCATTTTACACAAAAATGCATATAACAGCCATTTGATTTGACACAATTTAAGAACCGCAAATACTTTTATTAGGGCCACTAATACACTTCTATAATGATTTCCTACGTCAGTTAGGCTTTTTATGGGGTACAGACATATTTCCCCAAAATGTGCTGTACTTTTTGCAGGTCACACCATGGACCGTTTTGGTGCAAATGCTTTTTCACATCTTTTGTAATAGGATATGCAAAAAACGGGAGAACGCATAGATCAAAGATACAAAATTATCGCACCAAACTTCCCAAAGTGTTCGAAAACGTCTCAAACATGAATTTTTTTGTTTTATTGTATCTAATTGGATTCGGTCCAAAGTCTTTGACAATTAATTATGTTCTAGATTCAGTGGTTTACTTAATGTATTATCTTAGTTGAAAAGAAATGCTGAATATTCCACTCTCTAAGATTTCTGGGAATTTTCCTCAAATTACAAAAAACACAGTACATAAGCTATAATATAATCACTACAATATACAGTTACTTTGTATTTTCACAAAAGCTGTATCCTTCTCTGAGGCGCCTAAAGAACTGGGTTGTGTGTATGCACAAGATTAGATTTCATATTTATCTGTTCCCCTTCACTATTTAAAGTCACCGACACATAGATCTCGTGGGGAGGTGCACCAAAGAGTAATATAAACTGAAGCAGAAAAGAAAATAACCAAATATCAGGCACTCGCAGACTAAAGGGGAGATCTATCAAAGCTTGTAGAGAGATAAAGTGGTGAGAGATAAAGTGTCACCCAATCAGCTACTAACTTAAATTTTTCAAACACAGCCAGTAAAATCACAGTTAGAAGCTGATTGGTTGGTACTTTATCACTCTCCACTTTATCTCTCTCTAAGCTTTGCTAAATCTCCCAGTTTTGAATGTCTAAATTGTGACTGTCTAAGTTATATACCTAACCCCACATTAAGATATTGTTCAGCAGCATAAACTGCATAAAATGGCTTAATTATAGTAGTTACCTAGAATGACTTAATTGGAGCAGTCATCGTGTTCTGTATAAGCCCTAAAGAGTTATGGAGCCCATAGATCTAGCCTGTATTGAGGCAATTCCAGGGATCAGATAAATACAACATGCTGGACAATCTCAATTCCCTAATTTGTACCCAAAAATGGTTGGAATCAGCGAGTCTGGAATTTTTAATATTTTTAAATTCCCCGATTCCCCAACGGATCACTCATCATAGATGTCCACAGATCAACGTTTTTGATAGTCAATTGGTGGATTGGAACAGCGTCAGCAAAATGGGAAATCGGCCAAAGAAGTATGGCAGGCATTACGTCTGGTATTTTAGCACATACTGTATGTTATTCTCTTATACCCATTTATTTTCTGTATATTAAGAGGAATATAGATTTTTTAACCTCATTCATACTTAGGTATCTTAAACATTTAGTTGTGACACTGTTTAGCAATTTAGTGCATAGAAATATCCTATTTTAGCAACTTTCATGCAACAGGATATCACATTTCTACTCTGTGTCATCTTAATGTAACAAAATGTATTATTTTTAACAGATGTCTGAAGCTGTCTTATTTTTCCACTCCTATAACTCATTCATAGTTTTAATTCAGGCAGTTAATTACCGTGGTTATCTATATTAATTGTTAGTTATTAGATTGCACTGATTCATTGTTTCTATTATTGTAACTTATTAGTATAAATACTCTTTTGCAGCAACTGAGTTTAAACCCTCGTAGTAAATTGGGGGTATGTAGTTTATGGCTTATGTGAAAGGCAACTATCGATGGTTAACCCTTCAGAGGCTAAATTACTCTTCTAGCACTTGTCATGGCAGGAATTCATTTATCAGGGAACCTATACACTGTCAATGATCATCCACTTTTCTAAGGAAGACATTAAGTACTGTATCTAACAGGTATTTCCCCAATGTTTTTTTATATTAGTCTTTGACAAATTCCCCTGCTACAAAACAGAGCCTGGACTAGTTTATCAATCATATAATCACATTCACACTTTGTCATTGATGGTATTGTTTAATCAGTTAAGCTCAAGCCATTCTTGCAGTCAGTGATACTCTTGTAATGCAGCTTGTAACATTTATGGCATATATAGCCTATAATATAAAAATGAAAAACAACTGTTAAAATGGGGAAACACATTGCAATAGTCAGAGTGTGACCCCCTTCACTGATGTACGTTTTGCCAGTGGCTAAGTCTTAGGTGTGAACCCATGTACTATGAATACCACATAGGAGAATACGTGAATCTTTTCCTTTCATTTCTTCTCAAAGGTGTAATAAACCCCTAAAATTAGAATATGCTCAGTTTTGTTTATTCAGTGGTAATATTTGTTGTTTATATGTGGTTAAGACCTAGGGGTAAATTTACTAAGAATCGAGATTGGTTGAGATGACCATCTCGGGTGATTTTTCCTTTTTTTTCCTGCTTGCAAATTTACTAATGTCCCATCTCGGGCAAGATGTCTCGATCAATTTAGTTAAAATCGGGAGAGATACAATAGCCAACTCGACTTAAAACACCATTGGGGCAACTCGGAGGTACTTATCACCTAATAGTTACATCTCTCAAATTTACCAAGAATCGGGATGACAAGTTTAGGTGAGATAGAAGCAAACTCTCTTTCAAAATCTCTTTTCAATCTCTCAACCTCCTGAGCTGCGAGATTGGCAGAAACATACACAAATCATTGTGATTTGTGTATTTTTCTTGCTCTAAAGAGTTAAAATACGGTTAATGTTAAAAAAAATTACGTAGGGTCCCCCACAAAAGACTATCCAGAACCGGACTTGTCAGCCTGTCCTGGTACCTAAAATTATGGGGAACAAAACGAGTAGGGTTCCACTGTAGTTTTGGTACCAGCACCTGGCTGCAGGGCCAGTCCTGGTTTTAAATATAGGGGGGAAAAATTGCATAGGGGTCCCCTATATTTAAAACTAGCACTGGACCCAAAATGACTGGGGTGTAATCCCACAGCCAGGAGACCCTATTACCGGGTCTCCAGGGCCAAAGCATTATCACCCCAAGCCACTCAAGCCAAGCCAGGGATCTCAGGGGAGGCTGGGACCCCCCAAAAAAGGGGGATCCTGGCCATTTTGGGTCCGGTGCTGGTTTTAAATATAGGGGGAACCCCAAGCAATTTTTTTCCTTCTATATTTAAAACAAGGAGTGGCCCTGCAGCCTGGTGCTGGTTCTTAAATTATGGTAGAACTCTACTCATTTTGTTCCTCGTAATTTTAGGAACCAGGACTGGCTGGCAAGTCCGGGGCTGGTTATACTTTTGAGGGGAGACCCTACATCATTTTTTTAAACAATTAACCCATTTTTTACAGGTACAACCCAAGCAGCTTACACATATCTCACTGATATGTGCAAGCTGCTTGCTAAGCAGAGTTGTACAGAGAGAAATCACTGCAATCTTGGGTGAGATAACTCACTTGAGCTTGCTTTAAAATCACCCAAAAAACTTGACCTACATCACCATCGGCAAACTCGTTTAGCCCCAAATCGCCTGTTGGTAAATTTGAGAAATAAAAAGTGATTAAATCACCCGAGTTCAGATGATCTGGAGTGAGATGAATCTCATTGCAAATTGGGAATATCTTGAATTTGCCCCCTAGATTAATTTGATAGAAACAAGTCTGGATTTGACATGGTATGTTCTTAATACTTCAGTGTTTATTTTTTTAGGGATTATTATTTGAATGTTTTATTTTATTAGTGTTGTGGTGAGTACTACTGCCTTCCCTCAGCTTTCTTAATTTAATGTATTCAGTTTCTTACCAATAGTTATATGACTTTTAACAATTTGTTATTGTTTTTTGTATAATACAGAATTTTCTTATTTGTATGAAATATGATTTTCATTTTTTAAAAACATAATAAAACTAATTGAAATTGAATCTAACATTACATTAAATATAACAAAACCATCAATGACACCACCACGCATTACCACCACCACCATTAGTGTTAGGAAGATGCCAGTGTTAGGAACATGCCAGTCAATCAAGTAAGCATTGCTCCTGAATAGAGATCAGTGAGTCAATTCACAGTCGATTCAAAAGTAAAGTAACATTACCGCAATTGTCAAACAAATTTGAAGTGGCTGTATGATGTGTGTTTGCAGTTTAAGATTAAATATTGGGAGACAATGTTCCATCATTTTATAAGCTGTCAAACTTAGAAAATGATAACTAAATTGGCACAATTCTTAATATCCCAAAAACACTGTAACAAAAAATAATTATTTTTTAAATGTATTCCCTACTTTTTTGTCTGACACACTGCCAGCCTAAGGTTTCCTCATTACAGACACATACCTGCATTTCTTGTTGGTTTTGACTTTAGTATATAAGGTGAATTGCAAAACCGACAGACAAAATCGTCAGTTAGTAAATTCACCCCTTAGACTTTTTTGTTTTTAAAAATATTGTGCTATACTGTAACATGACAATTTGAAATGTCATTGAATATATATTTTGTTCTGGCTGTATAACTACCTACAGTACACCAAGGTCCTCCAGACATATAAAACACATATTTTAATAATTAATCTATTAGAAATAACCAATTTAAATTTGTAGGACGTTTTTGCCTATTTTAATCTAAACTTAGTTGTTTAAAAATGATTCACCTGAGCAAGGAACCTTGTCTATCCCTGAAAATATGCTATTTCTTTATGAAGTATAAGAAATTAAAAAGTTGTTCGTGGCTAATCAGAGATTGTTAGCATTTTATGTTGGTATTATTTTATTTGAAAAATGTTATTTTTATTTTTTCAACATAACTTATGGAATGAAAATGTCAGTCTCTGTTTTTTTTTAATCATAAATCAATTATTGACTTCAGTGATATAAAAGCATACGTTGTCAACGATGTTGATCTATCATATATAAAGTGAGCACACTGATGTGTCAGGAAAATAGCTCTGTCCCTATAGAGCCTTGCTCTGAGATTTTGATTTAGCATCTATCTCACTGATAAACTTGCGCAGCACATAATTTATTACAGACATTTACATAACAGTTTAAAAATTTACTTTGAGATAATTAAACTATCTTACATCACTCTTAGCAGGACATTATGTGTATTATAGTATAACCATGTTGGCTATTTCTATAATAAGGATTGGTGTGCATAGTTTTAAATAAAATATGACTGAATATAATGGATCTCATTTAGTAGATGCATATGCACCTATGGGTAAATTTGGTATAGGAAAAAGTGTATTTGTCTCTATAATCAGAGTCAGACATCTTGCTATGTGATCAACAGCAAGAGATTTGGAGATTCCCTTCTTTTTTATCTCAGAATGATGATTTAAAAAAATTCTTAAAAAACAAATGGAGGGAATACGTAGGCGACAAGTTAGAACACTGGGACGAGCCAGTTGTTTTTTGGGAAGCCTCAAAGGCAGTAATGAGGGGACATATAATTTCATGTGTAGCTAAATGTAATCGTGCACATAGGAAGAGATTGCAGTCTCTACGAGAAAGCTTGAAGGAGGCCTACTGCTACTATCTTCAATTTTCGACTGCTATTAATAAAAGTTTGTATCTTAAACATAAACAGATTTTGTAGACTTTTTTATTAAAGGAAGCTCAGATTAGGCTAGACTATACTAAAAACACATATTACCGTCATGGAGGTAAATCTGGGAAAATTTTAGCATATATGGCAAGGCAACAACAAAAAAAAACAATTCACAACAAAATTGTTAGATTCAGAAACCAACATTACAGTAACCAAAACACCTGACATATCTAACATTTTTCATTCTTATTATGCTTCCCTTTATGTAGATTCCCCTATAGATCCAATATTCTCAAACTCCTTTCTTAAAGAGGCTAAACTTCCCGAATTTACATGAAGAGTAAAGAGAAGTTGTTAATGCTGAGATAACTGAGGATGAAATTCTACTTGCTATTAATAGTTTACGAATTAACAAATCATCGGGACCAGATGAATTTAATGGGAATTTCTATAAAATTCTAAAAGAAGAAATGGTCCCCTTTCTTAAACACATCTTCCAACAGATTCACAAAGGAACCATTCAATATCCTACGTTCAATGATGCATATACAATCTTAATATTAAAACCTAATAAAGACCCGACATCTGTCCCCTCTTACAGACCTATTACTCTCCTCAAGCAAGACTATAAGATCTTGGGGCATGGCCTGGACAGCACGGTGGGAAGACGTGCTTTTTTACAGCTCTGTGGAACAGCGGCTCCAGACAGTTAATTTGGGAGATTTCACCCCCTGTTTCCACCTCGGGGGTGCCCACCTCCCTTCCCATGTGGCCGCTGTTATAAAGGCCGCCTCTACTGAGAGACCTAGACTCCATGCCTGCACACTTCCGGAAGCGCGGGATAAAGTGCAGGACCTCCGTCGCAGCTGTACACGGAGGTACCCGCAAGACCACTGGAAGCTACTGGAGCCTCTGGAGCATTTTCCACCACACCACTGGCTCCTGCTTACCAGGGTGACCCCACCGTCACCACAGGTGACAGCTCCATGTGCCCGGGAGTCCCGTTTTCACGGCGTCCCTGTCTGGCCGGCGTCTTGGATGGGAGACAGTAATCCCTGCTCACTGGGATCAGTACAGTGCTGCAGGAACATGTTGGATCAAAATTATGGTACCCTGTCACAAGCTTTTGGCCTGCATATATTGTTTCCAGGGGCCTCGGTATCCTCTCTTTCACTGCTGATGAGAGCTCCAGCTTTGACTCTGCACAGCTATAACCACCTCTTATACATGAGCTGTATTTGATATGTTTTTGTTTCTGGAGCATTGATAATTAACCTATTACAGTCAGTGGCGTAACTAGGGTATTTGGAGCCCAGGGCAAATTTGAAAAGGGAGCCCCCCTATGTGCGCGAATAAATGGACGTGGTCACTTAAAAATGGGGCGTGTCAACATGACACACCCCTTTATTTTCAAACTGAACATTCCTATCCATATGCACCTTAACCCCAGTAGTACCCCTTATACAGTACCCCCAGTATGCAGTTGTGGTCCCTCTCATGGAGGCCCATAGTAGTGCCCCATATATAGTATCCCCAGTAGTGGTCCCTCTTATACAGCCCCCAATTAGTTCCCCTTACTCAGTACCCCCAGTAATGGCCCCCCAAATGCAGTGCCCACGTAGTGTTCCCCCTTATGCAGTGCCCCCAGTAGCAGTCCCCACAATGCAGTGCACCCAGTAGCGGTATCCCCTTATGCAGTGCCCTTTTATATAGTGCCCCCAGCAGTAATCCCCCCATGCAGTTTTCCCAGTAGTGGTCCCCTTATGCAGGCACCCTGTAGTGATCCCCCCTATCTAGTGCCCCCTGTAGTGGTCCCCGCAGTGCCCCTAGCAGTAAGCCCCTTATATAGTGCCCCCAGCAGTAGTGTCCCCCCCTCCCATGCAGTGCCCCCAGTAGTGGTCCCCCTGATGCAGGCTCCCAGTAGTGACCCCCCCCGTATCCAGTGGTCCCTGTAGTGGCCCTTCCTATTATTACCCCCAGTAGTGGTCCCCCGAGTGCAGTGCCTCTAGTAATACTAGGCCCCTTTTAGAATGCCCCCAGTGGTAGTCCCCCCCCCAAGTAGTAGTCCCCAGTAGAGTAGCCCCCCCAGTAGAGGTCCTCCCAATGGCACCCCCAGTAGATGCCCCCCCAGTAGTAGCCAACCCCTCCCCCGTTGTGCAGATAGGTTTAAAAATAATTAAATATATATAAAAATATACTTACCTGATTCCACGCTGCTCCTGCTCCTGTCCGCGATGCCGCTCCCGCCCTCCAATCCGCCCGGGCTGTCGCGCTCAGCATTATGGGACTGACGTCATGACGTCAGTCCCATTACCCACTGCAGGAGCCGGACGGAAGTCTGGCTCTTGCAGTGGGTGCTGCAGCAGTCAATGAGAGTCTATCTGACTCTCATTGGCTGCTGTTTAACACACGCATCGCCGCCAGCGCTGGCGGCGATGCGTGTGTTATGCACAGCCTGAGCCCGCCTCCTGGCGCTATTGGGCAAGCGCTCAGGGGGAGGGAACGGGCTCAGGCGTGCAGCACAGGACCGGCGCTGGAAGCCTAGCGCCGGTCCTGTGCAAATGTGCAGCGCTGACCGCACTCATTGCGGTCGGCGCTACACTGGCTATCTAGGTCGGGCGGGCCGGTACCGTGGCCAGCGGCGCCCCCCCCCCGCCGCTGGTCCAACGGCGCCCAGGGCACGAACTCCGCTCGCCCTGCCCTAGTTACGCCACTGATTACAGTTCATGCTGTTTATCTACCTAGTGCCTATGACCGCATGAGGAAGATTTCCTATTACTCTACCATGCTTCTATAGTGGCAGTTCTGCAAGAACTTGTCTCTGGAGCTATAAAGTTCTCCCACAGCATGCTTCCCTTTTAGGGATGAAGACACCCTCACCCATGCAGTAACTTTACGAGACTGTTTATCACATCACTACCCAGTGCCAAATATCTCCTACCCCTGTCTTTAATATTTTATATTAAGTATATCCAGAATTATAATACTGCCTAAACGTGGAGGGAAAATACAGCGATTAGCATCTCATGTACAATTTCCCAACTCATCCTCGAATAAACAGAAATCATCTACTCCTTCATCACTGAAGTCCGCCCGACACCTGTTGCTTCACTCTCTAAGGGACTCACGTCACCAGCTGACTTGGGACTGAACTTGGATACCTCATCTCCTCTAACTACTCATTCAATGTTCCAGATGTTCGCAGCATTTCACACTGATATCCTCACTGGAGTAGAATCCTCAGTGCAATCACTCAGAACAGAGCTTCTGAGTCTCGGTGGCCGTATGGACCATCTGGAGGGAAAGTGAATTAGTTTCCTCGCATAATGACCTGCTTACTGCTCATGCTGAGCTGCAAACTGAAGTACCAAACATCTGCGATAAAATGGCTGATCTTGAGTACCAATCAAGACGGAACAACGTCAAAATACGTGGCATCCTTGATTCAGTCACTCCAGCAGAGTTACAAGAATATGTGACCAAACTATTCCAAAAGCTCCTGCCTTCGGCTTCTGCACAGGATTTACTTATAGACTGAGTTCATCGTCTGCCCAAGCCAAGAGTAAGCACAATAATTTCCCACGCTGATGAGAATCCACTTTTTCCATATTAAAGAACAGATCCTGAAAACTGCTAGACAAGTAGAAGGCTCTGATACTCTGGGAGGTTTACAGATATTTCCGGATCTATCGGCCCACACGTTGACCAAGAGACGTTCGTATCATGCTATCACGGCAGCACTTCGGGACTACGAGATTCCCTACCGCTGGGGTTTCCTGGTTAAGCTGCTAGTTCATTACGAATCCTCTTCGTATGTTATTTCTTCAGTGTAAGCTGGTGTTAAACTGCTGGCAGAATGGGATATACCTATAACCACAGGCACATCTAGATCTTCAAAAACGGCTGTACCAGATTGATTGTATGCACTTGAGATTATGTGTATTCTTTTGAAGTATTGATAAATACAGTTTCCCTTCTGAGTTTTGTAGTTTTCTAGGTCTGTTGTACCTCTACTAATATTTGTAAGTTTAAGTTTTCATCTATTGGTTATCTATATTGCCTAATAGAAATGTTCAGGTAAATCTTATATTATAATTACTGTTTATATTTCATATTTCTTTTTTTCTTTTTATACTGGTGTACTTGTTTTCTTTTTTTTGTACAAACCTATATGCGGATCCAGTAGCGCACGCAGGGGGGGTTTCTGAGTACCTAGAAACCCCCCTTGCCAGGCCAATCAGTCCCCGCAGAGCATAAGTATTATTTGTCTTTTTAAAGTGAGACAGAGAGCTTTGTCTCTGTCTCATCAGGCCGGTCTGTGAGCTCCGACTGGGCAGCTTCCGCGTAGCTTTGGAGATGGCTAAGCACTGCAGTACTGGGGAGCTGTTGTGGCTGCAGCTCCTCCCTGACAGCTCCCATGTGCCAGTGATGTCACTCACTGCTCTCCTCCTCACCTGCTCAAGTCCGGACTTGCTGATCAGCATGTAATTAGGACGGCCACAAACATCGTCACAGGTACCTGCCTGCTCTTTTTATACCATGGGTGTGGGGGGAGATGGTCTATTGTCCGAGTGTGTGTAATGTGCAGTGCAAGGTGTCTGTGTGTAATGTGCTCTGAGTGTCTGTGTGTAATGTGTAAGTGTCTGTGTGTAATGTGCAGTGTGTGTAATGTGCAGTGTGTCTGTGTGTAATCTGCAGTGTGACTGTGTGTGTAATGTGCAGTGTAAGTGTCTGTAATGTACAGTGTGTGTATGTGTGTGTAATGTGCAGTGTGTCTGTGTGTGTAATGGGCAGTGTGTATCTGTAACGTGCAGTGTGTAATGTGCAGTGTTTGTATGTGTGTAATGTGCAGTGTAAGTGTCTGTGTGTGTAATGTGCAGTGTGTGTGTGTAATGTGCAGTGTAAGTGTCTGTGTGCAATGTGCAGTGTAAGTGTCTGTGTGTGTAATGTGCAGTGTGTGTAATGTGTAGTGTGTGTAATCTGCAGTGTAAGTGTCTGTGTAATCTGCAGTGTAAGTGTCTGTAATGTGCAGTGTGTGTAATGTGCAGTGTGTCTGTAATGTGCAGTGTGTGTAATGTGCAGTGTGTGTAGTCTGCAGTGTAAGTGTCTGTAATGTGCAGTGTGTGTAATGTGCAGTGTAAGTGTGTGTAATGCGCAGTGTAAGTGTCTGTAATGTGCAGTGTGTGTAATGTGCAGTGTAAGTGTCTGTAATGTGCAGTGTCTGTAATGTGCAGTGTGTGTAATGTGCAGTGTAAGTGTCTGTGTAATCTGCTCTGAGTGTCTGTGTATTGGAGGGGAGGAGGGGGCAGTTCAAATTGGGAATACAACTATACTTACATAATACATTGTAAAAATTTAACTGTCCATACATACATCCATATGCAGAAACCCCCCCTTACAAATCCTGCGTTTGCCCCTGGGATCCCACTGGTATGGTTTACTCTTCAGCAGGGAAAATTCTCAATCTTAAGAAATATTTTTTTTTTCTAAACTAGACATTTATTTCTATTTTATGAGGTAGTGACTATTGTAAGGTCATATAAGCTGGGATTCCTGTGATACGTATAACTGAAACTCTGCTCACATCCCAGCTCTGTTCATTTTTCATTATAGTGTCTAAACAGCTGTATGGGTGGGTGGCTTTCATGCTGGGCCACTTTCCCTGATGTTTTTTGTTTTGCCGTAATTTTTTATTTCGGCAAAACTTTTAGCCCCGATTTTTGGGCTAATTCAGTTTATTTCCTTTTAATGTATGTTCTCCTTAGTGTTTTTTTGTTGTGTTTTTTGTCCTTTCCTTGTTTGTCAATCTTTAGGAATCTAGATATGCTGCAATACATGAGTTTTGTAAAAGGGTGGCCTTTTCTGATTCCAAATGGTTACATTTTATTCACTAAATACTCATGGGCTCAATTCCCCCAACAAGAGGCGTTTAGCATTGGCTACTTTTCATAGAGAAAAGTGAAGGTGGTGGCTCTACAAGAGATACAGTACATTTCTTCTCACTAGCACCTCCGGTGATAGGTGATAATAGATACCCAGTAACATATTATGCTAATGGTCCTTTTAAGCACAATGGAGTTGCTATCTTATTTCATAACTCGTTACATTTTGATTTATCCTGCAAGATAGCAGACAGATATGGCAGATATCTGATATTAGTTGGGAAACTAGATGATAGAGAAATTACCTTAGTTTCCCTTTATGCCCCTAATTCGAGACAAATCCCTTTTCTAAAAAAGATGTTAGAGGCCATTCGAAAAGCTCAAAGAGGCAGTTTAGTGATTATGGGTGACTTCAATCTAGTTCCAGATGTTAAACTGGACAAGTCCAACGCAGTAGACACTTCCAGATCTGGCCCAACTCATCTTCTACATTGTGTAAGCTATTGAAGGAGTTTGATTTATACGATGTGTGGCAAATTCATTCCCCAAGGTTTCGATATTTTACATATTTCTCACATGTATATAACTCCTATTCTTGGATAGATCTCATTCTCTTAGATAAATGGACCCTACAACATACCAGACAGTCCAAAATTGTCCCTTTAGTTTGGTCTGACCACTCGGCTGTGACCTGGTCGTGGGAATGTGAGGGCTCTCAGATTCCCCCTAGACATTGGAGATTCCCTGAGTATCTGTTGCATTCACCTGCAGCAGCCACTGCTTTACTGGATGCCTTCTCAACATATAAGGCTACTAACTCTCCAGATGACACATCAATAACCACGTATTGGTGTGCTCTAAAGGCAATCCTAAGGGGAGTGGCTATTCAGACTGGTTCTAGACTACATAAAGACTACCTACAACAACAGAAGGAATTGGAAACCCACCTGGCGCAGGTAGAATCTTTAAACCGGGCTCACCCATCTCGTCTTCTTAAAAGAGAGTTGGTATCCATTAGAAATAAACTCCAAAAATTGTTCATGGACTGTATGAAAAGCGCCCTAGCTACATTACGACAGAAATTTTATACCTTGGGCAACAAAGCGGGCAAATTTTTAGTGCGTAAATTACATTTACACCAAGCTATTACTACACCAGATGGACAGAGATTGCTTAATCCCTCGTCCATCGCAGGCGCATTGGCCAAATATTATGAAAACTTATATAATTTACATAACGATCCTAATACTCCCCAACACACACATAACCTTATCTCCTCTTTCTTGAAAAAATTACATTTATCTAAACTGACGACTGCTGAATTTTAGTCTCTTAACGCCCCTTGGTTGGAGAGTGAGGTTGTGAACATTATTAAGGCCCTCCCTCTAGGTAAAGCGCCTGGCCCAGATGGATTTTCTAACTTTTTATAAACACTTCTCACTTGAGTGAAAACTAACAAGAGATGTGATCTCGCACCAATAAATTTATAGATAAATCTCCATTCCAGAGAAATTTCCTCTTATTAATTTCAAAGACCCTACAACTTCACTTCTTTTATTAAAATTGTACTTATAAGTATATGTGAAGGTGCTACCTTATAATCTTGTAAATATCACAAAAACAAACAGAGAAAAGACAAGATTTTATCTGGTGCACTTATAGGGTCAAAGTATCCTTATATTTAATGATTCTCTGGAGCAATAATAAAATATAACCTTTATTTTTATGTTCTTAAAATTATGATAGCTAAGTCCAAAAATATAGGCGAAATATGATTAAAATAGAAAAAGATAAGTAAAGAGTGTATACATATGTAGAATAGTATTGAAGTGATTTAAAAGGCCACCTGGCGCCGGTCTATTTAACGTATTTTATAATACCCAAAGCTTATATGGTGCAACTTTATCAAGTATATTAACGGTGTTAGTATTGCTAAACAGTATGCATATAAATGTGTATAAATATCAATGGAAGAAAGAATCCCTTTTATACCTTGGTATCCATATTCCAAATAAAGTCTCTAAATTTGCCGAGATTAATTTTTCTCCCATAATACTACATGTTGCTGATCTTTTAAAGTGTTGGATGAGTTTTGAAGTCTCTTGGCTGGGTAGATTGGCAGCATTCAAGATGATGGTTCTACCCAAGTTAATGTATCTGTTCCGCATGATTCCCTACTTGGTACCACAGCGATATATAGCTCAAATACATAGACTTATCCTACAGTATATTTGGAAATGTAAAACTCCATGAATAACTTACAGTCGCTTAACACATCACAGGCATTGAGGTGGCCTTGATGTCCTGGATCTTTTAGCCTATCATCATGCATGCTTAGTAGCCCAGATTAGCGACTGGGCTCTGCCTGTCAACTCAAAACCTTGGGTTGATTTAGAGAGAGCTTTGTTTCCTCAGTTCCCCTTAAAATAAATGATTTGGACTCCGAGACAATTTCATCCATCTTTGATAGACTCCCCTAGAGCAATAATAAATTCCCTTACAGCATGGGATGCTACTATAGGAATGTCTCGTTGTATAATTCTACTTACCCATAATATCTCTACTTTGGCCCTTTCCCGCCTAATTCCGGATTTGCAGATTTCAGCATGGAGCTCTAGAGGTATAAACGCAACAGCCGTACTATGTACTATGTCATAATTACTGTGTGTCCCTTTTCATATTTACAGATGCAATATAATTTACCCTCAAGCGAATTCTTTACTTATAAACGTATTAGTCACTGGGTCTCTGATGTGCTTCGAACTTCGGGTTCGCTGGCTTTACCCCCCTCTAACATCCTAGCCAAAATGTTGTCAGGTAATGTTAGAGGTGCAATAAGATTTTGGTATTCCCTATATATCGAAGACAAGCCCTTTACTAAATCCCCTGCACAAATACGGTGGGAAACAGATTTACAAATTGTACTCACCCCCCAACAATGGGAAGAAATTTATCTAAAGGCTCATAGATTCTCTAGATGTTCTAACCATTTAGAGATGCACTTCAAGTTAATACATAGGTTGTATTATACACCGGAAAAACTACACAAAATATGGCCTTCCCAGACAAAATATTGTTGGCGGGATTGTTCAGGACAGGGAGATATCTTTCATATATTTTGGAACTGTCCAGTCATCCGAAATCTTTGGCATGAAGTATTTGTATTAGCACACAAAGGCCCTGATTCAGAGCCGGATGCTCTGACCAGAGCGCTCGCTCTGAATCAGGGCCCACCTCCATAATTATGGAGCGTCCTCCTGGATGCTCGTATAGCTGTGGGTCACCACCCGCAGCCTATATGAGCATGCAGGTTGATGGTCGCGATGGTCTTGACCATCGCGACCATCGCCACTGCGAGCCGAAGCCTGCGGTTGAGTTTCTCAACCGCAAGGCCCGGAGTGATTTTGGCTCTATCAGAGCCAAAATCACTCCCACTGACATCACTAGTGATGTCAGTGGGGCCGGCTTCTGACGGTAGGTGTTCCCTTGGGAACGCCCCCATCTGGGAGACATGCCCCCGGCACGCCCACCAAAGGGGGCGTGCTGTCAATCAACATCGACAGCACGCCCCCTTTGATCAGACACAACGAGCGAAGGAAAGTCCTTCGCTCGTTGCGTCTCGCGCATGCGCACGACGGAGCTCCCTCCGTCATGCGCATGCGCAGTGCACACCATCGACCCACTTGCGAGCGGACAGCCGCTCGCGAGTGGGTCTGAATCAGGCCCAAAGTTCTCAATGTCCAGTTTCAGGAAACACCTACTCTAGCTCTTCTCCATATGTATCCCCAAGAGCTGTCTAACCCTGACAAATATATTCTAGGTCACATATTGATTGCTACTAGGGCGGCTATAGCACAAAATTGGAAGAGTCCTTCTCCATTTTTACAAAAAATTTTAGTTAAGATACACTATGCTTTCCAAATGGAAACTTTAGGTATCCCATATTCTTTTGCCACCTCCTCCCCGTTGGTTAAATGGTTCAAATGGCATGAATTTGTCACGAATGGAGAGGGTGCCACGCTGCTTTTTGATGTTAATTGATTTTGGGTATTTTGTATAAGCTAGTTTCTATTTTTATTATGGGAATGTTATTTTTATTTTTGTATAACTATTTCTATATTGGATAAAATGTTGGTATTGGGGGGTTTGATGCTTTGATGCCCTTCTTATTATTTTATTATTCTATTATTTTATAATAATTTTTTTTTGCGGAATTGTGAATATGTTAAATGTTTGTCTAATACAATGTAATCAAGAGGTTTATTATATTGACAGTACTGTCTGATTCCTCCCCCCCCTTCCTCCCATCCTGTTTTCTTTTTTTTCTGTATCTTTCCCTTTCCATGTTGTTAACGGAACAAAACTTTAATAAAAACTATTGATGGAAAAAAAAAGACTATAAGATCTTAGCAAAAATTCTTGCAAGCCGTTTACAGTCTATGCTTCCTTCTCTTTTGTCATCACAACAGATGGGATTTACACATGGTCGGCATATAGTTCAAAATGTCCGCGGTGGCAGTTGCATACTCTTCCTCAGTTAATAATCATTCACCCAATGTAATGTTAAGCCTAGATGCCGAAAAGGCGTTTGATAAAGTTTTATGGCCCTTTTTGTATACAATTTTACAAACTAGACAATTTGGCTTCTATTTTATACACATGATTAAATATTTCTACACTGTTCCTCATACATGACTTTTAATTAAAAGTTTATTGGGTGATTTCATTAAAATATATAGAAGAACACGCCAAGGATGTCCATTATCCCCTATGCTGTTTAACCTAGTGTTAGACCCATTACTGAGAGTGCTACAGTCATGGCCCCTTCTTAAAGGTATTCATTTAGGACAAACAGAAGTCAAAGTCTCAGCTTTTGCTGACGACCTTCTGCTGTTAATTACCAACCCAAGTGACAGTCTAGCTCCCCTTCTTACAAAATTAGACGAATTTGGGAAATTTTCAGGGTTTACAATAAATTATTCTAAATCTACAATAATGGCCTTAAATAATTATTTTACTAAAAATTACTTAGATTTTGGTAGGTTGCAATGGGCAGATACTGATATCCTATATCTGGGGATTAGAATTCCCAAAAATGTTCACAAATTATATTCTCTTAATATCAAATATATTGTAGACAAAGCTATTAAAGAATTGGAAGAATGGCAATGCCTACAATTGTCCTATCTAGGAAGAGCAAACCTTATAAAAATGATTACATTCCCAAAATTACTGTATCCTATACAGGTTCTACCAATAGTATTCACTAAAGCGGATATCAAACGAATAGTCGCAGCTTTTAGACAGTTTCTTTGGTAAAATAAAAAACCTCAAATTAGTCTTCAATTTCTCCAATGGGATAAATCGGAGGGGGGGAATCACCTTTCCAAATATGGAAATATATTATCAAGCAGTGGTTTGTAGACAAATCAAAGATTGGATTTCACACTCCATTTTTTATTCTAATTATCTAATAGAGAAGTTTTTTCTTGAAAATACTGAACTAATTAGTTTCTTAGATTTTAATAAATGTGAAATTTCAACATAAATATTGAATAATCCTCTCCTGATGTTGGTGTGGTCAGTTTGGCACACTGTTCATAACAAGTGGTAACTTACACTTTCAGAATGGATTGGCTTCCTCTCCTTTCACTTTCATATGTGGAATTCTAATGGATTAAATACAATTTGCCAGCTTACAAACCCAGACACATATCGAGTGCTTCCTTTCTCTCAAGCACATACTAAATTTCCTTTTATACAGGTTCATAAATTAGCCTTTCTGCACAACATTATGTAACCAAAGTAATTTCTTTACTATCTCCCATGGACTGGACAAATTGGTTAGACATAGCTCTTCAGTCCCCATAAAATTCCAAAGGAGCTATATCCCTATTTTATAAAATATTGAAAACTCCTTATTACAGCGGTTATTATGAAACTGGTATTACTCAGTGGCAGAGACACTTCCCAGATTTTAGTGAATCCAAAATTCTACAGGCACTTTTATACTCTAATAGAGTTCTTACAGCAATCACATACCAAGAAATGTTTTTTAAGTTGTTTTATAGGGGTTAGGTGTCACCCTCTCATAGTCATTTAATTGGTATTTCTTCTTATGCAAATTGCCCAAAATGTACTAGTTCTGAGGCCTCACTTTATCACTGTCTATGGGACTGTATTTCTATTTAAAAAATCTGGTACCAAATCAAACAATTGGGAATTTCAGAATTAATACATTTTCTACCACTAACTCCTGAATGGGCCATTTTTGGAATCTTAACAACAGATTCAAAGGTCTCACTAGGATGCCGAAAATTGCTCCTAATACTCTCAGCCATGGTGAGGAAATGTATACTCCAGCAGTGGATATATTCTTCCCCTCCGTCTATACAAATGTTCATCGAAAAACTTTTTCACACTTTTAAAATGGATTGAATGGAAACATCACTACACAAAGAACAAAGAATAGAGAGATTTTTCAAAATTCGGGAGTCCTTTATTGACACTTTAAGTATATCAATTAAACAACAGATCCATAACTGTTTTCGAACGACTTTGTGGTACGAAACTAGAATATTTCGGTTGGTTCCTCCTATTCAATTTAGCTGATATATTTGATTAAGAGTAGCAGAATGGAACTGCAGATGACCCTTACCCCCCCCCTCTTTCACTATGGTAATCTCTGACTAGTGATAATTGACTTAAGAACTTAATACTAAATTTGTTTGGGGGAACATGGTTTATGTATTATGTATGACAATTAATATGCTACTGTATTGATATTTAAATGTAATATGTATAATTAACATGTTTGAAAACCCAAATAAAAACATTTTGAAAAAAAAAACAGTAAGAGATTATTGCTTTCACCAGGTGTGTGGAATGGAAGCACATGATACACAAATATTAGCTGTATGTGTGGACAAGTGGCATTACGCTATTTTTACACAACCTAATGATTTAATAAAACTTAGTGGCGACGAATCAAAGCACAAACAAGCCACTATGACCCAAAGTCTATAAAAAACAGGGAGGTCTTATTACTTTCCCCAGCCCAAAATGGGCAACAAAAAGTGCCTACTCATCCAGAAATAAGATTGGAACCAGACCCTCTTTACAGATGGTATTCGCAATCCTCTTACTGGCAAAATCGCCACAATAAATAACCTCTCCGTGCACTTGACCAAATATGCCAAAATAGGTAAGTATTGGTAACACCCCTTCCCCCAAAGTATCCCCTCCCCCAGAGTATACCTACTTTGCTTCAGCAAGCGGGCAGTGCCATCTTCCTGAAGATATCACTAGGAACATAACGCTGCACTGTAAATAAAGACTGCACTGTGCCTTTGCTCGGTAGTGGACATGCGCCATCTTTCTGAATATCACTGAGAAGATGGTGACCCTCAGGAGGAGTGACCCGCTTGCTGGAGCAAGCTAAGATGCTGATGCGAGGGGGGAGCGATAAAACTGATTACCATCCACCCTGGATTTGGCCCTGGCTGATGGCCAAATGGCATTCTTCTGTGCAGCGCACGGCACCACCCCCTACAGCATTCTGGCCCGGAGCTGCTATCTATGGCCCTGACACTCTTCAAAGGTGGAGATTGGCTGCAAATCTCCATAAGCAATAAATCCAGCTGTAATGGCCTGTTCACTTTAGTAAGAGAATAATTAATACTCCAGGTATTATACATATATGTGGCTTTCAAATAATTATATTAGCCAACACTGGGGATGATTCTGAGTCGGACGCCGATACATCCATGTCTGCGTATTTTGCTGCTGTAGCGTCTGCAACAAAGTCCTTCCCCGGTATACAGCCATGCGGCAGAATGTTCAAGGAGTGAGAAGTCTAACTTGGAGTGTCTTTTAGATAGACAAATACCACCACCATCAGTCGCACCATCGAAACTTGCACCAGCCCTATGCTAGGTGCAGATTCTCTGTTTGAGTATGGCCTCCAATGTGAGTGAGGAAGCATCTTTGTGCATCTGATTAGCCATCCCCATGTCACCTCCCAGTCACAGCCCCGGAATGACCAAAACATTTCATAGACTGTGCATCAGAATCAATACTTTGACTTTGAGTGCTAAAAATCAGAATGCATGCAAAGTAGAAAAAAATTGCTCTACTGTGTCCAACATTGACAGTGTGACTCAACATCAGGCTCATTATATCTAAGGTCACAATGTAAATGTGAAGATAATTTACCTAAATCAGTGCTGGAAAAAGTTGTCTTTAGAAGCATAATGTGGATAGCGGACTCATTATTTTGAGTCTCGCTCTACTAAAAGTTATTGGTTCCCACAGACTAGCTCTATATTTGACTGTTATGATTAAGGGTGAACAGTATTAAGGTTGTGTAATTGCTACAGTACCTCTTAGGGATCTCATGAACAACCAAAAGCAAATACAGGCATCCAAGTGCTACTCTATTTACATAATACCACTGTCAAGAACACACCATACGATTATGGAGTATATGATGTGGACAGTCCAGTTAGGGGCTACACACAACTGAGGCACAGAGTCTAAGATGGTACAGGTGTTCACCAGGACTCTTGCTAGGAGGTATGTATTCTGAAGCTAATGCCACAAGGTTGCATGACCAAAAGGTACAATATGGCCTGACAGAAGCAGTTGCTAGATAAATGTGGGGAGTTGGAAGAAATAGAGATACTCAGTTGTGGAACTGGAACACCAGACATAAAGAGGTTAGGGGGTAAATTTACTAAAGTGAGAGTTTGGGAGAGTTTGCAAACTCTGGAGAGTTTGGTCATTTTTTCCCACTCTCAAATTTACTACTGTAAAACTCGGGAGAGAGATCTCCTTTGCTAATGGAAAAAGCTGGAGATTTAGCAAACTCTCTTCAATTCCCCATCGTCAAAACTCGAGAACCTTTTCACTAGTGAAGATAGGATTCGGGAATTTACCAAGCAGAGAGTTTCTAAACTCTCATGAGATGGAAAACTCTCCTGTAAAAACTTGTGAAATAAATAAACCTGCTTGTTATCTGCGAGTTTGGCAGAAACATACACAGATCATTGTGATCCATGTATAATTCTGCCTGTAAATGGAAAAAAAAAGTTTAAAAGTTAAAAAAAAAAAAAAAAAGACCACCCAGCCCCAGACTTATCAGCCAATCCTGGTTCTTAAATTTACAGTTCTCCAAGTACCAGCATGTGGGCGAGGCTTGCTGGGATCTGTAGTTCCACTGTAAAGACAATGTGAATAATTTAAGTTTTTATACACTACATACACTATCAACCTGCCACCCACCACCCAGGGGTTTGGGGGATAGCCCCGGGCTATCAGCCTAGGCCAGGGTTGCCCTGGAGAGGGGGACCCTTTTATTGGAGTGGTCACCAACTCCAGGGCTGACTAGCGGTCAGGGCTGATGCTGTGGCTGGGGGGCCCAGTGAAAGGGCTCCCCTGGCTGTGGCATCAGTACCCCGCTAGAAAGGGTCCGGAGCTGGTTTTAAATATAGGGGGTAACATCAATCATTATTTTCACCCCTATATTTAAAACCAGGTCTGGCCCTGCAGCCTGTTGCTGGTTCTTAAATTATGGTGGAACCCTACTCATTTTGTTCCCCATAATTTTAAGAACCAGGACAGGCTGCTAAGTCCGGGGCTGGTTAAGCTTTAGGGGGGCCTTATGTCACAAGCAGCTTACACATATCTCACTGATATGTGCAGGCTGCTTGCTCGGGAGAGTTTTGCAGAGAGAAGAGACTGCAATCTTGGGTGAGTAATCTCCTGCAAAACCTGCTACTCAGAAGAGAAATCTCATTTTGCTTCACCATCGGCCATCTTGGTAAATTTGAGAGTCTCAGGAGCCTCAAATCACCTGAGTTTCGGTGAAGCTAAACGAGTTGAAAAAAAGCAAACTCTCCCAGACTCGATTCTTAGTAAATTTACCCCTAGGAGAGAAAATTAGAAATCTCCAGGTAAGAATACCTGGTAACATGAGTCAATAGGTGCCAAGACACTGGAACCAAATTACAGAAATCAAAAAGGTGTGAGAAGGCACGCAGACTCATACTGAAGATCTAACACAATACAGATGCCTTGCACAGAGTTAAATACCCTCATATAATACTCTTATATAATGTAAAGATCATCTGTCAAAAGTATTCTGTGTGAAAAATGTACTTGTTAATAAGCCACATTGAAGGTTACTATATTATTAAAAAGAAAATAATAAAGTAATAAAGTAAATTAAAATAATAGTGTAACATTTTTAATGAATGCAAATCACCACATGTGTTAATGCGCATACACCCAAAGAAACCTCTGAATGGCGTAAAACTATAAAAAGATCTTTCATGGAGGATATTGGGCTCTATTTATTATCATTATTTTTACTAAAATAAAGTGAAAAGGGGTGTTTTCACACTCTTTTCACATTATTTTAGTATCACCTACAGTTACTAAAGGGCAATTGGAGTAGAATTCGTAAAATTCTACTCCAACCCCTAAGTATCACTTATCTTTATTAATCAGATCGCATTTCCCATAATTGTAATGGGAAATGTGATCTGCCTGGTAGTTACTAAAAATAAATAGTGAAAAAAATACATAGGGAGGCCCTGTGATAATAACGCTACCTGGAGGTGGCGTTATCCAGGGTCTCCCCCGGTTACCGGACTCCTGCTCTGCTGTAATGGGCAGAGCAGAGCCCGTCCCGGTCCCAGTGATCAGCTGTGTGGCCTAAACAGACCGCAAGCTGATCTCTTCTAAAAAAAAAAAAATGTACTTGCCTGAGTCCATGGACCGGTGGTCAGGGCTCCGGTGATGTTCTCCCTCTGGTCAGCTGGTGTCCCATGCTGCACTGCGGCCTAGTCATCAGGAGACCATGTCCCAGTGCAGTATGGGATATCAGCTGACCGGAGGCATGGACGACATCACCGATGACTGCAGGTAAGTGCTATTGAGGGAGGGTGGAGTCCGCGATCGTGGAGGGCGGGGCTTAGCACCAGGGGGTAGCAGAAGCGGCTGGTCGGCGCATACGCGGGCACTTTGTCACGTTATTATTTCCAAAAATACCGTGACTAGTGTGCGGAGGGGATTCGCAGGGACAGAGCTTTCTTGCAAGCTCTGTCCCTGCAAGTTGTAGTAAATCCCTGTGATATTGCCTGAATTCGCAATGCGAATTCAGTCGTTAATATCATACTACAATCTGCATTACAAATGTGGATTGTAGTAAATAGAGCCAATTGTGTAATAAAATTAGTAATCTTCCATTGTACTTACTTTATCATGGCACAATCATGTTGTGTGTAGGCCCAGATGTTCTGTAGCCAGCAACTGAATAACTGAGATTAATTTACTTATTTTAACCATGTAGTCCACCCCCCATATGAATCCTATTTGATCTTTCAAAATATTTGAGGGCAATATCATTTTCATTCTCTAAGACAAGAATCTTATAATCCATTTTATGCAGGGAAATTAGTCTGTACAAGCATATTTGTTCAAGATGTCTATCAAGTTTAGGGAGAACCTTAATAATGTCCATGTTGACCTTTACTATGGTTGAAGTCACTACAATAAGTTCTTGATTATATTGATATGGTCCGGTAAAATAAAAACATTTTTGAAAAAAAAAAATAATGTCCATGTTGAAGTATGATAGCAAATTTGTTTCACACACCGATTGTAATATGCACAAATTTTATGTAATAAGATTTTATAAAATTCTCCACATAAACCATCAAGACCAGGGGCCTTGAATTGTCTAAGGGCCTGATTCAAAGATAGTTGGTAATGCAGCCAGGCTCACAGTGGCTCTCTCAATAGTGGTGGGGGTAATATACAAATGCTAATCTTAGTCTTCCTTTTATGCTCCAATTGTTGAAACCTAAAGAACCGTCACTGGTTAGAGATAAATTAGAATGGGCCTTTATATCCAGATATGACCCACATTTTAAGAAAATAGAAAAGTTATCAAAAACAACTGCCACCTTTTAAAGCAAGACAATTTGTTGAAAGATAGAATTCCGGATCAACCTATATTTAATTATATATACAAAATTGACTAACTTAAAAGATCAACTAGTTAGAAGTGTCTTACCTGAAACAATTGCAAGAATAGTACTCATACTCATAGAATTCATAGATGTGGGACATGTCTGATGTGCAGGAGAGTGAAATTATCTACCACTAAATTTAATTAATTTTTTTAAACAATAGAAAATATGTAATTAATAAATTCATTACCTGCCATTCCAGAAACATGATTTATGTCCTAGAATGACAATTATCTATATGTTGGTAAGACTACTATACTTGGTAAGACTACTAGGGGTAAATTTACTAAGCTGAGAGTTTGGGAGAGTTTGCAAACTCTGGAGAGTTTGGGCATTTTTTCCCACTCTCAAATTTACTAATGTCAAACTCGGGAGAGAGATCTCCTTTGCTACGGGAAAATACTGGAGAGTTAGCAAACTCTCTTCAATTCACCATCGGCAAAACTCAAGAACCTTTTCACTGGTGATGATAGGATTCTGGAATTTACCAAGCAGAGAGTTTCTAAACTCATGAGATGGGAAAACTTTCCTGTTAAAACTTCGTTAAAAAAATACACCTGCCGTTATCTGAGGGTTTGACAGAAACATACACAGATCGCTGTGATCCATGTATGTTTCTGCCTGTAAATATAGAAAATAAATTTAAATATCTGAAAAAAATGACATGGGGTCCCCCGCCAAAAGCTTAAACAGCCCCAGGCTTGCCAGAGTGTCCTGGTTTCTAAAATTACGAGGAACAAAATGTGTAGGGTTCCACCGTAATTTAGAAACCAACGCCAGGCTGCAGGGCCAGTCTCGGTTTTAAATATAGGGGGGAAAAATTGTGTAGGGTCCCCCCTATATTTAAAACCAGCACCAGACCCAAAACAGCCAGGCTGTAATGCCACAGCCCGGAGACCCTTTCACTGGGGTTCCGGGGCCAAAGCATTATCAGCCCAAGCCGGTCAGGCAAGCCGGGGATCTCAGGGGAGGTGGGGACCCCACAAAAAGGGATCCCCCCTCTCCCTTAACCCCAGGCTTGGTCTGAAGCCCAGGGATCTTCCCCGCACCCCTGGAGCATTGGGTACGGGGGCTAATAAAGTGGGGATATATAAGTAAACTTTTGTTTTACATTGGGACTACAAGTGCCAGCATGCCTGCCTTTGGCACTTGTGGAACTATAAGTGCCAGCAGATGGGCGGCACCTGTACCCCCACTGTAAAATAAATAGTTAAATAAGACAAAACACATACCGTGATTAGTAAAACTTTATTACACACACCTACCCATTCACACATACTTATTTATACCAGATTGCATACTCACCTATATCCTGGCGCTGGTCTCCACAGCATCCCCGGGACTTGGCAAAACAAAAAAACTACTTACCCGACCAGACGGACCCACAATCTGTATGTGTGTTGCCACACATACAGATGCCTCGCGAATGCCAGGTGACGGGACTGCACGGGGTTTGAACGTCCCGCCAGTCAATCAGCGGCCGCTCTACAGTCAGCGTGGCCGCTGATTGGCTGGAGGGACTGCAAAGCCTGTGCAGTCCCATCAACTGGCATTTGGGAGGTATCAGTATGTGTGGCAACATACATACTGATATCGGGTGCGTGGATCGGTAAGATCGTTTTTTTGTTTTCCAAAGTCCATGGATTACTGCGGAGACCAGCGCCAGGATATAGGTGAGTATGAAATCTTTTTTGCAGGGCCAGTCATTACGGATTCTCCTGGAGAAAGGGACAGAAACATCTGGTATAGGTAAGATTGTGTGAATGGGTAGGTGTATGTAATAAAGTTATACTTGGCACGGTGTGTGTTTTGTCTTTCTTTAACTATTTATTTTACAGTGGGGGTATAGGTGCCGCCCATTTACTGGCACTTGTAGTTCCACAAGTGTCAAAGGGCAGACATGCTGGCACCGATAGTCCCACTGTAAAATAAAATAGTTTACTTATTTTTCCCCACTTTATTACCCCTGTACCCAATGCTCCAGGGGTGCAGGGAAGAGCCATGGGCTTCAGACCAAGCCTGGGGTTAAGGGAGAGGGGGGACCCCTTTTTTGGGGGTCCCCACCTCCCCTGAGATCCCCAGTTTGGCCTGACCGACTTGGGCTGATAATGCTTAGGCCCTGGAGCCCCGGTGAAAGGGTCTCCGGACTGTAGCATTACAGCCCGGCCGTTTTGGGTCTGGTGCTGGTTTTAAATGTAGGGGGGACCCAACGCAATTTTTTTCCCACTATATTTAAAACCAGAACTGGCCCTGCAGCCTGGTGTTGGTTTCTAAATTACGGGGGAACCCTACACATTTTGTTCCCCATAATTTTAGATACCAGGACAGATTGACAAGCCTGGGGCTGGTTACACTATGGGAAGGGGGCCCTATGTCATTTTTTTTTTACACTTTTAACCCGATTTTTACAGGTACAACACAAGCCGCTTACACATATCTCACTGATATGTGCATGCTGCTTGCTCATGAGAGTTTTGCAGAGAGAAGACACTGCAATCTCGGGTGAGTAATCTCCTGCGAAATCTACTACTCGGGGGAGAAATCTCCTGCAAAACCTGCTACTCGGCAGAGAAATCTCATTCTGCTTCACCATCGGCCATCTAACTCTCAGCTAAACTCCCTTCTTTGTAAATTTGCTAAAATATATATAGTTATACACTTTTTATTTATGTAGTAGTTTTATTAATTCATTGTTTTTATATATTTATGTTTGTGCATATTAACATGATATAGTCCGGGAGGGGGGATGGGGGTTGTGTGTCGTGCTGTGTGAATGCATAATAAATGAATGTCTGTGTCAGTAAGTGTGTGTGTCAGTAAGGGTTATTGGTCAGTAAATGGTGTATGTGTGAGTAAATGGTATCTTTGTTAGTAAATTTGTTTGTGTGAGTAAGTTGTGTGTGTGTTGCGGTCGACATCATCACCAGAAGCCGCAATTGTCACACACGTGGAAACAAGGACCTGGCCCTGGGAGGACTGCACTATCAGTCTGAAGAACCCGGACTAAGTAAGGTAAGGAATAGAGACAGTTCCACCCATACCGCTGGTTCAACCTGGCTACATCCTGCAATTTTCAAAAGAGCATAAACATTAATGTGCTGGATCGCATCTACCTTCTGCTCCTTATTTCCTTCCCCGTATTTTCTCCTCTCCTATCATTTCCACTCTCACTGTAACAGTATAATTCTATATATATATATATATATATATATATATATACCAACCCCAAAGATTGGTGTTCTTTTTTAAACCCCCTTTTTTTTTTTAAACCTGCATTTTTTTTTACATTTATTTATTTATTTTTTAATTGACACATATTAGCACTCAATCTTTCATTCATAAACTGCGTGTTTTTTATTGAGCTGCTTTTAAACACACAAATTAAGCGCAGATAACCTTCTCTATTCGATAAGAGGTGTCTCACTGTACATCTGCCAAGGATTCCAGTTACATAAAACCTAAGATGGAAGTGATGTACCTGATAATCAACTGTTCTATAGCAGGGGTGGAGAACCTATTTTCTGCTGAGGGCCATTTTGATATATATAACATTATTTACAGGCCAGGTGTAAGCCACGCTCCCTCCATGTGATGTCACATGGGTTGGGGCCACAATCGCCGGTGATTACAGAAATGCCCGGAACATCCTCAGGATGCTCCGGGGAGCTGTAACGGCAGCAGTGTGACCATCTGAAACATCCTAAGGACACTCCAGTTGGCACTGCTACATAGATTCTGACTGCAGGGTGCAATTCTAAGCACCCTGCTAGCCAGATGAGGTTAGCAGAGAAAAGCTCTGAGGGCCAGACCAAATGACTCCGCGGGTCTTATACAGCCCCCGGCCTGAGGTTCCCCATCCCTGATCTATAGAATAAAGGATTCCTTTACCATATCCATCTAACCAAAGGGCCTGATTCGGAGATGTACGCTAACCCGATAGCGCGTATCTCTTATTGTTAGAGGACTGCACAGGATGTGTAATGCACACATGAAGCCCGCTATCTGCAAATCTGCTCGCAGTGCCTGGCTTTTGGGCAGAATAGGGGCATTCCTGGGCAGTGTTCCCAAAAACGGGGGTGCATTGCCCCATTTTCCAGGAGGGACGAGGCCATGGTCTGCATTTGCGGATGCAGATTTCCTGGCCTCGCAAGTTGGCAGGATCTGGTCATGCTGCAGTAAGCTTCTGCAGCCTGGCCAAAGGGGCAACCAACACGATTGAAGGTTGCGATGGTTGCGAGAGTGTTCCCAGGTTGTGACCTTGGTCGCAGCACTGGGATCGCAAATGCAGCAAGGAGGTGTCCATTTCCTATAGACACCTCCTGCTGCGTTTGCATTTTAGATGGATGGAATTGCACATCCGCTTGTGAGCGGCTCTGCAGTTCCTTCCATCTCTGAATCAGGCACTATATTTGTGTCAGGGATCTATAGCACCTATTTTCTAATTTCAACACAATGGGTTCAAAATTGACCAAACATTTCTGTACTATATATGTTTTTTCTTGTTTTTGCAAGTAAAATGTTTTTTCTTGCTTTTGCAGGTAATTTGCCAATCACCTATTAAAAACTCAGGTGGAGCTCCTCTTAAATGAGTACTCACCTTCATATACTCTGCAGTCATAGAATGAACATTATTCTATTTTATTTTTTAATTTATTACTGAGCCTGAAAGTATATTACAGTATACATTTAGTTGTGTTTTTGAACTTAAGAAATAATTTCAGCTGCCAGCCAGAAGAGAAACCTGTCTGTCATTAATACATTCCTGGTTATCATGCACGTAATCTTGGCACATTGAATTTATCATATTTCAAAACTTAAGCGCATTAGATAGATAAGAGGGAAAGCGCCATTGTTTGTATGGTGGATGTGGCCCGCATGGTCTGATATATATATAGGTTCTATTTCTACAATAAGAATCCCAGGTAGTGTTTTACCAGAATATCTGAAATAAAGTAAATAATCTGCAAATGACAAGGTGCCATGTGCTATTGACAGACAAGTTAAGTTCCTATCCAAATTATGTCAGACCCTCCAAATATCACTGAGATGAAGTTGCTTGACAAATTAAATTACAAGTTATCACTATTTCAGTTAATGCTACCTATGGACATTTGTTTTTGCTTTTTATTTTGCCTATCCATGTATGGAGAAGCTGTTAAACTAAAATCACATCCAACTATCTGGAAAAGTCAACATAGGTATAAAGTTTAGCTACTGTGGATACTTCTGAATAAAGTGTTTACTGTATAGTATGTTACCGTAGGTATGTACAATTACATGTATCTCCATTCAGCTATAGGCAAATCAATAATAACATACTTTCCTTCAGGGTCATCTGTACTGGTATGTACAACCAGATTAAGAATCTTTTTCACCAAAATTGTTACTCCTTGAACTTTGGAATTGCACATAGTATAGACAACGTTGGTAACAGTAAGGTGTTACCCTTGCAGTAGACCAATATCAGTCCCCATTTTCTTTTGGGAAAGTAACATTTTCTTACATTTAATAGTGGAGTTAATCCCCCCAATCTTTCATTCTTAAATTGTTCACAGGGAAAAGTCATGAGGATAAATTAAACTATAAATCTCATAGGAAATAGACCTACAGTATTCAGTTGGGGATGGTTTATTGCCCCCCAAACAAATATCAACAGTAAAACTCACCTCCCAAATAAACAGGACGAACCAATCTTAGCATCTAAACAAATGGAGAAATCTTCTCAATGGGCCACAGTGAGAGACACATTATGTTTTTGCTCAAGAACAGTATAAATCAACATTCGGCAAGCATAAAGCCTGAGAAAATATACTAAAACATCAAGGAGTTCACATTTAAAAAATACCAAAGGAGCTAAATGGATTACCCAAAAAGAACATAGAAAACATACATAAAAATATTCCCCAGTCCAAAAAACTTTAGTAGAGGTTAGGAAAGAGCCCATAACCATCATTGTCGTTGCAGGAGAGTGGAACTGATAGTAGTAATGAGAGATATTTATGCAGACGGTGGTAGAACTTTTATGTATTGAAAAGTAAGCTTAGTGAGTACTGAGGATTTGAAAAAGAGCTACCCCTTGAAAAAGAGCTACTCCTGTACTGCCCCTTTGAGCCCCTTTGTGCCCAGCGAGGGCAGCCAGAGCAGGTAAGGCCCAAGTGAGGCACCTGTGTTAGTACCAGGTCCACACAATAAGCTAGTACAGATTCGTGTAACCTTGCAGTGCCCACGAGAAGTTGTAATCATTTCCCAACTGCCACCACTGTTATAAGGAGACTGGTGTCTGTTTTTACATTTGTGCTATGGGCTACATCTCCACTTTTGTATAACTGCACTTAAGTAAATTTATCCAATGATCCCTTGCAGAGGTGTTTCTAAATTCTTCCAGTTACTTCTTAAAAAAACATATATTTATCACTGCCAATGATTAATTTCATATTTTCATTTGTTTTCAATAATTTTTAATTTTTTTTGTTTGTATATGTTAAAAAAGCAAAATTGTATTAATACAAAAGAGATTATTTCAACAGGTTCTACAACCTGCATCATCTGCCATAATTTATTTAAGTTCTATATAGTCTGTGTATCATCATTGATTTGTAGATAATAGTTTACTTCTTTTTATGATGTTAGTCATCAATTGAAAACTTATCATTTTTATGTGTCATTATTGTTTGATACTGCCATGTCAAGTTTTGTTATTATAAAGAGCACAGTGCCATCCTCAGCTCCATTGTCATTTCTGCTGAGCATAAGTATAATGAGGCCCATATATCCACTTGATCAGTGATAGAACATACCTTTGGACCATTAAAAATTATGGTTCAGGTGTGTTGATTTGTTTGGTGGTGTATTGATATATAGCTCAAAAAAGTGTATAATATTGTGCTTTGCTGCTGTCTATTGCATAATCTGGAATTAAATCAACCTCCTCCAGAGAGTGAGTGGGTAGGGGTCTTGTTACCATCAAGCGACTCTCAGAGCACATATTTGCCTCCTCCTCATTGAGCTCTTTGCTGCCTGCCTCCCAAACAGAACTGCACAATTAGGGACAAGCTATTGACCAGGGCCACATTCTCCTCAAATTACATTACATCCAGATTTTGTTTTCCCTGATTCCCTCTCCTCCTCTGACTCACCTCATGCACTTCCTGTCCTACCTCAGGGTTTCTATCCTCCTCTCTGCTCCTTCTTCTCTCACTCTAATAAATTATATATTTGCCTGATGTATGTTATCTACCTTTTGAGACCAATTTTATCTACTGTAAATACTCCATCACAAAGGACATTTCTCCTATTTGGCTTATATTGGCTTTAGTAGATATAGTTTTTCATATTAACTAATAACAAATAATACAGACAATACAAACACTGAAAAAATAACCTACGGTAATATTATACTTTACACAAGCACACACAAATAAAAACTGACAAGACAGAAATAATCAGGATGCTATACCCCTCTATGTAAGGAATTACTTCTGAAACTGAGTATCATGCTAAAGTGTATGTGCATGCCATTACACCAGGTATGGGGAAACTCAGGCCTGGGGGCCGTATAAGGCCCGCAGAATCATTTGGTCTGGCCCTCTGAGCTTTTTCTCTGCTAGCCTCATCTGGCTAGCAGGGTGCATAGAATGGCACCCTGCAGCCAGAATCTATGCAGCAGTGCCACATGGGGCATCCTTAGGACAATTCAGATGGTCACACCGCTGCCCTTACAGTTCCCCGGAGCATCCTCACGATGCTCCGGCCATAGCTGTAATCACCGGCGATTGTGGCCCCGCCCCGTGTGACATCACATTGAGGGGGTGTGACCTGCACCAGGCCCACGAATAATATTATATATATCAAAATGGCCCTCGGCAGAAAAATGGTTCCCCGCCCCTGCATTACACAGACAGACCATGGACTACAATTCCCAGCAGCCACTGCAGCTGCTCAAGATGTCAAAAGGACATCACATGAGCCATATCAGGTGTCAAGGGAAGTGATAGTTGGAAGCAATTGGTGCAGCGGAAGTGGGAGAAGAGATTTGACAGTAAGCGCTGGTGTCAGGCAGGAATGACAAAGAGAAAGCATTAGTTGCAGTAAAGCAGGCCACACACTAAACGACTCGCAAATGATGCAATGTTGTTAACGATTTCCCTTTAACTGTTCCCGGCACTCCAGGACACGAAATGGTGCTCAAAGTGTCCAATCTGACCAACGACCTATCGTGCGTCCTTAATGATTTCCAGTGCATCGTGTACGAGATTGCAAGATCTTGCCTGCTGTAGGTAAGATCTGAAGATACGAAAAACGACCCACAGGTACACTCATCATCATCATTACCGTCAGTGGAAATTCTAAAGATTCTAAAAACTAGGATACTGTAAATACTCAAAAATCATAAGAAAGGATACTGCTGTGTGCCATGACAAGTGATATACCATGACACATGACACATGACACAATAAGTTATGTCACTGATGACATCACATAGAACATTTCAAACATTGTATCACTGATCACTGACACATTCTATATAACAACACAGATTATCAATCACAAATACTATGTGAAATCATAAATAATAATAGTACATCCTTAGAATTATTTTTTTAAGATTATATATTGTTAAATATATATGAATTTTACTGGAATTTTTAATATACTATTTGAAACTTAATGGGTCCAGTGAGAAGAAAAAAAACAAGCTTGTAGCAATTTAATACATATCTATAACCAGTTACGTAGAGTATTTTAGGTTTTACAAATAACCATGGCCCAACATTTACAAAGTAATAAAACCAAATCTAGATTTACCATGGAAAATCCCCCCTATTATTTTTGAATGAAATTACTTTTTGTCAACAAAAAGCCTGGGGAATACTGGGCCTGATTCAGAGCCGGACGCTCTGACCAGAGCGCTCGCTCTGAATCAGGGCCCTCCTACATGAAAATGGAGCGGCCTCATGGACGCTCGCATAGCTGTGGGTTACCACCCACAGCTATAGCGAGCGTCCATCATGATGGTCGCGATGGTCAAGATGATCGCGACCATCGGGCTTGCGACGAGACCATGCGGTAGGGTCTCGGTGACCGCAAGCCCTGGAGTGATTTTGGCTCTATCAGAGCCAAAATCACTCCCACTGACATCACTACTGATGTCAGTGGGGCCGGACTCAGACGGTAGGCGTTCCCATGGGAACGCCTCCGTCTGGGCAGCCACGCCCCCGGCATGCCCACCAAAGGGGGCGTGCTGTCACTCACCATCGACAGCACGCCGCCTTTGGTGCGAGACCCATAACGACGGCTTGGCCGTCGTTATTCGGGTCTCGCGCATGCGCACGACGGAGCTCCCTCCGTCGTGCGCATGCGCAATTCGGCACCATTGACCCGCTTGCGAGCGTCCTGCGCTCGCGAGCGGGTCTGAATGACCCCCACAGAGCATGACATTAATGTTGGTGGGTTAGGGTTTCTTAGGATTGTTTTTATCGACCGCTGGTACAACTTCATGATCTCTGTGACTATGAATAATTTATGCAGATTTGGTTTTTAGTTTATGTTGGGTCATTAAATAACATTGAAATCAGGTGCAATTCTGCTCTATAGAAAGAAACCAATTAATCTTCAGTTTGGGGAATAGTTATGATTTCCTGGTAGGCTCAGTACCCAGAGGGTCCCAGGTCTGGGTACTATACACTCGCCCCACCCCTCTCACTGTGACCAAGTGTTAGTTATTTGGTCAAAAGATGGCTGATTGTTGATCGGAGATAGTTTGTAGTGTCCATGTTAACTAATTTATTATTATCAGTCATATTTCTAATTGTCATTTGTCATGTGATTTTATATGCAACTGTAACAACCAATTTAAGTTTTTTTGCTTTGGCAAATACAAACAGCTTTGAGAAAATAATGTTTAATGATGCACTTTATACAGTATTTGCCTGTTCAAGTATTATATATTCTTGTTATATTTTAAATGGGATGCATCCCTTATTTTTCTTACTTTCTGAAATTAGAACGGATTGTATAAATGTTTGGGGACAGAAATAAATAATATTAGAAATAAATGTTTTAATTTATTAAATGCAGTGCAGTTTGAGAGGTAGTAAAAACAATTTCACTGTCCATTTGTTTAAGGTTATGATCTTTCATAAAATCCTTTTTGATAATCTAAGTGCATTCTCCATAAAGTTCAAATATCTAATCATCGTTGTATCTCCCTTTCCTTTTTTATCTATTTTTATTAATTTACAAACAAAAAAATCATCACTCAAGATCGAAAGGCGACTATGCTAGTGTTCTAGCTTAGGGTCTGTAATTTTATAAAAGAATAAAAAGCCTTTCTTTTAATGCACTCCTGAACAGTAACTTCTTAGTAATAAGGTAGGGCAAAGCAGGATTTTTTTTTTAAATTGTATTCAGAGTCAATAATCTCTTTAAAATGAAAGGATGAAAGTTTCGTATCTGGACTCATGTCAGGGATATATTACAATTATATTTGCTTTATAAATCTATCATTTTCTAAAAGCACAAGTTCACTGTATATACTGTAGTATATTGCCAACTCAGAAAAAAAATGAGGCAGTAACTATTCTCTTTAGTGGATAGCTAGACAGGATTAGGACTTTGTTTTTCTCTGCATTATTGTAGAACTAGAAAGTTACAAAAAAATGACTTACTTAACATTTTTAATATTGCGGTATGTACAAAATTCCAGTATAACTGTGGTATTGCACTGACAACTAGTTTGTATGCTTCAAAAATTAGCAAAGGCTGTTACAGAAATTCATCTAGAATAACTGTGGACAACCTCACCCATAACATATGAAGTGGTACAACTGCAAATATTGCAGCAAGTAAGTATCTGGCAACAACAACAACAACAACAGCAACAGCAACAAACAGTGCATCTGTTTGTGTGAGAGATGAGGGGATGTAGGTGCAGAGTGGCCCCTCCTGCTACACCCGATCTCACCTTAAAGACACTGCATGTTTCACAGTCAGTCTTTGAACACAGGTGTAGATGTACTAAGCCTTGAAGAGAGAAAAAGTACCAACCAATCAACTCCTAACTGTCATTTTTCAAACAGCCTGTAAAGTGACAGGAGGGGAATGGTTGGTATTTTATTTCCATGCACTTTATCTATCTCACTTTATGGGGGTGAAACTGGGCAAGTCCAGATCTTATGGCATCACCAGGCCTATAGCTATTATCTGGTGGCTAGGGCCTTGGGTATAAAGTACATATGAAAATCATTTGGGTCCACCTCCTAATTGAACCCAGGCCTAAGTGCGTGCTGAGTGTAATAGGCCAAGTGCCTGCTTTACATACACATATAATGATGAGGTTGAGCCCCTACCTACTTTTATTGGTGCTTCAAGGTCACCTCACAAGTTAATCCTGTAAAGGAGGCTTGGTAGAGGCCTAAAGCCCATATGGTGCCATTAACAGGAGGTCTGCAGCTTATTTAGGGGCCACAGAACAAACAGCTGGAAGACAACGAATGTGCCTCTGAACAATTACACTAAAGTATGCTTATTGAACCATGGATCGTTACTCAAAGCATTGCTGCTCAGTAGACATCACAGGATTCCAATGGAAGCTGAATTTTGTCTTCAGGGGATGCATACCCACTGATCCACAAATGAAGGGGAAGAGAAGAAATAATTATAATTTATTAACAGGTATTTATATAGCTCACACATTACACAATGTTTTACATAGAATATCTAGGGGTCTATTTACTAAGGTAAGAAAAGGGGGAAAAATGCTAAAGACAGAGAAAATCCCTGTACATATTGCTTCTCAGTATGTAACAAAGGTATTTTCTCTGCCTGCAGCCTGCCAGTGCTAAATGCAGGCTACAATATCACACTGCACCTGGGGCACTTAGCGCTGCCATAAACACCTATGGCAGTGCTAAGTGTCTCAGTTATCACTAAAAGAAGATGTCACTTACCGTCTGCTGACTTCTGTAGAAGCAAGACTTAAGCTGTGTCAGGTTGGCCGTTTGTAAATAAAGTTTGTTGGAAAAAGAAAAGTCACTGCTGCTGCCACTACTGCTCCTGCTGCTGCCGGCCGGAGATGGTGAGTAACACAGGGCTGCAGGGGAAGGGAGTCTCAGCTGTTACCGCCGAGGGGGTGACTTAACGTTCACCATCCTCGGCTGGTCTATTTTTAGTAACTGCTGCGTTAGCCAGCTCCTGCTTCACAGCGGTAGCAGGCGAAGCAGAGGTGGCATTAACGCAGAGTCTTAGTAAATAGACCTGTTAGTCATTCACATCAGTCCCTGCCCAGGTGCAGCAAATTCTAATTGTGTTCACTTGAGATAAGCAAAAATAAACCTCCTGGGTGACAGTTACTGTACCAGCTTAGCCTTATTGATGGGACACATAAATGGCAATCAGATAAATTACCTGGATCAAATATCTCCATAATGTTCTCTACAAATATTTAATACAGATGTCACACCTGATGCCATTTGTTCTCTGTATGACCTTTAGTTTAAAAATTGAAATAGAGCTTTGTATTAATCTTTTCTTTAACTATTCTTTATAATTGAACCCTTGCTGTCCCTTTATTAATGAGGTTATTTGCCTCTCAGCCCTCTCTAGTTTTGTTTCTTACAATGAGATGGCAAATATTGTATTCAACGTATTCAAACTTAAAACATACTGTATAAAACAGTCTAATGATTGATACATTGGTAATGCCTAATTTCCATGCCTCTTTTTAGGCTTCCCAGAATGGTATTGCCTGGTACGATGACTGGCATTATGGGCTGCTGCTTATCTAATACTTAACTAATATTCCTTGGTCTTTTACATTTTCATTTTTAGTTCTATTTAATGTATAACTAATTTGTCTATTATCATTCAGCTAATCCTTTACCATGTTCCTGGACCTAGTACTTTCATATAAAGAACTAGACTGTTATATGGAACAGTACTGAATGCTTTTTCAAAATCCAAATATATTGCTTCAATTACACTACTAATATAAAGTTTGGAACATATATTCCCATAAAAACTGCCTAGCTAACCTAATTTCTGTCTACATTCTTCCCACCATCTATGATCCTCCAACTGCCACCTCACCTCCTCCAACCGCCAGTCACTTCTTCTCACTCTTATGCCACGTATCCACTACCCGATAAGACATCATAATCATGTAATCGTTCAGTAATCGGGCACACATCGGGGATGTAAATGTCGGAAATGACCAGTATTGCGCACTCCCGCTGGTCATTTCCGACAATAATCACCTGAACATGCTGGTCAACCTGACGATAATGTCAGGTTTAGCATGTTAGGGGAGGATTGATGTGCCTACACTGAACGACTGAACAATGTCGTAATTGTGCAGTCTTTCTATGTCTTTTAGTGGATTTACACCCAATAATTCTCTCATACTGCTTCCCTTACTCTGGGATACTCCCACATGCTCTCAGACTATCTGCCAATTTCCATACCTTTAAATGAACCCTTAATACTCACTTCATCATAAAAGTCTATTATCCTGTAACCCCTCCTGGGCGAGGCCCTTTTCCCTCATTCTCTAATTCTAGAACTATCCCTGTTACCAGTGCATGTATGTCCCCCTGTCTCCCTTTGCCCACTGGCAACTGGGGACCTGTCTACACTGTTCACCTTGCCTTTGACAGTATTAAGTTTATAGTTATCCTATGTACAGTATTTATGTAAAACTTGTGTTGCTAATCACTGTAATGCACCAAGGGAAAAAAGAAACTGCCATAGGGTTCTTAGGGGAGAAAGTCCCCAAGGGATGAAGTCCCCAAATGGGTTCCAGTGTGTTTTGGGGAGGAAGCCCCAATGGGTTCCAGGGATGAAGTCCTCAATGGGCTTCAGGGTTTTTGGGGTAGGAAGTCTGCCAAATGCTGAAACTTTCTGAGGAATAGCTGACACAAATGTTATATCTCCTAAATTCTAGAACTATATAATCATGCAATGCTAGCTGTAGTCCACAAACAGACACCTTGTCCTAGCACACAAACCACACTGACCCCCAAAAGCGTATTTTGGAGCCTACTTAGCAAAGTATATTTGCGAGATATCCCCTGAAAGCACTCCTTTTTTAGGGGGTACCTGAAAATATTAAGTTTCTCCAGGATGTACTGTATGTAGGGGAAAACCACAGCAGATATCGGAGATCTCAGCTGCGGTCTCCCATTTTTCATTGCAGAAATAGCCCCGCATAATAGGGCTGCTTCAATGACAAATTTACCAAGCTCTAGAATGCAAAGCAATCTGGAGTTTGGCCCTGGTAGCTAACACCATTCTAGACCTAAAGGCTATATTCCACAGCATTTACCTTGCGAGGTAAATATCCATAGGGGGAATGGCCCTAACCTCCCTGGGGGTGTGCCTAAGCCTAAGCCCCCCCCACCACGGCTAATACTACACCTGCGCCCGGTGTCTTACGATTGGGATGCCAGCTGTTGGGATTCCATTTAGAACTTGTATTGTATTACATTTAGAACTTCTTATACCACAATCTCAATTCATGTACCTCTGGTATGCTTGATGGCTTTCCTAAGATGGGGAACTTTCTTATACATTCTGGTTTAAAATTGACTTTTATGCATGTCTTGGTGCTCACATACAGTATGCTCCAAATAAATGATATTATTGGGTAATGCACTATAAGTGTGATACAGATTCTGTTTCCTTTTGGGGGATCCTGCATGTGTTCCACACATTGAGATTTGAAATCGGAGACAGTGACCTCCATCTTTGGAGAAATGTGAACTATCATCAATGTAACAGATGTGCATCTGTTTGGAATTTAAAAAAAAACCTTTATGTGCACCAGCCTTTTTAAGTGAGTGTAGTACCTGAGTGCTACATTTGCTTTGAAGTGTTTATGGAATTACACCATTGTGCTCCTCCTTTCCTGTATTTTTTGAATGAACTGGTGCTAAGAGAAAGTGAAATATATTCTCTTAAAACAGAGGGGAACACCCATTCATCTTACCACTTAGACTTGGAACAAACAGCGCTTTAGCGGACAATCCAAAATGAAGTAAACACATTAGTGAATTTTCCTACATTTAGGCAAAACTTCTTATTGCCACATTAAGAAAATATAATTATCGGCTCTAAAATCTGATAATTAATAAATATGCCCCTTAGCAAGGATGGTAGCCTTGAGATGATACCTTTCAATTTTGTTGAACATGTTCAATTGTGGGGATTTATGGCTTGTGCAAAAATTGTATAAGTAACTATTTATTATTATATTTATTTGTAAAAATAAACCCATATCTGCTTTTAAAAACAGACACTAAAAATATAACCTTACAGTAATTGTAAACAAATTATGTGACTGTTAAAACGAGTCTTATGGCACAATTGAAACGAAGTCTGGGAGAAATTGCATACTGACTACAGTCTTACTGCTAATTGATACATATTGGTAACAATATATACAGGTCAAGTCTCCCTTAACCAAAATGCTTGGGACCAGGGGTATTTTGGATAACGGAATATTCCGTACTTTGGAATAATTGCATACCATAATGAAATATCTTTGTAATAGGACCCAAATATACACACAGACTGCATTTATGTGTTATACACACAGCCTGCAGGTAAGTTTATACAAAATTTTCAATAATTTTGTGGCTCTAACAAAGTTTGTTTACAGAAATTAAATTCATTTATCTTTCATATACACCTTATACACACAGCCTAAAGGTAATTTTATACAATATTTTTTAATAATTCGTGCCTTAGACAACGTTTGTGTACATTAAACCATCAAAAATCAAAGGTTTCATTGTCTGAGTCATACCAAAAAAATTCCGTATTTCGGAATATTCCGTATTTCGGAATATTTGGATATGGGAGACTCAACCTGTATTCAAATTCTTATTTTCAACATAAAGCAGTGGTTCCCAAACTGTGCACTGTGGCACCCTGGGGTGCCTCAGGACACTTTCAGGGGTGCCTCAGGCTGCTGGTCCAGCACTAACTCAAATTCTTTATGGTCAATGTAATGTAAATATGTGGACAAACAGAAGCACAAACCTGTCCCGCACTACATAAATGAACCTAAGGATGACAGGTAAGAACAATTTACTTTACTTTACTACTTCACTATATTTTTTTCTGAATTTCTCAATAACAAACTTTTGGCTTAGGGGTGCCGTGAAAACAATTCTGATGCTCTAGGCCGCCGTGATTCAAAAAAGTTTGGGAACTACTGACATAAAGTGTCCTGATCAGAACAAGCTTAGTACACAGAACATTTTCTGCATTTTATTATCCTTACAGATGCTAGTAAAAACAATATGATACCGATTCCTGCTGATGGTAATTATAAGGTACTGTATAAAGAGACTAATGCAAATTCCTTGGAAAAAGCTTTTCACTGTTATTGCAATTGAACTCCTGAAAATGAAGGTGTCGACATATTGCCTTTAGTATATTCTTGAGTGATCTGCTTTGAAAACCAGAACAGATTTATAATCGCACAAACGTGTATCTATGTGTGTCTGAATTACTGTTTAGCAGTTTAATTAGAACCTGACTCACAAAGAACGATTATTGTATGCCATCTATTGCAGGCATTTGTAAGAGCAATTTAGGTTTATGTAAGTCACATACTGTACAAGAAAGACATTTATTTGACACTTAAATGCAACCATATAATATTAAAGAAATGAGTAATAATATTTAAGAAATGAACAAAACAATAATATTAGAACAGTAAGATTGGCAACACGGGTATAATTGCTTAACAGTTGTCTCACATAGTTATTACACAACTTCAGTAGATTCAAATAAAAAAGATAATAGTAATAGTCAGGTATGGGATTAAGCACACTGGGCCTGATCCATTACCATTCGCAACTACGATTCCGCACGCAATCAGCCGATTGCTGCGTTCTGTGCATGCGTATGCATCGCAGTGCGTGTGCGCTAGCCGGCCACTGTGACCGAGACTACGTGGACCCATTGCAGAGTGATTGACAGGAAGTGCCATTTGTGAATGGTGATGGGGAGGTGGTTCGGGGAATCGCAGGCGTGCCAGTGCATTTGAATGGCGTTGCAGGGGCGTGCATAAATTAGCCATTGCGATGCCCTACGCAGCCTGAGGCCTCATAGCGTGTGATGAAGTTAGCAATTTCTGAGTAAGGTCAGACATTGTGCAAGTGTGCGAGAGGCTGCGATGGCACGCGATAGTACCATTGGTTTCACAGTCTTGCTAAACATGATATGATATCAGCCTCAAACTATCCTGCTGTCTTTGATATAGCACACCCACTATCCCCCCTTGAGAGGCATCAGTATGTGGATGGCAAATTTGGGTCGGCATATGCTAATACTGGTGCATTTGTTAAAAAAAATTTAATTCAGCAAAGGTTCTTTCACATTCCGACATCAACCCTTCTCTAGGCCAGATAATATTCCACCTTCTCCCTGAAATACTGTCAGCTATCATCATCATAGGGATTAAGTTTGGGTCTAGATCCCTTTCTGTTTTCATCAACATAGCACATACCAACCTTAAATCCCCTCTCCATTTATCTACAATTTGTGGGTGTATAACCCCATATAATATTTTCACTTGTTTTATAATATAGTCATTGGTGAATTCAGAAAAATTTCCAAATGCTCCAAAAAATCTTTTTGGATTTACTCCTTTTCTAAGACACTATTGATAAAAATCTGTTCCATTAAAGAATTCTATTTTAATGCTCCTAAGTCGTTTTCGGATCTCAGCAGAGTGCCTCCAAAAATGTAACCCCCCTTTTGGCTCTCAAGGGACACTAGGTCACTAGCTCTCGACAGGTTTAATATATTCCCTTTGTTAGATAAGTGCCTCAACTTAGGCCTCACAGACTTGAGTTTATATTGTTAGCTGAGGTTTCCCTTATAATGTATTAATAGTGTAATTTTTTACTTATTGCATGAATGGAGTAATACAGATTAGCATACTATTAGACAAATAGATAAGGTCACAGTAATAAACAAACCACATGTTACTCCTGTCTATGCAGGTCGGTGATGGATGCAAAGGTCTCCACAATGCCTTAAGATCAATACTATACACGTAAGCAGTTTTATACTTATTTACTTTCACAATCAGATAAATTTGCATTAAATAATTATAACACATTGTACATGATAAGCTTTTAAACACTTTAAATTTACATAATATTTTAAATACACAGAATGAATTAATTAGCCATATGGTATAAATTGAGGCAACAGATATACACTTTTGAGAAATTTGAAATACCTTAGGCCCTCATTCAGAGCCGCTCGTTAACAGCAGTACGCTCGTTGCGTTCCGATGTTGAGAAACCGCGCATGCGTCGGTGTAACACTGCGCATGTGCGTACGGCAGATTGCGAGCTTTTTGTCACTCGTTCGGCAAATTGCGAACAGGAAGTGACATGTCAAATGTGATTGACAGAACAGGCCGTTTTTGGGCGTTGACGGGGGTGGAGATGGAAAAACGCAGGCGTGGCGAGGCGCTTTTGGGGAGTACATAAATTAGCTCATGCGAACGTCCAATGTGTTCGTACCAACTCATACGTCACTGGCTGATCCTCTTTCCGTTCAAACTGCACGCACAGCTTGGGGTCTGGATTACTCAACCACAATGGCGATGGCCTTGTCCTTTGGCCCGGGCCTCCTCGATGTTTCATCGATTTATCACGGCTTGTCAGAAAAACAATCAACTTTGGATTGAAAACCAGCTTGTAATGTTTTTTTTTTTTTTTTCTTTGGAATAGCACAAAACCGTACGCAGCTGAAAATCTCGGCTGCTAATTTCAGGATTACACAATCAATTTGCGTTTTTTTGTAGGAATGTATTTTACAATTTTGTTAGTGTTTTTGGATATTGTAACAATATTGTCATCATGTTTGTGTGTATTGTAACCTTTTGCATTGGGCTGGAGTTTTTGGGGTTTTTTTTCCAAAGTGTTCCTTAAAGTAACATTTTCTTTTAACCCTTGATTGTTTTGAACTCCAAAGCTAAGATTTCATTTTTTCCTTGTGGGACAGGATTAACTAGAAACCAATTTGAAATTAATGTCACAATACAGTTGAGAACCATTTGTAGGTTTTATTTTCAAAACAAATCATGTGCATTTTCACGTACAATTTTGGGGTCATTGTTACCCACTAATCTTTGGTACATTTGTTTTTTTAAAATGATATTTTTGGAACAAAAAATACAAAAATTTAAAAAACAATTCACAAGAAAGGAGAGGGAAGTTTTGGCCAGAAAGGAATATGGGGCAAGCACAGAAGGAGTGTGGGCAAAGTAGCCAGCGCTGTCATCGTTTCTTTCCCCGTTTGGCTGGGGTAGGGTGGGCGCCAGACCGGCTCCGGGATGTCCTCTGGCTGGCCTGTCCAGAAGCAGATGTTGTGGCCTCTGGACTAGGCACAGGGCTAGGCACATTTGGAGGAATGGCTGTTGTTGTGCCAGAGGTGGAGGATTCTGATGTTCCGGCAGGAAGGGAGGTCAGCTCCACCATGTGCTGGCGAACGAGCTGCTCCAGGGCATTGGCGATTCGGATGTTGGCCCTGGTATTTTCAGCCAGGGCCTGACCAATGGTCACGTTGGCTGCAGCATTTTGCTCCAGGGCCTCAGCCACCCGTAGCAGACTGGCGTCCATCCTCTGCAGAATCTCCGTATGGGAATACGATTTAAAATTGAGTTCTGTGAGGAGGGACACTGCCTGCGAGGGGGATTGCCCAGGACTGGCTTCTGCAGGGTCCTCAGCCGGATGTACTGGTTCCTCCCCTGCAGAGCCAGCAGAAATTCTGCGGCCAAGGCTCCCCTCTGGAGCACACTCATCCGCCTGTGTCTCTGTGAGAAAAAAGAGAAACAACATGAGGAGCCGCAAAGTCTGGCATGTCCGTATCCATGTTGGACACGCCAAACACCTCCACATCCTGCACACACCCCTGTGCCAGCTCTTCCAAATCATTCAACTCCAATGACACAGGGGTGGGACCCCCACCTGTCCCCCTTGCATGCCTAGCCCTGTCAGCCATTTTTTGCTTCAGGCGATATTTGAAGTCTTGCCATCTGTGGGTGAAAAAGTAGGCATTATTCCTGCATTATTTGACCCTGTTTTTTTTGGGTGGTCAAGTTTTTACTTACCGCCGTTTGACATCCCGGGCTAGACGGACATAATCACCCACCCTATTGACAGCACTGGCTATCTCCTGCCACATTCTCCACTTCTGGCTTGCACCCATATTCCTGTCTGCCTGTGGCAGGATGTCCACACACTTGTGAACCAAAACCTCCATCTCCTTTCTTGTGAATTGTGGCTGCCTTTTCTTTTTCCCAGCTTTGCCCGGAATACTGGGCCCAGCAGCCTCTTCCATGTCATCCTCAACACCTATTTACAATAAAATTGTTAAATTTTAGCTGCCCAACTTTCACTATATTCTGGCTCTAAATAATCCTTGATTAGAAATGCCAGAAATACTTACCGGCCGCCTCTTGGCCATTGTTTGGCTGGTCTGTAGCCATTTTTCATGACAAATCAAGAAATACACCAGACCGTTTTTTTTTTATCGTGACGTATTTATACATGCGTCCTTATTATTCGTCCGCATCATTGATTGTGCGTTCCTATGATCCGTCCTTAATTTGAGCGGGAAAAGAAACACTATTTATGGCTTTGGCCGACTCGAGTCTAGGTGGCGGGTGTTGTTTGTTGGAGGTTACGTTGGTCGGAGTGGATTGTTGGCGGGAGTTGGATTTGGCGGTGTTTGGTGATTTTTTCTGTGCGTTTTTTTTTTGGGTTTAACTTTCCGTTCGCTTTTTTTGGTGTGGTTCTTTTAGTTGTGGTGTATTTTTTTGGTAAGTTTTTTACCATCTTCCTTTTGTTAAATTTGGCTATCCTTTTGTTTTTTGGGTAACAAAAATTTTATTAATTTCTCCTTTTGTAGGTTTTTTTGGCTCTGCCCCAACGACCTTTTTGTTCTGTGACTTCTATATCCTGTATTGGTAAGTTTGGATTTTCACTTGTTTGTTAAATGTTCATGTCTTTTTTTACGCATCTTTTGTGGACATTACTGTTTTTTTCTGTGTTTTTGTGGATCAAAAATGTGCGAACTAATTAGCGCATTTTTGTCGGCTTAATTTCTCTAGTTAAATTGCGAACTAATTAGTGCATTTTTGTCGGCTTAATTTCTCTAGTTAAATTGCAAACTAATTAGCGCATTTTTGTCGGCTTGATTTCTCTTGTTAAATTGGGAGATATTTACCGTTCACAATCTTGGTTGTTGTTTGGGGCCCAAATTGTGGAAGTCGGCGCAATGTCGGTTTGCTCTTTGTAGAAATGTGTGTTTATCCCCTTTTTTGTTTTGTCTTTTACAAAATTAAGCTTCCAAAATGGACCACACAAATTTTGTCCTTGTTCTGGTCTTTTGAATTTTAGGTTTGGGAAATCATGACAATACCCCGGCATGTAAGCATCTTTGGATTGTATCGTAAAGATAAGTATTTATCGCTCTTTTTTGGGGGAAACAAACCTTAACTTCATTTCTTGCCATTTCAGGTTGATCTTGGTCGGATTGTTGTGGCCATGCTCCCGGAAGCCGACCAACCTCAATCTCGTCCCAGGCGTAGGCATCGTAGGCGTGCAAGGCCCCAGATATATAGAACACGTGTCACCCTTTTTGGAATGCCCAATGATGAGGTGTTAAGGCGCTACCATCTTCCGTCCCAAATCATCATAGACACTCTCTCATTAATAGAGAGTGATCTTGAGCGGCAAATTCACAGTCCTACAGCAATACCACCACTTACGCAATTTATGGCGGTGTTACATTTCTGTGCCTCAGGATCCTTTCAAACCACGGTGGGAATAGTTGCGGGAATATCCCAATCCTCCTTTTCAAGGATCCTGAGGGCAGTGATGGAGGCCCTTTTCAAGCACCTCCATCATTTTATTAAAATGCCTTTGGATATGGGTTCCCTTAGTGTGGCCAAGGCCAATTTTTACCAAATAGCTGGCTTCCCACACATCATAGGGGTTGTGGATGGTACTCACATACCACTTCAGCTGGAGGCCATTTTTAGGAACCGAAAACACTATCACTCACTGAATGTAATGGTGGTATGTGATGCCTCCCTCCAGATCCTGTCCCTGAATGCAAAATTACCTGGGAGTGCACATGACTCATTCGTCATACGGCAATCAGGGATATGGCAAAAATTAAACAACCTACAAGCTGGTGATGCGTGGCTTCTGGGTAAGTGGAGACCTTTAGTACATACCAATGCAAAGCTTGATACACAGTGTTCCTGATGTTGTCACTTCTTTTTCACAGGAGACAGTGGCTACCCTTGCACGCCCTGGCTGCTCACTCCTTATTTGGCTCCCACACCAGGCCCACAAAGTAATTTTAATTCCGCACTTACAGCCACCAGGCAAGATGCCTCCACCGCTCTGGTGGCGAACTCATGTATTTGCCGGATATGGTTTCGAAAATTGTGGTCCTGTGTGGGATATTTCACAACATCGCCATAAGGAGTGGTGTCCCAATGCAGCCAGAGGATGCCTTGCCTGAGGATGGCCCTCCCGAGGTTGGTCGGAGGTCAGTATGTGGGGAGGCCATACGCGATGATGTGGTGGCCAGATTCTTTAGGTAATTATTGGCACAAAATAAGTTATTTGACACAATGTCAAAAGGATTTTTTTTTACCATCAAATTAATCGTTTTTTTATTTCCCATCTTGTGTTTTATTTCATAATCTTTTGGAATGAAACAATGACTACTTCCTGCTCCCAAAAAATGACTTCATGGGGCCACATTGGATATATATTCTGGACCCAAGTTTGAAACGCAACATTTGTGGAATCATGTTGGCATGCTCATTCGTCAACCAGTTCTTGATTTTGTTTATTTTTTATTATGTTGTTTGCTGGTTTTTACAGTTTGTTATCACTGTGTGTATTGTTTGTGACCCAAGACTTTGTGTTTTTATTTTATGGTGAAGACATTTTTGGTTTTTTGAATCCAATCAATTTTTTTCAACATTACAAGCAAGTGCAAGCAGGTTCACCCAATGAAAATTTTCTTAATGGCTAATCCTGTAATGTGTCAATTTGCTCATTATTTAAGTATGCTTTGTGGGTAAAAACCAACACCAAAAGGTATTATGTAGAATCAGTATGCTTTTGCATCTCGGCCTAATCAGATTTACCTAAAAAAATGTACATGTAACTTAAAAAAAAAAAAAAACTGGTAACTCTCAAAACCTATTGTTAGTGTTAGCTGTTTCATGTGCCTGCTTTAAAAAAACATCATAACACAATCTTAGTGACATTAGTTTCAAATACTTGCTGAAAGAGTCTACTTATGTAAGTTTAAACAATCTAAGATTTTCAGACAAGGAATGAGACTGTATACAAAATTTAACTTTTTATTGTAGAAAAATAATTAGGTGGAAAACCATAAAAATTAGGGCCGCAGGATCCCCGCCATCCTATCCAGGACCACCAGCAGGCCGATCACGTGCCCCCGCATCAGTTGGACGCACCCGGCTAGGTCCGCCAAACGCCTCTGGTCCTCTGTGGGTTCGAAAATTGTGGTGCTTACTAAAATGATTCCATAATTTATGAATCTAAAAAAATACTCAAGCAAAATAGACTTAGTAAAAAGTGACAATAGTGTTGCAAAAACCACATAAAAAAAAAAACCCTGGAACAATAAAAAAATTGAAAAACAAAAAACCATAAAAAAATATCAACCGTAAACCAGAGATACAAGTTTGACTGTTTTGACATGTGGGATATGTGTATGGGGAAATCAGCTGTGAAATGTAAATACAAACAGATATATAACCAAACTTTAAAAATTAAAAAAAAAGTAAAAGGCACAGACAAAGGATTACATCAACACCTTTTCCTTACCAAAAAAGGATAAAAGGGAAACATACCGTTGTGAATGACGTCTGGCCCCGAAACAACTCCATCGTCCTCCTCGGAGGTGGTCACATTTCCCAAGGAGGTGGGAGGGGTTATAACAGATTCAGGAGATGGGGTGGTCAAGAGAGGGGTGGGTTGAGGGGAGGGGGAATTGGGATGGAAGGGAAATTGCCAAGAGGGATGGGCGACAGGGTCTGGGCAGGCTGCGGTGGAGGGGGAATTTTGGAAATTTTGGGGAGAGGAGTCTTGGCTGGGGGTTGGGGAGAGGGGACGAGAGCGCCATCTTTGCCGGCGATGACGCCGTAGTCTTCACTCGGCCCCTAAATGATGTGAAACAAATTGAGGTTAGTTTAGAACATCACCTTGCTAAACGCTAATTTTTAAACCCAAAAAAAGGAAAACATGCACACGCAGATATGAGTGCAAATAATAAACAGGCCAAACAAGAAAACATGCACACGCAGATATGAGTGCAAATAATAAACAGGCCAAACCAGAAAACATGCACACGCAGATATGAGTGCAAATAATAAACAGGCCAAACAAGAAAACATGCACACGCAGATATGAGTGCAAATAATAAACAGGCCAAACAAGAAAACATGCACATGCAGATATGAGTGCAAATAATAAACAGGCCAAAACAGAAAACATGCACACGCAGATATGAGTGCAAATAATAAACAGGCCAAACAAGAAAACATGCACATGCAGATATGAGTGCAAATAATAAACAGGCCAAACCAGAAAACATGCACATGCAGATATGAGTGAAAACAAGAAACAGGCCAAACAAGAAAACATGCACACGCAGATAGGGCCACAAAGATAAACAGGAAAACAAACAAAAAAATAACTTACTTTCCGCTATACGCATGCGAAAGCATGCCAGCAAGCGGGGCGTCCGCCGTTGATGGTCGGACCACCTGCACTCCAGCTGGCCAATCTGTCGGCGTGAGCCGAAGGAACACAGGCGGCCGCGAAACTCCGCATAGGCGGCACGCTTCTCCCGATTGCTGATGGGGGGAGGCTGGTTGGTGATACACCTGTCCATCACCTCTGTAAGAACCAGAAGCTCTCGCTTGGTGAATGCAGAGGCTCTCATGATGGCAATGGTGTATTTTTAATAAAACAGTTTTAATAAAGACCAGAAAATAATTTTGATTGGCTAATGTAGTTGGGAAATTAACAGGAACCATTCTATTGATTAGTGTATGAGTCATGTGTTCGACAGGCCCAAAAATCTATTGTGAGTTATGATAGGCTTGATGCAGTGACATGCGTAAGCTAATTTAAATAAAGAAATGAACCCAGTAAAATATGCGTGGGTAAAAACACGGAAAACAAATGGATAATTGGCTCAAACATGTATTTTGGCAAAAGAAAACCATTGTTTAAACCGTACGTATTCTGCGGGTAAACACAAACACGGACAAGAGTAAAGTTTATTGAAAGACAAAAAAAAAAACACATGTGAAGAGCAATTAAGCTAATTGATATATTGATTGGCATGATACGATTGAAGGAGGTAGGCAGAATGAACGAGCAGGTAATCGGAATCTGACAGGCCCACTTCCGGTTTGTACTTGTGCGTGCGTTCCCTGCAAGCCACATTGGGGATGTACGCTCGCTATTTGGCTCGCTCGTTAGCTAGAGGAGGGGTCGGTAGACTTTGGGGAGGAAGTTTAGCTGCGTTCGAAATTACGTGCGAGCGCTTAAATTAACATATTTCGGCAGGTACGCCGAAGGTACGAACGGCCACTTGCGTCCGGCTCTGAATCAGGGCCTTAGGCCCTGATTCAGAGTCGCTCGCTAGCGGCCGTACGCTTGTTCCGAGCGATGTTCGCACATCTGCGCATGCGTACGGTTTTTAGTACGCATGCGCGAACCAGTCAGTGTGGCCAAAAATCGTTTGTACGCTATATAGCGAGTGCCTGCTATTTTGAGTGACAGAATGAGGCGTATGTGGGTGGTAACAGGGGAAGGTGCTTGTAAACGGGGAGTGGAGATCAGAACGCAGGCGTGCTTAAAGGTCAAAACGGGCGTTTTAAGGGTGTGCATAATTAATACAGCAGCGTCATTGACCACGTCACTTGTTTTTTTTTAACTCAGAACTGCTCGCAAAATAGCGGTTGAAAAAACCAACCACAAGAATAGCGAGCAGTTCATACGCTGTACGATGTATTCGATTAATCTAATAAATAGCGGACATGACGTATGGTGCGAGCGGCCAGGGGGCGTTTTTAACAAATAAACGAGCGTATGTTTTGCTCGCTCGTTCAGACTTAGAGGTGTGAACAGACTGCAATTTGCGAACGGATCATTTGAATAGCCACCCCTTGTTTTAGAACGAACGACCGCAAATAGCGAGTGGCTCTGAATGAGGGCCTTAGTCCTCTTTTCCCAAACAATACACTGTAGCTGAAGAGTCAATCTCTATAGTACCAAAGTTTTTCTGAAGCCGTGCAGGTTGAATGAGTCTTTTCCCTAAAGGAACATATCCTAGTCCATGTATTGTTCCAGGATGTACACTATACACATATATATATATCTTGTTGGAGAAGAAGCCGGGGATTTAAATACTATGCTTAATTCATCTCTCCTAAACCTAATGCTGCAACCCAGTAATTTATAGTCTGTTCCTGACTTTAGTTAGTATCAAATAGGCTCGTAGCTACTAATGTTACAAGTTGGCATAAGTTACTGTCTTTCAACACTCTATTTTGGATACAGTAGCGACTGACAGTCATATGATCGCAGTACTTTAATACTCTTATGCCAAAAATCCTCTCCCAGTTTCTTCTTGTAGCTGCATAATTTAAAGACCCCTCCTATCTTTAATAACAGGATATAGTCTATTTAAATCTTGGTTCTATAAGCCATGCAATAAAAAGGTGTGGACATAAGAAATACTGGGCCTAATTCAGACCCGCTAGCGAGTGCTGAGCGCTCGCAAGCGGGTCGATGTTGGCCCAGTGCGCATGCGCACGACGGACCCGGCTCCGTTGTGCGCATGCGCGAGACCCAGATAGCGACAGGCAAGCCGTCGCTATGGGTCTTGCTACAAAGGGGGCGTGCTGTCGATGGTGAGTGACAGCACGCCCCCTTCGGTGGGCGTGCCGGGGGCGTGGCTGTCCAGACGGAGGCATTCCCATGGGAATGCCTACCGTCTGGGGCAGGCCCCACTGACAGCACAAGTGATGTCAGTGGGAGTGCTCTCGGGTCTGATAGAGCCAAAAGCACTCCAGGGCTTGTGGCAATGAGACCCTACCACAAGGGTCTCGTCGCAAGCACGATGGTTGCGATGGTCTTGACCATCGCGACCATCTTCCTGGCTGCTCGCTATAGCTGTGGGTGGTCACCCACAGCTATACTAGTGGCCAGGAGGCCGCTCTAGAAATGAGGACGGACGGGTGTCCGGCTCTGAATCAGGGCCACAGTCTGCACAGTTAATATTAGCTGAGTGTGAGTGCAGTGGATTCTACTCATATCCACCACCTGATACTGCTATTCTTACTAGCTGGCGATCAGCTGAGTTACCGTTTAGAGCTGGAGTCTGCTTGTGGAGGAACTGCCTGTTCGATACCATCTTGCAGGGCTTGCCTATACACTCTGTTGCTCCAGTGTGCAGTGCTTACTACTGTGACCACTCCCCTGATACTGCTGCCGCTGTAGCCAGACTGGAGAATGACAGCCTCTAAGCCTGACTTCGGTACTTCAGCCAGCAGCCACTCAGGATACAGAGCCGCCCCTACAGAGCCCACTGCTGAAGCTGAATGAGACCGCTCCCACACATCAGCCCTGCAGGTAATCAGTCCACACTGGCTTCAAACCCAAGCCCCCGGCCGCTGCTGCTAACTATCGCTCTCTTGCCATGCAGCCCCGGTGAGTCCTGGCATGAGTGCACATGGGGGAACCGCACACTGGCCCCCAGCACTCCCGCAGCCACTTATATAGGCCTCCGCTACCATCTCGCTACCTTCCATCTTCCCGCCTGCAGCACTAGTTCCTGCACGCTCTCCCCTATGCTACTCCCTAGCCTATGTCTGGTGCTTTCTATGATAGCTCATGCTGCTGCTGCTGGTTCCTGCCCCAGACCTATATGTTTACAGCCGCATAGTACAATTAATACGTTCAATACATCTAGACTATATATAAATATTCATATTAAATCCTGCAATAACCATTGTCTTACTATTGTGCAAATACATGCATTACAATTATTTATTTGTCATGAAGTTTATAATATACCTATTTATTTATGCCCCAACACAATCATATTACCTCAAAATACCATCAATTATGTGTTATTTTTATATTGGATTATTCATACATTAAGTTAGCCATACAATATATATGGTTACACCATGACAAATATTTTCCAGTTAAAATTAAATTTATTTTTTTTCCATTGAGCTGATGTTACAGTTCATTGAAGTGTTTGTCAAAATAAACCAAAGTTTTATGTTTCTGTGATTGGGTAGAAGGCAAAGAGAGTTGTCTAAAATGAAATATCTAAAGACAGCAGTGCTAGAATCAGGACTAAACACTTTGAACACATACTGTACATAGGCAGCACTGTTCACAGGCAGTGGACTAATGGCTCTATATGTAGCGTTTAACTTTTATTGTTGGTTGTTCTTTGATGTTGATGTTGAGAGGGCAGGAAATGAAGATACTGGGTTCCCTAACGGCACTACCATCTGTTCCTGATACTCAGCTTTCACCTGAATTCATCTCATTGCAGGGGACTCCCCCTTTGAGCTGGGGTACCCCCCATTCCCTTCAATCTGTTCCATTTATTAATAAAAAAATACATAAAAGCCTTCAGATGGCCCCATCAAGCCAGCAGCCCCCTGGGAAAATTTCAGGCAAGCCCTATTGCCAATCCACCCCTGTATCCAATACACGGCAAGTTTTCCATGGCTTTCATAGAGCTTTACTGAAAAATATGGATATATTGCACTTTCACTTAGGTAGCAGCTGACTATACAGTAGTTAAAAAAAATCTATTTTGTTGTTTTCAGTCCATAGTTTAAAATTAATATTTAATCACTGGCAACACAGTGATTCAACTCCAGAGTTTACCAGACATTTCTGCCATTATTATTCATTTTCAAGTACAGTACACTTAGATGTATCCATGTAATATGTGAAAGAGAAGTATTATTTTCCCAACTTTGTATACTTCACATTATGTTCTGTAATATTAAACATTTTTGTGGTGATGTAGTGCTCACTGTAATTGCATATACTAGAACCTATCTAAGAAGGGTGAATCAGCGCCTTCGCTTTATGCATGGGGTGCACAGAGGAGTCATTTTAATTAGTTAAAAATAATTATATTGATGCTGCATTCTGACGTGGGTTTTATTTACATATATTTGAAACAAATCTATAATTCTACAGTAACATTTATATTGCTTGTAATTTACTTTAAACGCTGTAGGTAGAGTGCATTGAATACATTTTAATGTGCAGCAACTTGCTCTGGCACAAACTATGGTAAAACACTCTTATAATGGATACCATCCAAAGATGTGCATTTAGACAAGCAACTGGGGCCTAAATGTGTTATTGGATGATGAAGCGTTGCTTGGAGGGACTTTATGCTTAATTAAAAGGATGAACACAGCTATAAAGGCTCTAATGAAATGAAATCACACTAATTCCTAAATCTTGCAGAGGGGAAATATCGGACTGAGTTTTAATTAATATAGTTCTAGATTGGTTTCTCAGAAGTTATAAAATATGAAGAAGAAGAAAAAAAAGAAAACTGACATGCCTGGGAGATCTGCAAAGTAAATGTTTAAACATATCTAGTCGCAGTGACAATCAGGGCTGCCATCGGAAATTTTGGGGACTGGGACTGACAAAATTGGCAGGGCTACACCACCACCCGTGTTTTTGCAACACCAGCCATGCAGTGTCTCTCCAGTTCAAGCGGACTCCCCTTCTGTGTCCCCCAGCCAGCATCCTTTTGGGTCCCCAGCCTGCCCCCTTTCTAGGGCTCCAGCCCAGCCCTTCCCCTTATGTCTCTCCAGCCCCAGTCAGCCCCCACACTTATGCCCGGGTACACACTAGACAATATGTCGTCTGATCTGGCCGGATCGGACAACATATCGGGCACATTGTCTAGTGTGTATACAGACAATGTCACTGACGATGCATGCTCCCGTGTGTCGTCAGCGACATCACCCATCGGACCTGCATTGGCAAGTGTGTACGCACTTGCCCATGCTGGCACCCCGCCGGGTCCCGTCGCTAACAAGGTCAGTACACACTAGACATAGTCTAGTGTGTACCAGCCTTTACCTTGTTCTTGTTGCTCCGAGACCTACTCCTAAAATGCATCCTCAGAGTGACTTTTTAATTACAGTATGGATGTTCAAACCAGGGAGAACCAGCACAAAGATTCTGGTTCTATCCCCTTACATAGCATCATCCAACTGCTACTGTCAATAGAGATTGGAACTGACGCCTTTGATTTCCTGGACATCGGGGATGTAGGATTTTCATTGTCGCCCTGTATTTAAAATCTGTATCCCCTTTCAATCCCATCATTGCCACATACCTCAAAGGCTTCAGCATATTCCATCTGTATAAAATATAACAAGTTCCTCCAAACCATAGGTAATTCAGATACATCTAAAATAAGGAAAACCGTCCTCGCAATTCTGTTGCAATAGTGAACATACAGTATATCAAGCCAAAGCTAACATGCATCTGACCAATCATGAATTTTAGATGCTCCATTAACTGCTACCCTTCCAGGTTTTGGCCGCCCCTCGCTGTACACATGGTAGGGTGCCTGCCTGTAGTATTCAAAGGACGCTAGAGATGGCACTGCCGCAGTGTTACTGTGGAAGCTTGCCATTCCAGACACCCTGCTAGCCAGAAGCAAGGGCCACGGAGCAGCAAAGGTGCTGTCCACAGAACCCTGCACTCTGTGAGGCGGCATCGGTAAATATATAAGTTTCTGTAATTTACATGCATACCAAACAAGTCCGTATTTAGATTTGGGCGTATCTTAGACTTGCAGCTTGTTATATCTGGAGAGACAGAATTTGGGTGAATAAAGTGCTCTCTTTAATATGTGACCAAAGGACACATCTTCAGATATGCTCCATATAAACTTATATTTTGTGTGTCCGGAGGCCTGGTGTAAAGATATGTTATAATGATGATGGCACTAGTAGCTTTATTTAGTGTTTCCAATTGGTTATTGCCAAATTGCCCCTTCAGCTGATAGTGCTTCGTGCTACAAGTCGCTTTAAACAAAATGTGCTATCGCCGTGCGACTTGGTAGTGCAGAGCATCTTTTTGTGTGACTTTTTCCCTTCAAATGCAGCTTATTTGCACAGTGAATAGGACACACTAGCAGCTTCTGCTGATTAAAATGATATACGGCATGCCTATACTCTGTGTGCAGCTGCAGGTACATCTGCATGCAGAATATAAGCATGTCGCATATTATTTTAATCAGCAGAAGCTGCTTGTGCATCATATTTCCATTGCTGTGCGAATAAGATGCTTTTGAAGGGGAAAATCCACATGTAAAGATGCTCAGCGCTATCGAGTCACGCCATGGCATGACGTGACTAGAAGGGCTGTTTGACTCACAAGGGATTAGGATGTATGTGGACACTGTACCTGTGTTTTTTAATCTGTCTGTCTGATGATTCTACTCACCTGCTCCCTTGGTACTGCTTCTAGTGACTTCCTGGTTCCGACTCTGGCTTCCTCCTGACCAGATTCTGACTGACCCCTGGTACTGACGCCTTGTTCTGACCAGTTTCTTATGACCATTCCTCAGTATGCCTCACAGTGCCCCATTTACTGCCAGCCCCATACATTAGGAACCCAGTCTGGGGGCCGTGACCTGTGTATGTGCCAGGGTCCCTGGTGTAAACCACTGATGCATTTGATTCTGCACCTCTGCCCTGGGTATTCGCAAATCCTATAAGTACGGCCAACATCCATATTACCCCAGCGAGAGTTGTGACATGAAATTTTGAAGTGAAGGCCTCCTGAAATCACACAAACTACATAAACAGCATTATTCGTTGATTAAGGCCAAGGGGTATCAAAGTCTGACATTATATTTTCTCATTTCTTCATTCATAGCTCATACTCCAGTATTCATTTTGCTGTTTGCTTTGGTAATTGCAACTGCTTTTACTTAGGATTGACTAGAGGAGAGCTGTGTGAATCATTGCATGACCTATTTGGCAAAGTATGTCCTGTTGTTGTACAGTACATCAGTTGCATTGAAATAATTGTTGTGATAAGAATAGGGTGTATTTACCCCTTGAAAGCGCAGTGCTTACTTTGCTAAGATAGCTTAGTTTGAATCTGGATTTAATTACACATCCCAGAGATGTAACTTGTATTCAACAGGTCCTGAGCAAATGTAGCATTCCTTTAGTGGAACAAAAATCCTAAATAGGCCTCAGCTGTACCTACATCCCATTCCCCCGTGGCTGGGTCTTCCTCACTGTCAGGCCCCATAGTGGCTGTATGGGCTTCTTTAAAGTGGTATAGCCCCAACACCTCTGAACATGATGCAGATAGTACAGTCAAAACATACTTCAAGGAGAGGCCATATCAAATTCAAACTCATGAGCAGGTAGGTAAACTGGCATTTCCAGTCCTACACTGGAAAACTACCAACAGGAGCCATACACAGGTACTGGAGTTCAACAGATTGCAGGAAGATAGAGAGATTAATATTATCACTTCTTTATAAAGTATGGTGCCCCAGAGAGTCATTAATAATTGTGAGGGGGAATTTGTAGCTTGTATGTGTATCTTGTGCTGTTTTATTTAGATATATTATATTATCACAAATATCACAAATATAAAGGTAAAAAAAATAATATACAGTACGTAAATAATGCAAGATAATGGCCCTCATTCAGAGCCGTACGCTCTGAGCAGAGCGCACGCTCTGAATGAGGGCCGGGCTCCATTTTCATGGAGCGTCCTCCTGGACGCTCGTATAGCTGTGGGTCACCACCCACAGGCTATACGAGCGTGCTTTGTGATGGCCGCGATGGTCGAGACCATCGCGACCATCGAATTTGCGAGCCGGAGCCTGCGGTTGAGGTTTTCAACCGCAAGCTCCGGAGTGATTTTGGCTCTATCAGAGCCAAAATCACTCCCACTGACATCACTAGTGATGTCAGTGGGCCGGCTTCTGACGGGAGGCGTTCCCGTGGGAACGCCCCCGTCAGGGAGGCACGCCCCCGGCACGCCCACCAAAGGGGGCGTGCTGTCAATCAACATTGACAGCACGCCCCCTTTGATCGGACACAGCGAGCGAAGGACTTTCCTTCGCTCGTCGCGTCTGGCGCATGCACACGACGGAGCTCCCTCCGTCGTGCGCATGCTCAGTGCATAACATCGACCCACTTGCGAGCGGAATCAGGCCCAATGTTCCTTTTACAGCATATTAGATTACCAGATACAAAACATTTTAAGAAACCAAATATAATATGGTTGTCAATGTTCATACATAATGTTTAGAATCTGTCCATATAACAAATGCTAAATAAAAAAGAAATGGCTTTATGATGTACATACCGCATGACATACAATTCATCAATAATAATTCATGTCGTAGAGTAATACAATTACTAAAGGTTTTTGGCAGCATGAATTTGAACATTAATATTATTTTACATACAAACCATTTCAAATGTTCAAAGAAAGCAGCACACTGTATAGCCAAGCAAAATGTTATTGTACTCTGACATGTCATTTAACGAATGGTGCTAATCTGATTTTTATAATTAGCAAAGTGCTTTGGTTTTAATTGTAATGACTAATTGATAGTAAAAGACTGCAAACTACAAAAGTCAGTTATTGCACTAACATGTATTTATACTTTTAATTATATTTTTAAATTACTATGCAAGAAGAATTATTCAATTATAATCAAGTGAAAGAAATATACAGCTATTAAATGAAGATCTAATTACTGAAGCATTGCATTTTTCAAATTAGTGAACACAAATGTGATTAAAAATGATGACAATATAGGAAGAAAGTAGAAGAAAGAAATGAAAGGAAAAAGGAAGGGCAGATTTACATATAGATGTATAATAAAAGAGTATCTGTCGGTTGCATAAGAGATATTTTAATATAGGGACAAAAGGGACATTTTTTGGTTCCCTTGACAGTTAAGGGCTTAAAACAAAAAAGCAAAGACGTTTATTAATACACAGTACAATAATGAACAAAAATAATGCTTACACTAAATTAAAATGAACATCTTAATTATATATGATTAAATCTAATTACTCTCACATCATAAGGTCCAGTTTAAAATCAGCAAGATATGATAAATAAGATTGCATAGAAAAGAAGTGTCCATTAAAAACTCTCCAGTATATACCACTTTAAATTTCTTTATAAATGTAATAAAGGGGAAAATTACCTTTTTATATATACTATTCCAGTGGTTCTCAAACTTGGTCCTCAGGACCCAACACAGGTCACGTTTTCCAGGTCACCCAGCAGGTGCACAGGTGTAGTCATTATTCAATGACACATTTTAAAAGATCCACAGGTGGAGCTAATTATTTCACTTGTGATTCTGTGAGGAGACCTGGAAAAAGTGCAGTTTTGGGGGTCCTGGGGACCGAGTTTGAGAACCTGTGGACTATTCAATGCACTATTTTATATAAGGGGTAAATGTAATAAGATCGAATGCATTAGAACGCGTCAAAATCGCACGGAAAACGCATATTCGAAGTGTACTAAACGCTAAAATCGGCCGAGTTTGTCCCATTCGATTAGGAGAAATCGGTCAAGAACACCTGAAACTTGGACGGTAACGTGTTCGTTCAAATAGACCATCAATCCAACTCGGCAGCCTTTTGCCATAGACCTTAACAGGACTTTGAAATTTACTAAGGATTTGTATGAGTCATTGCAGCCAAAATATAGTGCAAATCGGCCATAAAAGACGCAAAAATTAGCCTAAATAGAAATCTCAAAAAGAACACCTTTTTCTGCTGATTAAAATGATATGCAGCATGCCTATATTCTGTGAGCGACACAGGACATAGGCATGCTACATATCATTTTAATCCGCAGATGCTGCCTGTGCTACCTATTCACATCGCTGACGTGGGGCACTACAGAGCCACACAGAGCTCCAGAATTATGTGTTGTAGCACACACAGGATAAATGTTTGTGGACACATCTGTACTATAGTCGTTATATTCACACAAAAAAGATATCTTTATACTTAGCATGTGCAACTAACTTTCAAGAAAAAGATGTGTTATGTCTATGTAAAACATTACACTATTCTTAGACCAATGTTGTGCATACACTTTAAAGCTAATATTTTTCATCTTGAACATGTTGACCATACCAAACACAATTAGCTAATACTTCATATATAGCATTGTTTATTTTTCTATCTTCTAAACTGTTATCTTACTTACGTAGGAATCTTTTCTTACCATAAGGCCTATATTTATTAACTTAGTAGATGTTTAACAAAGTGGAGATATTGCCCATAGCAACAAATTACATTGATAACAAATATGTTAGAATTTGTAAGATAAATGTTAAAATCAAATTTTTAGCTATGACCAACATAGCCACTTCTGAATGAAATTGATAACCCCCAAATAGCCAAACACTGATTTATGTGGCATGCAAGTGTATGTTCTTATTTTAAGCAGGACATAATGTACAACCTTAATTCATTTTAGTGGTTATTAATGACAAATACATGTTAGAGAATTTAGCAGTCTTTTACTAAATGTGTTCAAATTTTTAACAACTTTTTTTTAATGCAGAAAATATATATACAAAAATCTAAATAAATTTTACACATAAAGATACAAACTGCCATACATATGTACATTCAAACAAACAAACCTAAAAAAATATACCTTCAACATTGATTTTTTTTTATTTTGGTAGCAACATTAGGACAGTTTAAAAAAAAATAATAATCTCCCCCCCCTGCTCTCTGGAGCTACTCTGGCCTCTGGCTGTTGATGTGCTTTCAGACTTCCTTCGGGCAGAGCGCCTTGGTGGTGAGGGAATAGGGGTGGAAAGTGGGGTAGGAACACCAGAACTGCTGCTTGCGCCAGCATTGTGGGACAGGACAATATTTTGGGACAAATTAATAATACTTGTGTTTAATTCCTTCGTGGCTTGGGCCTGATTCTACATAATTCTGAGCGTGCTTTGCTGTGTTGCTAAATTTGCCTCCATTATACGCAGGTACTGATCACGATAGCGGTTCATATCACTGCGCATACACTCCATGCTGTTAATAATTTGACTATGAAATGTGGTTTGGCGTGTGCCACACTTGGAAATTTTATTTGTGTGGTATGCCAAACAACCCATAAATAAATAAGCTCCCCAGGGATCCTCGGCCTGGGCTGACTAGTGGTCAGGAGTAATGCTTTGGCTAGGGGACCCAGTGAAATGGTTTCCCTGGCTGTGGCATTATCCCCCCGCTAGAAACAGTCCGGTGCTGGTTCTGGAATTTACAGGGGAACCCTACGCATTTTTTACCCCTGTATTTCCAGAACCTGAACCGGCTCAGAGCCCAGTGCTGGTTGTGCTTAATACAGGTGACCCCCTATGTCTTTTGTCCCCTGTATTTTGGCAACCAGGGCTGGTTCTGAATAGCCAGGTGCTGTTTGTGCTTAATACAGGGGACCCCTACATCGTTTGTCCCCTGTATTTAGCACAACCAATGCTGGGGCTCCAAAGCCCGATGCATGTATCTGTTCGTTCGAGTTAGTGAAAAATGAACAGTAAATAGAAATGAATAACACGAATGACAACAAATGATTACACCATCGAACAACACAAAAGACAGGAACTCGGCAGCTTAGTAAATTCAGTAACCTTTTAGAAAAATTAAACACATGAATCTGGACGATGTCGTCTGAGATTGATCACCTGAGCAGCAAGATATTTTGCATGGTTTATCACTACCTCTGGGCTTCCTGTGGCTTCTGCCCCAGTATTCACCTGAACCGCAGTGACCTACAATGGCCACTGCAAGTGCAGGGGTCCAAGTATATTCGACCTTCAGGGCTCTGGTCCGGGCTGTGAAGATCCTCTTTTTGCATATCTATGTTGAACTGCCTGTAGCTGTCTCAGACTGGCTAATAAAAGTTGGCACGACTGGGCGGGGTGGTAATATGAGCCAGGATTGGCTTCACTGATAAGGCTTGCGCTATACTAGCTATTTTGGCCACATTAGTTTTATCTGTTTACTAAATTCTGCCTATTTACCATGCAGGTACATATCGCCTAGTCAGGCTTTCATTAATGATAGGCTAGAGTGATTCTTGTCTGATTACCATCTGATTATATTGTACTACAACTATTTTGCCTGATATTGTGTAGCTAACTAGGCTAGTACACATTATCTACTATTAGTTTAGTTACACAGTAGATGCTAGGACCAAACTATTGATCGTATTGTTGTTATTGTTGCTGCTGATAGACTAATAGAGGTGCTTCTAGCCAATAGCTAGTTAGGCAATGTTTGTGGGAGTACACTGTTGATTGTTCTACAGGTGATATTGGTCAAGCAATGTGCAATAAAGCAGGGTGCAGCAAGGAGACATTATGTATATCCACAGTGATTGTCTTTGTAGCTATCAACATCATCAACATTTATCTTTTGGATGTGCAATAGTACTCCAAAGAGGTGCCAATATGTGCCAATGTCTAAATAGGATGAGTATCTGGGGATGTGCTTTAAGTGAATTGAAAAATTGTATAGAAATAGTGATATTGTATATACACTCAGCCACCAGTTATTTAGCTGTGATATAGATGAATTGTACTTAAGTTTTAATGGGTGACATAAGTCTTGATAGTTTTCTAACTTAATATTGTTAAAAACTGCAGCTGATCCCACCAGTATAACGGCTGGCACTTAGCAACAGACACCAGCTGATGTTGCGACTATTTTGGCTTCTATGCAAGTAGTCATGCATACTCCTTCAGCATAATTTCATTTCCCCAGGTTGGGATATAGACCACAGCTCATTGGTTAGTGTGGCTTTAAATACTTACTAATTCACTACACCTATGCCAGTGATAGTTTTTGTATTGTTGGTAGCTGAACCTGCATTCCTGTGTTCTGTTTCTGGATGCTCACTTAGTTTGCCTTCACTGACTTGACCTGTTTTTGGATTATGTTTTGTCTGCCGCCAGCCCTGACCCTGGATTGAATACTTATATAGTCTTCCTGCCTTAGGCCAAACTCCACCTTATATCCTGTTTATGTGACTTATTCCAGTGCTGTTGCTTACAAGTTCCTGAGGAGTATAGTGGGAAAGGGAAATGGGGATTATTTCATTAAAAGTTAAGTTTTAGCAAGTATCGAAATTTACTGATTTCATATGTTGGATTAGTGCCCACAAAGGAGAGTACTGTCTCCTTCCCCTTACTATGCTTACAAACTCCTGTCTATTTGTCAGTCTTAGTCATTATCATCTGCAAATTGTAGTCCTGTTCCTGTCGCTCTTATTTAATATATGGTTGTCCTACCTAGTGTTCTGTCCATCCTAAAACCTCAGCAACACCTTGGGGTATAATCCTTTACTACATGTAATAGGAGACCTAAAGGCATCTGAGTATCACTAAGTGTGTCAATCTTTAAAGGAAAAGTGTATTGCGAAAAATAAAGACAACACCTCTACTGGTTTGCCCTAATAAGTATAAAAATATGTGTGTCTGTACAGTAGCTCTTTTAGGCTGTGGCCACCAAAAAAAAGATTATATAAGATCAAGCCCTCATGCAGCAATTAAAACCTGTGTAACACTGGACAGATCTTATATAACATGTTGTAATCACCCAAGAAAACAACATACATTTCACCAAAGAGATATAGATTTAACAAATGCATTATACAATTTAAATTAAGAATTGCATTATCTTTTTTCTTCCACTTTACTGTGTGCTTGCTCATGGCAGATGTCAGTCAGCTAGGGCTGTCATAAAACGTCAGAGAGACACTCATGGTGTTTGACTTTATTAACGCAGATGCCAAATCAAATGCACTGCCGCTGCTTCCTGAGATGTCTATATTTCATTTAAACTGGGATAAAGCAAAGAAACTGGAATATTGTCTCATCATGCATTCTAAATCAGGCAGGCTAGAAAATAATGGGGAGTTAATCAGATCACTGAAACTCTAATTCACTTGGTATTGATCGAGCAGATTCCTAATGGGACAGCAGACCGATTTCAAATTACAGTAAGCTGACTTGTCCTAGAATACCAATGACCAACTTCAAAGTTCAGCACATCAGATGAAGGAGCTGTGTCTCTTTCTAAGTGTGGCACTTCTAAAACAGAATAGATAGATGTATAATATCGTCCAGCATTTAGCTAATTAATAGTGGATTGATGAAAGATACTGCTCTGAGAGCCCTGCATGCTTGCTTTAATAGAACAATTCCAATGGGGGATGTCTTTGAAAATAAATATTTCAAAATAAATGAAAATAAGAAAATTAAAAATAAAGTGGAAGCTAATGGAAAGTAACACAATTAAATAAGGTTTTTATTAATTTTAATCAGAGACATTCATTGATCTTGACATTAATGTAGAAAGTAATTATTTTCTAAACCGGTTAGAAGTCAGTTCATTTGTTTCTTATATTGTTTTTAATACTTGTTCGATTTAATCGAAATATCATGTACCTCTATTAAATTCAGAACAATGGATCTGTACTGCAGCAATAAAAGGTTTCTGTGATTGCCCTATTAGAGCAAGATATCTTAGTTCAAGAGGACATACAATCAACCTTGGATGCCTCTGCTCCTTGGGATTCCCTTTTGGAAGACTGACATCTGTGTTAGTAGTTCTGTGTTTTAATAGGGGAAACTGTCCACTGGGAGCAACTGAAATAAACTCATTTTAACAAGCCAGGCAAATGACTTTTTGACTTTTGCCGGGTAAAGAGAGACCATATATTTCAAAATAATTTAGCTTGCTTTTAAATCACCAGAATAGGAGGAAATAGTATTCTCAAAACTATAAATGACACCAACAGTACAACTTTAAAAACAGACAAACAGACTGACTCTGGTTCTGATTCACGCTAATGCATATGCAACTACTGTACGTTCTTTTACGAATTGCAGCTGCTAAAATATGCTAATGCCTTCCAAAGCTTAGCTGTGTATAGGGACGACCACTGCTGCCTTCTCATATCCGTCCGATGACGGGTAACAGTGTAGACATCGATACCATTGACGCACAACTCATGCAGCATGTAAGTCAAGTCTGACCAGCTGCAAAAACTGCAGCTCTCCCGACACGCAGAGAGCTCTCATGCTGCGAAGGCGATCGCAATGGCTAATTTATGCACACCTATGAAATGGCGTTTAAATGGTGACGCACACCTGCATTTTTCTAACTACTCCCTGTTACCACCCTAAAAGCTGACTACCTGTCACTCACTTTGCTAGTGGCTCCTATGTGCTAGAGTAATCACATTACAATTGCTGTGCGTGCACAGTGCGGCTTTTGCGCCATCTTCGGAAATATCGGCATTGCGTGAATCTCTGAATGAGGCCCTCTAGCTTTACATGCTGTAAATATCATGCTATAAAACTGATCAGCCTTGCTTTTCATTTTTTTTGTATTTTTGCATGGTATTTGAAAAGCTTGCATTTAACAGAATTTATAGTTTATAGAGTTGGGCAACAATAGTCAATACATTCTGCTATGTACTGTGCAGGATCCCGGCATTTTTGCTTAAAATCGTCAGGATTTGAACCCCAGAATTGGAGCTTCCAATCCCGGGATTTTGGGATTAGTCAACGCATGCCGGGCAGCACTGAGCACCTGCAGCAGATGGCTCAGATGCTGCCCGGCTGCCCTGTCCCCAGCAGTGCGGCTGTACGCAGCATGACGTAACATCAGAGATCATGCTGCACAGCCCGATGCCATCTGTGCCCAAAGTGCACCACGTGTAAGCCTAAGCAGAGGAGGACTGTCTGCTGCTTGGCAGGGTGGTATTATCACAGAGGGAGCCAGCCCAGGCCGCCGCGGAGAGAGGAGCATACAAGCGAAGGCCGGTACTCGGGGGGATGGGGAAGGGGGCAAGAGAAGATAAGGACGGGGGGGGCAGAAAGAGAGATGACTGAGGTACAGAGGGGGGGATAGATAAGGACTGAGGGTGAAGATGCAGTGCAGCCACTGATTCCTGCTGCTGCCTGCCAGTGCCACCACTAACTCAATCCTGGGATACCGGGAATCCTGGAATTGAGTGTTTTTCAATCCCGAATCCCGGGATTGAAAAAACAGCCTGGGATTGGCCTCCCTAGTGTTGTGTTTGGAAATGGTGTAAACACATTAAATTAGCATAGTAAAGCATTGCAAGATTTATAAATGTAGCGGCTAAAAAACATACATGGTCTACCAAATGTAATATTTTAATATTGGAAATTTATTGTGTTTAGCCATTGGTAGTGTCCAACACCTCTATTAATAACTATGGAAAATGCTATGTCCTCTTGCATTCAGCAACTGTGAAAGACTTATATAGTAAATGATACAGTAAATGTATGTCTGAGATCATTGCATTTGCTAGTACTGTATCCCTAACTCATGCTCACTTAGTGCAATTTAATACTGCAAACTCTAGACTGCATAGATAGGGCCAGGGCCACTTTTCTAGAAAAATAGGTTCAGGAACTCTGGGTGGAGCTACAGTGGGTGGATCCAGTGACGTAACTAGGGTCTTCGGAGCCCAGGGCAAATTTAAGATTGGAGCACCCCCCCCCCACATAGGCAAAAATAAATGGGCGTGGTCAAACAAAAGGGTCGTGGCTATTGAAAAAGGGGCGAGCCAACATGACACGCCACCAATTTCTTGTCAGTCTGAGAACATTCCTTTCTATTCCATATGCACCTTACCTATAAGGTGGTTTCTCACAATGTGGAACCTCTGAAGAAATACATCCTCCCTGGGACGACGGTGTCTTCAGTCAGTATTCAATATTCATGTTGGTCACATCGTCCGGAAGATGCCTGTTTGTGTAGGAATAGTAACAAGGTCATCATCATACGATAGCGGTTCAACCAGACTCCTTCCCCCTGTGTAACTTCTTTCCCCCTGCATATCTCAGCCACACCATCATCTCACTGCATCATCTCTTAGCCAAACCATCATCTCACTGCATCATCTCTTAGACAAACCATCATCTCCCTCTGTGTCATCTCTTCTTAGCCACACCATTGCCTCCCCCGCATCGTCTCTCAGCACACCATCATCTCCCCCCCTGCATCAACTATCAGCACACCATCACCCCCCCCCGCATTCTCTCAACACACAGACACACACTGACACAGATACACATACACTGACATAGATACACACTGACACAGATACACACAGGCATATACACACACACTGACACTTATACACACCCTGCCATAGATAAACACTGACACAGAAACACACACACTACCATAGATACACACTGACACATATACACACACACACACTGACATAGATACACACTGACACAGATACACACAGACATATACACACACACTGACACATATACACACACTGCCATAGATACACACTGACACAGATACACACACACTACCATAGATACACACTGACACACATACACCCACTGACACATAAACACATACACCATGACACATATACACACACACCATGACACATATACACACACCATGACACATATACATACATACATACACTGACACATATAAATACACACACACACTGACACATATACACACACCATGACACATATACACACACACTGACACATATACACACACACTGACATAGATACACACTGACACAGATACACATAGACATATACACACACACTGACACATATACACACACTGCCATAGATACACACTGACACAGATACACACACACTACCATAGATACACACTGACACATATACACCCACTGACACATAAACACATACACCATGACACATATACACACACACCATGACACATATACACACACCATGACACATATACATACACACACACACTGACACATATACACACACTCTGACACATATACACACACCATGACACATATACACACACACTGACACATATATGCACAAACTGACATATATACATACACACTAGCAGTGAGCGGGTTCAGATTTCTGAAATCCGAACCCCCCCGAGCCCCCCGATCCGAGGCCGATCCGAGTCAGGCTCGACTTTTCCCGCCTGACTCAGATCTGAAATCAAGGCAAAACGTCATCATCCCGCCTTCCGGGTCTCGCGGGTTTTGGATCCTATATAAGGTACCCGCGTCGGCGCCATTTTCTCACTTGGCTGTGGACAGTGAAGAGGGAGGGTGGGAGTTAGGGCTGGCTGGGCTGTGTAGTGTAGTGCAGAGTAGTGTTGTGCTGTGCTGTGCTGCGCTGTGCTGCTGTTGTCCATAGGGGCTGTATCCACTACTTCAAAGTCCATAGGGGCTGGCTGGACTGTGTTGTGCAGTCAGTTGTCCATAGGGGCTGTGTCCACTCCAAAGTCCTGTGCAGTGGCCCAGTCCTAAAGGGGTGCTGTAGTGTTGTCTGTCCGTCAGGGGTGCTCCCCCCAAGTGCTAAAAAAAAAAATATTTTTTCTGTGTTTGTGAATTGTGTGCACTGTGGCTGCACGTGCATCAACAAAGGAGCAGCGCCAAGCGTACACCTGTGTCCCATAAGTTAAAGGCCGGCTGGCTTGTCCGTTAAAGGGTGCTGTAACCCCCAAAGGGCACTCCAAACAAAATAAAAATATATATTTTTTTGTGTTTGTGAATTGTGTGCGCCGTAGCCGCACGTACATCAACAAAGTAGTGCCAAGCGTGCGCCTGTGTCCCATAAATAAAAAGCCGGCTGGATTGACCGCTAAAGGGTGCTGTAACCCCCAAAGGGCACTCCAAACAAAATAAAAAAATATATTTTTTTGTGTTTGTGAATCGTGTGCGCAGTAGCCGCACGTGCATCAACAAAGTAGTGCCAAGCGTGCGCCTGTGTCATAAGTAAAGGGCCGGCTGGCTTGTCCATTAAAGGGTGCTGTAACCCCCAAAGTACACTCCAAACAAAAAAATATATATTTTCTGTGTTTGTGAATTGTGTGCGCAGTAGCCGCACGTGCATCAACAAAGTAGTGCCAAGCGTGCGCCTGTGTTCCATAAATAAAGGGCCAGCTGGATTGACCGCTAAAGGGTGCTGTAACCCCCAAAGTACACTCCAAACAAAATCAAAAAATATTTTCTGTGTTTGTGAATTGTGTGCGCAGTAGCCGCACGTGCATCAACAAAGTAGTGCCAAGCGTGCGCCTGTGTCATAAGTAAAGGACCGGCTGGCTTGTCCGTTAAAGGGTGCTGTAACCCCCAAAGTACACTCCAAACAAAATAAAAAAATATTTTCTGTGTTTGTGAATTGTGTGCGCAGTAGCCGCACGTGCATCATCAAAGGAGCAGCACCAAGCGTGCGCCTGTGTCCCATAAGTAAAAGGCCAGCTGGCTTGTCCGTTAAAGGGTGCTGTAACCCCCAAAGGGCACTCCAAACAAAATAAAAATATATATTTTTTTGTGTTTGTGAATTGTGTGCGCAGTAGCCGCACGTGCATCAACAAAGTAGTGCCAAGCGTGCGCCTGTGTCCCATAAATAAAAAGCCAGCTGGATTGACCACTAAAGGGTGCTGTAACCCCCAAAGGGCACTCCAAACAAAATAAAAATATATATTTTTTTGTGTTTGTGAATTGTGTGCGCAGTAGCCGCACGTGCATCAACAAAGTAGTGCCAAGCGTGCGTCTGTGTCCCATAAATAAAGGGCCGGCTGGATTGACCACTAAAGGGTGCTGTAACCCCCAAAGGGCACTCCAAACAAAATAAAAAAATATGTTTTTCTGTGTTTGTAAATTGTGTGCACTGTGGCTGCACTTGCATCAACGAAGGAGCAGCGCCAAGCATGCGCCTGTGTCCCATAAGTAAAAGGTCAGCTGGCTTGTCCATTAAAGGGTGCTGTAACCCCCAAAGGGCACTCCAAACAAAATTAAAAAAAAAATTCTGTGTTTGTGAATTGTGTGCACTGTGGCTGCACGTGCATCAACAAAGGAGCAGCGCCAAGCGTGCGCCTGTGTCCCATAAGTATAGGGCCGGCTGGCTCATTTCTTAAAGGGTGGTGTAACCCACAAAGTGCACTAGTCTCCAACAAAAATAAAAAATTATTTTCTGTGTTTGTGTGCACCTTAGCCGCACGTATATATCAATATAACATAAATGGAGGACCAAACTTTCTCCGATAAAAATAAAATAGGGAAAGATCAAGAACCACTTCCTCCTAGTGCTGAAGCTGCTGCCACTAGTCATGACATAGACGATAACATGCCATCAACGTCATCTGCCAAGGCCGATGCCCAATGTCATAGTAGAGGGCACATACAATCCCAAATGACAAAGTTCAGGAAAATGACCTTAAAAAAAACATTTAAATCATCTGAAGAGAAACGTAAACTTGCCAATATGCCATTTATGACACGGAGTGGCAAGGAACGGTTAAGGTCTTTCCCTATGTTCATGACTAGTGGTTCAGCTTCACAAGACGATGGAAGCCCTCCTCCCGCTAAAAAAATCAAACAAGTTAAGCTGGCAAAAGCACAGCGAAGAACTGTGCGTTCTAAGAAGATATCACAAATCCCCAAGGAGAGTCCAAGTGTGGTGGCGGTTGCGATGCCTGACCTTCCCAGCACTGTACCGGAAGAGGTGGCTCTTTCCACCATTTGCACGCCCCCTGCAAGTGCTGAAAGGAGCACCCACAGTCCACTTGCTGATATGGAAATTGAAGATGTCACTGTTGAAGTACAACAGGATGAGGATACTGGTGTACCTGGCGCTGAGGAGGAAGTTGGCGAGGAGGATTCTGATGGTGATGTGGTTTGTTTAAATCAGGTTCCAGGGGAGACAGTTGTTGTCCGTGGGATGAAAAAGCCCATCACGGTCATGCCTGGGCAGAAGACCAAACATTCCACCTCTTTGGTCTGGCAATATTTCTATCCAGATCCGGACAACAACTGTCTTGCCATATGTACCATATGTAAAGGTGAAATAAGTAGGGGTAGGGACGTTAACCACCTAGGAACATCCTCCCTTATATGGCACCTGCAGCGCATTCATAAAATGTTACTGTCAAGTTCAGAAACTTTGGCTAAGACCGTAAGCAGTCCAGGGACACCTAAATCCCTCTTTCCTGCTTTATCCAAGGAATCGGTGGATGAGGAGGATGAGGACGACATCTTGCCTCCGTAGAGCCAGTTTGTGCAGGGACACATTAATTGCCAGCTTGTTTTGTGGGGGCCCAAACGAACCAATCATTTCAGCACAGTCATGTGGCAGACCCTGGCGCTGAAATGATTGGTTTGTTAAAGTGTGCATGTCCTATTTATACAACATAAGGGTGGGTGGGAGGGCCCAAGGACAATTCCATCTTGCACCTCTTTTTTTTCTTTGCAGTATGTACTGTTTGGGGCCAAGTTTTTCAAACTGCCATCCTGTCTGCCACTGCAGTGTCACTCCTAGATGGGCCACGTGTTTGTGCCGCCCACTCGTCTCGCTTAGCATAGTCATCCAGCTACCTCGGTGCAACCTTTTGGCCATAAAAACAATATTGTGAGGTGTTAGGTGTTCAGAATAGACTGGAAATGAGTGGAAATGAAGGTTATTGAGGTTAATAATTGAATAGGAGCATAAAAACCCACAAATTCTGTCATTTTAGCTATTTTTATGCTTTTTTTAAAAAAAATACAGATCCAAAACACAAAACCCAGAACCCAAAACACGGAAGGGTGGTTTTGGCAAAACCAATCCAGATCCAAAACACGAAGAAAGATCCAGATCCAAAACCGAAACACAAAACACGAAAAGTGGCCGGTGCACACCCCTAATACACACAAACACTGACACATACGGTATATACACACACACACTGACAAATATACATACACATACTGACACATTTACACACACACTGATACATATACACATACACCATGACACATACACACATACACCATGGCACATACACACACTAAAAGCCTATACACAGACACTTACACACACACACAAAGCCTATACATACACACACTGAAAGCCTATACAGACACACACTTACACACACTCTGAAAGCCTATAGACACACATACACACAAAGCCTAAACAGACAGACACTGAATGCCTACACACACCCACAAAGCCTATACAGACAGACACTTACACACACACAAAGCCTATACAGACACACACTAAAAGCCTATACAGACACACTTACACACACAAAAACCTATACAGACACACACTAAAAGCCTATACAGACACACTTACACACACACACAAAGCCTATACAGACACCCACTTATACACACACTGAAAGCCTATACAGACAGACACTTACACACACACAAAGCCTATACAGACACCCTTATACACACACTGAAAGCCTGTACAGAGACACACACTTACACACACACAAATGCAACCAGCAGCCCCCCACATAAAAAGTGAACACCCCCCTCACGCGGCAGTTTAGCCATCCAATCCCCCCTCCTGCAGCAACTGAGTTTAACCATCAAAATCCCCCCCATGGCAGTTTAGCCGTCCAATATATCCCCCCGTGGCAGTTTAGCTGTCCAATACATCCCCCTCCCCAAGAACTTACCTGTGGTAAGCAGACAGCGGTGATGGAGAGCGCTGGGGAGGGAAGACTCACTCCTCACCTGGCGCAAATGGCAGCTCTAGTCAGGAGGAGGATAGAGCTTGGTAGGAAGTCTGCCTAGGAGGGGCTGCGAGCCTCCGCTGCAGCTCCTCCTACAGCCAGCCAAGCCAGCAGCAGGCTAGCAGGCACACATGTCTGCTCATTAAAAAGCAGACTCAGGACACAATGGTGGTGGTGGGGTGGAGGGCGTGCGGGTACGATGCCCTGGCCGGCAGCTCCCCCCTCTGCGGGGCTTGCCATGGCACCCAGGAATGGCACGTGCCCCACTCACCCTGCCCTAGTTACAGTATGCCACTGAGTGGATCTATAGAAAAACAATTCATATATATATACATGCATACACACACACACAGTCGTCAGAGTGGATTCTTTGTTCTAAGACCTGTGAGTGCTGACATCTTTTTCATTACTTCATTACTGCATTAGGGTTGTTACACAAAACTCTTCTCCAGCCTCCTGCCCCCTGTGTCTCTCAGGCTTCCTGCTCTCAGACTCTCTCCAGCCTCCTGCCTCTGCCTTTCCAGCCATTTTCCCCATCAATCCAGCTACTGTCTTTCCAACCTCCTGCCCCCATGTCTCATTATCCTCATGCCCCTTGTCATTCCACCCTCCCGTGCCCTGTCTTTCCAATGTGTGTGTGTAATTCAAATCCCACCTTTATGGCACCCAGGGATCCATCCAAAGGGTGTAGAGAATGGCTGTGCTAGTGCTACATAGGTGCTCCATCCTCAGCCTCTGTCTATGTGCTGTTGTGTGGCCATGCCGCGTGTCTCCCAGTCGTGTTGATGCTGCATATAGCAGTGCGCTTAGGCTGAGAGCACCTGTCATGCTGCACTACAGTTCCTGCTGGGTCCCATGGCAGTATGGCACTATACCAGACCAGAAAACCACATGTCCCTTTTAAATAAGGGATGATCCTGTATAATACAGGACGGGTGGCCACCCTAGCAACAGCAGCAACTGTTATCTCAGTTGTTATTTTATGAACTTGTCTCAGCCCAGAACTTGTTACATACCCTTTATGTTATAGAGCATATTGCCATTGCAAGTTGAAAATTGAGGTGTCTACCAGATGGAATAGCATTTTAAATATACATGTGTGATTTCATGAGTGACAAAAAGCCATCAACAACTATGCAGTGCTGCATTCATGGCTGCTTAATGCTACCTATTTATATCATGGGCAATGACAAATCATCAGGGACCATGGTAACGGCTTGCACCCCTTGATATGATGATAATTAATCCTGTCTTCTATGAATGGTCAAACAAAGGTTTTGAATTGAGACAGTGTCTAATGTAATCCAAAAGTAATCTGAATTGATGATATAGCTTTAGTTGGAGAACAGGAGGCTCAGGTCCTGATTCAGAGGCGCTCGTTATTTGCGAGCGCACATGCTCTGAATCAGGGCAGATTTAAAAAAAAAAAAATCCGCTTCCAGGCCGCTCGCATAGCTGTGGATTACCACCCACAGCTTGAATGGGCTGCCTGGCGATGGTCGCGATTATCGCGATCATCGGGCTTGCGATGAAACCCTTGTGGCAGGGTCTAGTCCACCGCAAGCCCCAGTGAACTTCCTGCTCCAATTGTAGGGCTGCCCACAAATGGCAGGCGCTCATTCGGGAACGCCTCAGTTTGTGCAGCCACCCCCCTCCCCGCCTACAAGACGGGGCGAGCTGTCGATCAACATCGACAGCCGCCCCGTCTTGTAGAGAGCCACGGAGTGAGTGATTTCTCACTCGCTCCGGGTCTCGTGCACGCGCAGTGCGCACGCCGCGCATGTGCACTGCCCGACGATCGACCCGCTTGCTAGTGCTATGCGCTCGCGAGCGGGTCTGAATTAGGCTCTCAGACCAAAAGAAAAAAAACAGACAACCACCTACTACTTAGACTGGGGGAGTGCAGAAGGTTGGTTCTACTTACACAAATGCAGGTCGGTAGCAAGTGACGTCTGGATTCTGGGCCTGATTCAGACCCAGTCGGAAGCGCTGAGCGCTCGCAACCGGGTCGATGTTTGCCCACTGGGCATGTGCACGACGGAGCCAGATAGCGACGGGTGCTCCGTTGCTCCGGGACTCGCACCAAAGGGGACAAGCTGTCGATGGTGAGTGACAGCTCGCCCCGTTTGGTGGCCACGAGACCCTACCACAAAGGTCTCGTCGCAAGCCCGATGGTCACCATGGTCTTGACCATTGCGACCATCAACTTGGCCGCTCGCCCTGATTCAGAGCGAGCGCTCTTTCAGAGCATCTGTCTCTGAATCAGGCCCTCTGCTCACTTTTAGTCGTCACTTTGCCAAAGATTTAGCAATTTGTTAATGCAAGTGTGCACACATCATCACACACTGGTCCATCCAGGACAAGCAAAATCATCACCTTTGACTATCAACTGTTCTCATCCCTCTCTGATGTGATAGTGACTGTAGGGAGCAATTGTTGTGCCACTAGAAGAAAGGCTAGTTTTACCACATGGATACTGGTGTTTATGCCTAGAGCAATGCACTGAAAACAAGGTACAACAGAAGAGGTGCTGATACTGCTCTTTCAACCTGGAGCATACTCTGAGAACTGTGGGCCTGATTCAGACCCGGTCACAAGCGCTGAGCGGTCGCAACCGGGTCGATGGTGGCCCAGAGCGCATGCGCACGATGGAGTCGGCTCCTTCGTGCGCATGCGCGAGACCCAGATAGCGACGGGCACTCCGTCGCTCCATGTCTTGCAACAAAGCACGCAAGCGGGCTGCTAAATATGCTAGAGGCAAGACCGACCGACATGATAAGTCATCCAAGCGCTTGCACTGAAGTGATGCCTCTCACAAGCGTTCTAACGCTCACTAGGGGTCTGCTGCGATAATACGGCAGTCTTGCACAGATTGCGTCACTGCTGTAAACACAAGATTACTGAAAGGATGTATGTGGACATTTTTGTGCTCACGGACAAAGCAAAAAAGGACTTTAGTGCGGCCTAGAGTAATGGAGGAGTTGACCTGGACGCTTTCAAGTCCTTTAGCAATTGGATTGCAAGTTTCTGCATGTTTGCATCATGCTATTTGGTAACTAATCCTCAGGAACATTTAAATGTTATAAAGTACCTGCACCTTATTTAATAGTATACAGCGCAGTTCCCAGGGGTTTGCATGGCGGACTTACAGCAAAGAATTTAGTCGGAAGCAGGATGGGAGGCCCATTATTGAGTTTGGAGGTAGCGACGTGGAGGTGTGGCTAGAAGTTACACAGCCTGAGTGTCTTCCAGTTGACGCTCCTACTGTTTCGTCAGCTGCCAGGCCTGGGACGTCTTTCAGCTCAGTCTCAGAATAAAGGCAAATGTTTTGCTTTTAACAATGCCACTTGTACACAAGGGCAACGGTGTCGTTTTTGACACCTCTGTTTGCGTTGCGGTGGAACCCACCCCGTTTCCAATTGTTCCCAGCCGGCTGGACAGCAATGTTTCAAGCCAGCAGGGAATACCAGTGCTAAGTAAGGCATCATCCCCAGTGTGTTTGGATACTATGGCCAAATGGTTGGGTTGGTAGCCTAACCTTGAGGATGTGCGATTTTTGTATTAAGGTTTTACTGTTGGTTTTTGGTTGCCCATTAGGGGCAAGGTTAGTGTCGGTTCCCCAAGGAATCTGTGGTCAGCGCGAGAATTGCCTGCTGTCCTTGAAGCTAAAATCCAAACGGAAGTGAGCCTCGGGCGAATGGCGGGCCCATTTGAACGACCTCTACTAGAGAATTTGATTCTTTCTCCCATGGGAGTGGTTCCCAAGAAGTCTCCTGGTAGATTTAGGCTCATTCAGCATCTATCCTACCCATCAGGGTCCTTGGTGAACAACGCTATACCTCCGGAATTTTGTTCGATAGTGTATTAGTGTTTTGACGAGGCCTTGGAGTTGTTTAGATCATATGGCCCTGTCACTCTCATGGCTAAGATAGATGTGGAATCAGCATTTTCTTTACTGCCCCTGCATCCTGAGTCCTTCGGGTACATGGGTTTTTGCATTGGGAATGGGTATTTTATAGACAAGTTGCTCTGTTTCTTGTGCCTTTTTAAAAAAATTTAGCAACTTTCTTAATTGGTGCGTGGAGACTTCTTACAGGGGTCACGGGATAGCTCACTATCTCGACGATTTCCTGTGTGTGGGTCCTGCCGATTCTGAACGTTGTGCTTTCCTTTTGATTTCATTGCAAGCTTTCTTTTTCCATTTTGGGGTGCCAGTTGCTGATGGGAAGACAGAGGGTCCTCTCACTTGCTTATAAATTTTGGGTATCGAGATCGATACCCTGGCAGTGGTTTGCTTTCTCAGGACAAGGTGGCGAAGTTGCGCAATGCTATTGCTGCATGTTTGGCTGCTCATAGCATTGCTTTGCGACAAGCGCAATCGCTGTTAGGTCTGTTGAACTTTGCCTGTAAGGTTATCCCGATGGGTAGGGGTTTTTGCGGGAAGCTGGAACGGTCCACGGCTGGGGCGTCCAGACCACACCATTTGGTTCGTTTGTCATCTTAGATCAAGAGGGATTTGTCCGTTTGGGCATCTTTTCTCGAGAAATTTAATGGTGTTCTGATTTGGATGGCACCAGCTGTCGACAGTTTTCAGTTGCAGCTTTTCACCGATGCGGCAGGTTCCGCTGTTTTTGGTTGCTACCTTGCCGGCTCCTGGTGTGTGGCACATTGGCCTAAGGAATGGGTATGTTTGGGTCTTACAAGGGATCTTTTGCTTCTCGAACTCTTTCCAACCATGGTTGCATTGGAAGTGTGGGGCAAGCGTTTGTGTAATCGCAGTATAGTGCTCAGGTGTGACAACTTTGGCGTTGTGCATGCAATAAACCATCAGCGCGCTAAATCAGTGCTAGTGTTGCTAGTTTTGGTGCAGTTTGTCTTAACATGCTTGAGCTGCAACATTTCATTTAGTGCACAGCATATTCCTGGGGCGAAAAACTATATAGCTGATGCGTTGTCTCGGTTTCGGTGGTCTAGGTTTCGATCTTTGGCCCCTGAGGCTGATGATACGGGTGTGCTTTGCCCCTCTTATGTTTGGCAGGTCATCAAGCTGGCATGGAGGGCTTAGCAGATAGGTCTCACGCCCCGTGTACTCTGAGAGTTTACTGCCATGCGTGGGAAGAGTGTTCCCGTAGCCATAGACATGGAGGTAAGAGCAGGCATCAGTTGATACTTTCTTTTATTTGGCATCTCCATGTCTCTGGCAGATAATAGTGGTATCTCGTTATTTAGCTGATATTTCATTTTTCTGTAAATTGAAAAAGCCTTCCAGACTTTATCAAGAGCTTTCTGATTCAGAAGGCCTTGAAAGGTTGGGCTCATACGGTTCCGGCAGCACCCAACAAAAGACGTCCTATTCATGGATCTTTTCGGATTTCAGAGTTGGTGGCCGCCTCCAAAAAGGTTGCTGCTGCTCTGCTCCAGACGAATGTCCTGGTGGGTGAGAGATCGTTGCTTTTTGGGATTAGTAGCTCCAAGACTGATCATCTGGGTAAGGGCCGTTGGATTTCGCTAGTGCCTTCCGAGGACCTGCGAATTTGCCCTATTGCACTGGCCACACAATATCTTGCAGTCAGGTCTGCTGCTGCGGGCTCCTGGCTTTTGCATGCGGATAGCTCTCCTTTCACAAAGTATCAGTTTGGACGGGTTTTGGAGCGCTGTGTCTCTGGTGTCGGCCTCTCCCCCAGGGACTTTGGTATGCATTCTTTTCGTATCGGATCAGCAACTTCCGCCGCTTCGGCGGGATTTTCTGTGTCGGAAATTAAGGCTTTAGGCCGTTGGAAATCCTCCAGTTATAAGCGCTACGTTCAGCCCCTGCGTTGATTGCATATGCATCTTATAATGTTATGTTTATTCGTTTGTTATGTTTATTTGTTTGTTTAGCTTCAATGTATGTTCTTGTTTGTCCTTGTCTACCCGACTCGGGGATTAGCTACTTGTCGCTGTGGCAACGGAAGTCTGGAGGCATTTAGCCTTTTTATGTTGCCTGAAATGACGGACCTAATTCGGCTTATTGGCATCACTAATTACAATTCATATGTCCTTCAGCAGGTTTTTCGGTTTTTCCTCCAGCCAAGTTATCCGTGTTTCCCTGCTTCCCCCCACCCCAATTACCCTCATGTGTCTTTATGTTTGCTTTGAATTGGCACTGAAGCTTGTCTTAAATTCAGCCTGGCAGCTGGTTACACCAATATTTTTCTTTTTGGCAGATCCTCCGCTAATTAATTATAATTGCAAATTTATCTAAGTTTGCATTCTTTTCTCCCCCTTCAGGTGTTAAGCTTGACTCTCTCAAAGTATGGCGTTTTGGCCACTCATATGTTTTCTGGGCTGCTAAGTTCATGGATGCTTGTGGTGCTCCTTCCTTTCCTGCTCTGATTGTGTGCGGTGGATTGGTGTGAGAGGGATGCTGTGGCAGGCGTCAGCATGGCCTTCTGGCAAGATCATATGGTTGTTTATTGTGCCTAGGCTGGTCTGGCGATGGATGAAGCCAGAAAGAAGGTGAATGCGGCAGTCACAAAGCATGTGTTAACCTCTGGTGGTGGTGGCATTGTGCATGACAGGATACGTTTCCGGCATGCATATCTGTATAGGAGAGATGGCGTGCATTTGACTGAGGAGGGGTTTTTTGATTTTTGTTGTGGATCTGTTCCAGGTTGTTTCTCCAGTGTTTTAGTAGTGGTATGGTGGTGGTGCGTTCATTCTGTAACCAGACCTCGCATTGGCGGGAAAGAACGGCAGGTCGCCACTTAGGGTGCAAGTGTTTCTTTCAGTGGGTTAAACTTCGAGTCTGGGGGCTGGCTTAGGTAACACCATGTGACTTTGTTTGCCCTATTAGGTGTGTGTGTTTTAACTTGGTATGTGAGGCTGTGTGGGCTGAGACAAAGCCTCTTTTGTTCCTGTCATCCCACCCACCCTCCCTATGTTTTTTCAGTGGGATTGTCTGTGGTTAGCTGTTTTCTGTGGCGGTAAAGAACGGCAGGTCACCACTTAGGATGAAAGTCTCTTTCAGTTTGTGGTATTATAGTCTTTTGGTGCGATCACCCTCTTTGACTTGTTAAGTTCACTGGATCACCCTTCCCGGGGATAGCGTCATCACCCTTCCGGGTGGGTAGTCATGTTAGAGGGTTGAGTGGATACCATTTTGTTGATGTTGTTTAGTTACCGGTTGCTCTACACCTTAAGCGGTGTCCGCTTGGTATGCATGTCTGTGTGATGCATGTCTGGAGTAAGCTGAATGTTGCCGTCCTTTCTTTGCCACCATATCTTCAATCAGTTTAGATTAATTTAATACTAATTAGATAATTTTAATAAATTGCTAACTAATTATTCTGCCAAATATCATGTCTCTGAGTCTTTATTTCATATCATTTATTAAGAAGGTGTTTTATCGCATGGTGTTACACAGGGCACCCCTCTTGACGATTGAAAGTTTAATAGAATTTCTTAAGAAACCAAGGCCCTCATTCAGAGCCGTTCGCTATTTGCGGTCGTTCGTTCAAAAACAAGGGGTGGCTATTCAAATGATCCGTTCGCAAATTGCAGTCTGTTCACACCTCTAAGTCTGAACGAGCGAGCAAAACATACGCTCGTTTATTTGATAAAAACGCCCCCTGGCCGCTCGCACCATACGTCATGTCCGCTATTTATTTGATTAATCGAGTACATCGTACAGCGTATGAACTGCTCGCTATTCTTGTGGTTGGTTTTTTCAACCGCTATTTTGCGAGCAGTTCTGAGTTTAAAAAAACCAAGTGACGTGGTCAATGACGCTGCTGGATTAATTATGCACACCCTTAAAACGCCCGTTTTGACCTTTAAGCACGCCTGCGTCCGAATTCCACTCCCCCGTTTTCAAGCACCTTCCCCTGTTACCACCCACATACGCCTCATTCTGTCACTCAAAATAGCAGGCACTCGCAATATAGCGTACAAACGATTTGCGGCCGCACTGACTGGTTCGCGTATGCGTACTAAAAACCGTACGCATGCGCAGATGTGCGAACATCGCTCGGAACGAGCGTACTGCCGCTAACGAGCGGCTCTGAATGAGGGCCTAAATTTGATGGCAAATTCAAAGATTGATATTAACAATAGATGGTGTGTATGTTTTTTTTATAACAAATGGTATTTGTAGCAATTATTATTAACTTCTTTTACATTAAGACTGTGTTCTCCACTGCGATGAGATAATTTTCATCGCAAAAAAAGGAAGCAGCAAGTACTGCAGGAGGACTCTTTGTACTCTTTATCCCCATTCTACTACCTACAGAGAGGAGGTATCCCTCATTGGAAAGAGAGGAGTACCCTCTTTGGAAACTGGTGTCTCCATAAAAGCTAATATCTGGTGAACAGTATGATCACCAAGCATTAACCACTACAGAACAGAAAAATAATGGATACCATTGATGGGGAATATCTCCTCAAACCTGGCTTCTAATAATTAAGAGAAACACACATTTGAAACATTTGAAAGAGGGTAGTCCTTTCTTTCAAAAGATGGGGCCCATTAGTATTTATAGGGGTCTATTCATGTAAAACATGAACAAAACATACAAATAAGGTGTCTGCGCTAATCACTATATAAAAAAAATATAGGCTGTGAAAATTATAAATATATTATTATTTTCTTGAACATATGAAAAAATTAACTGCAGTTCAACTTTAAAAACATATATAAACATTGCACGTTGAATGAAAAAAGAAATAAAATGTTACATTAATAATCTAAACGCATACTGTTTCCAATATATCATAGGAAAAAGAGATAGATGTTTTAAACTCTATGTAGAGCCTTGATGGTAATCAGCATATGTTGCTATTGGCAACCGGAATGATATAAATCTGTAACGTAGGTATAGTCACATATGTTGAAACCTGATATAGGGTATAGTGACTCCCTAAATTACGGAGCCATAGAGCTAACAAAATCTTAATATGGTGAATATAATAGCGGGGGGTCTCCAGACCAAAACCCGCAGTCCAGTATCTCACCTGTCCCAGTGGACTCAAAGCTCCAAAGACTCCCTAGGAACCAACTGCTCCTGCGACTCCCAGACAAATAGAAACAAGTCGGTGTGATGTTGGTCCCTGTGACCAGCGCCGCTCCGGCGGTTAACTGTGGGACTGTGCATCACTATATATTGCATCACATAGATACGATATATAGTAATGCTATGTAGCCATTTATATACACTTACCTGTCCCTTAAACTGCCCTACCGCGATCCCTGGAAGCAGTACGAAGACAGACATAAGTATGGTGATGCGATGCATACACGAAGCAGGGGTGCCACTGGAGAAGGAATAACCTTCCTTCTCCACTCCACTCTATGAATTGACAAAAGCTAAACAGGGCATTTCACTACTCTATGAATAGACCCCATAGTGTGGTGATCACCAGACTCTATTACTCAGTGTTACTGTAAGATTTCCATATATGAAGGGGGGGCACTACATGTACTTTCTCCACATAATTGAACTCTACACTTGGGAAACCCATATCTTAAAGATTGGGGTCTTCTCTTTCAAAAGATGTGGCCCCTTTGCTGCTATTGTCTGGTGCTCACTTGCAATCACTAGACAATATTAACATGTATTAAGGAAAACATAGCTCTTCCATAACAGGGGGGGAAGGCACTATGGGCTCCATGTACTAACTGGAGGTAAAAGCAACAATGGCAGAGAAAATCCCTGTACATTTATCTTCTCGATATGTATTAAAGGGATTTCTCTGCCTGCTAGCGCTAAGTGTAGGTTAGAATATCACACTGCCATAGACACCTATGGCAGTGATAAGTGACCCAGGTGTTACTAAGAAGAGAGGTCACTAACCGTCAGTTGTCTTCTCCAGTGCCGGCTTCCTCACCTGTAGCTGCCGTTATCTGCCTCCCCTCAGAGTAGAAGCAGGAAGTGAGCTCTTTTTCACTTTGGCCGGTTGTCAACAAAGTTTGTTTAAAAAAGATATCTCTGCTGCTGCTGCAGCGCTGCACTGGACAGGAAAGAGGGTGAGTCCACAGTTTCTATTGTCTGCTGACCTAGTCAAGGGGATTAATTAACGTTCACTCTCCTCGGTGGGGCTATTTATAGTAATAATCACGATAGCCACCTCCTGCTTCGCACTGATAACAGGTGAAGCAGAACGTCTTTTTCTCGATGTTAACTATTTTTTTAGCACATGAACCCCTATTTAACCTATCACACCCATAATTAAACCTATATGCATGGAGCCATCTACAGTTGAAAGAGGAGAGGTCCCTCCTTCAAATGTTGTGGCCTCTTAGATGATAGTAGGTGGGATGTATCAAGTATCACGCACACCTCCTTCTCTCACATGTATACTGTCAATCACTCTGCGATGGGTTCGTACAGCCACTGTGATAGCAGTCCCGATAGCAGTGGAGTATTCAAGCATGTGCACTGCGATGCATACTAATGTACAGAATCCAACAATCGGCCGATTGCATGCATAATCGTAGTTGCGATCCTTGCTGAATCAGGACCTGGGACTGTTCATATACAGAGTACCTGGGAGTTCAGCACTGAGCTGTAACTTCAGCAAGAAGCGACGTTGTACTAGCTACATTTGCCAGTCTGGAAATGGAATTTCTAGGGGAGGATCCCCAGGGATTGGAAGCTGCAAGTCCAACATGGCTGCAGCCATACTGTTGTTTAGGAGGGAACTCTGACATGCAGCCTGTGTGCCATAATGCTGGGAAGACACGCTGTAAGCAAGAGGCTGCGGAGGCCATCTCAATTCTCAGTAACAGGACACTGAGCAGACGGGGCAGGAGCAGCACAAACAGACCTCAGCACCAGCCGCAAGCAATGTGCAGCGTGAACAGACCTCTGTGCTATCCTGGACAGGCACCAGAGCGGTAAGAAAGTGGTTTTAATGGTCTGGAATGTGAAACAGCACCGCCGCCGGGACTTCAAGTATGGCACCGGCAGCAAGTCAGTCAAAGCTCGCGGACCGGCAGCCAATCAGGAGCGGATTTGAGTCCGATATTAATGAATTAATTAACTTGATCGGTTGGGACTGATGTTGATGAATTCAAGAACTTAATTGATATGTTTCTCGCTGACTGCCGATGCATATCTGCAGTTCTGCACCGCTGCCACAAGAGCCCCGGCTCTCTCAAGACCAGCTGAAGAAACCAGGTAGCCTGGTAATTATATAGTCCCTGGCTTGTGCCCCTCCACCTAGTACAGCCTTCCCTGCCCTGTGTCTCCCCCCTACTCCAGCCCTTTGCCTCCCCACTACTCCAGCCTTCCCTGCCCTGTGCCCCCCCTTCATTAAGGCTCAGCCTTCCCTGTCCTGTACCTCCCCCCAGAGAGGACCTGCCTATTTTATCAGTACCAGGCCCCACAATTTCTGGTGGCAGTCCTGTCTCTACAAATGGCACCTGCGGCACTAGCCGGACTGGCGGAAACTTCATAACCTGATATCTACTTGGATCCAGACGAGGAACATACTAATGCTCTATACGGTACAGTATATATCTATTTTTCCAAACTGACAATAACTGGCATCATATATTTGCCTACAACATTAACATCAAATTATCTAATAAGTATAAATAACATATTAATTGGATTGTTTTCAACTGCCATACTAACTTAAAGGAACTGCTCCTGCTGCATCTCAATTAAGAGTTGATGAATCTCTGTGTATGGGCAGGATGCATCAAGCATCGCATTTTGCATGCGATTTATCCCGCCACTCATCGCATGCATACCGGTATGCATGAATGAAATCACAAAGGACAGCTGTCCTGGTAAGAGCTGTCCTTTGCGATAGAGGGACTTCCAGGTTTATGACCCAAAAGTTCCTCTGGCATCCTTATTAGCATGCACAGAAGGACGCGGAAGCCGCGGAGGGTTGGATCCCTCTCAGGGGGAGTCACGATTAGAAGCTTAAAGGCTTCTATTGGGCAATGCCATCTAAAGATGGCATTGCCCATTGCATCCATTCCCCCGGCATTGCATTCCGGGGCTTAGTGCATATGGGGTACATGGCCAAACACCGAATACTGTACATAGTTTTCGGAGGTTTGACCGTAAAAGCCGCAATAGTGCATCGTGCACTATATGAGAACATAATAATATATGATCGTCCCTCTATAACAACAGTTACAAATGGACATTAAAGGCTCCATTTATAACATTTTTTTCACTAAATTCATCAATGAGGCCAGCGGCGTAACTAAGGGGGAGTCGAGCAGGACGTGTACCCCCCCGCGCCGCAGGCCACGGTACCGGCCCGCCCTAGTTAGGCAGTGTAGCGCTGACTACAGTGTGTGCAGTCAGCACTACACATTTACACAGGACCGGCACTAGGCTTCCCTGTGCCCAGTGCCGATCCTGTGCTGCACAGCCAAGCCCCTTCCCTCTCCCTGAGTGCTTACCCAATAGCGCCAGGAGGTGGGCTCAGGCTGTGCAGTTGTGACAGGTAGTGCAGTGCAGTGCCTGCTGCCGTGCAGGTGTACGTCTGTTCCTTACCTTGCGTCGCACCCTTCACCTTCAGGCTGTGTGTTGAACAGACGGTCCTGGAACCTCCAAATAGAACACGGACACGATGACCTAGGGGCAAGGAGATGAGGTGAGTACCGTCCTTCCTTACGTCGACCGACGCGCCCTACCGAACCGAGGGATAAATTCAGGTTTTAAGTGAAGATCATCATTGGCACTTTTGGCCTCAGATCCCGAATTTTCACCTATCGGTACTCACGCACCAGGTGAAGATCCGTCCTTGCACCGGGTTGCAAGGTTCACCATCCGCCCAGAAAGAAGGAAGGATAGGTAGTGACAAACAAACAGCGAGAGACAGTACACACAGATTTTTCTCACTGTGTCCACTCGTGCTCTTCGTCTCCTCACTCGCCTACAGATCCCTGTAAGGAGATACATAACACAGCCATGCAGGGCCTAAACCTATGTCACACAACTACACATACTAAAACGGCTTCACCCTCAACCTACAGTGTGTGTAGTGCGACAGATATAACAATAACTAAACTTTTGCCCTGCACGGAACACCAAACACAGACTATAAGTATACAAGAGCAAAACACGGTGCTGTCCCTTTAAATGCCTGCTTCCTACCTTTCCAGAGCTGGCCAGCTCCTCTTCTCAGTAATTGGGGAAAACACTACCTCATTGGTGGGAGCAGTATAGCTCTCCACCACTGCTCACACCTCTAATCATCTATATGGGGCTACCTTTCTATATGAGTGGCACACCTAATGGGCTCAGGGCCCTGGGCCTAATGCCCAGGGTCTTACCAGCGGCTCAGGGCTTATGCCTGCCTACTGCAGGGTACACGAGGGACTTGGGCCTACTGCCCAGCGTCCCCTTTTTCTATATTGTAGCTCAGGCCTAGATGCCTGCCTAACGGTGGGCTCTGGTAGTGGCCTGGGCCTAATGCCCAGACCACTTTTTATGGGGCTCAGGCAGTTGCCCGCCTACTTTATTATTTAGTGACCTGGGCCTAGTACCCAGGCCACTCACACCTGACTAAGGGCCAATCCTTTAACAGGGCCTAATGCCCGCTATTGTGCCCCGGGCCTTGTGCCTGCCTATTTGCGCACAAGCCTAGTGCCCGACAATGCCCCACGGGCCTAGTGCCCGACAACCCTGGTGGTCTAGGGAGAAGGTAAAAGGGTAGGCCTCATGGAGGGCCTACCTGCTCCGTTGGAAGAGGCTGCGGGGGGGAACTTCATGAGGCTCTTTTACTTCCCTCCCCCGCAGTCCCTCACCGGTCCTCAGCCGCATTCTTCGGCCGCTGGCCAGCGGCGCCGCCTCTTCTTTTCTTCTTCCAGTCGGCGCCGCCTGTCTTCTCTCTTGACAGTGGCGTCTTCTGGCCTCTTCCGCGGCCGCCGCCCCTGTTGATGCACCGATCTTTCCGCTCTTCGGGAGGTCTATTCTCCTCCCTTTCCGCCGCCGAACTCCCTTTTCCCTTTTCTAATACAAGATGGGGCGAGTGGGCAGGCTATGACGCAGCGAGCCACGATTGGCTCATCGCGTCCGCCTCCTATTGGCTGCTGGCCCGCGAGCCAGGTTTGGCTCACGGCCAGAGCCAAACACCTGCCGCATGGAGCGCCGCGCCCAACGCTTGACCGGCGCTGGGAGCAGGTACTCTGTCCCTGCACCGGCTACCCGCCGCTTCTTGGCAGCCGGACGCCAAGCTTCTCCCGGCGCCACAGTACCGCCGGCACTGATGAAAGGGACCAGGCGGTCCCTTCACCAGGTGCCCGCGGCATCTGCACCGACACTAGGGACATCACTGTCCCAGTGCTGGCAACGGATGTGTCCTGCAGAGGACACATCCCCTCTGCCTGCCCCTGCAACTCTGCTGATGCTGGGATCAAACACTTGATTACAGCACAGCCTTCCACACAGTTTAACACACACATCACCACCAGCACGGCAGCGATGTGTGTGTTAACCAGCAGCCAATGAGAGTCAGACAGACTCTCATTGAGAGCCGGGCTGGAGCTCATTCATGAGCTCCGCCTTCTGGCTCTTGCAGTGGGTAATGGGAGAGACGTCATGACATCTCTCCCTTAATGCAGAACACGCCAACCCGGGAGTACTGACGTGCGGCGGCGAGAGCAGTGGCCGGAGCCGGAGTGTGGATTAAGGTAAGTGGTTTTTTTTTTTACTTGTGTGTCTGCACTATGGGGTGGGCATGGGGCACCATTACTGAGGGGGACCTCTATTGGGGGTGCGGCACTGCTGGGGACTATAACTGGGGGAGTGGTTACTACTCGGGGCACTGCATCGGGAGGGGGGAGGGGGAACCACTACTGGGGACTACTACTGGGGGGAACCACTACTGGGGGCTCTATATAAGGGGCTTACTACTAGGGGCACAAGGGAAACTACTACTGGGGACACTATATAAGGAGCTTACTACTAGGGGACCACTACTGGGGGCACTAAATAGGGAGGACCACTACAGGGGGCACTGTATAAGGGCACTGGATGGGGGGGATCACTACTGAGGGCCTGCATAAGTGGGACCTCTACTGGGGGCACTGCATAGGGGGACTACTGCTGGGGGCACTATATAAAGGGCACTGCATAGGGAGTACCACTACTGGGGGCACTGCACTGGGGGGACCACTATTGGGGGCACTAAATAGGGAGGACCACTACATGGGACACTGTATAAGGGGCGCTGGATAGGGGGGATCACTGCTGGGGGCCTGCATAAGGGGGACCACTACTGGGGACACTGCATGTCGGGGACTACTGTAGGGGGCACTATATAAAGGGCACTGCATAGGGAGTACCACAACTGGGGGCACTGCATAGGGGGGACTACTACTGGAGGCACTATATAAAGGGCACTGCATAAGGGGGTACCACTACTGGGGGCACTGCATTGGGGGGACTGCTACTGGGGGCACTATATAAGGGGGACCAGTACTGGGGGCATTTCATAGGGGGGACCACTACATGAGGCACTGTATAAGGGAGACCACTACTGGGGGCACTGAATAAGGTGAACTAATGAGGGGCTGCATAAGGGGGAATACTACTGGGGATACTGTATAAGGGGATCTAATGGGGGCTGCATAAGGGGGACCACTACTGGGGGTACTGTATAATAGGCACTACTATGGGCCTGCATAAGAGGGACCACAACTGGGGACATTGCATACTGGGGGTACTGTATAAGGGGCACTACTGTGGTTAAAGTGCATATGGAAAGGAATGTTCAGAGTGAAGATAAAGGGGTGTGTGTTATATTGACACGCCCCATTTTTAAGTGGCCACAGCCATTTTTCACCACATAGGGGGGGAAGCTCCATTTTTAAATTTGCCCTGGGCTCCAAATACACTGGTTACGTCACTGATTGCGTTCGCCGGCGAGCGCAAGTGTTAAAAAACACTGGCAGCGCTGTTTCCCTCTTCAAATAATGCTAATGAATGAAGGGTTTTTTTCTGTAATCGATACATGTGCAGTCTGTTTGCCTGGCCTGCTCCCGCTTCATCTGTACCCCGGCCGGCTCCTTTCCAGCATTCCTGACTGGAAGCGGCAGCAACCTCCCTTTCCAGCCCAGCAAACGTTGCTGTGTGCTGGTCTGGGGAGGGAGGCTGCTCACGCTGTATCGCAGGGAACCTGGGTTGCAGGAGGAAGAGAGGGATGGGGTGCCGCCAGCTGCTGTGGTAGAGTGGAAGGATGTGTCGCTGGCTACTGAAGCAGGGAGGGATGGTGTGCTGCCAGCTGCTGTGGGAGGGTGTGCAGCCAGCTCCTCTGGGAGGGCGGCAGGGAGAAAGGGGGTGCCACCGAAACAAAACACAAATAAAAATGTATTACATTTAAAAATAAATAAAAGATGAAAAGCAGGGAGGGGGTGGAGACTAGGAGGCGGATAGTGGCATGAAAGGCGCAAAGAGTGGGAAGGAAGGGGTAGAAAAGAATCTGCAGCACTAAATTGTGGGCAAGGACCCAAATGCTGCATCCTCCAGCCGGGATGAGTGCTAGATAACAGCAGCTGAGAAATCCAAATAAGACGAGTGGTAAGTCCAAAATACTGTACCACTCGTTGTTAAATACAGTTTACCAATGCTTTTAAATCGGAGTCAGTAAACAAAAGAGCGCTGCTGAAAAGCAGCAGAAAAACAGTGCTATAAAGGGATGATAAATAGCAGAAACAGCATTTACATACTGTATGTAACAAGTTAGAAACCTCTTGTTGATAAATGGGACCCTATGTATCCAATTGCTTTTTGACAATAGTCGGTAAAGTTACTAAAGTGAGAGTTTTTAGAAGAGATGTTGCCCATAGTAACATCAGATTCTACTCTACATTTATCTAGTACCTTGTAGAAGATAATAGCTAGAATCTGATTGGTTGCTATGGGCAACATCTACACTGCTAAAAACTCTCACTTTACTCTCAATATACCCCTAGGAGTGGTTAATTTCCATCAATTAGCTCTTGGAAATATATATTTTTTTCCCAAGATCAAACTGACTTATTTTTTAAGTTTAGTGTGTATACATTCAACATCTGTGGTTTTATTATGTGTTTGCTATATGTTCTATGTGGCACTCGTTGTTTAATTGCAATTGTTTTTTATATGTTTATTATTTATGAACTATTGTTAAATGAATTTATTTACTTTACATTGGCTTCTTCTCTATAGAATATATAGGGGGGAATTCAAGTAGCTGTTGTACTTTACCGTCGACTAATTAATCCAATGGGCTAATTCAATAAGCCCAGAAGTCGGAACTTATTGTGGGGGGCTTAGCCTGCTAGCGGGAAGCGTGACCACATACCCCCTTAGAAAAAGAAAAAAAATAGTGCTGCATGCTGAGGAAAGGAGGGGGACCCTGTGACCACCTCAGCCAGGGTCAAATCCAGGGGGGCCACGATCAGTGTGATCGCACCCCACTCCACCTTAGCAGAGGAGAGGAGACTACTGCTGCTGCTCAGCCGCGAAAAAATAGTTCAGTGTGTTAATGCAGATCCTATGTGTTTTTGCCACCAGAAAAATATGGAAAAATGGGAGCCAACTAAATCGGGAGTTAAATAAAATGTGGATAAACACCAGTTTTAAGCACCCGAAAAAATATAGAGTCTACAGTAATGGAATTCCCCCCTAAATATGTTTTTAAAGCACAGTATATTATATATCTATACATTGTCATTCCTGTGTATACATTTTCAAACTTTAGTTTATACCAAAAATGGCATTAAAATTCAAGTCAACTGGCTTTGTTGTCATGCTTAATTCTAATACAATCACATACGGTAGTCCAGAAAATGGTATAAATGTGAGTTTATTGTATTAGCTTCACCCAGTAGGTTTGGTTATGGAGGCCTAGGAAACAGACACTTGGTAGTAGCAATTCACAAGTAATAGTTCATGGACATTATGCAGCAAGTATGGAAAGTAGACCTGGATGTTGGAAGTATTAGTATATGAACAAAGGCAACAAGACTCAGGAGCAAGATTACAGTAACGCATATATAAGTCTCCTGAAAGTTATCTTTTAGTTTTAGTTCTTATCAATGTGCCTTTTTCAAGTAATTCGTGTATCCCACTATTCCAGCTTTCATTGTTGAACTTTGGTTGCTAATGGGCAACTTCTCCACTGGTTCATTCACGCATTTCACTGCTTGACACATAAACCCCTCTGTTACCACTAGCATAGTTACTTAAGTGGACAGTTCATTGCCTCTCACAGAGCAGTGGGGGAGGGGAGAAATAAAGTACCAGCCAATCAGCTTCTAATTGACATTTTACAGACTGTGTTTGAAAAATTACAGTTAGGAGTTGATTGGTTAGTACTTTATCTCCCTCCAAGTTTTGATAAATCTCCCCCAAGAAGAATACTTCAGTGGCTGCGGACATTCTGATGTTGTGATATTCATTAATAAACAGACACTTTAGATGAGAAGTTGATGAAGACTGAGTATAATGGTCAGACCTTACTCAACTTCACCTTAAAATGCTGTAGTAACTGTGGCCCAAAGACCCAGGAAAAAAGAGCATTAGTTTGCTGGTTTACCTAACATTGTTAGACTCAGGTTTTACAAGTATCAAGTATAAATGATCCTAAATGTGAGTATTTAATTTGGTATAGTTCATGCTGCATGGAGCTAATACGCATAATGAAACATTATATTGTACAAACCCAATATTACTATGTTATCTCATACCAGAACCATTTATTATACAACTAGCATTTGTAACCTATCATTCACCAGGTCCCTAGGCATTGTGGCTGCCAAATAGCCTCACCCCCGCATTGCCTCTCCAGCACCTATCCTCAATGTTTTATGCCGTTAAGCCCCCTGGTGTCTCTCCAGCCTCGTGTCCACCCATGTCTCTTCAGCCTTTCCCCCCACCTGTGCCTCTATCATCTCTGTTCACTGTCCATCTCTTATCTGTTACCTGTGTCCACCTCATCTCGTTCCTGCACCCCCAATATTCCTCACTCTCTTATCTCTCCCTATCATCCTCACCTCCCCCACCACTCTTTCATCTCTGTCCTCCTTCCCTTCTCTCCTTTTCATATCTGGACCTCCCCTTCTCTTTATTTCATCTCTGTCCCTTACCCTTCTCTCCCTTTCATCCCTGCCCCCTTTCATATTTGTCACTCCCTCTCTCACTTTCATCACTGTATACCCCCTCTTTCTCTTTCATCTCAGCCCACCTCCCTCCTCTCTCTCTTTAATATCTAATTCTGCCCCATCTCTTTCACTCCCTATTACATCTTAGTCTCATGTCCTATCTCTCTTTCTTTCATCTATGTCACCTCCCTTCTATTTATTTAATCTCAGCCCACCTTCCCTCTTTCTCTCTCTCTCTCTTTCATCTCCATCCCTCTCCCCACTCTTTCTTTCATCTCAATCCCCAATGAGTGCTGTGAGAGGAGAGAGGGGGTGGGGGCTAACTGCAGTGCTCTACTGAGTCTGTGCTAGACACATGGGTGTAGCTTTGCTAAAGCTTCTAAAAATGAAAAGTGGAGGTGTTGTCCATTGCACCCAATCAAATTCTCTAGAATGCAATAGAGAAATGATAATTACAATCTGATTGATTGCTATGGGCAACACCACAACTTTCTATTTTTAGAAGCTTTAGTGATTCTACACCATGGTGGTCTTAAAGCATTATATAATAGACTGGTAATTGGATATGACATATACTGGGTCACCAAGGCCCACCCTCTGCTCCACCCCACTCCCTCCCAGTCCCACCCCTTTCCAATTTGATCCCCCATTGTCCAAACCCACCCCCTCACAGCTCAATCCCACTCCATCCCCACTGTATACTTACCCCAGCCCATACCCAGCGCAGAACAGTCCTGCGTCCTCACTATCCTATGGTACTAGGGAGCTGTGTGTATGTATTTTGGAGATGAGACAGACCTTAGGAGATTATTATAGAGATTGTATTATGGCTAGTCAACATAAGCACTTTCAAAACTCATAAGGTTATTATTACTCTTCTTATTTGTGCCTTCAGCTGAGGGCTGAAACTAGGGGAGCCTGTAGAACTGCCGCAGAGCCACACAGAGCACCCTAAGGACACTTCAGGCACTCCTCTTCTTCCTGTTCCTGAAAGTCCCACAACTTCCATGTGATGCCATAATGTCTCATATTTGGGGTGGGGCTAGCAAACAGCAGAACATTTCCCGGCCTGCTACAACACTGATTCTACTAAATAATTAAAGTCTTACATAAGGCAATATAAAATACATAAAATATACCTGTATCTCAGAAAATATATAAATGGAGTGTGTGAGCCACAACACTTAACCAATTTTATTTTCATAAGGGATAGGAAATGTCTTTTTTTATTTCATGTATTTAATATCTCTTCATATATTTGAACTACTAAAGATGCATAGCATACAATTGCATAATAAATCTTCCACTCTAGTAATCGATATATGTCTTGTTCTTGTATTTCCAGTAAATAATGAACTAAAAATAATTTATTGTAGTCTACAGTGAGCTCTTCCTATGTCTGTTTCTTACGTTTGGTAATAGTGTTCAGATAGTAATTCTGTTTTAAAGACTCATGTAAAGATATGGCAAATATAATTTAATGCAAATTGTGTCTTTTTTTTTTCATTGTAAATTTTATGTAATATATTTATTATTCAAATTGTGCCTGCAAATTAGGGTCAAAGGCAAACATTTGACAGGAATATCATATATCCAAATGATTAATTTTGAAACCAAGACAAAAAAGAAAAACAAGTTCTACAATACATATTTATTTGTTTGCAACCTACACATATGCCCATACACCTGTGAGGTCTGAGGGCCTGATTTAGAGATGGACAGTACTGCAAACACACTGCATACTCTCACAGATTGCAGTTGCTAAATTATGCTAGTGTTTTCCAAAACACATATGAGCATAGGGACGGCCACTGCTGCCTTTTCATATCCGTATGACGACATACAAAAGCGTAAACATCGGTACAGGGTTACCTACCCTCCCGATTCGGGCGGGACCCTCCCGATAAACGGGTGCAGCTCCCGCCCTCCCGGAAAGGCAGGCAAGCCTCCCGCCTGCCGCCGATCCCCTGTCTCCCCCCCGCCAGTACCTGTTAAACCCCCGCCTGTTTTTCGGCATTGTGTAGCGGGGGCAGGGCCAAAATGACGCGATCGCGTGGACCCGCCCTCTGTCACACCTGCAATCTGCCTTCAGCCTGCCCAGCCACGCCCCCTTTTGCCAGCCACGCCCCCTGTTCTCCCGATCTGGGTGCTCCCTCCCGGAAGGAGCAGCCAGATAGTCGGCAAGTATGCATTGGTACCATCGACTTACAGCAGGCTGCCATTCTTCATCTGCGTGAAGTCTGACCAGCCGCTCTCATGACACACAGTGAACTCTCATGCTGATAAAGAGATTGCAATGCCTAATTTATGAGCCCCCACCCTTTGTTACCACCTCCAAAAGCTGACTACCTGTCACTTTCTTTGCGTGTGGGTACTCTGTGTAATCGTAATGCAAATGCTACGTGTGCGCAGTGCTACAATACAATCGCTTGATCTGCATAAAAATCGCCATTGCTCTGAATCAGGCCCTGAGTGTGCACTGCAACCTACCTTTATCTCCCACTCTTTCATAGATAGGTATGTATTATTGACTGGTCTGTGAGCAATGCAGGCTCTTCCTTTTCCACAGCATCACTATTATTATTAGTATCCTATATTTATATGGTGCCACAAAGGTTCCGCAGCGCCTTACACAGTACATAAATGAGCACACAAGAAAACAGTAATAGTAGTACAAAACAATGCAGGACAAGGACATGGTTTATAGCACAAGCAGCAGGGCGTTAGCAACCAAGTGTTAGGTGACAATTGGGGAGTTAGGAGTAAATGATAGTATAAGTAAGAGGAGTTTAACTACTACCCAGTTAACTACTACCAGGGAAGACCACTACTCTACGTTAACCAGTCAGATTAGATGTTATGGGCTCAATCCAATTAGGAGCGAAGGGGGTGAGTTGCTATTATAAAAGCGTACATTTCGCCACCCTTGCAGCCACACTCGCACATTTTTGCTTGCTGTCCTATGGGATTTAAAAATTTTCCCGTGATGTGTAAGTAGTAAATTGATTAGTTTACCTCCGGGCTCGGAACCCAGCCTCACTACTGAGCATTTGTGATCTGTTGACTGTGCATGTGCAAACAGAGAGTGCCAGGGAAGTCCTCTGGCAAATTTTGCCATAGTTTACAATTGCTAACTAAAGATTAAATGGATGACCACCACCTCTGACCAGCATATCATATAATTATGGTGTGAGGAATCCTCTTCACACCAGTCCAATTTGTGTTCAAAGTTCTAAAAGATCTTAGGGCCTGATTCAGAGATAGACAGATTTACACAGCCGCACAAAATCAGCTGTGCAAATCCATCCATCTAAGCTGCAAATGCAGAAGGATGTATCAGGCACCTTTTTGCTGCTTATATGATCCCAGCACTTCAACCAACGTCACAGATTGTGATCACTATCCTTTGTTCAGGCTGCGGGAGCTGAAGCTTCCCTCAACCTGGCTGCACACACGCCTGGTCACGCAAGAGGCCAGAAATCTGCATCCTCTTATGCAGACTCTAGCCTTGTCCCTCCCGGAGAACGGAGGTGAGGTGCCCAAGCTCCGCCTGCCAAACTACACAGCATATCAATCATGCTGCGGCTTGCTGGGCTCTGTGAGCAAGATCACAGGACCCATTCAGCACATGCGCAAAATGGGTCCTGCAAAGGCCCAAACCCATAAACATCGGAGATGTGCTTTCATTTTCGGATGAATATACATCTCTGAATCAGGCCAATAGACTATAACCAACCAACAGCTCTAAATTGAGCTGGAATAAAGAAAATTGCTGTTTAGCTAACACTGGAATGTATTTTTATGCTGAATTTGCTCTGAATCATATCATCCAATCAACAAATAGCTTTTGTCTGTCTAGCACAGGTTTGACAATTAAAGAAAGTTTCTGATTGGTTGCTGTGGCTTGGAGCAAATTTAGCAAAATCTCACTCTTGACTGCCTGACCCCTAATAAGGAAGGAATCAGTATGAATTTCAAATCCTGATGCCGGTAGCTCGATGGTTCAAAATCCCAACAGCGCAGATAAGTATACTATCCCTAACCCTCCCTTAGGGGTGCCTAACCCTAATATCCCCCCTAGTGCCTAACCCTAACCTCCCCCCATTAGTGCCTAAACCTAAGCCCCCCCTTCCCCTAGTTTAACCCTAACCTTCCCGGCATTTCGACCGCCGGATCCCTAACTACATACCGTATTTTTATATAATTTTTTTAGTAACTAAAGGGACATGCATTAGTAAACAGTGTTTTTGAAGGCTCCTAAAGTGGAGGCCTCTTGCATAATAAGTTATCACTATACTGCTTACAGGGTGGACTGTAGTTTAATCAGAATAGTCATTTTATTATTACACTCCTATTACATACTGTAGTATGTTTTAAGTTACTTACCGTTACTACTTTTACAAAATTAAAAGGTTTCCTAATTTGTTTTTAATGTAGGTGCCAAAAAACTGGGTAACGGTAGAACCATTACAAAATAATAAATGTAACTGCTTTTCAATTAAATACCTTAGAAATATAATATTTGAAATTTTGCTTTGAATATCTGCTTTACTGTTGGCATGACACAGTTCTGATGGTAGCGCTCACCTTTCCTTCTCCAGACAAGTGGTTTTCCCGATGCCCCAAACAATCTGAAAGGGGATTCATCAGCGAAAATAATTTTACCCCAGTCCTCAGCAGTCAATCCCTGTACCTTTTGCAGATTATCTGTCTGTCCCTAATGTTTTTCCTGGAGAGAATTGGCTACTTTGCTGCCTTTCTTGACACCAGGCCATCCTCCAAAGTCTTCGTCCTGTGTCATGCCAACAGTAAAGCATCCTGAGACCATTCATGTGTGGGGTTGATTCTCAAACAAGGGAGTGGAATCACTCACAATTTTGCCTAAGAACACAGCCATGAATAAAGAATGGTACCAAAACATCCTCCAAGAGAAGCTTCTCCCAACCATCCAAGAACAGTTTGGTGACGAACAATGCCTTTTCCAGAATGATGGAGCACCTTGCCATAAGGCAAAAGTGATAACTAAGTGGCTTTGGGAACAAAACTTCGAAATTTTGGGTCCATGGCCAGGAAGCTCCACAGACCTTAATCTCATTGAGAACTTGTATTCAATCCTCAAGAGCCGGGTGGACAAACAAAAACCCACAAATTCTGACAAACATCAAGCATTGATTAGGAAAAATGGGCGGCCAGTCAATATGTGGCCCCAAAGTTGATTGACAGCATGCCAGGGCGAATTTCAGAGGTCTTGAAAAAGAAAGATCAACACTGCAAATATTGACTCTTTGCATAAACTTAATGTAATTGTCAATAAAGCCTTTGACACTTATGAAATGCTTGTAATTTTACTTCAGTATACAATAGTAACATCTGACAAAAAGGTCTAAAAACACTGAAGCAGCAAACTTGTGAAGAACCAATACTTGTGTCATTCTCAAAACTTGTGTCCATGGCTGTACAGTAGGTGGACAATTAGAAATTGTCAGGTAGAACAGTAATTAATGAAATGAATAGAGCAAAATCAGTAAAGCTAATATCAACAATTCATAAAGCCAATCAGTAACCATGTGACAGTTAAAAATCCAAAGCAGAATGCAAAAAGCCCATACGGCAGTTAAAATTAGTCCTGGACTGATCACATTAACAAATCATTCTCAATGGGCCCCCTACTTTTCTTCCAAACACCTGTTTGGAAAAGCAAAGAAAAATTTAGCAACTGGACATGTTCTTTAAGTTTATATACTAGGCAGAGTATTTAATACGGAACTAAAAAGAACTCTGCAAACAGGAAGATAATACCTAAAATAAAACTTACCAGAACATATAATGTCTCTGTCAAATATGAGTAGCAGTGACTGGTATTAATGGACAATCTGATAAACCTATTCAGAGAAAGACATGTACATGTTTTTCCACTAACTTTATTAGATTAGTAATGTAGACACACAGCTACAAAAACTAAAAATACCATGTTAACTAATGATTACCTGGACAATAATAGGTAGAAAACAAAATTTTGTGATTGATTTTTTTTATGGATCTTCAAAGCAGAAGTACCATTGATGTCTAGATGATGCTGGTTAAAAGGATTTAAAAATGTAATCTTCAGAGACACTGCCGACTGAAACTGTTCAAAAGGTCACATCAAATTAACTTATCCTGCTGACTAAAGCATTATTTTAATGCACTATACACTTTAAAGAAGGAGCCTTTAAGCCCATAGTGTACTATATTTTCTTATTAGTGGGACAGCAAATACCTACTTCAAAATGTTACATCTGTCCTATATACTGTATTTGTCCATAATTCTTTATGAAGACATAGGTAAGGAGCACTGAGTAACAAAGGCTGAGATATATTGCACTTTATCAAATTATGTAAACTACATTACATCAAGTGAGGGTTTAGACACATCACTGAAGCAATTAGGTTGTTAGCAATATTCTTAATTTGGAGGAAAGTCATTTGAAATATTAACTTTTTGCTTGATTCTAAATGAACTACAGTTAATTAATTTTAATTCAATTATGGCTAATGAGTATATTCAAATAACTGAAATACACACATTGAAGTTTTGCAATGTGCACAGTGCATAAAGCTGACAGTGCAAAAGGTCAATAGGTTTAAATGGTCGACCACCTAGTGCCTAACCATCCCCTAGCAGTGGCAAACGCAAGATTTCTAGAAGGGGGTTTCCAAATGCTTGATTTTAGAGCGAATGTGGCCAGTCCATAAGGAGGGTAGAATTAGCACTTAACCAGCTTTAATATGCATCATACAAAGTATATTGTGTATCATAATTCCAGCATATAGAGGACCAGCAATCACAGTAAGCCATTAGATGCGGCAGTAGGGCCATCCTGCCTGAGCTGAATGTATTTATTTTAGATGTGTGCACCATTCCAGACTATTGCTATTGGAGCAAGTCCAGGAGCCTGGAGAAGCAGCAGAAGAACCTAGCACTGCCCTGGACATATATGTACATATTGGGCTCTATAGCAGTGCATCTCTAACAGTGCATGTTTTCCAGATCTTCTAGTTGGTGCACAGGTTATTTATTACTGGCTGATACATGTTAAAAGAGCCACAGGTGGTGCTATTTATTTCATTTGTGATACTGAGAAGAACATGCAGCGCTAATAAAATTCTATTATATTACTATTTCTTTAGTGGTCGTGGTGTGGGTTGGGGAGGGAGGTTTCCAGGCAGACGGAAACCCCACCTGCGTTTGCCTATGCCCTAGTGCCTAATCCTAACCCTCCCTCTAGTGCCTAACCCTAACCGTTCCCTCCGGCAGCCTAACCCTAAACCTCCCCCTAATCTTAACCCTAACCCTTCTCCTAGGGCCTAACCCTAACAGCCCCCCTAGTGCCAAATGTTATCCCTCACCATAACCTTTAAAATGTTACGAAAAAACATAAAAATTGTGTTGACCATTTGTGTGTCAACTATTTCTTCCTGTTGAAATTTTAACCGTTGATCTTTTGCACTGTCGACCTTTTGTACTCGTTGACCCTTTGTCCCTGTTGACTAGGGATGTGCGCTGGACCATTGCTGGTTTTGGTTTTGGTTCTAATTGGTTGGCCGGTTTTGATTTTGCGAAACCACTGTGACTGGGTTTGGCAAAAAAAGCTAAAATCACATAATTTTAGTCCTTTTTTGTTCCTAGAGTATTATTAACCTCAATAACATTAAATTCCACTCATTCCCAGTCAATTTTGTCCACCTCAAAACTCACAATATTGTTTTAAATATTCAATTTTGCGACTGGGTGAGAGATATAATATATGCTTCCCCCTGCAAAGGTTTGTTTCACAGTCAGTTAAATTTGTTAATATAGTATTCTTCTTGGTCCTCTTCTTGGATGAAGATCCATCCCCAGCAGCAGCGCTGAAAGATTCTTCTGAGGAATCCTGGATAGGGAAGGAATCGCCTAGCCTTAACAAATTGGATACAGGAATATCTCCGATCATTACTGTGGATATTGAGGATGAAGGTGTTGGTGGTAGAGATTGCAGGTGCTGGGATCTAGTTGAACTCGAGAGAAGGGAGCTAGTTGATGCTGGACTGCTTGTTGTTAATTTTTTAGCACCAGTTTCTGATATTGTCAAAAACTTTTCATGAGTTCGCTGCAAATGACGTAACAGGGAAGAGGTACCTAGATGGTTAACGTCCCTACCTCTACTTATTGTGGTTTTACAAATGCTACAGATGGCTTGACAATTGTTGTCAGGATTTGGGTAAAATAATTCCACACACAAGAGGTTCATTTGTTGGTCCTATGCTCAGGCATGACAATTACCTTCTTCTTATCATGGCCAAGAGCTGCTTCCACTGGTGCCTGACTTACACAAGCAACATTCTCAACATCTGCATTAGTGCCAGCGTCAGCTACATAAATATCCCCCTCATCCTCTTACACTTCCTCGGTGACATCCTCAATTTCTATGTCATCAGCTATATTTGTGCTGCCAATCCCCACTTTTGCAGAGGAAGCAGAAATGGTGGAAGGCGGCTTCTCTGCAAGTACAGCAGTATCAGAAATGTCAGGCTCACACATCACAGTAGTGGACATACTTAGACTCTCCTCAGGGATTTTAGACATTTCTGTTTCTGAATGCAGTTTGTTCTACTGCCTTAGTAGTTTTAATTTTTTTTACACCTCTTCTACACTTTGAGTGATAATGTCTTGCAATGTCATGAGAGGCAGGGGAAGATGCCTCACTGATACTTGTAGAACCACCAGTAATAAATAAACACCAAGGCCTCAGTTTTTCCTTGCCACTGCATGTGGTGAATGGCATGTTGGCAATTTTATGTGTTTCTGCACCACACTTTCCCTTTGTTAGATGTATTTTTTTCTTTAGCACTGTATACTTTTTTTTATTTTAGATGCCCTGACTTAAACCCTCTATGCCCATGAGCATCAGCTTGAGTAGATGATGTTGAAGGACTAGCGTTGTCATCATTACTGGTGGCAGCAGCTGCAGTGACAGTATTTGGTTGCTCTTCTCTAAACGAAACGTTTTCCATTTTCAATTCGCAGAACATGTGCACCAAACAGTTCAATTATTTTTCTTTATGTCACAGCTCTATTCCTGAGTGGGCTGGAGCCACAGGGCTTATATGTGCACGTGAACAAAATGCATCAAACAGTACAAACAATACAATTATTTTTTTTTTATGTCGCAACTTTATTCCTGTGTGGACTGCAGCCACAGGACTTATATATTTTTTGGATGGTGCAGTTCTATTCCGGTGTGGAGTGGAGCCACAGGGCTTACACAGTATATGCACATGAACAAAGCGCACCAAACAGTACAAACAATACAATTATTTAGTTTTTTGATGTAGCAGGAGCAGGTCTCTTCAAACTAGGGATGTGCAGGCTCGGATAGGTTTGAGTTTGCACGCCGAGTTCGGATTTTTCCCTCCAAAAAAACAGAACTCAGAAAGAGGCTAAACGTCATCTTGCATGGACAAACATCATCATTCCTGGACTTTTGTCCAGGAATGATGATGTTTGTCCATGCAAGATGAGGTTTAGCCTCATTCCGAGTTCCATTTTTTTGGAGGGAAAAATCCGAACTCGGCGTGCAAACTCGAACCAATCCGAGCCTGCACATCCCTACGGTTCAAACAGCATGGAGTGGAGTCACAGGGTTTACATATGCATGTGATTGTCTTACTGATGGACACAGCACTGCCAATACAGCAGAGTACAGCACAGCATATAGCAGTGTGCATCCACTATCCACTATACACATTGACTAAGCAGCACAGCCACCTGTGACTTTGAGTCTGTACACAGCTTAGACAGCAGAGTAAAGCACAGCATACAGAAGCATGCACCCCTATACACAGTCATTGACTAAGCAGCACAGCCACTTGTGACTTGTGAGTCTGGACAGTACAGCACAGCATACAGAAGCATGCATCCTTCCCTATACACATTCACTAAGCAGAAAAGCCACTTGTGAGTCTGGACACAGCACAGCCTATCCAGCAGAGTTAAGCGCAGCATCCATCAGTATGCCTGACAAGGAAATGTTCTGCCTTTTATAGAATCCAAAATCCATGAGAATCCAACGCCGGATGATGTTTTGCCTTGAAGTGAAGTGTCAGACGGGAAGACTCGAGCCGCCGCTCTAATTGACTCGGATTTCCAATGTTTGGGTGGGTTTGGATTCAAAGGAGTCCGAACTGCTCATATACCATATATCAATTAGACAGTGTCACAATCCTGACTCATTTTTCCCATATTCTCCTACATTTTACCTCTGCTGTGTTTGTTCCAGAAAGAGCTAAGGTCCACTCGCACTATGACTGCACATCAATCTCGGATGACACAGAGGTCTGCCTGCACTGTACATTGCATCCAGCTGGCTATGAAGTGCCCTCAAAAACTCAGTATGGGCGCAGCCATGTTGGATTCAGTCATCTGACAATCTTCCACCACTCAGTGCTGCTCCCAGACCAGCTGATAGCAGCAAGCAATCCCTGGGGATCCACCTCTATAAATTCCATTTCCTGACTAGCCCACTTTGCCAGTACAACATCGTTTTTGCTGAGGTTACAGCTCTGTGCTGAGCTCCCAGGTACTCTGGGTCTCATTCAGACCCGCTCGTGAGCGCAGGACGCTCGCAAGCGGGTCGATGTTACCCCAATGCGCATGCGCATGGCTCTATCAAAATCACTCCCACTGACATCACTAGTGATGTCAGTGGGGCCGGACCCAGACGGTAGGTGTTCCCATGGGAACGCCTCCGTCTGGCAGCCACGCCCCTGGCACGCCCACCAAAGGGGGTGTGCTGTCAGTCACCATCGACAGCATGCCCCCTTTGGTGCGAGACCCGGAGTGACAGCTTGGCTGGCTCCACATTTAAATCCTGCTACATCAATTCCATATAATCAATTCTACTACATAAGTTCCTATCCGATTCAACCACTACAGTTCCAATTCAATTTCCAGTCTAAAAAAGTTGTTCCCTACTGTCCTCTCCTTCGGGCTCATCACCTCCAGCAGTTCCACTCAGGGCCGCCATCAAGGGGGGCTTTCGGAACTACTGTCACGGGCCCGAGCCCTCTGCCAAAGAAGGGGGGCCCGCCTGCTCCTACCACCCGCCGCTATTGCTTGACTTCTGTCTGACGCCCTCCCACCCTCCCGCCGCTACTGCCTTGCCCGGCATGTATGAGGTACCTGACTGACCTGTGCTGTGACTGTCCACATGTCATGATCAATAAAGATTTTTTTATCCGTCACCACGCCACTAAAGGAGAGAGGAGCCGCAGCACCCTTCTGGACAACCCTAACCATAGAGCAGAAGCATGGACCTTACCTGGAAAAAAGGTAAGAGTATTAATAGGCTGCCTGGCTGGGGAAGAAGGGGACTGGCTGAACGAACACTGGGCCTGATTCAGACCCGCTCGCGAGCGCTGAGCGCTCGCAAGTGGGTCGATGGTGCCCAAGTGCAAATGCGCACGATGGAGACGGCTCCGTCGTGCGCATGCGCGAGACCCGAATAACGACGGCCAAGCCGTCATTAAGGGTCTCGCACCAAAGGGGGCGTGCTATCGATGGTGATTGCCTTTGGTGGGCGTGCCGGGGGCGTGGCTGCCCAGACGGAGGCATTCCCATGGGAACGCCTATCGTCTGGGTTCAGCCCCATTGACATCACTAGTGATGTCATTGGGAGTGCTTTTGGCTCTGATAGAGCCAAAAGCACTCCTGGGCTTGCGGTAGTGAGACCCTACCGCAGGGTCTCATCGCAAGCCCGATGGTCGCGATGGTCTTGACCATCGCGACCATCATTTTGGCCGCTCCAAAAGGTAGGAGGGACGGCCCTGATTCAGAGCGAGCGAGCGCTCTGTCAGAGCGTCCGGCTCTGAATCAGGGCCTCTCTGTGTAGGCTGAGACAAACTGTACTTAGTGTCACATTGGCTATATAGAATTAGTAAAAAAAAGTGTATATATATATATATATATATATATATATGTGCATGTATATAATATATATAGTATATATATATATATATATATGTATATGTGTGTAAATATGTATATGTGTGTACGTATAGGTATATATATATATATATTTAGTGTATGTGTGCGTATATATATATATAGATATATATATGAGTGTTTGTGTATGTGTTTTTGATTCTGTTAGCAGCAGCAAACTAGTCACATGCTACATGGGCAGTTGCGTTTCTATATACAGGGTGTAAGGAGGGTGTACGCAGGCTCACCTGAGGGTGTACTAGCCGTAACTGACGTTGGCTGCAGCCCTTCCCCTTCTCCGCCTCACGGTTTTTGTACTATATGGGAAGGGAGGTCCCTGCCTATTTTGACAGTCCCAGGCCCCACAATTTCTGATGGCAGCCCTGGTTCCACTGCCTCCTATCTTCCCTCATTGCATGAGGAAATCCAGGCGTAAGCCACCCAGATTCAATCACGTCTTCCTAGGTTCCTCCCACGCCTGTTCCAACAAACTCCATCCCTCAGGCGGGACAGACAGGAGCATGTACTGTAGTATAAAATAAAGTCAGAAATTGTGGATGTTTCCACTTTATTTTCACTCAGAAAGATTCCTGGTGGCTAGTCACTCTGTTCTCCGTGCAAGGAATGGGCTCTGGTATGGAGTCGGTATTGTTTTTTTCTACTGATGGGGGATCCTATCCCTATTTGATTAATTGATCAGGATATTTGTTTATGAACTTTATTCAGTTTTTCAGTTATCTACATGTGAAATAAAAACTTTAATGAAATGTGCAAATTACACAATCTCTTAAAGAATGTTTGGATTTGGATTTAGGGCTTGATTCAGACCAGCTCGCAAATTGTGACCACTCTCTGGCAAAAAGTGGTCGGATATTTAAATTAAACGCTCGCACTGTGTCTCGTAAGGACGCCCTCTATGTCTTAGTGAGCCCCGGCAATAAGTGCTCGCTAGTGTATAAAGACGCCCCCTTGCCACTCGCAACACACGTCATCTCCGGTATTTGAAAGATTAATCGGTAACATTGAGAGCCATCGGAGCTGCTCGCAGCGTTTGAGGTAGACCTTACCCTCCCACAAGCACTGCGAGCAGTTCAGGGTAAAAAACAACCAAGTGACGTGTTCAATGGCGCTACTTTGCTAATTATGCACACCCATTAAACTCCGTTCTGATGGTCAGACATGCCTGCAGCACCACTCCCCGGTTCACAAGCACCTTCCCCTGTTGCCACCCACAAACGGCGCTATCTGTCACTCATTCCACTGGGCAGTATTTTCAGGGAAAGTGAGAAAAATCTGATTGCTCGTACTAGTTTGCGCACGCGCAATGCTACTTAAACGCATGCGCAGACAGGCGACCATTGCTCAGAGCGAGCTAGCGCAACTTAGCGTCCGGGTCTGAATCAGGCCCTTACATTGCAAAAAAATGGCCATGTAATTTTCCAATATTTTTTATGTTCTGTCTATCAGAAACTTGTACTAAGCCTTGTTTCGATCTGCAAAATTCAATTTACAATATTCATGCAATATTAAAACCTAGTGTACTCACCCGTTTTTGTGCTATAAATGTCCATTATAAAATACATATATCGTACATAGTATATATGCATCTATGAACCCAAGAAATTCCCTCTTTAGAATGAAAACTTCTACAACTATTGGATAAGCATCATCAAATCAAGCCAAGAAGAAAACTTATCTGAGTTCACCTTCACTGCCTACAAAATTACCATGCAATTTTCTGGCAATCCCATTAATAATATAACATTTATAATATCAATGGTAAAGGTAGGTTACAGATCAGTGGAAATCAAATACCTGTACATTACATGAGAGGAGAAAAATAACACTTCCTGTGTTTGAAATGTCAAGGTGATGGCTTGGTAAGCATTGAGCTAATGGATAATCAAGTGACAGATAGCTCATATATAATTGTTGAGCAAAATTGGCACATGGCCATTGCTGTCTATCAGCCAAGTCGGGGGATTTCAGCATGCTGATTCAGCTTATAATAAATGGTATATCTCCACATTCTGTTTGTAATAGGATAGAAAATGAATCAGTCTTAAGTGAAATATAAACAGAAATCTACTCTGCAAAGATGAACTCTATTGAAAAGCCTCCAAACGTGCTGTATCAAGTCATATGCTGGTTCTATATACAGTAAATAAAGGAAAACAAAAAAAAATATGAACAACAGTACAATTATTTAGGTTTATTTAACTATTGCTTTGTTACTACCATTAAAAGATGTATTGAAATACAAGTTATAAAGAGAGATTCAATTAAGCTTGAGGTTCCATCGGAATCTCGGGATGTGGGGCTTTGCCTATTGAGGTGCAAGTAAAAACAAGTGAGGTACTCCTGTATGGATAATCCACGTTATTTTAGTGCTGGAAGTACCGATGGCTATTTAAATAACCCTTTTACACTCACACACAGGGGCGTATCTTCCTATTGGCCAGGATGGCATTCGCCAGGGGCGCCGGCCGAAGGGGGGGCGCCGTTACCGCCCAGCAGTGCCACCCATGACCAGTTCTATCTATCAAAGTCTACGCTGCTGGCAGGGCGGATTGGGCCACTGAGAAATAGGGAGACCTGTGACACTGTTTTTTTTTATACCATGGCACAGCGTGCATAACGTCATGACATCACATGCGCCGCACTGCCGAGAAGTAATGAGGAGAGGAGCCGGGACTGCTGCTGCGGCCAGGGGGGGAGCATTCGAAAGATGCTGAGTAATGTAAGTAACTGGCCTTAACCGGAGGGAGGTTAGGACCCGGAACTGGAGAGACACAGTATACTTCATTTGGTGTCACTCTTACTGCCTGTCAGACCTCGTTTTCTGAAATCAGTCCCTGTCAGAGTCAGTGCTTATGAGTAGCAGTGCACGAGTTCCCCCTCATGGGGAAGGGGGGGGGGTGCCAGTCCCTTACTTTGCCAGGGGAGCTGGGACACCTAGATACACCCCTGCTCACACACTTTACCTTTTCACTACTAGGGGTCTTACAATTCACCCTTAAGTAAAAAAGAAAATCACTAACATTTTAATATCAGGTGGGCATCACCCCTGGAGTTTCTTTCTGCTCATAAAAAGAAGTGATGTTACTGCACAGTTGCTGCTACTTAAAATGGGTGTGGTACAGTTTGTTGATGTTCAGGATGAAGACATTCACATTGTCAACATGGATGGTAAGGTTGACATGTCACACATTGACATTCACAGTGTTGACATGTTGTGAATGTAGACGGGCGGCATGTCGAGTGTGTGGATGTCCATAACGGCAGTGAGTATTGTTAATCCTAACTCTAACCCTCATCGCGGCCTTTCCATAAATCATCCTAACATCAGTTGTCGACATTCTCTTGTCAACATTCACCATGTCAACATTGTTAAACGATTGCGGTAAGAGATGTAGGGTCAGATTCAATTAGCCCCAAAAAGCCGCATTTTAGCGAAAAGTGTTCGCAGGTGGAAATTTTTCGCACAAAACTTCTTATCGTGCAATCCTATTGCCGAAGTTTTCACAAGTACAAAAACTCCATACACAAAAACCGGCAAACTGTTTTCACCATCTCAGAGCAAGTGAAACAATATGCAAGATTCCTATTTTTGGCTAAAAATGTGGGGACGGTCCAGAAACCTTTTGGACCCCAACCCCCTTTATGACTAATTAGGCAAAAAATACTTTTTATTTAACTTAATTCCCCCTAATAATAACATGTCATTTTTGGGGTTAAAATGTAAAAAGTGTTGGAAAATGGTGTTGAAGTACTGGGTGATGTATATTTGGGGTACTGTATGGATGGGACAGGTGCTTTAAACAGTGCAGGTGGCTGCACCAGGTGTATTTTAAAAAAAATGTAAAAGTGCACTTTATAGACACAAAAAATATACTAGCACCTATTATAATGTACCCTCAATTTAACTGCAGCAATTATTTTTTACAAAAAATATAGCTTTTTATAATTTTTTAACACTTATGCAAATATACATATACAGTAACAGCCATTTGACACAATTTAAGAACTCAAAATACATTTATTGGGGCTATTGATACACTGTTGATTTCCTATGTCAGTTAGGCTTTTTATTAGGCACAGACTGATTTCCCCAAAATGTGCAGTGCTTTTCGCTTGTTTCACCATGCGCAGTTTTCGCACAAATGCGTTTCCGCATCTTTTGTAATAGGATAGTGCAAAATTGGGAGCGCGCATTGCCAAAAGACGTGAAAATATTGCACTAAAACTGATTGAAGGTGAATCGTCTTCAGATTTGCAGCAGCATGGGGGCATCGATAGCAGTTTTAAAATGACAGTCAAAACAGGTGCTTAGTAAATACTGTTACTTTATACACTAAACTGCCATCGATGCCCGTCGGTTTTGTATTGACAGCAAAACCAACACTTATTAAATTTACCTCTTACTGTATAAAAACTTCAATTATTTCAGATATATTATTTAGCTCTATACAACACAGTTATACTGTAACTGCTCTTTAAGGAACTATGCATTATGGTGCAGGATATAACATAGAAGTTTGGTTAAATAGGGTAAAACAGAGAGTGGTTTATCTGGCATATGACCATTTACTAAATCACATCAATATATTAGTCTAATAGGAATGTAGCTAGTGACTGCACATCAACCATAATAAACTATACAAGTTTTCATATGCTTTCAACATCTTGCTCTCTCACAATTATTTATAGCCTTGAGTGGCAGCAAGATCAGAGTGTGAACTTATGTCAGCAGGAAGAAGTTATGGCGTATGTTGATTTTTGAGTACAAGAAGGTCAGAAAAAAATAATTTCTTTGAAATGAAAAAAGGAGTCAGAAACAAGAGTTTTAATAACAGAACTGACACAAGAGCAGCATATTACAAGCATGAATTACAGTCCTACCAGGACATCTATTGAAATTCTTAGATTGCTTTGTTCCCAGCCCTGACATAATATTCAAAGCTGGGTTTATATGTGTAAGGAATACGGCTGTTGTCCAAAGCCCATGCAAATCAGGACAATGATTTATGCAGAGCTGGACGAGTGGGTGTAACACTAAATTAAATTTTTTGGAAAACGCTGGAACTACCTCAATACAGAAGTCTGACACTGTGAACTATGCAGAAGGCACATACAAATTCATTACTGTTTCCAATATCAGAACTGCTGCATTTGAATGAAACATTTGTCTTTTGTCAAAGCTATTCTGTAGAAAAAAAATATTTTGTTAAAGATGTCGACACAGTGCAGTTACCCTCAACCCATATTTATAATATGGCAGAAAATTGGATGCATATACACATTCTCATATCTTAAGACTATTGCATAGACGTCTGCATATCATTATGTTTTCTTTAAAAAGTTTTATGTGGCTCACACGGCAGAATTAAGAACATTGCAATTACTAAGAAATGAGAAATACGTTTGTTAAACTGCAGCATTATAATTATATACAAATTCCCAGAGTGTAACATGAATTTATTATGCGTGTATAAACAGTAAGTTGCTTTCAAACAGTTTTAAGTAAAAGTAATTATAGTAAACTATGCAAAAATGTAAAAATAATGAAGACACAATGGACTTTATATTATGTAATCAGTAGGAATAGATTCAGGTAGATATTTATTCTACAATTTGCAATGCTATTTTTTTTTTTCAATTTATGTTTTGTATAATTTGTTTTTTGATATTTTACTCTTTATTATTAATTATTATTATTAATGCAACATACTCTACTGTAAGTTAATAATTGTAGTCAACTTATACTGGTGACTAATACAAGCTGAGTAGTGCAGTATTTATGATAGCTTAATTTCTTATAGTAGACAATCCTTTTTTCAAGCACAAAGATATAGCAATGGTAAAGACTGGGCCCCTCCTTTACCACGTTCATGTTATGTCCTGTCTCCACTCTGTGCTTTACCTTTCTCTTAATACTGTGTTATCTTTATATTTGGAGACTCAGTGATTCAGAAACAGTGTCACCAAAAACCCAACATTCAACATGTTTTAGGGGTCTATTTACTAAGCTATGTTAGGAGATAAAGTGAACGGTGATACGGTACCAGCCAATCAGCTCCTAACTGCCATGTCACAGGCTGTGTTTGAAAAATGGCAGTTAGGAGCTGATTGGCTCGTACCTTATCACCGTTCACTTTATCTCCTAACACAGCTTAGCAAATAGCCCCCTTAATCTCTTTAGCATATATACCCTGAATGTATTAATATACATGACACATTAAAATACAGCCTATTAATGTTTCCATCCTCTTGCCAAACCAAAGAAAACACTTTTACTGAAATAAAAATGTCATTACCATAAATCTGGTCAATGCATGGCCAACTGCAATAGTCTTCAATTAACACATTAACACATTCTCAATGAGTTATGGTGAACCTTCCTCCTTTCTGTCCACGTTTTATATACATTTTTAGTAAATGAACTACTAATCCAGCACATTAATGTAAGGCATCAGGCAACTTTATTTTGGAGCAGTAATAATGCAATCTGTAAACCACAAAGGTAAAGACAGTAGTTAGGCAACCTGTGGTGTTGTTAGTAAGATTTAGCTTCCAGGTTTCCAGTTTATGTACTAGAGCAAACATCTATGCAGTGTTCCCATTTATAAACTATTTTATTTAACTGTCAATGGTGGAATGTTTAAACTAGGGATGTGCGCTGATCCCCGGGTTTTGGTTTTGGATATGTATCTGCTCGTGTTTTGGATCTGGATTTGGTTTTGCCATAACTGCCCCTTGCGTGTTTTGGTTTTGGTTTTGGATCTGTATTTTTCTCAAAAAAAAAAATCATAAAAACGACTAAAATCACATAATTTGGGCCTGTTTTTGTTCCTACAGTTCTATTAACCTCAATAACATTTGTTTCCAGTCATTTCCAGTCAATTTTGACCGCCTCACAGCTCACAATATTGATTTCATCTAGTCTAGGGCCAAAAGGTTGCATCCAGCTAGCTGGCTTACTAAGCGAAGCGACAGCAGTGGGCAGCACTAACATTTGGCAGTTCAGCTTCCAACATGGCACTTGCAGTAGTAGACAGGATGGCAGTTTAATAAACTATATGACCCCTAGGAAGTTTAAAAACCAAGAATGTTTTCCTTAACTAGGTCAGAGGACCGACGGAGTGGGAACATGTTTATGGACTGAAGACAGGGAAAGGACAGAAGGATTGATTAGTTTTTAATTTATTTATTTTAATGTTTTGATTCTTAAAAAAATGTATTAGGGAAATTCAATATAGGATCAAGTTCTTCAGTTCCTAAAAGGCATCTGGAGGATGTTTTTTAATTTTTATACATCTAATAGAAATGAGCTGGCCTTGCTGGTGGAGGTGCTGCTAGAGTCAGAAATACGTGGACGATAAACTGTGGTCTGGCCGGCAGTGTCACCAAACACCCCCCTGTACAACACAGCACCCCTGTATGGACTGCAGCCCTAGCTGATGGACAGGACAACAACACAGCAGCAGCCACAGTTAATTGACAGGACAAGTGACACAGCAGCTGCAGCACCAACTTTATATACTGCAGCCCAGAGGAGTGGTGTGGAACCATGGCACCTGGAGAAAGTGCATGTCGTAGTGCTACCCCACCTCCCTGTACTCAGCTGTGCCATTGGGGAATGACCAGCCTGTGGGGGAATACTGAAATGAAGAGAAAAACAGCAAACAGTGTCAGTATTGCGCTGGGTGTTGATGTCCCATTGAGGGAATAGAATGTTTCGGTGACACACTATCTGACAGTAAGGAGTAGCTCCTTTGGCACTGCTTTATTTATGTATAGCACCTAGGATCTGACTTTTATCTCCTTTGAATCATTGTTATTAGTCAATAGAGCAGATTGTATTATATATTCTGATCATTTAACTTAAATTGACAGTGTACATGTGCTAGAGTGAGATTCCACAGTGAACACAGCTTATTACTGCACTTACTGCCCCGAGCAGCTATCCCTAGAGTGGGGACACCTATGGGAAGCTCCCTTCTCAGCTATGCTCCTACTTCACAAATATACATTGCACCTATATTAAGGTGAGTACTACTAACCATGTTCTGTCTACCACCATTATTTCAGGTTTCCTAATACAGTATTTTTTAAAAGATCTTTCAAATACAGTAAACACTTTGTGGTCATGTCTAGGTACACCTAATTACTTTACATAGCAAAACAGTGACTTTTTTTTAAACTCATACCTGCCAATAAGAAAAGGAGAGGAGAGGGGTGCACCCGTGATCCGCCTCCTCCCACGATGACATGCTCCCTATGAAAGGTCTTTAACTGCAGCACAGGCGCACTGCCCGGACCCTGCCGGTTCAGCTGTCAGTGCTTCCGCATCAGGTGGTATGACGCGGAAGCGTTGACAGCTAAACAGGCATTGGCCGGGCAGCTCTGATTATGGTGGGTAGCCTGTGGCCGGTTGAGAGACGGAGACAGTTGTCTCTGTCTCTAAGAAAACAATTTGTTCTGTCAGGAGGGTTCCGCTACTGCTGGCTGCGGGTGGCACTGCCGGGTGGTGCCAGCACCCCCCAACCGGCTGGTGCCCCTGGCGAGTGCCATCCTGGCCAATAGGGAAATACGCCCCTGAGGGGTGGTGACAGATGCCAATAAGAAAGGAGAGGGGAGGGACAGAGAGCCGATCACATGGTAGAGAGGGGAGGGAATGAAAGAGGTGAGAAGTGAATGTAATCAATCTGACAGGAAAGGGGAGGTGACAGAAGATGATCACAGAGGAGGGAGGGCTGGCAATCTGGGCAGCTTGAGGGAGCAAAAAATGTGGAAACTGATCTCGGATCCATAACTTATTTAGGATAAAGAGCAAACAAACCGAGATAAAACTAACATGTGGCCGTCATACTGTGCAGCGCCCCCTGAATGGCGCCCTTTGTCCATTTTGGCGTCCGGAGCTCATGCTTCACTAGACCCACCCTCACTACTCCCCTGCTGCAGCCTAAGCCCCTTTATGGACACACAGCAGCAGCCTTCAGTCCAAGACCCCGACTGGACACACACACTGAGTGACTGACAGTGACTACATGTCTGCTAGCTTCTCTCTCCACAGCCGGAGTGAAAAAGGTGCCGATCATGGGGACCAGAGCCGTAACTCGACTTTTTGGTGCCCAGAGAGAGCAGTGGCGCCTCCCCCACCCCCCCAATTTAGCTACTCAAGATAGTGCACCAGAAAAAGGGCCAGGGCCTAACAGGGAAGGGCTAGGGAAGAGATAGAGGAGGCCAGGAGATGCTGGGGATAATAAAAGAGGAAGCTACAAGTGAGTATGATAATAAATAGGAAAATTGACAGGCGCAAACAGTGCCCCTTGCCCTGCAGTGCCCTGTGCCATGGCACTGGTCACACTACCCTAGTTATGGCCCCGGCGAGGACCGTTTTGCCTCGTTTTGAGATCTTAGTCAGGCAGGAAAACCCGAGCCGGTCTTGCATCCGACTCATCTCTAGTTTAAACCTTAAAAATGTTGCTAAACCTATGAAACTGATGTTTTCTGAGCTTTGTTGCATTCTCCAGATGCATAAAAGTGGGCCGGCTTGACAGCACTGCAGTCCATATAGTATGCTATGGGGCTGCAATGTGCCGGTATGCATCAAAATCCAGAAAGCAAAACTTTCCAGAGCTTGAACCCAATAGGCAATGCCATCTATAGATGGCGTTGTCTATAGAAGCCTATGGGCTTCTTTATGCGATGTGTCCCTTGAGAGGGAAGCATGCACAGCAGGACTCCCAGGTCATAAAACTAGAAGTCCACACACCGCAAAGGACAGTTCGTATCGGAAGAGCTGTCCTTTGCTTAAATCTCCATGCATACGGTGTTAATAAATGCCACTATGCATTTGGTAAGTGGCAGGATTTATTGTATTCAAAATGTGATGCTTGATACATCCCGCACAACCATTATTACAGTCTGATTAAACAACATAGATCAATATAAATGATAGTTTTGTTTTCTACTGCTAACTTTTCAATTCTTGCACCACATGCTGTATACACATCGCAGAATATTGCGGAAAAACTCTTTATACAGTATAAACTGTACTAATGTAAGAGATTTTAGAAATGGAGATGTTGCCCATAGCAACCAATCAGATTCTAATTAACATTTAACTAGCACCTTCTAGAAGATAACAGCTAGAATCTGAATGGTTGCTATGGGCAACATCTACACTTCTAAAAACTCTCACTTTAGTAAATACACCCCTTAAATTTGTTTGAATCTAGAATCTACAGCAAGAAACAAAACTGCCAATATACCCAATACCCAAAAGGCACCCCAAAACAATTATCATCTGTTGCACCTGCTTATTCCTTATTTAAATTTATCTTCCAACAAAAAGAATATCATGATTTGCTAATTGAGCAATGGACAATGGGCCTGATTCAGAGGCGCACGCTGTTTGCATGCGCTCACTCTGAATCAGGGCGTACCTTTTTTTTTTTCTCCCGGCCTTCAGGCCGCACGCACAGCTGTGGGTGACCAACCACAGCATGTGCGAGCGGCCTGGTGATGGTCGCGATTATCGCGACCATAGGGCTTGCGGCGAGACCCTGCGGGAGGGTCTCTGCTCCCCCAAGCCCGATTGGACTTCCTGCTCTAATAAAGCAGGAAGTCCACTACTGACATCACGAGTGATGTCAGTAGGGCCGCCCACAAACGGCAGGCGTTCCTAAGGGAACGCCTGCGTTTGTGCAGCCATCCCCCCTCCCCATCTACAAAACGGGGCGAGCTGTCAATCAGCATCGACAGCTGCCCCGTCTTGTAGTGAGCCCCGGAGCAACGGAGCTGCCGTCACTCGCTGGGGCTCGCGCATACGTACGCCAGAGGCAGCGCATGCGCAAGGGCCAAACATCGACACGCTTGTGAGTGCAATGCGCTCACGAGCGGGTCTGCATCAGGCCCAATGTTAGATACATAGACAATGCATCCTTGTTGAATTAATTACAGTGTATATTTTAACCTTTAAAAGAACTACTGCAGAAAATGTAGCTGTTTACAGTTTAAGTCTGGACTTTTAATCTGCGAGAGAGTTTAAATTCAGGGTACAGTCTCTAGCCCTGATTCAGAGCCGGACGCTCTGACAGAGCGCTCGTTCTGAATCAGGGCGTCTTTTTTTTTATGGAGCCGCCTCCTGGCCGCTCGCATTGCTGTGGGTTGCCACCCACAGCTAATGCGAACGGCCAGGATGATGGTCGCGATGGTCAAGACCATCGCGACCATCGGGCTTGTGACAAGACCCTTCTGGTAGGGTCTCGTGGCCGAAAGCCCCAGAGAGCTTTTGGCTCAAACAGAGCCGAAAGCTCTCCCACTGACATCTGGGCAGCCACTCCCCAGCCCACCCACCAAAGGGGGCGTGCTGTCACTCAACATCGACACCACGCCCCCTTTGGTGCGAGACCCGGAGCGACGGTTTGCCAGACGCTAACCGGGTCTCGCGCATGCGCACGACGGAGCCGGCTCCGTCATGCGCATGCGCTCTGGGCCACCATCAACCCGGTTGCGAGCACTCAGCGCTTGCGATCGGGTCTGAATCAGGCCTTCTGTGCTGTTCTAAATATCATTGTGCCTAGTCCACATATTGACCTTCATTTATTTATCTTCAACCATCTTACAGCAAATACTTTGCTTTTGCGAATTAAATAAAGTAAAATGTTTATAGGAACCTATACTCAGGGACAGGGCCGCCATCAGGGGGGGACTGCCAGGACCGCTCCGGGGGCCCGCCTGCTCCTAACCCCTGACGCTGCACAAGCCATGGCAGCAGCCGGGCACTCTGGTGGCCCTGCCCACTCCTAGTACCGCCACCAGCCAGCCCATGCCATACACCCATTACCATTATTAACTGTGTCACAGCAGGAACTGCCGGTGCGCTGCCGAGCTCTATGGTCTTGCTCAGCAGCGCAGCGGCAGTTCCTGCTATGACACAGTTCCTCCTACCTGAAGGACTGCTGGGAGCGCAATGCTGACCTCATGACATCACGTCACGCTCCCTGCTGAATAGAGAAGCCACCAGCCGCGTGGGACTGAGACCTGGACCAGCTAACAGAGGATCATGCAAAAGGTAAGAGAGGGGGACATAGGCTGGAAAGACAAAGGGGCAGAAAGGGGGCAGAAGGCTGGAAAGACAAGGGGGTGGAAAGGGGGCAGAAGGCTGGAAAGACAAGGGGGTGGAAAGGGGGGCAGAAGGCTGGAATGACAAGGGGGTGGAAAAGGGGGCAGAAGGCTCGAAAGACAAGGGGATGGAAAGGGGGCAGAAGGCTGGAACGACAAGGGGGTGGAACGGGGGCAGAAGGCTAGAAAGACAAGTGGGTGGAAAGGGGGCAGGTGCCTTGAAAGACTAGGGGGTGGAAAGGGGGTGAATGGCTGGAAAGACAAGGGGCAGGTAGCTTGAAAGATGGGGCAGGAGGCTAGAGAGACAAGGGGGCGGAAAGGCAATGGGGCAGGTAGCTTGAAAGATGGGGCAGGAGGCTAGAGAGACAAGGGGGCGGAAAGACAGGGGTCAGGAGGCTTGAAAGACGGGGGCAGGTGGCCTGAAAGACGGGGCAGGAGGTTTGAAAGACAAGGGGGCGGAAAGCTGGAATGACAAGGGGGCAGGTGGCTTGAAAGACAGAGAGGAAAGTGGGCAGGAATCTGGAATGGCTCAGGGATCTGGAGATGACACAGGGCAGAGAGGGTGGAATGACAAAGGGATCTGGAGGGGAGACGGGACAGGAAGCTGGAATGTTGCAGGGATCTGGAGATGACACAGGGAGCAGGAGGCTGGAGATGAAATGGGGTATGATAATGTAGCTGGCATAGATGGGACATGGAGCAGGAGGCTGGAGGGGACACAAGTGGCGAGTCTGGTTCAACCTTTGTTGTATGATAATGATTTTAGTTATATTCCTACACAAACAGGCATTTTCCGGACAATGGGATTTCCTACATGAATAGTGAAGACACCGTCTGCCCAGAGAGGATCAAATTTCTTCAGAGGTTCCTCATCGCAGAGAAACCTCCATATCGGTAAGGTCAGGTGTACTTTTTATTTCATATGCACATGCTGTACCTGTCCCAAATATATTAAAATTGCACATAGTACATGTGACGGGATTTTGGAATTGCAGAGAGAGAGAGTCCAATGATCTGCAAAACAAAATATATGGAAAAGCAGTTCTACAGATGACAAGTTTTGTACTGCAGATCATTGCTCTGTTCTCTCTCTGCAATTCCAAAACCCCAGCACATGTACCATGTGGAATTCTATTTGGCGCATGTACTCTGCAAACAGTCCAGTCACAGTGATCCCCCTTCTCATCCTGTCCAGTGCCCCCCTATCCAGCCAACTGTCCCCCACCATCTCACTGACTCCCCCATCCCAGTGTCTACCCCCTTCCCTCCCCAACCAGCCTGCTGCCTCCATCTAACTGCCCCTCAGCAATAACCCCAGCCAGGCCAGTAATTTTTCCCACCATCATTCAACCCAGGGTTCCCCTTCTCCAGCCTAGTGTTCCCCCCTCCCACCACCATCTCACTGCCTTCTTTCCATCCAGCCCAGTGCCCCCCTATATATCACCCACAGCCTCTCCCTGTTATCCTCTACCTGTCACCCACTGACTTTCACCCTCTACCTGGCATCACCCACTGCCTCTCCTTTTCTCCCTCTACCTGGCATCACCCATTGCCTTTCCCTGTCATCCACTCCCTGTCACCTTCTCCCTGGCATCACTAACTGCCTCTCCCCGTCACCCTCTGCTTTCTACAAGGTATCACCCACTGCCTCTCCCCGTCACTCTCTGCTTCTCCCTATCACCCACTGCCTCTTCTCATCACCCTCTCCTGTCACCCACTACTTCTCCACCTCCCACTATATCTACCAGTCATCTATCTCTCCTGCCAGCCACTGTCTCTCCCCATCATCCTCCACATCACACCTCTTCCCGTCACCCACTACCTCTCCATCTCCCAATATATCTACCAGTCACCCTTCTCTCCTGCCAGCCACTGCCTCTCCCCTTGGAGCCGCAGCATGTGAGGACTGGGGAGCAGCTAGAATGGAATAATAAGAAGAGTGGTAACTTAGTTAAGTGTCCGGGGTTGTGGGGGGGGGCCTGAATATTTTGGTAGTCCCTGGCCCCATGATTCTGATGGCAGCCCTGCTCAGGGAAATCTCTTCCATTGGGTTTGTTAGGCAGTTGCCCAAGGGCCCGAAGCTTGTAGGGGCCCGCCAACCCACCCCACTGCAGCCACAGCCAGTTGGTAAATTTGTGATATTTTTAGAAGCCGGCCGCCGGTGCACTGTATTCTGATCTAACCTCCCCCACCCCTTCCGCCTCCCCGGTGACGAGTACTCACCTCAGTCCCAGTTTCACTTCATCCGCCGGCTTCAGACCAGTCAGACAGAGTCTCTCTGCATGTGTGGGAGGTCTGATGGGCATGCAGGAGGGTTTAATTTTATTGACCATTTAAATTTTTTTCCCGTGAATGGGTGGGTAGGGGCCCCAGTGCATTGCTTTGCCCAGGGCCCACACTGCTGTTAAGACAACCGTGCCTATACTTACTTATCATGTTAATTTGTATGCATGGATAGAAGAATGCTTGTGGCAAAAAGGCACTATCCTGCAAAAACTTGGCCACAGTGGAGATTCAAATTGATATAACAGTTATTATGTCAAGCATGGATCTTGTCTCGTCTTAACGTTATTCCGATCTCTTGTGCAATGAGTTGGCCTGGCTTGTCATTATAATAACTATGAAATTAGAGACAAGTTGTCAAATAAGCAAGTAAAGGAGATTTAAGATATGCTGACTATTCCTTTCAACTTTTGGATAACATATTATAATAAACAAATTAGATTATTACAAAGGTAGTTCAATAAATAAGGTCATAAGACCTCTTATTGTATAAATGTATTCAGGGCCTGATTCATCACGGATCACAACTGCAACGACGTACGCAGAACAGTTGATGGTGCGTATTGAGTATGCATTACAGTGCGCGTGCGTGAGTTAGCATTGCGATAGCTCTGAAATCACTCACTTACCCTTCTGCTCCATGGGAGGTTTCTGTCCTCCCTGAGCTCCCCTTAAAGAAAGCCATCGCAGAGAGAGTGACAGGATGTCAGCGTTTGGGGGTGGTGATGTGGGAGTGGTCAGAGAAACGCAGGCGTGTCTGTCCGTTTGAACGCCATTGCATGGGTGTGCATAAATCAGCCACTGCGACGGCATACGCAACTCACTGCGTGCGACGAGGTTAACAATTTCTGTGTAAGGTGCGTGAGGGGCCAATGTTACTCGATGTTACCGATATATACGCAGGACTGCAAGCTATTACGGATGTGAGATATCAGTACTGGGCGTCTCTATGCTGACTGTGCGACGGCTTTGAGATTGCAATCATTAGCATATTTTCACAGCAGACCTCCGTGCGTAATCGCAGCCGCAATCGCACTAGCGATCCATAGTGAATCAGACCCTTAATTCGTACATATACATATAATCAATAGTATGGTCTTGGTACAGATTTTTTTTCCACATAGTTCCCATACTTGGCTAAGCATTTGTTCCAACTATACACCAAGGCATCTTTCCGGCATAGAAGAAATTAGTGTCTCTCTATATTCCGCAGTCGCATATTTTCAGGCACTGTCGGCGGTTTGTGTAATAAACAAGAAAAGCTTTATTGCACCAGCTGATGCCGGTAGTGCCTGAAGCGGCACCACACAAATAGATCCATCTATAACTGCCGCCTGCGCTGCTGGCAGCAGTTATATATGGATTTATCTGTGTGCCCCTGGTGCCTCCCTGACAGCAGGTGCCCAGAGGCCAGTGACTCCACTGCCTCCAGGAGTTCCACCTCTGCCTTACAACAATATTTCTAGGTAGACCAGTAAACCATATAATGAAACTGTTTCTCAACAAAGTAACTGACCATGTGACATATTTTTCAGTCACCTTTCTGTCATGTGTTCTACAAATATAAATTAAATTAACCATGAAATAACGTAGGTAATAAAGCTAAACTTTTTATCAGCGAATGGGAAATAAACGTGACCTTTTATTGGGACACTTATTTTACATTGTATTAGGAGTTATGATGCTTTTAGTGTGCTCAGTCGTTTCATATAAATGGTTGTTCTTTACTGTTTAATATAAACAGGGATATACTGTAGTTACAGTATGCAGCAAAGCAATGATAATACTACTAACAATGTTAACAATGGGGTTTACGAAGATGGGTTCTCTTCTCGCTCAACCTGTGGATAGTGAAATAAAGTAGATGTGTGTTTACTAACACAATCATGATCATTTTCACACTTTATGCTTTTCATTATAAAGACAAAATATATATTTGAGGGTGGTTCAATAAGTAAGACCTCTCATTGTATAAATTTATTCAACTCGTACATATACGTATAATCAATAGTATGGCTTAGTACACATTATTTTTCCACATAGTCTCCATACTTGTCTAAGCATTTGTTCCAATGGTACACCAAGGCATCTATTCCGCGCATAGAAGAAATCAGTGTCAAGCACCTGAAGGCAGGAGATGATGACTTCACCACTGGTTGTGGTACGCCTTCCACCCAGATGCTTCTTTAATAGTCCAAAGAGATGAAAATCACTCGGTGCAAGGTCACGGCCGTAGGGAGAATGGTCCAGTACTTCCCAATGGTAGCGCTGTAACAATCATTTGTATAGACATGCTTGGCCGGATGCATCACTGCTTATCTTGAACATCTGTTCTGCCGTTATCAAAGGCAGTGCACCAAAACCTGTTTCTGTGACATGACATTATCACCATACACCTCAACAATTTGGAGTTGAATTTCATCTGCTGATGTGCCCTTTAGATGTAGAAATCTGATCACATTACGTACCTCAATGTTTGACCATGTTTCCGACAGCCCCGCCATCTTACAGCTGATGTTAGGACAGTATGACTGGTATGAGGCGCACTCTAATGGCTGTGAGGGGAATTAGTGGTCTACCTGCTCTGTCCTGGTGGGAAATTAGAATGAAATGGAGAGCATTATACACGTGAGAGGTCTTGTTACCTTACTTATTGAACCACCTTCTTATATATAAGAATATAAATTACAGGGCATTTTATTGATCTACATCAGGGGTGTCCCAATTGCTCCCCTCCAGCTGCAATGGAACTAAACATCCCAGCATGTACTGCTACAGTTTTGCTTTAAGGGCATTCTAAAACTGTGGCAGGGCATGCTGGGATATGTAGTTCCACAGCAGCTGGAGGGCCTCAAGTTTGACACCCCTGATCTACTGTACATTTTTCTTTTAATTATTCAAGTCTTGATTGTACATATACTTTATATACTTGACTGAAAGCTGTATATTATAAAAGTTTGTAAATAGGTGCCATTATGTTTGTAAATCCTGTCTAAAAAAATGATCGTCATGAAAACCTCCATCATCGTCATCATCAATTTTTTTTTATTGCTTTGATAAGTTACAGATTGTTATAAATGAAAGATGCAAATATTTGCTACTATTACTGCATAGCAGACGAAAATCATTTAGAGGTACTCTTTTCCGGTGAACCGCTGTATGCAAGAATGTTATGCATATAGTTGTCTACATGGATTGTGGAGTACTACAATCCCCAGCATGACAGGTTTGACTGTAGCATAATATTTGTACATTTCAAATAGCTATATTGAACAAAATATTAACTTCTAAAACTAATAGAATAAAACTAGAGAGGAATGCCATTACATATAAAGAATAAGAGGTGTTTTACTAGTCAGATGGTCAGAAATGAAAAACAGGGACATTTCCAGGTGTTCGGCAGCCAACTACATAATTGTGGCTCAAATGCTGTCTGGAAATATGCTACTGTTGCTGATTGGAATGCAATGCAACAAGCTATAAATGTGCGCGGACCGCCGTATTTTGGTTTTAGTTTAGCAAAAGCTACCCTCAAAAGTTTGGTTTGCCAAAATTGCCCACAAGTGTTTTGGTTCAGATTCGGTTTTGGTTTTTGATTGCTATAAATTTGATAAAAATAGCTAAAATTTTGTTTTGTTCCTATACTATTATTAACATCAATAACTTTCATTTCCAGTAAATTTTGACCACCTCACAGCACCTGTAGTCACAGTGGAAGGACTTAAATGCAATCCAAAACACGAAAGATCCGGTTTTTAAATTGGAGTTCCGAATTGAGAGAAGATCCGAGTCAGGACTCAGTTCTACTCGGAACCCCAAAGTGATTCCGACAGGGAATCGATTCAACTCAGAACCTCTAAGTTTGGGTGCGTTCAGTTTTCTCAAAAAACAAACGGCTCATATCTAGTCATTTCTACCCATTTTGAGACTAAGGGGTATATTTACTAAAGTGCAGGTTTTTTGGAGTGGAGATGTTGCCCATATCAAGCAATCATATTCTAGCTATTATCCTCTAGAACAGAGGTGGGGAACCTTTTTTCTGCCAAGAGCCATTAGGATATTTATAACACCAGTCGGGGGCCATACAAAATTATCAACTTAAAAATGATCCTGCTATATTTGGTCAAAACTTTATTTAACTCACCCCATTTGTAGGATGTCACACCACTTTTAGTAACTATTACTATCCAGTCACTGGATTCTGGTGTGTGATAACAATTTTGCAATGTGTACGCTACCAGCCTGCCTGGCACTGACTGTCCTCGGAATCACAATACACTGAATACACAGGCAGATGTGTCGCCATCACACTTACTTCTGTGGGCTCCGGCAACCGCCTGGCAGAGTCTGGAGGGGCAGTCCCTATGATGACAGACAAGGTGGAAGGGGAGTCTTGGAGTCCTCTCAGTCCAGCGCTGATGTAACCAGCCCGGCCCCGCGGATGACTGCCCTGTACACAGCCCTGCTGCAGTGTCTCTGCTGCCACTGAAGGGGATGCCCGCTCCCGCGTGCTGCTGGAGGTTCCCCATCCCTGCTCTAGAAGGTGCTGGATGAATAATAAGTAGAATCTGATTGGTTGCTCTGGGCAACATCTCCACTTATAAAAACCAGCACTTTAGTAAATATACCCCCTACTGTGCAAAAAGACTGCACAATATAGTTTTAGTTCAAGACTAAAGCACAAATCTACTGTGTGCCAAAAACGTTCACACTTTGGTGCAATTCCTGCAGCAAAGAGGAGGAACAGTTCATACAGTGCAGTATGTTTCTTTTTGCCTACTCTCTATCATCTACTCATTCTGTTGCATATTTATAGACTTGTGGATACAATCAAAAGTATTGGTAGTGAAAAATATTACAATATTTTGTAAGGCACTAATTAAGTTGACAATTTTTATTCTGTTAACAACAATTGTATGTAATTATACATAAGCCCCCCCATTGTATATCTTTTAAAATACTTTTAGGTGTGAATGATTTTGTAGGTTCACAAAATATGAACCTTCTCCCTGATAGTGGTATAATGATATGGTATTTTAGTGAAATGTTTTGTCTTGCATCACTTCATAATATAAATATACTGTTATAATAAATATGTTGCAAACATAATATCCTACTAGTGAAAAGTTTTGGTATACCCACATTTTCCAGTTTTTATTGAAAGTTAAGCACTTCAAGTCTTTTGAAAAACTTGAAATGATACAAATATAAGCTGTAGAGATTGAAAAAAAGTTTATTTTAGCAAAAACCGAAAAAGAATGTAAATTTGAGAGCAGGACCAGATTAGGGGGGGGCGACAGGGGTCCTGCTCACACAAAGGGGCCCCTACACAGGGTCGCTGTGACCCTATAGAGAACAGGTGTCCAGCAGCACCTGTTTCCAGATGATGGCTCTGCTGCCGCAGCTCTGTGTTCTACTGCATACAGAAGCACAGTCAATGGTGCTGAATAGAGTGCAGAGTGGCTCCCAAGTCTCTTCGTGACATATGACGTCCATGAGGCTGATGAGGGGACTCAGGAGCAGCTCTGCCAGAATCGTGAGGTGAGGTGAGTATGTAGGCTCCATGTGGCTTGAGGGAAGGGGGGTTAGGCTCCATGTGGCTTGGGGAGGTAGACTCCATGTGGCTTGAAGGTACCACCACAATTTAATTGCCCTGGGGCCCTCACAAGCCATAATCAAGTCCTGTTTGAGAGTTTTATAAAACAGTTCTTTATCAGAGAGCAAGTAAAGGGTTAAGAACTTATAGCTGTTCTGTAGCAATCGAAAAGAGGCTTGCCTGGACCATGAAGCAACCCCAGTGGACTACTGAAGACTCGAAGAAGGTCTTATGGACATATGAGTCAAAATTTGAAATCTTTGGTTCATTGTATGCCGTTGAGTGTCGAGTGCCTGGATTTTATTTACTAAGCAGTGGCTTGTAAAAACAAATCCAATGTTCTGCTATTAAAAGCATTGCTCTTTTAAATTTCAGGCTCAAATATTCTGGAAAGCTGTGGCTTTTACAAACTGTCACTTAGTAAATAAACTCCTCTGACACCAACTGTCAAACTTAGAGGAGGAAGCGTAGTGGTCTGGGGCTCTTTTGCTGGATCCTGAGTTGGTGACTTTAGTGACTGGCACCCTAAATCAAAAGGACTACCACAATATTTTGCAGCACCATGCAATATCCTCTAGTCTACGTCTAGTTGGTTTAGGGTTCATCCTAAAGCAAGATAATATCGATTGCTTCCTATCATTTCCTACCTAACTATACACTATAAATTAATTGTCGCTGTTTGGTGTTATGAGTCGCACACAAAATGATTGCTTTCAGACTTTGATTGTGATTCCAAAGCACAAAAAGTTATTATTCAACATAAAAACAGATAGTTACATGCTGTGATCTAAATACAATTAGCACAAATAAATCATACAGACCCAAGGTACAGTCATTACATACGCATGCACTAAGGATCCAGATCCCGGCATCAAAGAAGAAACCTCTGTCAACAGCACAGCAAGATAACTAGCATCCAGTTTCAGAGAGGATGCATATATACTCTAGGAGAGATAGGCAATACAATAGAACAGTTTGGCATGATTCCATTGGTTCTTCTTCCTGGTTCTTCTGTTACAGTATAGTTCATAGGTCAGTTCGTATGGACACAATCCAGCCTCCAACAGCCCTTTGTGTCCTTTTTCTCGCTGCATAATAAATCTAAGCTGGCTACATTACAGAGTACATTTTAATGTTTAACTCTCTATGATCCATAGTTTGCAGACACATGTTGCGATCTCCTCACCGATGATACCAGAAATCTGCAAAGACACAGTGGATCAGAACAACACCAAACATGGTCTGCTTACCATGTACTAAACCTTAGATAAAAAAATAACATTTATTTCACAACATTACTAATACTGAATAAACCTTGAATATTACACTTTAATGTTAGGGAACCTTTTTATAAAAGTGTGCAGTGTGTAAGTATTGGGGTATTGGGAAAATACGCTAGTTAGCATTGTGCGACTACGTGTTTGTGGAGTACACCATGGTACGTGTTTTGCAGGGTTGATCATTACATATATTTTAGTGACTGTCTGTATTGATATGTTGAGGACTTTTAACATCTTTCTATTGTGTGGGAATCGGACAATGCTAAATAATAGCATCGCCGTATGTACTTATAATCGGCGAGATTCACTAAAATGGCGCTGGGCGGCCAGTCACAAAATGGCGTCTCATTGCAAAATGGCGTTGTGCAGATTTAATTTTAAACCGATTCTGTCTCAGCCAATTATCGGCTTCGACAGTCCACCCTTTGATAGCAAACAACATGCTGTCATACTCTGATTTTAAAATTAATTTAGGCTTACATTATGACATATTATTTAATGTGATATTATGGGATGGCACATGGTGGTTCTTAAAACATCTATAATGTGTCTCTGGGAGGGGACATAAAACTACCCTTATACACACACCGCGGATCTTGGGAGATCATGGGAAAGATGTGGAGATGCACCAATCCTATAAAGGAAGTCTTGAGGGGGAATAGGGACTTACATTATTTAAGATGTTTTAAAATAACATTTTAATAACACATTTCATGCATGTCTAAATCTTATACATCATATGATGGTACCTTCTAGTTCAGGGTTGTAATGTAGTCCTACATTTACCTCAGTATTCATATGGTTACTACTGACCACCATTTCATTCTTTCAGTTTACCTTATCTTTACATTTTCCACATTTCAACACAGTAGGAACACACCTGACACATATGCCAATTACTAAAATGACAACCAGTATGAGGATCAGAAGTCTACCTATGTTCACAATTATTTCCTGGACCCACTCTCCTAGACCTGAGAACCATTTCACTGGGTTTAACCAAGAAACCCATTCCTTTACCTTCTCCTCTACTTCAGCCACTGAAGCATTATGGTTCTTTCGAAATTCCCATTTTAACTGCAGAATTTCATCCATCTTTCGGTCTATCACCTCCTTGGGATCGCTGGTATCGTTTGTAATGTAAGTGCAACATTTTACCCCAAATTGGGTGGCCAAAGTTACGCAATACCCTCCAGTGACAGCTGTTAAGTAATTTAACACTAGTCTATGTTGCACAAGTTCTTTCTTGTAAGCTTCAACTCCTTACCTGTGTACCTGAATGTGTTATCATACATCTTGATGATATTATCTATTAATTTAGCAAGATCTTGGATATATCTAAAATTTTGTGTACCCCAAGCGATCCTGGTGGGATCCAATGCTCCCAAAACTTCAAAGCCAGTTGTCTCACTAATTAACTGTGTGGCTTTATGCACATCACCAGGTATCATATTTCTTTTGTCTCTGTCTTCATACTGTGTGTGAAGATATGGTGATGGTGTGTTTTTGTGAATACCAAGCATTTCACCATGTGTAAGGGTCATAACCTCTAGAAGTACTCTTCCCAAATAACACAAACCTTCGGAACTTGGAGAGAGCCACTTATACGCTTTCCTTCCACATATAAAATATACATCATCGGGGAGAACATAAGGAATAGAATGCATCATGATCATCCAACACATTTCCCTCACAAATGATCCTATCTCAGGTTCACCCATCTGGCTAATACACATTTCTGGTTGTATCACCCTGGCACACTACACTTCTGGTATTCTGCCAACCATCTCTTTAGTGTTACTTAGTGTATATTTATATCGGAAATGTCTTCCACCCGACCTAATTGTGCATAACAGTTCATAATTCATAGGTTCATGATCAGCTCTTAGTGAGAAGGTCACTGTCTGGTTATTCCCAGTCACCTCCCAACTTCCTGATTCATTGGAGTTGGTGATGTTCAAACATAAAAGTGTTTTATCTACCTGGTACTGGTGGAGTTTAAAATGGAGTGGCTTGGTGTTAAGAAGAAATTTTCCATCCAGTGTCTTCCCTTTTTGTAATTCTAAAAGATCAGAGACATTTAATGGAAATGGCACTAATCCTACATTATGCTGTCCTTGGGGCATGTGAGAGCACACCCAACAGTCGGTTTGGTTTAAAACTATTCCCACCATAGTATGATAATCCTCTAAAGGATACCCACCCCAATACTGGTTATACTTAGGTTAGCACTGTTGGATACATCTCTCATTGACTACGGGCCGACAGAACTCACACATACAATAATCCTCATATGATAGACCTTCACACTCTCTCCAAGTATCTAGAATAGCAGATCTCTTAACAATTACTGTACTGGGTTTGGTCAGGTACCACCCTTGTGACTGTATTGCTCCTTCTCCCAACTCCACTCCATTGATATCACCATCAGCTCCCCTCTCTGTCCTCTGTCACAGAAACCAGAGATCCTGAAACAACCCAAGATAATGAGGACTCTGGGAGAAAACACAAAGATAATCACAGCAGACCAATCCATTGCTGAAAACACTGATCTACAAATTTCATTAGCTCAGGTATCTCACTGTAACCTTTAACCTTCCCGGGAACAGACTCGCAATTGACAGGTCTAAGTTATCTGTCTCGATTCCGGCTTGTTTCTCCACCGGTTGGTTGACCTTGTTACAGTGAGTGGAATGGACCCATGTATCTCTCTCCAGCATCTCCAACGAAGTTGTACTCGTCAGCAACACCTAATACGGACCTTCCCACCAATCAGCCAAACAACCTGAACGCAAGAAATTTCTGATCATAACAAATTCTCCAGGTTCAACATCATGACAGTTTGTTTCAGGCATATCATGTGACAACAATTTCAGTTTCTGCTGTTGCTGTTTTAACTGTTTACTCATTGTTATAAGATACCTTACAGTTACCTCGTTGTTACTTTTCAAATCTTCCTGTGGACTTATAATCAAATGGGGTTGTCTAACAAACAGTATTTCAAAGGGGGACAGATTGATCAGGAGTTGTCCTGATACTATGAAGAACAAGTGGTAGTGCTTCTGGCCAACCCAGTCCAGTTTCCGACATGATTTTACTTAATTTGTTTTTAATAGTCCCATTCATCCTCTCCACCTTGGCACTGGCTTGCGTCGGTAGGGGGTATGAAGTTGACTATTAATAGTTTAATACCCATCAGCTTACACATATTTTGGAAAACATCACCTGTGAAATGAGTACCCCTATCACTTTCAATAATTCTAGGGATACCGTATCTGCATACAAACTCCTGAACAATTTTCTTGGCAGTAAATGCAGCAGTATTAGTGGCAGCTGGGTATGCCTCAACCCAATTAAAAAAAACACATCAGTGCACACTAATACATACTTGAGATTCCTGCAGGGTGGTAATTGGATGAAATCAATATGTATTCCCTGAAAAGGTCTGTTGGACGGAGGAATGTGGGATGGTTCGTTAGGGATCGATTTCCCAATGTTTTTCCTCAAGCAGGTCAGACAGGATATTGCTCTCTTTTCTGCTTGAGAAGAAAAACCCGGTGCACTCCAGTATGCTCTCACCAATTTGCACATACCTTGCTTTCCCAGGTGAGTCAGACCATGCACTGCCTTAGCCAGGCTTGGGTAGTACGCCTTGGGAGCCACTGGCTTACCTTGTCCATTTCTCCAGAGCCCACATCCCTTGGACTTCCAGACTGCCTTTTCCTGAATGGAACACAAATTTTGCATCTCAATTAATTTCAGCATATCAATCGTTTAGAAAGTGATAATTTGTTCAGTTGGTACATTCATTTTTAACCCTGCTGCCCATTTTGCAGTTTTGTTTGCCCTGTTGTTGCCCAGTGACACCGGATCATCTTCACATGTATGGGCTTTACACTTAATTACCACCACTGCCTTAGGCAATTGGATTGCTGTCAGTAGTCCTTTTATATGTCTGGAATGTGCAATTGGTGTGCCTGCTGCTGTCATAAACTTTCTCAGATGCCATACAGCGCCGAAATCATGTACCACCCCGAAGGCGTACCTAGAGTCAGTGTAGAAATTAGCAGATTTACCTTCTGCTAACTCACACACTCTCCTTAATGCCGCCAGTTCCGCCACTTGGGCCGAGTGTGGTGGGTCTAAAGGTTCAGCTTCTATAACATCCTCGTCATTTACCACAGCATAACCTGTACATAACTCTCCAGTGTCAGTTTGTCTATGACAACTCCCATCCGTGTAAAATGTCACATCTACATTTTATAAAGGTGTATCCCGTATGTCAGGTCTTGCAGTAAAGGTTTGATTCAAATATTCCATACAATCATGTGCATCAATATACCTGAACTCACCTTTTGCCAGCGACTCACCTCTCTCCACCCTTTGTGCATCATGTTGCACATATGGTAGCTGGGTTTAATGTACTGCACCTTTTTATGGTGATGTTTGCAGGTGCTATTAGGGCCAGTTCCCATTTTGTGAACCTAGCTGAGGAAACATGTCTGGTTTGGGCAGAGTTTAGCAAAGCAGATACAGCATGGGGAGTATAGACAATCATACCATGGCCTAGTACTACATCCTCACTCTTACTGACCAATAAAGCAGTTGCTGCTACACTTCTTAAACACATTGGGAGTGATCTTGCCACAGTGTCCAATTGTGCAGCTTAGTATGCTACGGGCCTACTGGCATCACCATGTTTTTGAGTGAGGAGCCCTGCTGCACAGCCATCAGCTTCCGTACAATACAAATTAAAAGGTTTTTCATAATCAGGTATTCAAAAGTCAAGGGGCTCTTGTCAGACAATCCTTAAGATTAAAAAAAGCCTGCTCTGATTCCTCTGTGTGTATGACACGATCGGGCTTTGAGGAAAAGACTAAGGACCTCATTCAGAGTCGGTCGTTGCGGCCGCACGGTCGTACGCCACCGATGTTCACTAAACTGCGCATGCATAAAGTTCGCAATGCGCGTGCGCAAACTAGCTGCTACGATCAGAAATTTCTCTCTCCTTGAACACAGCCAGGTCGGTAGTTTGAGTGACAGAATGAGGCATTTGTGGGTGGTTACAGGGGAAGGTGATTGAAGTCGGGTGACCGACTCTGAATGAGGTCCTAAGTCCTGTAATGGCAAGGCCAAAATAGAAAAATCTCGGATCCACATTCTGCAGTATCCACACATTCCCAAGAAGGTACGAATTTGCTGTTGATTCTGCGGCAGTGTCATGGTCTGTATGGCTTGAATTCTGTCATTTGTCAGATGTTGTAACCCCTGGGTTAGGCAATGTCCCAAGTATTTAACCCTGGACTGGCATGGCTGTAGTTTGTCCTTAGCAACCTTGTGTCCTGTTTCCGAGAGATGAAGCAATAAAAGTTTAGTATCATTTAGACATGACATAAACGAGGCAGAACATAACAATAAATCGTCCACATATTGTATTAGAACAGATCCATTGGCAGATTGAAAAGATTGTAAACAGTCATGTAAGGCCTGGGAGAAGATACTGGGGATGTCTATGAAACCCTGGGGCAATCGTGTCCATATGTATTGTACATCCCTGTATGTAAAAGCAAATAGGTACTGACAGTCAGGATGAAGAGGCACAGAGAAGAAAGCAGAACAGAGGTCAATAACAGTGAAATGGGTTGCATTTGGTGGGATCTGCATAAGAATGACATCTGGATTTGGCACTACGGGAAATTGGCTCTCTACTACCTTATTAACCCCTCTAAGGTTTTGTACCAGCCTATAACCCCTCCCACCACTCTTCTTCACAGGAAAGATGGGACTGTTGGCTACACTTGCTGTACAGACTAAAATTCCCTGCTGTAATAACCGCTCAATTATGAGATAAACCCCTAACTCTACCTCCTGATTTAATGGGTACTGGGGAATTTTTGGAGCTTGCCTACCACTTTTTAGATTTACCATTACGGGAGCTACATTTGCCATTAATCCAGTGTCCTGTCCATCCTTGGTCCACAGTGACTCTGGAATTTGGGATAACATTTGATGTACCTGAGGTAGATTTTAACCTGAACTGGTAGAGTGATACATTATCCAACTTACACCTGCTTATGTGTATAGACTGCGGTATCTACTACCGAGCCACTAGGCTGACACCAGGCACCTAGCACTTAAGGGTCCTACGATACCCTTAACTAGGAAACATGTTACATGTTACCCTTACCAACAAATGTTTACTGTTACACACCCTTTTCCTGCGCAGAAAAATACACATTTTCCCAGATTATGGCAACACTAATCAAGATACTTACAACAATGCTATCTATCAATATCACAATGTAATGTCAATGGCTTTGTTTGAAACACATGGCAGCAATACAGGAAATACGTATACGCTATTGTGCGACTAGTCACTTACACAATAATGTGACTACTACACAAATCGTATTATTACCCTTACGCTATTGTGTGACTTCCCCTTTTTAACATAAAATTCTATCAACGAAGGAAAACAAACATTTTCCTCCCTTGTCCCTGGATTCTAATCAGCGCTCCTTGAGCCACATAATTACAGGTAGCGGACTCTCAGCAACAAAGTGGTAGCAGATTTTCAAAGGCACAATGCGTTCTTTCCTCCACCCTTTTGCTGAGAGATCGCTGACCGAGTGTTATCGTGACTGGTAGCGTCATTTCACACTGCGAGCCCCCAACTATCAATTCCTTCCTATTGATTCCTACCTACCTATACACTCTAAAATAATTCTCACTGTTTAGTGTTATGAGTCGCACAAGAAATAATTGCTTTCAGACTTTGATTGTGGTTCCAAAGTACAAAAAGTTATTATTCAACATAAAAACAGATAGTTACATGCTGTGTTCTAAATACAATTATCGCAAATAAATCATACAGACCCAAGGTACAGTCGTTTCATACGCATGCGCTCTGGATCCAGATCCCGGCATCAAAGAAGAAACCTCTGTCAACAGCAAAGCAAGAAGACTAGCATCCAGTTTCAGAGAGCATGCATATATACTCTAGCAGAGATAGGCAATACAATAGAACAGTTTGGCATGATTCCATTGGTTCTTCTTCCTGGTTCTTCTGTTACAGTATAGTTCATAGGTCAGTTCATATGGACACAATCCAGCCTCCAACAGCCCTTTGTGTCCTTTTTCCCGCTGCATAATAAATCTAAGCTGGCTACATTACAGAGTACATTTTAATGTTTAACTCTCTATGGTCCATAGTTTGCAGACACATGTTGCGATCTCCTCACTGATGATACCGGAAATCTGCAAAGACACAGTGGATCAGAACAACACCAAACATGAAGAGTGTTAGACCGTTCCCCAGAATTGTCAGCTTTGATAAGGAGGTATTGAACAATGTCCTAGATAGCATCTGTATGCTGCGCTCTCAAATGTACTAAACCTTAGATTCAAATAACATTTATTTCACAACATTACTAATGCTGAATAAACCTTGAATATTACACTTTAATGTTAGGGAACATTTTTACAAAAGTGTGCAGTGTGTAAGTATTGGGGTATTGGGAAAAGACGCTAGTTAGCGTTGTGCGACTACGTGTTTGTGGAGTACACCATGGTACGTGTTTTGTAGGGTTGATCATTATATATATTTTAGTGACTGTCTGTATTTATATGATGAGGACTTTTAACATCTTTCTATTGCGTGGGAATTGCATGACGCTAAATAATAGCATCGCCGTATGTACTTATAATGGGCGAGATTCACTAAAATGGCGCTGGTCGGCCATTCGCAAAATGGCATCTCATTGCCATTCGCAAAATGGCGTCATGCAGATTTAATTTTAAACTGATTCTGTCTCAGCCAATTATCCGGCTTCGACAATAATAACCCAAAACATACCTCCAGGCTTTGCCAAAACTAGCTTTGATGAAAAGAACAAAACAGTAGGATTCTTATGAATGACCAGCATAGTCTCCAGACTGAGGGCCTGATTCAGAGCCGCTCGCAAAAAGCGTGCGCTCGCTCTGAATCAGGGCGTGTGTTTTTATTTTTGTTGCTGCCTCTTGACCGCTCGCATAGCTGTGCCCTTGATGGCGGCCCTGAGTGGAACTGCTGGAGGTGATGAGCCCGAAGGAGAGGACAGTAGGGAACAACTTTATTAGACTGGAAATTGAATTGGAACTGTAGTGGTTGAATCGGATAGGAACTGATGTAGTAGAATCGATTATATGGAATTGATTGGATTGGAACAGATGTTTGGAGACAGTCGGATTGGAACCGATGTTTGGAGACAATCAGGTTGCAACTGATGTTAGTGAATTGAAGAACTGGATTGGTTTGAAACTGATGTTGAGGAATTGAAGTACAGGATTGGTTTGAGACTGATGTTGATGAATTGATGTACTGGATCGGTTTGAGACCGATGTTGATGAATTAAAGAACTGGGTCGGGTTGAGACTGATGTGGGATATATCGGCTGGGGCCGATGATTGGAGATATTGGCTGGCACAGAAGTTTGGAGATATCGGCTGTGACCGATGATTGGAGATATAGGCTGGGACTGATGATTGGACAAATCACCTGGGACCAATGATTGTTGATATGAGCTGGGACCGATAATTGGAGATATAGATTGGGACCGATGGAGGTAGTTATGAACAAGTCTCTGTGGTAAAACCAGACTGGAGTACTAGATGGAATAGGAGACTTGATAACCAGACTTGGAACTGTAATGATACAGACTGGAACCGTTTAGATACAGAGGCCCTGATTCAGAACCGGACGCTCTGACCAGAGCGCTTGCTCTGAATCTGGGCCGTCCTATTTAAATGTGGAGCGGCCTTTTGTTACCACCCACAGCTTATGCGAGCGGCCATGATGATGGTCGCGATGTTCAAGACCATCGCGACCATCGTGCTTGCAACGAGACCCTTGCGGTAGGGTCTAGTTGCCGCAAGCCCCAGTGGACTTCCTGCACTATTAGAGCAGGAAGTCCACCTACTGACATCACTAGTGATGTCAGTAGGGCCGCCCACAAATGGAAAGGCATTCCTGCAGGAACGCCTCAGTTTGCTCAGCAACCCCGCTTCCTCGCCTTCCAAATGGGGCAGTTGTCAATCAGCATCGACAGCTTCACCTTTTGGATGCGAGCGTTGGAGCGAGTGCTTTTTGCGCTCGCTCCGGGGCTCGCGCACGCCGCGCGTGCGCACTGGGCCACCATCAACTCGCTTGCGAGCGGGTCTGAATCAGCCCCTTAAATCCTATTTAACGGCTTTTGGGATGAACTGGACAGACGGGTGAAACCAATGTAAGTGCAAAACATTTGTGGGAACTTCTGCAATAGTGTTGGGAAGAACTTCCCAAACAATATTTGTTTTTGATTGTAGAAAGAATGCCACCATTTTGCAGATATAACTGTGAACATATACAGTTATATATGCAAAATGGTGGCTACTTTGATGAGTAAAAAATTTGTGGGAACTTCTGCAATAGTGTTGGGAAGAACTTCCCAAACAATATTTGTTTTTGATTGTAGAAAGAATGCCACCATTTTGCAGATATAACTGTGAACATATACAGTTATATATGCAAGATGGTGGCTACTTTGATGAGTAAAAAATTTAGATTCAATCTTCTTAAACAGAACGATTTCTTTTTTTATCTCCAATTGTTTATTTGATCTATTCTTTTAAAGTACGTTGAGACATTGAAACTGTGCACATTTGAATAAAAAATGGGGGTATTCTGAAACTTATGACCGGTCGTGTATGTCTTTAAGGAACAGTTGTACCACCTTTACTCATCTATGCTAGATCAATGGTAATATTATTTAAACAGAATTTATTTTACTATTTCTTCCTAATCATATACACACATAAGCAATTTGCTCTTTTGTAAAAAAAAAAAAAAAAAGAGAAAAACATAATACAAAATTCTATTGGAAATGTAAAATGTCCTATTTATTAAACATCTGATAAATGCCACTTATTGATGCTATTTGCGGGAATTTCAAAACATGATTTGTATGTACTTATCATTGCACCCGAGTGGAAACAGCTGCTCCAATATACCCAAAATCATTTGCAGTAAATGAAGTAATTGCAAAATCCCCATACAACCACTGATATTTCGAGCCGTATTCAATATGGGAGCGAAAAGTCTGTGCTGGACTTTTCGCTCCACATTGCAGATTTTCCTGGGATAAAGTATCGGGCGCGACTGCTTTATCCCCTTATTCAATTTAAAATCAGCGAAAACGGGACCCGGCAAATTGGGAGCTACGAAAAAAAACGTGAATTTTCGGGAATTAATTGTAGGACCCCCCTAATGATGTCCAGACATGGGGGATAACTATGGGTACCACTGTTTTTGCCTGCAAAAGAAAGTCAGGTTTTTAAATAGCCGCGGCAGGTGTTTTTTTCCGACATTGAAGAAATGATGCAGAAGAGCACTTAGGTTCTTTTTATCATTTTTTTAGTGGTCCCATCAAATTTGGGGTACATGAAAATGGGTACTACCATATTTTTAAGTCCCTAAAGTAATTTTTTTTAAATTCTGCAAAAATGCACCTGCCCTAATAGCCTATTTTAGAAAACACCTGCCGCATATTTGCAGAACACCCCTGAAGCTATTTCCCTATTTTTAAACACTGTTTCCACTTTTTTTTTTTTTTACCGCAAATTATTTATTAATTTTTTTGGGGTGTCCCTATTTTTTTTAAAAACTTTTTTTGACATAGTTTATTTTTAAATGACATTCCCAGGGGTGCAGGCTATTTCTTTTAAGCCTGCACCCCTAAACCCCAATTCTGCACTTTTTTCGCCATGTAAAACATGGTGAAAACTTATCCCCGTTTTTTTCAAAGACTTTTCGAACCTGCGAAAAGTCTTTGAAATTGAATATGGGGATAATTGAAACATGCGAAAATTACGTCATTGCCAATAATTTATCGCCGATTTTGACTTTTCGTAGCCTAATTGAATACCCCCCTTCATGTGTTACACATTTGATAAATAGTAAGGGAGCATACATCATGAGATAATTGTTAATTCCGCATGATTGCTGGGTATGAAAGGCTTGATAAACAGGCCCCTAATTTCTTTAGTGGTGTTCTCAAACACTTTACATATGTTATGACCACACACTCATGGGCCATAATACAAATGTCATCTAGGGATAAGTTCCAGATATAAAAAATACTTTATTTTATATAATATATATCATACATTTTTATTTACAATCACTATTACTACATTATAACAACATCATTACAAACAAACCTGACTTTAATCGACTTTTGAGCATATTTAAAAACAGTTGCTTGATTATCAAGGTAGCCCTTGCAGGAGTTTCCTATTACCTACAGACACCACTTGGGTGTTGGAAAAGAGTCTACACCTTCCTTTTCATGCAGGAGCTTTGTGTACTGACAGAGTAACTGTGCCTCTGTCCTGTAAGTGTATCTGTGTCTCTGAACTGTCAGCCCGTGTTCTTTCACTGTCAGTGTGACTGTCCTTCAATCTTGCTTTGTCAGAGGCGTCACCGGGTTTGGTGACATCCGGTGCGCACCCAATATCCCCCCACGCGGAGTAACCACGTGCACCCGAAAAGGGACGTGGCCTAACATGAAGGGGACGTGGTCTCACGGGATATCCTGGGTGCATCCCAAGTGCTGTTGGGCTGCCCCCGGAGGCTAGTGCCTGCACTGTTGGGTTATCCTCTGTGACAGGGGCCGAGTGCTGCAGGAGAATGTCACAACACAGTACCCAGCTCCTGTCACTGAGGAGGAACTGGCATTTTGGTGTCACCCACGGAGGGGGGACCGCACCCCCACAGCGACGCCACTGCTGTTTGTGTTTCCATCTGCCCTGTCAATTTGTCTGTCTCTGATTTGACAGTCTATCTTCTCTTACTGTCAGTCATAGGCACATACACTTCTCATCTGGACTCACCTGGCCATCCAGGTGAGTAGTCTATGTCCTGGTGGGAAGTGTGGACGGGATTGTCCATGACCCAGTGAAGGGGAAAGTGCCGGCATCTGCGCACGCCTATGCTGTCAGTGTATGTCACTCAGTTCTGCTTGTGCTTCTGTCTGTCATGTCAGTGAGCCTAGATCCCATTCCTGTCTGTCCTATTCGTAGCCTCGGCACAAGCTATGTTGTTTTTATAATGTAGAGTGGCAATCCACCACCAAGCATGGGTACAGGGGCGTATCTATAATGTGTGTAGGGTGTGCGGTGCACATGGGCCCACACTGCACACCCTGCTCCCATATAGTCTTATACTTACCTGTCCGTAATGCTGCTCTGCAGAAAAAATCACTGGGAAAATGGCGTTGATCATTTTCCCGGTGACTCGCGCATGCGCAGAACTGCTGTCCCTGGGAAAACAGCATGGGCACCATTTTCCCAGAGCCCTGCTAACATGCGCAGTATGCCAGAATATACAGCTCAGGGAAATGAGGCATCGCCGGAGAGATGATTGAGAGATGTACGCTAACCTGATGGTTAGCAAACATATCCGATGGTGGGAGGACTGCGCATGTGCAATCCTCCATCTGCGAGTTCGCTCGTAGAGCCTCACAACCGCAGCCTGATTGACAGACTGTGGAATTTAGGAGGCGGTGCAGGGGCCTTCCTGGGCAGCCCCTGTTTTTCAGTAAGGACAAGGCCAGGGCCTGCGTGGGTGCACGCAGACTTCCTGGCCTCGCAAGCTGCCAGGACCCAGTCAGGCTGCAGTAATGGGGCACATCCACTAGACGATTTTATCCCTGTCCAACCTCTTAACAATTTTCCCTTGAAGTTTCCCTTGAAATATGATCTTCCACTCTGAACAATTTGCAAAAGATCTAACGATAAACTATGTTGTTTTAATCTGTGATTGAGAGCTTTCAGCTATAGTGGGCAGATAGTGGTTCATCGTTTGATCATTCAGCGTGAACGATGTGTAAACGATGTGTAAACGATGTGTAAACGATTTGTAAGCAATCAAGTGAAATTGACCTGCATGTTCAGTCGATGGAGGAGATGATCAAACGACCAGCGGGAGCGCGCATCGTACATCATTAGAAACAATTACTGCACGATTTGCAAACAATGTTCAAACGATGTTTGAACGATTATCGAACAATTTTATCATTATCGTTCAATCGTTCAATTTTATCGTCTAGTGGATGCCCCCCATAAGCTTCAGCTACTGCAGCCTGACCGAAGAGACAATAATCGTGACCAATGGTTCTGATGGTGATTTCAGGTTCCAACGCTGCGAAGACGTGGTTGCAGCAAGGAGGTGTGTGACACCTCCTTCTGCATTTGCATTTTAAATAGATGGAATTGCACAGCCGCTTGTGTGTGGCTGTACAATTCCGTCCATATCTGAATCAAGCCCTGAGTGCGCACATGAGCCCCCTCCTCTCTTAAAACACCCCTGCATGGATATGTGTAATATTGTCTGTAATTGTGTATTTAGAAGTTTACAGTATTTATTCTAAGCAAGGGCGTATCTACCCATTGGCCAGGATGGCACTCGCCAGGGGCGGCGGTCAAAGGGGGGCGCCGTCCGGCCAGCCAATGGGTGGACTACTCCAGGGGCTTGAACTAGCCCCACTAGTCCCCACCCGGCCCCACAAGTGTAGGGCAGACCGCAGTGAGAGCGGTCTGCCCTACACAGTAAAAAACACACACAGCCGACAGCGTCTGTTTGTTATAGCAGCCAGCCAATGAGAGTCAGACAGACTCTCATTGGCTGCTGCGTCCACGGAGGGAGCCAGCTGGAGCTCACTCATGAGCTCCGCCTTCCGGCTCCCTCTGCAGCGGGTAATGGGAGACGTCATGATGTCTCTCCCATCCAATAGTGCAGAGCGAGAGCGGGTACGGAGGAGTGGACAACAGCACACATCGGCAAGAGCGGGGATCAGGTAAGTTGCTTTTTTTTTTTTTTCTGTGCGTGTGTTTTTCTTTTTCTGGCACAGCACAGGGGGGGGCGCTACTGGGGGCACTGTATAGGGGGGCCGCTACTGGGGGCACGTTATGGGGGTGGCCGCTACTGAAGGCACTGGGGACTACTACTGGGGGCAATGCATAAGGGCGACTACTACTGGGGGCACTGCATACGGTGGACTAATACTGGAGGCACTACATAGAGGGGACTACTACTGGGGGTACTGCATAGAGGAGACTACTTCTGGGGGCACTGTATAGAGGGGACTACTACTGGGGGCACTGCATAGAGGGGACTGCTACTGGGGGCACTGCATAGAGGGGACTACTACTGGGGGCACTGCGTAGAGGGGGCAATTTTTTAAATGATAGGTAGAAGCTGATTGGTTTCTATTAGATGGTGCCAGTGCTATTTTTCAACAGGAACAAGCAGGAACTCAGGGCCCGAATCAGACCCGCTTGCTAGGATGCGTTCGCACGCAGCCTGCTGATGTTTGCATTCTGTGCATGCGTATGCATTAGTGGTGTGCACCGGCCACTTTTCGTGTTTTGTGTTTTGGTTTTGGATCTGGATCTTTCTTCGTGTTTTGGATCTGGATTGGTTTTTCCAAAACCACCCTTCCGTGTTTTGGGTTCTGGGTTTTGTGTTTAGGATTTGTATTTTTTTGAAGAAAAGCATAAAAACAGCTAAAATTACAGAATTTGTGGGTTTTTCTGCTCCTATCCTATTATTAACCTTAATAACCTTAATTTCCACTCATTTCCAGTCTATTCTGAACACCTCACAATAGTGTTTTTATGTCCAAAAGGTTGCACCGAGGTAGCTGGATGACTATGCTAAGAGATACGAGTGGGTGGCACAAACACGTGGCCCATCTAGGAGTGACACTGCAGTGGCAGACAGGATGGCAGTTTGAAAAACTAGGCCCCAAACAGTACATAATGCAAAGAAAAAAAAGAGGTGCAAGATGGAATTGTCCTTGGGCCCTCTCACACACCCTTATGTTGTATAAACAGGACATGCACACTTTAACAAACCAATCATTTCAGCGCCAGGGTCTGCCACACGACTGTGGCTGAAATGATTGGTTCGTTTGGGCCCCCACAAAACAAGCTGGCAATTAATCTGTCCCTGCACAAACTGGCTCTACGGAGGCAAGATGTCGTCCTCATCCTCCTCATCCACCGATTCCTCACCCTCTTCAGTGTTGTGTACATCCTCATCCTCACAGAGTATTAACTCGTCCCCGCTGGAATTCACCACCACAGGTCCCTCTGTACGTTCTGGAGGCTGGTCTCCCTGGAAGAGTTGATAATTCATTTTTATGAACATCATCTTCTCCACATTTTGTGGAAGCAACCTCCTACGCCTTTTGCTGACAAGGTTCCCGGCTGCACTAAACACTCTTTCGGAGTACACACTGGAGGGGGGGCAACTCAGGTAAAATAGAGTCAGTTTGTTCAGGGGCCCCCAAATTGCCTCTTTTTCCTGCCAGTACACTTACGGACTGTCTGACATGCCTAATTGGATGCTGTCACCGATGTAATCCTCCATCATTCTGTCAATGGTGACAGTATCATATGCAGTGACAGTAGACATGTCAGAAATTGTTGCCAGGTCCTTCAGTCCGGACCAGATGTCCAAACTTGGCCCTGCCTGCCCTGCCTCATCACCAGCGGGTTGCCTAGGATTCCTATGTTTTTTCCTGGCAGCCCCAGTTGCGGGAGAAAATGAAGAAGGAGCTGTTGACGTGTCACATTCCGCTTCAGCTAACAGTGTTTTCACCAGCAGGTCTTTGCACCTCTGCAGGCTTGTGTCGGCCGGAAAGAGAGAAACCACATAGGCTTCGAGCACGGTGGCCAAAATGTAGTGGTCTGATTTCAACAGATTGACAACCCTGGAATCCTGGCAAAGCGAATGAAGGGCTTCATCCACAAGTCCCACATGCTGAGCGGAATCGCTCAGTCTTAGCTCCTCCTTCACTTTCTCCAGCTGCTTTTGCAAAAGCCTGATGAGGGGAATGACCTGACTCAAGCTGGCAGTGTCTGAACAGACTTCACGTGTGGCAAGTTCGAAGGGCTGGAGAACCTTTCACAACACGGAAATCATTCTCCACTGCGCTTGAGTCAGGTGCATACCCCCTACTTTGCCTATGTCATAGGTGGATGTATAGGCTTGAATGGCCTTTTGCTGCTCCTCCATCCTCTGAAGCATATAGAGGGTTGAGTTCCACCATGTCACAACCTCTTGCTTCAGGTGATGGCGGGGCAGGTTCAAGAGCGTTTGCTGGCGCTCCAGTCTTCAGCATGCAGTCGCTGAATGGCGAAAGTGGGCAGAAATTTTTCCAGCACATGGGACGTGCTGGAATTTGGCCAGATGTAATGCCCGCACAATACTGGTGGCGTTGTCAGATATCACAAATCCCCAGGAGAGTCTAAGTGGGGTAAGCCACTGGGAGATGATTTCTCTCAGTTTCTCTAAGAGGTTGTCGGTGGTGTGCCTCTTACTGAAACCGGTGATACACAGCATAGCCTGCCTTGGAATGAGCTGGCATTTCTGAGATGCTGCTACTGGTGACGCTGCTGTTGTTGCTGCGTAAGGTGATACATCTACCCAGTGGGCTGTCACAGTCATATAGTCCTTAGTCTGCCCTGTTCCACTTGTCCACATGTCCGTGGTTAAGTGGACATTGGGTACAACCGCATTTTTCAGGACACTGAGGACACTTTTTCTGACGTTTCTGTACAGTCTCGGTATCGCCTGCCTAGTGAAGTGGAATCTAGATGGGATTTGGAACCGGGGACACACCACCTCCATCAATTGTCTAAATCTCACTGCACTAATGGCGGATACCGGACGCACGTCTAACACCAACATAGCAGTCAAGGCCTCAGTTATACATTTTGCTTCAGGATGACTGCTGTCATACTTCATCATCCTCGCTAAGGACTGTTGGAGGGTCAACTGTTTAGTAAAAGTAGTGGTGTTCCTACTTCCTCTCTGGGATGATGAACGACTCCCAGCAGCAGCAACAGCAGCAGCGGCAGCAGGAGGAGTAGGAATGCAGGATCCTCCAGAGGAATCCCGGATAGGAGAGTCAGTCATGCCAGTGACATGGCCTGCAGGACTACTTCCGATCCTGACTAAGGAGGAAATTGATGAGGAGGGAGTTGACGGTGTGGTTTGCAGGCGCTTGGATACAACAGGACAACGGGATTTAGGTGTCCCTGGACTGCTTACGGTCTTAGCCAAAGTTTCTGAACTTGACAGTAACTTTTTATGAACGCGCTGCAGGTGCCGTATAATGGAGGATGTTCCTAGGTGGTTAACATCCCTACCCCTACTTATTACACCTTTACATATGGTACATATGGCAAGACAGTTGTTGTCCGGATTTGGATAGAAATATTGCCAGACCAAAGAGGTGGAATGTTTGGTCTTCTGCCCAGGCATGGCCGTGATGGGCTTTTTAATCCCACGGACAACAACTGTCTCCCCCGGAGCCTGATTTAAACAAACCACATCACCATCAGAATCCTCCTCGCCAACTTCCTCCTCAGCGCCAGCTACACCAGTATCCTCATCCTGTTGTACTTCAACAGTGACATCTTCAATTTGCATATCAGCAAGTGGACTGTGGGTGTTCCTTTCAGCATTTGCAGGGGGTGAGCAAATGGTGGAAAGAGCCACCTCTTCCCGTCCAGTGCTGGGAAGGTCAGGCATCGCAACCGCCACCACACTCGGACTCTACTTGGGGATTTGTGATATCTTCTTAGAATGCACAGTTCTTTGTTGTGCTTTTGCCAGCTTAACTCGTTTGATTTTTGTAGCGAGAGGAGGGCTTCCATCATCATGTGAAGCTGAACCACTAGTCATGACCATACTAGTCATACTAGTAAGACACACACTAGTCATAGGGAAAGACCTTAGCCGTTCCTTGCCACTCCGTGTCGTAAATGGCATATTGGCAAGTTTACGTTTCTCTTGAGATGATTTAAATGTTTTTTTCGAGGTCATTTTCCTGAACTTTGTCATTTGGGATTGTATGTGCCCTCTACTATGACATTGGGCGTCGGCCTTGGCAGACGACGTTGATGGCATGTTATCATCTATGTCATGACTAGTGGCAGCAGCTTCAGCACTAGGAGGAAGTGGTTCTTGATCTTTCCCTATTTTATTTTTATCAGAGAAAGTTTGGTCCTCCATTTATGTTATATTGATATATACGTGCGGCTAAGGCGCACACAAACACAGAAAATAATTTTTTATTTTTGTTGGAGACTAGTGCACTTTGTGGGTTACACCACCCTTTAAGAAATGAGCCAGCCGGCTCTTTACTTATGGGACACAGGCGCACGCTTGGCACTGCTCCTTTGTTGATGCACGTGCAGCTACAGCCCACACAATTCACATAGACAGAAAAAAAAAGAAGATTTTTTTATTCTTTGTGGAATGCACTTTGGGGGTTACACCACCCTTTAACAGACAAATGCACGCTTGGCGCTGCTCCTTTGTTGATGCACGTGCAGCCACAGTGCACACAATTCACAAACACAGAAAATATTGTTTCATTTTGTTTGGAGTGCACTTTGGGGGTTACAGCACGCTTTAACGGTCAAGCCAGCTGGCCCTTTACTTATGACACAGGCGCACGCTTGGCACTACTTTGTTGATGCACGTGCGGCTACTGCGCACACAATTCACAAACACAAAAAAATATTTTTTTTTATTTTGTTTGGAGTGCACTTTGGGGGTTACAGCACCCTTTAACGTTCAAGCCAGCCAGCCCTTTACTTATGACACAGGCGCACGCTTGGCACTACTTTGTTGATGCACGTGCGGCTACTGCGTACACAGAGCCTGATTCAGAGCCGGACGCTCTGACCAGAGCGCTCGCTCTGAATCAGGGCCCTCCTACGTGAAAATGGAGCGGCCTTATGGACGCTCGCATAGCTGTGGGTTACCACCCACAGCTTATGTGAGCGTCCATGATGATGGTCACGATGGTCAAGACTTGGGCTTGCGACCAAGAGCCTGCGGTAGGGTCTCGCTGCCGCAAGCCCTGGAGTGATTTTGGCTCTATCAGAGCCAAAATCACTCCCACTGACATCACTAGTGATGTCAGTGGGGCCGGCTTCAGACGGTAGGCATTCCCATGGGAACGCCTCCGTCTGGCAGCCACGCCCCCGGCATGCCCACCAAAGGGGGCGTGCTGTCAATCAACATCGACAGCACGCCCCCTTTGGTGCGAGACCCGGAGCGACGGAGAACCTGTCGCTAGCCGGGTCTCGCGCATGCGCACGACGGAGCTCCCTCCGTCGTGCGCATGCGCAGTGGGGCAACATCGACCCGCTTGCGAGTGTCCTGCGAGTGTCTCAATGACCCCCACAATTCACAAACACAGAAAAAATATAAATTTTTTTTGCACTTGGAGGGAGCACCCCTGATAGACAGAGCACCCCCTGGACAACACTACAGCACCCCTTTAGGACTGGGACACTGCACAGGACTTTGGAGTGGACACAGCCCCTATGGATAACTGACTGCACAACACAGTCCAGCACAGCACAACAGTACACTACACAGCCCAGCCAGCCCTAACTCCCACCCTCCCTCTTAATTGTCCACAGCCGAGTGAGAAAATGGCGACGACGAGGGTACCTTATATAGAATCCAAAACCCGCGAGACCCGGAAGGCGGGATGATGACATTTTGCCTCGATTTCAGATCTGAGTCAGGCCGGAAAAGGCGAGCCTGACTCGGATCGGCCTTGGATCGGGGGGGCTCGGGGGGGTTCGGATTTCAGAAATCCGAACCCGCTCACCCCTAGTATGCATCACAGTGCACGTGCACGAACCAGTTCATGCGATCGTGAAGCGCTCGCTCGCTGAGCATAGCCACCTCACTAGAATGAGTGACAGGAGAAGTCGTTTGTGGGTGGTGACAGGTGTTGGTCACTGGAAACGGGGAAGTGGTGGTGCAAAAGCAGGCGTCTTAATGCCGTTTAAGAGGTGTGCATAATTAAGACATAGCATCATAGTACATGTCACATGGTTGTTTTACACAATGAAGCACTCGCAGTGCTTGTGGTAGGGTATGGTGCTGCATTCGCTTCCGATGGTACTCGATGTTACCGATGGTTGCACACACATCCTGGAGATGATGTGCATAAGTGGGCATCTTAAGACAGGCTGGTGGGCGTCTGCATACACAAGGCAATCGCACGCCAACACATTGAGGGCGTGCTAATGCCTTGCTGTGGGATCGCGGATTTGCATACTTTCGCTTCGTGCGAACACATCTAGCGAGCGGTTCTGAATCGAGCCCTCAGTTCCTGAACCTCTCATTAAATATGATGTAAAGTCCCTTTTGAGTGCCTTATTTTCTAAATACTATATATACTGTATGTATATATTTATTTATAATATATACTTGTTTTTCTATAACTTCACCCCCAGTTGCTCCACCCACAGTTCTTGAACCTATTTTTCTAGAAAAATAGCCCTGAATAGTGCACAGACCCCCATATTTCGGTCTTGGTTCTAAGTCTTCATCGTATCTTGGTAAAATCACTTTCAGATGTTTTGGTTTTGCATTCCTTTAAAAATTAATAAATTGGGCCTGTTCTTGTTCCTACAGAATTATTAAAATCAATAACATTAATTTCCAGTCTTTTACAGTAATTTACAGTTAATTTGACCACAGCTCACAATATTGTTTTCACCAATGTTGGCCATAGGCTGCAGTGAGCTAATGTAAGCAACAGAGCAGTGGCACAAACACATGACAGTCTAAAAGAATATACTGTAGCACATCTATGAAACTTATATAATGTTTTTGCTAATCAAAAACTAATAGCCTAAAAGTAAAGCTTAGTAGAAAGTAGGGGTGAGCGGGTTCGGATTTTTGAAATCCGAACCCCCCCCCCCAAGCCCCCCCGATCCGAGGCAGATCCGAGTCAGGCTCGACTTTTCCCGCCTGACTCGCATCTGAAATCGAGGCAAAACGTCATCATCCCGCCTTCCGGGTCTCGCGGGTTTTGGATGCTATATAAGGTACCCGCGTCGGCGCCATTTTCTCACTCGGCTGTGGACAGTGAAGAGGGAGGGTGGGAGTTAGGGCTGGCTGGGCTGTGTAGTGTAGTGTAGTGTAGTGCAGAGTAGTGTTGTGCTGTGCTGTGCTGCGCTGTGCTGCTGTTGTCCACTACTTGAAAGTCCATAGGGGCTGGCTGTGTTGTACTGTGCTGCAGTTGTTAATAGGGGCTGTGTCCACTACTTCAAAGTCCATAGGGGCTGGCTGGACTGTGTTGTGCAGTCAGTTCTCCATAGGGGCTGTGTCCACTCCAAAGTCCTGTGCAGTGTCCCAGTCCTAAAGGGGTGCTGTAGTGTTGTCCAGGGGGTGCTCTGTCCATCAGGGGTGCTCCCCCCAAGTGCTAAAAAAATAATATTTTCTGTGTTTGTGAATTGTGTGCGCAGTAGCCGCACGTGCATCAACAAAGTAGTGCCAAGCGTGCGCCTGTGTCATAAGTAAAGGGCCAGCTGGCTTGACCGTTAAAGGGTGCTGTAACCCCCAAAGTACACTCCAGTCCAAACCAAAAAAAAAAATATTTTCTGTGTTTGTGAATTGTGTGCGCAGTAGCCGCACGTGCATCAACAAAGTAGTGCCAAGCGTGCGCCTGTGTCATAAGTAAAGGGCTGGCTGGCTTGACCGTTAAAGGGTGCTGTAACCCCCAAAGTACACTTCAGTCCAAACCAAAAAAAAATATATTTTCTGTGTTTGTGAATTGTCTGCGCAGTAGCCGCACGTGCATCAACAAAGTAGTGCCAAGCGTGCGCCTGTGTCATAAGTAAAGGGCCACCTGGCTTGACCATTAAAGGGTGCTGTAACCCCCAAAGTACACTCCAAACCAAATAAAAAAATATTTTCTGTGTTTGTGAATTGTGTGCGCAGTAGCCGCACGTGCATCAACAAAGTAGTGCCAAGAGTGCGCCTGTGTCATAAGTAAAGGGCCAGCTGGCTTGACCGTTAAAGGGTGCTGTAACCCCCAAAGTACACTCCAAACCAAATAAAAAAAAATTTCTGTGTTTGTGAATTGTGTGCGCAGTAGCCACACGTGCATCAACAAAGGAGCAGCGCCAAGCGTGCGCCTGTGTCCCATAAGTAAAGAGCCGGCTGGCTCATTTCTTAAAGGGTGGTGTAACCCACAAAGTGCACTACTCTCCAGCAAAAATAAAAAATATTTTCTGTGTTTGTGTGCGCCTTAGCTGCACGTATATATCAATATAACATAAATGGAGGACCAAACTTTCTCCGATAAAAATAAAATAGGGAAAGATCAAGAACCACTTCCTCCTAGTGCTGTTGCTGCTGCTGGGAGTTGTTCATCATACCAGAGAGGAAGTAGGAACACCACTACTTTTACTAAACAATTGACCCTCCAACAGTCCCTAGCGATGAGGATGAAGTACGACAGCAATCATCCTGAAGCAAAATGTATAACTGAGGCCTTGACTGCTATGTTGGTGTTAGACGTGCGTCCGGTATCCGCCATTAGTGCAGTGGGATTTAGACAATTGATGGAGGTAGTGTGTCCCTGGCTCCAAATCCCGTCTAGATTCCACCTGCATCCTCACAGCAGCAGTGACAAGCGTGCGTCTGTCTGTTAAAGGGTGGTGTAACCCTCAAAGTGTGCTCCACAAACAATAAAAAAATTCTAATTTTTTTTTCTGTCTTTGTGAAATGTGTGGGCTGTAGCCACACCTGCATCCTTAAAGCAGCAGCGACAAGCGTGCGTCTGTCTGTTAAAGGGTGGTGTAACCCTCAAAGTGCGCTCCACAAACAATAAAAATATTCTTCTTTTTTTTCTGTCTTTGTGAATTGTGTGGGCTGTAGCCGCACTTGCATCCTCAAAGCAGCAGCGACAAGCGTGCGTCTGTCTGTTAAAGGGTGGTGTAACCCTCAAAGTGCGCTCCACAAACAATAAAAATATTCTTCTTTTTTTTTCTCTTTGTGAAATGTGTGGGCTGTAGCCGCACGTGCATCCTTAAAGCAGCAGCGACAAGCGTGCGTCTGTCTGTTAAAGGGTGGTGTAACCCTCAAAGTGCGCTCCACAAACAATAAAAATATTCTTCTTTTTTTTTCTCTTTGTGAAATGTGTGGGCTGTAGCCGCACGTGCATCCTTAAAGGATTACATCGGTGACAGCATCCAAGTAGGCATGTCAGACCTGTACTGTACCTGTACCTGTACCTGTACTGGCATGAAAAAGAAGCAATTTGGAGGTCCCTGTACAAACTGGCTCTATTTTATCTGAGTTGTCCCCCCTCCAGTGTGTACTCCGAAAGAGTGTTTAGTGCAGCCGGGAACCTTGTCAGTGAAAGGCGTAGGAGGCTGCTTCCACAAAATGTGGAGAAGATGATGTTCATAAAATGAATTTTCAACTCTTCCAGGGAGACCAGCCTCCAGAACGTACAGAGGGACCTGTGGTGGTGGATTCCAGCAGGGACGAATTAATAGTCTGTGAGGATGAGGATGTACACAACACTGAAGAGGGTGAGGAATCGGTGGATGAGGAGGATGAGGACGACATCTTGCCTCCGTAGAGCCAGTTTGTGCAGGGACAGATTAATTGCCAGCTTGTTTTGTGGGGGCCCAAACGAACCAATCATTTCAGCCACAGTCGTGTGGCAGACCCTGGCGCTGAAATGTTTGGTTTGTTAAAGTGTGCATGTCCTGTTTATACAACATAAGGGTGGGTGGGAGGGCCCAAGGACAATTCCATCTTGCACTTATTTTTTTTCTTTGAATTATGTACTGTTTGGGGCCTAGTTTTTCAAACTGCCATCCTGTCTGCCACTGCAGTGTCACTCCTAAATGGACCACGTGTTTGTGCCGCCCACTCGTATCTCTTAGCATAGTCATCCAGCTACCTCGGTGCAACCTTTTGGATATAAAAACACTATTGTGAGGTGTGAGGTGTTCAGAATAGACTGGAAATGAGTGGAAATTAAGGTTATTGAGGTTAATAATAGCATAGGAGCAGAAAAACACACAAATTCTGTGATTTTAGCTGTTTTTATGCTTTTTTTAAAAAAAAATACAGATCCAAAACACAAAACCCAGAACCCAAAACACGGAAGGGTTGTTTTGGCAAAACCAATCCAGATCCAAAACACGAAGAAAGATCCAGATCCAAAACCAAAACACAAAACACGAAAAGTGGCCGGTGCACACCCCTAGTAGAAAGTATAATATATTACCAACACATTTCTCCAAAGCTGCTAGTTTAGATGCTGCTAGTAACAGCAAAATAGATACATTTCTTTTTAAAAAATGCACGCCACTAACCCAAATCAATAACCATCCCTGGACCTCAGAGCCTGGTCTGGTATTGGAAAACAGGGGGATAATTGGCGTGGGGTTCCCTCTGTTTTCCAATAACTAGCATGGGGTTGAACCAGTTATAGCATAGAGACAAACAGCATGTGATCCCCCTGCCATAACGTTAACCAGTCCCAAACTGGTCAGCCAAGCCCTTGGAAAGTCGGGAACCCCCAAAGAATGGGGTCACCCCCCGACGGACAATTAAATAGTTAATAATATTGTTCCTTAAAGGCAGATTACAGGTCCCAGCAAGCCTGCCCTGGCATGATGGCACTTGTAGAATGACAAGTGCCAGCATGCCCAGACATTAAGGACCTCTGGCACCTGTAGTCCACCTGTAAAAAAAATATTAATTAAATTACATGACACACCTGCGTTTCAAATTCTGTGTTTGCCCCTCCCATTCCCGCGTGACCACCTGAAAATCACTTCTGTCTGGATCTTATTTACAAAATTGCTGTCTTCATCTTGAGTGTTTATATTAGCAGAGTATGTGCAGCATGGGTAGAGCCCTGGAGTCTGCAACCTATTAACTGGACTGCATCTGTAGCCTGTATGTCACAGCAGAAGACATGTCTGGGTTCAGCACATTGCTATTATATTTGTTCAGTTGGAAACAATGCACTTGGCCAGAGTGTATTATGGTGTTAAGCATGTAGCTCAGTATGTTGGTGCTGGTGGTGGCACAGCTTAAACAGATCTTATTAAACCAGATAGAAACAACAAGTAGCATAGAGATACAGGGATGTACAGGTATAGTAACTGTATAGTGCAGCCTGGAGCGTGAGGGTATTGCTAGGCATTGTAGTGCACTGGGAAGTATGATAGCAAACACCCTGGCGATTAGTGGCACTATGCCCCTCTATAGTAGCGGTGGTGATATAGTGTACTTGTGGTACTCTGTGTGCTCTGTATGGCTCTGTAGTAATGGGAGTCTCAGAGGGCATGTTCATTAACATGCAACACCAAAAAGGAAAGACGCACCAACAAGATGCGCATGCGCAGTAGCTGATGTCGGATTTCAGACCTCCTACTGAGCTCCGTCAGGTCCTTGGTCCAGCTCAGTTATACCCCTTTTACACCAGAGCTAAAACCCGGGTTTTTGAAGGGTTAACCCGGGCAGCTCCCTGGTGTAAAAGGGGAGAGAGTTGGATCGCCGGGTCGAGTGACCCGGCAATCCAACCCAGGTAACTAGCAGGGTTTAACACGGGCTGTGAGAACAGCGCACTCTGAATCAGGGCCTTTGTTCCAACTCCAGGTCATACCTGGAATTTAGGTGGAAAAGGGGTAGGACTTGGATGCAGTGTGGATAGATGCAACACAGGAGCGCTCCCCGTCCAAAAATTTATCGTCACAGTTCCAGAGAAAAGTTTTCATGGGCAGATTGGTCTTCAGGAAACTGTGTGTCCTAGTATGCAGCCTAGTTTGAGTGCATTTTAGTGCACTATTCTCTCATTGGAAACTTTACAGAATTCTTAAGTGATACCTTGATTATCATTTATATTAATTGTAGATGATAGTCATTAATATGTCTAAAGGGTTGTTTAATTCATGTCAATGGTTTTAGCAAAGAGGACTTATTATGTATTATTCTATCAATACACAGCCAGTTTAGATTGAAATGTTTTAATCTCTTATTGCTGACCTCTCAAGTCTTGCTGGAGCAACATAATGAAGCAAATGACCACACATAATGACTTTGCAAAGTCCTTGCAGTGCCTTATTAACATGCTGGCAGCACAAGCCCTGACTTTATTATTGACTACATTGAATACACAATACAGTGACCTCCGCCTCCTGAAACTAAATCTCTTCCTGCAGATCTATCAAAGTGATTTTATATGAAAAAGAAACCAGAAAAGACTTTGGCTTTTTCTTGCTCCAAAATACAATCTTGACACAAGGAATAAACATCAAGTTAATGTCAGGTGCATTGAATGATCTATTTAAACATGTTAAACAGAAACCAGTCAGGAGCATAACAAATTCTATGTAAGAGCCCTGATAATAAATATTCCTCATCTCCACATATGGCAGTGATTTGGAATGCGGTATCAGGACAATGTATTGAGCGCTGTGTTAGACGCCAGGATATGGGCTACAATTATAGCCCGTGCCAGTGAAAGCTAAAGAGTGGTTGCTTATGTGTTCACTTTACTTCTGATTTTTGACCTGGGCGTGCATGGCCATCTGACTGTTAATGTGTTGTGCAAAGTATATGCGATTAGCATTGGGTTCCTTCTCCAGCCAGGCTGTCCAAAAGCGGGGTAACACCATCTTCAGATACCCAATGCAGAAAAGATAAAAAAACATTTTGTTTTCGAAGCTTGTTAGCATAGGCGTGCGCAGAAGTCGGTGCAGGGGATCCCCCCCTCCTACCGGGACACACACTACTCACCTGGAAGGATACCAGTTTCTTATCTTAATGTTACAAATAAATTGATTTCCAATTTTAACGCCATATACATTTATCATGTCCTTATTATTTGTTATGGTGAAGTCATTTAGCCACAACAGGCAATTCTTGACGATATCGTCCAAATTGGCCTGCATGTACGGACGACCAAAGATATCGTTATCGTCCAGCAGGAGTGTGCATTGTTGGACGTTCACTGCAGACACACTGAACAATATATCGTTGAACGATATCGTTATTCATATCGTTCAAGGATATCGTCTCTTGTGTATGCCCCTTAAGTTTGTGTTAGTTGTTATTAAGGTTTTGATAAAAAGTCAACTTCTGCCATAAGTAGTTTAATTGAAAATTATACAGATGGTAACTTGTAATCAGTGATTTAAATGTTACCAATATGCCAAATATTGTAAATAATGGCAACTGGAGAATCAGGACAATCATAGTTCATAAAATAAACTGAACCAATGATAGTGCATGCAATTTAAAGAAACCAATCATGCTGCATGAAATATAAAGAAGCCAATCACAGGCCATGGAATATAATAAACTCAATCAGCAAGCAGCAAGTGTCACATGTTTATAGCCTTATAAGGGAAACGTACAGCTTGTTAGACACTTAAGCTCCTGGATTGTATTAGAGGAAAATGTTTGATCTGTGGCTGTGACTATTAGTAGTCCTGAACTTGGCACACTTAATACACATAATGCATTGCCTGTATGACTTATCTTTTCCTTTTTATCATAATACTGTATAAATCTTTGGTATGCATTCGGCATCCCGGCGGTCTGGAAGGTCGACGCTCCTATTACCGGCACCGAGATCCCGACTCTGGACAGAAGCCCGGTGCCGTCATCCCGATCGTCAGAATACCTAAGGTAAGTATAGGGGTGTTAGGGGGGTTAGGCTTAGGGTGTGGGGTTAGGGTTAGGCACTAGGAGAAGGGTTAGGGTAAGGCACTAAAGGGGGAGGGATAAGGCTAAGCACCGGGGAGGGTGAGGTTAGGGTCAGGCACTAGGGGGAAGGTTAGGGTTAGGCACCAAAAAAGGGAGGGTTAGGGTTAGGGTAGGGAGGGGGGGAGGGTTATCATACCGACTAACAAGTGTCGGTATGTTATCCCTTTCGAGATGCACCTGGTTACAGCCATCAGTCTATTTGAATATGTCCCTACCAGCTATGAGCACCTAGCGTGGGGAATATTTGTCCTTTCATTGTTGCAGAATTGTTCAAGTTCAGTAAATTTATTTGGTGAGTGGAGATGGACTGCTCTCTTCAAATCTGTCCACAGATTTTCTATCAGGATTAGGTCAGGGCTAAAACTGGGTCACTCAAGGTCATTGTCATGCTGGAAGGTGAACCACTTGTCCATCTTTAGCTGTTTAATAGAGGGCCATAGGCTTTCCTCTAGAATTTGTGTGTGCTTCACAACATTTATCTTCACTTCAATGCTGACCAATTGCACAGTCCCTTCTAAAGATAAACATCCCCACAACATAATGTTAACATGATGTTAACATGCTTCACAGTAGATATGGTGTGATTTGGGTGGTGCACTGTGTTTGGTTTTCGCCAAACATTGAACTTGAAGTTCAGTCCAAAATGTTCTATCTTGGTCTCATCTGCCCATACAGCCTTTTGCAACATGCCATCAGGCTCTTCCAAGAGTTTTTTCCGGTGTCTTTATCAAGGCCAAGAGTAGTGATTCTCTGGTGTGCAGCAAATACTTATATATCTATCTCTACAAATTGCATTCCGACATAAATCCTGACTAACAAAGAACAGCTGTCTAAAATCACCCTCCCCTTCCTAAAAGTCCCTTGCACCAATCATAATGCCAATCCATAATCTCATGATCTCCTAATGTCAATGGTTGCCATGGGAGCGTTTCCAAATTCTCCTTCTGTGCTGGACCATCCCTACAGACATGTAATTGCTTGCCGTCTCCGGTTCCAGTGGTGACGGTACATACATTGCGGTCACACATCACTCACTCTTGGGTCTGCAACCTCAAAACAAAATAATTTTCACTCTGGACCCGTGGTCGCTTACCGCCTCTGTTTCCCATGGAAACATCCCACGGTTGTACATCTGCCACTTCCAGGTTTCATGTTGTTGAAGTTGGCCATGAGCATTTCAAGTTAGACCTGCAATTCTGCAATATTTTGAACACACCCATAGCACAGTTATACAGTAATTAAGTCAACAAGTTTAATGGGCTAACAGCTGTAATTGCACATATTATTAACATTAAATTATATAGTGCTCTGTAAAACTTCACAGTTGGGGGCAAAGACAGAAATAAAACATGATGTTAACATGCATCAAAAGCACATTAAAATGCTTGTGTGCTTTCTAAGCTTTTATGACAATAGGAATAATTTAGTGTAGAACGCGGTATCATAGTCCAAACACATAGTACACTTATAAAAATGCCCACTAAATTGCTTACCTAAATGTGCATTATCATTGGCATTCTACATGTCCAATTGAAAATAATGGACTGTGCAATTAGTCAGCAAGCCCTCCGTCTGTTTCAGGCCTGTACTGGTTATTTGAAATATAGTGGAATCCCACAAAGTTTTTCCCTTGAATTTCCAGTACCAGAACGAGCTCAGTGGTCTGAGGATGGTTCTGCTTTGGGGGGCACCCCACACCAATTTTTTTCAGATTATTAACCCTTTCTTTACTGTGTACACACATAAGCACTGGACAGATCACACTGATCTCTGCAGTGCTCAGCGGGGCAATACAACTGAACTTGCTCACGATATAACACGATCAGTTTCACCACTTAATCAACACAGATAGACAAACACAATTCTTAGTATATCGTTGATCTGTGGAGTAAGTCCCTGCTATGCCCAAACATGAATCTTAGTAAATTTATCCCCTGTAGTCCTGGATCACCCGCAAATCATTTGCACTTGTTGAATCCATGCAATAAATAATTGAGGCTGTTCTGTTGAAGGGAGTTCAGTCCAACAGTTTAAAGGTGGCCACTATAGTAGTATTAGGCAATACAAATACAAATCAACTTATATATTCAACTATAATCACCCACAAAAATACAGTATGTTGAATTTCCAAACAATATAAAATGTGAAATGATTATGATAGCATATTAAAAGTACAAAGTAAAAATGTATATGCAGTAAAAAATAGCTGAAGGATGTTGATAAGTTAAGATTGATATATACTTACTAAAAGCATAATAATTCTAAAATGAGGACTCGTTCAAAATAAAAATGACTTTGGTGTCCTAGTGCAAAAATCAGAAAGTGGTAGTTAACAGAAAGTACTGTATAGCAGCATCCAGCAGGATTTCTAACCTGTTTCTAGTAACTGTACCAGTACAATTATTATTGGTGGTTGTGTCTCCTTACAGCAGTGCATGTGGACTGTCATTGGACATGTCCTAAAGAAAACTATCAGCAATCTAAGCATGGGATCGGTAGGGTTCAAATCCCGACGCCGGAAGACCGGCAACAGTGAAGATCCCGACAATACAAGTAACTAACTATCACTAACCTTTCCCCCCAACCCTAACCCACCTTTAGGGGTGCCTAACCCTAACCTCCCCCTTAGTGCCTAACCCTAACCCTCCCGGGGGATGCCAAACCTATCCTCCCCCCCCAGGGGTGCCTAACCCTAATCCCCCCTCCCCTAGCCTATCCCTAACCCTCCCGGGGGGTGCCTAACCCTTAGTCACCCCCGGGAGCCCCTAACCTAATGCTCCCCCACCCCCTGCGGCTGTCTGCGCCCGCCGTCCGGCTTACCTTCGTTTAGTATGCCGTGCGTCGGGCTCCCGGTGTAGGGATAGTGATAGACGTCGGGATTTCAACACCTATCATTAGTCCCCTGTCGGGATTGCACAGTTTGGAAGCCGGCGGGCGGCATTTTGACCGTCGACTTCCTGACTGCATCACCTAAGCACTACTACAGTTGAAGCTACTGGTACCAGAGTTCTGCCTTTTCTACACACATTGTTATGGCTCCTTCAGTCAGGCCCGGCGACAGGGGGGGACTACGGGTACACCGAGTTCCCGAGGGGCCCCATGATTCAGAGGGCTCAGGGGCACAAACGGTATCTGTCACTGGTCCCCGGCTTAAAGTAAACATAAATTGACCGCTCCTCCCCCGTCAGCCGTGCCTGGCATGTTTTGCATGTAAGCCCTGCCCCCAAAGTTAAATCCGGAGGCCCCGTCACTGGGTCTATAGCTAGCGCCTCCCCTTCCCTCTGTCCCTGGACTGCGGCTGCATGAGATCCATGCACCGAGGAGCAGCAGCCACCAATGCAGGGCACAAAGACAGCACACACTACTTCAAGCTGTGCTGTGAGCTCACTCAGCTGCACCTCTGCACCTCCAGTGTCCTAATGGCTACTTGTGGGGGTAAGTGTAACATCCATGACAGGGTGTTTTCACTTTATTTATATTTAGAATTGATATTGGATATAGCTCCAGCTTCTATCTATAATATATATATATATATATATATATATATCTAACTCCCCACTTATGCACATATTGAACATATTTAGCAGGAGGCTGGACCTATATATAATATATATATAATATATATATATATATACACGATGTATGTATGTATATATATATATATATAATATATACAGTATATATATATATATATATATCAATATGTGCATAAGTGGAGAGTTTTATTTTATATATATATATATATATATATATATACATACATATACACATACGGACCGGCACTCTCCTATCTATAGTCGTTGTGCTCTGGTGCCCTCTGGACTTAATGTTTAAATCAGCAGTATACACAAACAGCACCACTCAGAGTCTCGCAATGAAAATAAGTGGTATATTCACATGTGGTGAAAAAACATGTGAATATACCACTTATTTTCATTACGAGACTGAGTGCCCTTGTGTGTGTATACTGCTGATCTCTCTCTCTCTCTCTCTCTCTCTATATATATATATATATATATATATATATATATATATATACATACAGTATATATAGATAGCAATGCTGCGGCAGTCACGGGTCTTGTACAGAAAGAATGACACCAACTCTGGGAGCGTTCGTTCAACATTTCAGTCTTTTGGACTTAAATCTATATATATATATATATATAATCCACAGTGTAGGTTGGCACACGCAATCCAATTAGTTCATCCACCTGGGGTGCTGACCCAATGCTTCCAATATTGGTCACATTAGTATAATCAAAAAATTATTCAAAAGAGTGCACTCACCAGGGCTTTGTAAAGCTGTATAAGTTGCTTTATTTACTCACAAAAAAGAACCCTTTTATACTTCTTTTGTGAGTAAATAAAGCAAGTTATACAGCTTTACGAAGCCCTGGTGAGTGCACTCTTTTGAATAATTTTTTGATTATATATATATATATATATATACATATATATATATATATATATATATAACATACACATGTTGATTACATACATCTAGATATAATTAGACATGGGAGGTATGTGTGGAGGAGGGGTCGAGGTGGGGCCCCCAGAGTTATCCTTGTAACGGGCCCCAAGATTTCTGGTGTTGGCCCTGCCTTCAGTGAAAACTTTATGTTCCCTAAATTGACTTTTGTGTTTTTTTCCAGAACAATTAGAACCTCACAATAATGTAGGATCTTACCATGAACATCTAGAGGTGGGTTATACATTCAATACAAGATTCTATAGTTACCTTCCTTAACACATGATGACATTTTGCTAGTGTTGTCTACTAGTTTTTGACATTGCTTATTTCTTGGAATTTATTCTCTAATATTAGTCCAAGATACTTCTATATGTAACTTTTTTTGTAACATTTATGTAACATAATGTTACACTTGTCTTTAGAGAACTGCAATACAGAAACGCAGATATCCATTGCAGCCATAGCAGAAAATCTGATATCAAAAGTTGATAGGAAAATGGCCACATTTACCAAATAAATGTAACCAAATTTACAAAGAAAAATGAAACTATATATACAAAAAAATCATTGGGCAAAATGTGCAGTCTCCTTTTTATTATGAATACTCTACATCAATTATATAATATAATTTTAGTGAGTGTTATATACAGACATAAAACAGTATATATAGCTTTATTATCGATTTGATAGTATTAATACACTGTTAATTGCTTTTAATTCAATATGATAATTAGGATATTCAATTCAAATAATCCTCTTTTCAGGACAATCCATATCCACAAATGGTTAACAGTTTTGCACATAAAAGGTCACCTGCCTCTGCTAAATGCTTATACCTTTTTATACATTTCCTTTTCCAGTCTGTGAGTTTTATGGATCAGTAACTGTGCTCTATGTTAGATGATCGGTAACCCATAAAAAGTGCTGCATTAGACAGAGCAATGGTTCTCAACAGTCATAAATTGCTATGGATTTATCAAATCAACATTTAATAACAGTTCAGCTCAGCGCTTTAAGTAGACATGCTACCACATGCTGCTTTACTAGCACTCAGAATTTCAAGCATCTATGGAATATTTGTCTTTAATATCTATTAACAAATCTTTGCATAAACGTACAAACTATCTACAAATCCTTATGCGAGGATCGTGAAGGATGTCCTGAATACATAGGTAATATTAAATAAAATTTGTCTCAAGACTAAAGTTCATTACTGCACCTTACAAGTTGTTAATGCAGACCTTTATTTGTACTGCACTCTATTATTACCTGATCATCATTATGTTATTAAATTAACGAACACTAGTACATGAAATCATGCAATACAATAACAAACGTTGATGTACTGTATACACATATGTTGTCATAACTATCCATTCCCAAATCACATTACTAAACTCCCCATCGCCTGATGAGTGTTCTCACCTAACAGTGCAGGGTAAATCATCAGCCATAGCCATAATGAAATAATGACACACAGACTTATATAAGGGGAAATGAAGATCAGCTTTATTTAATTTTAAACTAACTAAACTATTTAATGTATAACTGAACTAACTAATAGAAGAATAAAGAAAGACAAAAAGTATGGTGGTGCAGAAAGAACAGCCCCACAATGCAAGATCACTAACTGCATACTCACATCGATCTTCTAAATGGGAGGCGAGCAGCCAGCCCATTACTACGGGCAAGGTATCCACCTCCTACCCCAATGACACGACGTGATGGCCCACCAGGTTATGTGGTGCCACTGACCCCAGTAGGGTAGAATCAGCCTAAGCCATGTATTGGAAGGGAGAGCACCTCAAGCTCCAAAGACAGATGGCGACTGCTACCGTTCTTTCCTACCACAAGAAAAGCCGACACCAAACAACTCAATGAATAAGGGAGGGAGGGCGGGAAACAGCCGACCAGAGAAATTTCTATAAAATGGCTGCCAAGCAGCAACTCTGAAATAGCATTGACCAGCCCTCTGTCAATCCTATAGGCTAACCAAACCTAACCCCACCCCACAACACTACCTCACTAAACAACTAGCCCCTTCTTGTCCAGAGGCCGACACCCACGGGCTCAGTTGTTTAATTAACTCCTTACATATGAAATGCACACCATCCTACTTCTGCAACTTTAGAACTGGGACATTTAAATCAACATTACTCGATGCTTGTACTAACTAATTACACAAAGAGAGATCTTTGCACAGAGTAAGAAAGAGAGAAGGATAGAGGGAACTTTTATTTATACTGTGGCTGTAAGTGAACTTTGTTTTTATCATGTCTTGTAGTTATTCTGGTTGTGAAGAGGAATGAATGGGAAATATCCTTGAGGGATAGTACTTTTTGTATTTGGGTGTGAGATTGGTTTATAGAGATGAACAAAACGATTTGTCAAGTCAAAGGTTGTCAAAGGTTATTTTGTTATTTTTAAGTTACTGACAAATGTGGGGCCAAACAACTTTTAAAATCAGTTCAGAAAGAGGAGACAGATGCTGAAAACAGGAATTAAAGTATAGGCAGCACAGACGGTGTAATGGTTAGCGTTACTGCCTCACAGCAATGAGGTCATGGGTTCAATTCCCACCATGGCCCTAACTGTGTGGAGTTTGTATATTCTCCCTGTGCTTGCGTGGGTTTCCTCCGGGTACTCCGGTTTCCTCCCACACTCCAAAAATATACTGGTAGGTTAATTGGCTCCCCTCAAAATTGACCATAAGTGTGTGTGTGTGAGCATGTGGTAGGGAATATAGATTGTAAGCTCCACTGGGGCAGGGACAGATGTGAATGGCCAAATATTCTCTCTGTAAAGCGCTGCGGAATATGTGTGCGCTATATAAATAACTGGTAATAAATAAATAAATAAATAAATAATAAATAAATAAATTAAACACATGGCCTAAGACTTTGTTAAATCCCACTCCACCTAGGCACCATTGCTATTCTAATACTAGGTTGGGTGTGGGATCCTGACATCCGGTATGCCAGTGGTCAGAATACCGATAGAGACATCCCAACAGTCAGAATCCTGACTGAATTAGGTACGTATACTAACTCCTAACCCTCTTCCTAACCCTAACCCAACTTTCCAACAGCCTTATCCACCACTCCCGCAGCCTAACCTTTCCCCTAATGACTAAACCTAAACCTAACTTTAATGCCTCCGCTAACCTAAACCTAACCCTCCCCCCCCAGCCAAACCTTTCCCCTAGTGACTAAACCTAAACCTAACCTTAATACTTACCAGCGGTCGGGATTCTGGAGCCGGGATTCCGACTGCTGTTAGGATTGCATTGCCTGTATTCTGTCCACCAGCATCCAGATGGTCAAGATGCCGACTACATCCCCTAATACTGTGTATAGCAGGGTTGTTTGTGCTTGCAAACATACAGTCAGGTGCATAAATATTGGAACATTGACAGAATTTTCATATTTTGGCCTCTATTCACCACCACAATGGCTTTGAAATGAAACAAACAAGATGTGCTTTAACTGCAGACTTTCAGATTTAATTTGAGGGTAATTACATGTGTAGGAATTACAACGGTTTCTATATGTGCCTCCCACTTTTTAAGGGGCCAAAAGTAATGGGACTATCAACTCAAAAGCTATTTCATGGACAGGTGTTGGCTATTCCCTCGTTATTTCATTATCAATTAAGCAGGTAAAAGGTCTGGAGTTGATTCTAGGTGTGACATTTGCATTTGGAATCAGTTGCTGTCGACTCTCAATATGAGATCCAAAGAGCTGTCACTATCAGTGAAGCAAGCCATCATTAGGCTGAAAAATCAAAACAAACCCATCAGAGAGATAGCAAAAACATTAGGTGTGGCCTATTCAACTGTTTGGAACATTCTTAAAAAGAAAGAACGCTCCGGAGAGCTCAGCAACACCAAAAGACCCAGAAGACCACGGAAAACAACTGTGGTGGATGACAGAAGAATTATTTCCCTGGTGAAGAAAAACCCCTTCACAACAGTTGGCCAAATCAAGAACACTCTCCAGGAGGTAGGTGTATATGTGTCAAAGTCAACAATCAAGAGAAGACTTCACAAGAGTGAATATAGAGTTTTCACCTCAAGATGTAAACCATTGGTGAGCATCAAAAACAGGAAGACCAGATTAGAGTTTGCCAAACAACATCTAAAAAAGCCATTACAGTTCTGGAACAACATCCTATGGACAGATGAGACAAAGATCAACTTGTACCAGAGTGATGGGAAGAGAAGAGTATGGAGAAGGAAAGGAACTGCTCATGATCCAAAACATACCACCTCATCAGTGAAGCATGGTGGTGGTAGTGTCATGGTGTGGGCATGTATGGCTGCCAAAGGAACTGGTTCCCTTGTATTTATTGATGATGTGACTGCTGACAAAAGAAGCAGAATGAATTCTGAAGTGTTTCGAGCAATATTATATGCTCATATTCAGTCAAATGCTTCAGAACTCATTGGACGGCGCTTCACAGTGCAGATGGACAATGACCCGAAGCATACTGCAAAAGCAACCAAAGAGTTTTTAAGGCTAAAAAGTGGAATGTTATGCAATGGCCAAGTCAATCCCCTGACCTGAATCCGATTGAGCATGCATTTCACTTGATGAAGACAAAACTGAAGGGAAAATGCCCCAAGAACAAGCAGGAACTGAAGACATTTGCAGTAGAGGCCTGGCAGAACATCACCGGGGATGAAACCAAGCGTGTGGTGATGTCTATGCGTTCCAGACTTCAGGCTGTAATTGCCTGCAAAGGATTTGCAACAAAGTATTAAAAAGTGAAAGTTAGATTTAGGATTGTTTAGTTTGTCCCATTACTTTTGGCCCCTTAAAAATTGGGAGGCACATATAGAAACCGGTGTAATTCCTACACCGTTCTCCTGATTTGGATGTAATTACCCTCAAATTAAATCTGAAAGTCTGCAGTTAAAGCACATCTTGTTTGTTTAATTTCAAAGCCATTGTGGTGGTGAATAGAGGCCAAAATATGAAAATTCTGTCAATGTCCCAATATTTATGCACCTGACTGTAGGTTCAGGCACAAGGTGTAAGTAAGAAATTCTGCAATGTCTGATGCCTAGTAAATAGATAGATTGTGATATACAGTATATGCAGGTAGCAGTTGTGACATAGGCGTAACTACCGTAGGTGCAAGGGGTGCAGCTGCTATGGAGCCAAGAGATGAGGGGGGCCCATTTTTCTTATCAAGGTTACATGTGTTATATATATGTTTAACTATTGGGTGGTACATAAGGGCCTTTACAAACTTTTGCTATGGGGCCTTCAAATACCTAGTTACGACCCTAAGTAGCGTCTTTACATAAATGGTGAAGAATGGCATAGCAAAGTTTTTTTGGGAGGATTTTAATACCTTCTGGAAGATAATAGCTAGAATCTGATTGGTTGCTATGGGCAACTTCTCCAATTCTAAAAACTCTAATTTTAGTAAATTTACCCCTTAGTGTTAATCTACTGGTTGTTTAATGTACCAAAGGAAATTAAATTTAAACAGGATTAAAGCAAAACAGTGCAAGATGGAAAAATCTGATGTTATCATCAAGAAACTCACTATAGTAATCTAATGGTGAATGATCATATTATAACGTCCCTGGGCTAAATTTACTTTGCGGAGATGTGGCGGCTTTGAAAAGCACTGCAAATTTAGGGTCTGATTCAGACACGCTCGTGAGCGCTGAGCGTTCACAAGCGGGTCGATGTTGGGCCAGTGCGCATGCGCACGACGGACCTGGCTCCGTCGTGCGCATGCGCGAGACCCGGATCACGGGTCACGCTACAAAGGGGGCGTGCTGTCCATGGTGAGTGACAGCACGCCCCCTTTGGTGGGCATTCCGGGGGCGTGGCTGGCCAGACGGAGGCGTTCCCATGGGTATGCCTACCGTCTGGAGCCGGCCCCACTGACATCACAAGTGATGTCAGTGGGAGTGCTTTTGGCTCTGATAGAGTCAAAAGCACTCCAGGGCTTGCGGCAGACGAGACCCTACCACAAGGGTCTCGTCGGAAGCCCGATGGTCGTGATGGTCTTGACCATCGCGACCATCTTTTTGGCCGCTCGCTATAGCTGTGGGTGGTCACCCACAGCTATGCGAGCGGCCAGAAGGCCGCTTAAAAAATTCAGAGGAACGGCCCTGATTCAGAGCGAGCGCTCTGTCAGAGCATCCGGCTCTGAATCAGGCCCTTAGCCCCATGTGATAAAAAGTGAAAAAGTTTGGATTTTCCCAGAACAAACATGAAAAGTGAAGGCAACTTCAAAGGAAAAGGTCTAAGGGGTAAATTTACTAAAGTGAGAGTTTTTAGAAGTGAGTTTTAAAAGTGATGTTACCCATAGCAACCAATCAGATTTTAGCTATTATCTTCTAGAAGGTGCTAGTTAAATGTTAAGTATAATCTGATTGGTTGCTATGGGCAACATCATTTTTAAAACTCACTTCTAAAAACTCTCACTTTAGTAAATTTACCCCTTAGAGTTGGTTACTAAATTAAACAAGCAAATATTTAAAATCACCATTTGCACAACAGGTCCCTTATTCATTTCAGAAAGACACCTTGGTGTCAAAGAAAAATACTAACAGTACCATTTCAATAAACAAACCATGGCACTGAATTATATAATTTTTCTTCAATAAAACTTCAGTTAACTATAGAAATATTTAATAAACTAGGCACCAGCAGCTCAGTTCTGGGCCCCCTCCCCTATCATCCCATCCTTGACCCGCACTCACTTGGCATGGCACATTCCTTGGCATGGGACATTCCTGTGAGTCATGTATGTGCTGCTGCAACCACAGCACAACGTGACACCATAGTAAGTCTGGAGGTGACTGGGTCACACCTCGGATTGTGAGGGTGCGGGGTCATCAAAGAATAGGTAGGGGCCATAAACTGCAACAGTAGACTGCACAGCCTCTACAGGGAAGGGACAGGAACTTCACCTGACCCGCCACTTGCTGCTGTACTCCAGTCCTGGTTTGTCACACAAACTAAAATCCACTTTCCACAATCAGCCTAGGCCTGGGGTGCCCTAGAGAGGAGGACCCCATTAATTGGGGGGTCCCCAGCTCCCCAGGGACTAGTGGTCAGGGTTATTGCATCAGCTGGGGGGCCCAGTGAAAGAGCTCCCCTGGCTGTGGCATTAGCCCCCCCCCCGCTAGAAAAAGTCTGGTGCTGGTTCTGGATAATACAGGGGGACCGTACTCATTTTCTCCCCCTGTATTTCTAGAACCAGGACTGGATAAGAGCCCAGTGCTTGTTGCTCAAAGTATGGGGACCCCTATGTCATTTGTACCCCATGTTTTGGCAACCAGGGCTGGTTCTGACTAGTCCGGTGCTGGTTGTGTTAGATACAAAGGATCCCTATGATTTTAGTCCACTGTATTTTCACAACCAGGACTGGTTGTGAAAAGTCCAGGGCTGGTTGTGCTTTAGGGGGATGGGGGGGTTACTTCACACAATCAACCCAGCACCTACCACCCAGGAGTTCTGGGGATAGCCCCGGGCTATCAGCCTAGGCCTGGAGTGCCCTTAAGAAGGGGGCCCCTTTGTTGAGGGGGCTCCCTAGCTCCCCAGGGATCCCCAGCCTTGGCTAACTAGCAGTCAAGGGTAATGTTTGGGCCCTGAAAGGGCTCCCCTGGCTGTGGCATTACCCCCCACTAGAATGGGTCTGATGCTGGTATTGGTAAATACAGAGCAACTCTACTAAATTTTTTCTACTGTATTTCCAAAACTGGCTCAGAGCCCATTGCTGGTTGTGCTAAATACAGGGGACCCTTATGTCTTTTGTCCCCTGTATTTTGACAATGAGGACTGGCTCAAACAAGGCCGGTGCTGGTTGTGGCTTTTTGGGGGGGTACATCTTTTTTTAATTTTACACATAGATGCATAGATGGATCTCACTTATGCATCCATGCATCTGTGACTTATTGATTTTGTTTTCTCAGGTGCATGCCCAGTACCAGTGAGCCCCCTGTCACCCACTGATGCCCCTGTGCATTGCCCCACTGCTGCCACTGCTCTGAATTTCCATTGCTACTGCTACCCCACACGCCTACAGCCCACCCCTGCAGCCGTCTCTCACTCTGCACCTCCCAAACCACCTCCTGTTTGCCGGCCCCTCTTCCACCTGCGCTAGTGTACAATTTAGTTGCCCTTTTCCCTTGCAGGTGGCACGGTTTGCTCCTCCAAACCCTGAGAGTTAATACATTTTAAAAAAGCAATGAAATTTCATAGACATTCCATTAGGGCTTCTTAGACATTATCTGAAATTTTCACAAAACCTACTGAATTTCTGCCACTCAAACTTAAAAAAGCAATGAAATTCTGATCATTAAGGCTGACGCCTTAATGGATGTGTTCCTTGCGCAATAAAGATATGGTATGCCATCACACCCTGTGGTTAACTAAAGTTTCAGCACTCTCACAGAGTGAGACTGCTGTCACTCACAAAATGGTGGAGCTGCTAATTAACACAATTGTGTGCTCATTGGAATACACACATGCAGTCTATGAAACTGAGGTCTGAGCAGAAAGGCATGGAGAGGGGGAAGATTAAGCAGTAGAGATGGGGGGTAACCAAAGTGATTCAAATGGGTGTAAAACAGTGGTTCAGATGGAGTGCTACAGAGTGGCATGGACCAGGGAAGACAGAGCAGTGCAGATGGGTAAAGACAGATTGGTGTGGATGAGAGAATACAGACTAGCACAAATGGGAAAAAAACACAACAGTAGGGATTGGGGAAGACAAATTGGTACAGATGTGGGGGAAGACAGAGTGGTGCAGGTGGGGGGGACAGAGTGGTGCAGAAGGATGAAGAAAGAGTGACAAAGATAATGGCAAGACAGAGTGGCATGGCTGGGGAGAAGATAGTGGAGCAGATGTAAGGAAACAGATTGGCATGGATGCAGGAAGACAGGGTGGCGCAGATGGGGAAAGACAGATTGGTGCAGATGAGGGAATACAGACTAGCACAGTAGGGAGACCACACAGCAGTAGGGATTGCGGAAGATAAAGCAGCATGGAGGTGTATTGGGGAAGATAGTGTACATGCATAGACAGAGTATGATAGTTTTACCAATTAGGGAACTGAATGTGTATTCTAAATGAGATAGATGTATGGAGTGAGAAGGATGTTGCAACCAAGTGGGATTGTTGTGGTGACTGAATGGGAAGATTGTGGGCACTGAGTGTGATATGGGAGCCACATAACTTGCTCAGACCTCAGTTGCATAGACTCCATGTGTGTATTCCAATGAGACACAATTGTGTGAATTAGCAGCGCCGCCATTTTGTGAGTGACAGCAATCTCACTCTGTGAAAGTGCTGAATCTGTAGTTAACCACAGGGTGTGATGGCATACCATATCTGTATTGCACAAGAAACACGTCCATTAAGGCACCAGCCTTAATGATCGGAATTCCATTGCTTTTTTAAGTTTGAGTGGCAGAAATTCAGTAGGTTTTGTGAAAATTCAGATCATGTCTAAGAAGCCTTAATGGGGCATGTGAAACCATAAGGTTTTTTGTCTATGGATTATATACACATACATATTCCCAGTATATATATATATATATATATATATATATATATATATAACTGAACATTAAAACTCACCTGTTTTATATTGTGAAGGTTCCCCTTGTGCCACCACAATAGCTCTGACCTGTCGGGGCATGGATTCCACAAGACCATTGAAGATGTCAGGTGGTATCTTGCACCAAGACGTTAGCAGCAGAACATCCTTTAAGTCCAGTAAGTTATGAGGTGGGGCCTCCATGAGAACTGTAGAATTTGGAGTCGACACTTTGAATTCTTTATCATGTTCCTCATACCATTCCTGAACTATTTTTGCAGTGGGACAAGGTGCATTATCCTGCTGAAAGAGGCCACTTGGTCTGTAACAACATTTTGGTAAGTGGTACTTGTCAAAGAAACATTTTTATGATTCCTGGAGAGAATCGACGGTATTACTGTAGAGCCAACTGAGTACAACATTGAGGGCTGGAATGTATTGTACTAGTCGTGGCCAAGGGTTAAGGATTTGGTTGCAGCCGTTGGGCTGTCGATGCTGCCTTGGGGCTGGTTTGTTTTGACCAGTTGTGCCGGGGGCAAGAGGTGTGATGCAGTCTGTGGGCTGTAGGAGCAGCCTTGAGGGCTGATTGTGGCCTCTATAGTCATGGCCAAGGGACTGGTGATGTGAAGCATCCTTGGGGCTGTTGGAGAAGGCTTGGAGGCTGATTGTGGCCTTTATAGTGGTGGCCAAGGGAATGATGGTGTGAAGCAGCCTTTGGGCTGTTGAAGCAGCCTTTGGGGGCTGATTGTGGCCTTTATAGTCGTGGCCAAGGGACTAATGGTGTGAAGCAGCCTTTGGGCTTTTGCAGCAGCCTTGAGGGCTGATAGTGACCTGGGGGCCCCATGACCATTGCAGCCTTTGGGCTGATGAGACTCAGATGAGGTATGCAACAAGAATGTGGGCTGCTACCAATGCTGCCAAGATGACACTGGCAATGGTGTGCTTAAAAGCGCACCTGGAATGCAGAGTTGCTACTAGTGCCGCCGGGATGACACTGGCAATGGTGTGCTAATTTGCACACCTGGACCGCAAAGTGGCTACCAGTGTCGCTGGGATGACACTGACAATGGTGTGCTAGATTGCACACCTGGAACACAGAGTTGCTACCAATGCTGCCGGGATGACACTGGCGACGGTGTGCTAATTTGTGCACCTGGAATGCAGAGTGGCTACCAGTGTCACCGGGATGACACTGGCGACGGTGTGCTAAGTTGCGCACTTGGAACGCAGAGCTACTACCAGTGCCACCGCGATGACACTGGCGACAGTGTGCTAGGTTGCACACCTGGAACACTAAACTGCGACTGGTGCCACCAGGTTGACATAAGCCACCGGATGGTTACAGATGCTTCTGGGGTAGGAAGCACTCCGTGCAGCCCAGATGGTACAAGCAGCATGTGTGGACGAGATGCAGGTGGAGCCGCCTGGATGGAATAAACGGCATGCACAAAACACAGCTAGACTGACTCAGGAACTCGACTGACAAGCAGGAGAATGAAAACCGGAAGTACAAAAAACTCTATCATCGGCATGGAGTTAAGGGCTGGCTGGAATTTAACAGGAACAAGGCCCAACCAGAGCAAGTCTCCCTTAATGATAGACCAGTGGGCAGCTGTGCTGTGCACAGACAGGAAAATCAATTAGTGTGCACCTGACACTGCACACAGACAGGCAGTAATTAATGCAGTGCCTCAGGCTGGAAGCTGCAGATCTTGACAAACATCCATATGAATGCCAGGACCCAAGCTTCCCATGCAGAATATTGCTTAGAGCAACCTAGTGCTATATTTTCCCAGGTAAACAACGCACACACAACCGGCTTCATGAGACCAGGCCAGGTTCATCTATTGCTCCATGGTCCAGTTCTGACACTCACGTGTCCATTGTAGGTGCTTTTGGTCATGAATAGGGGTCAGCATGGGAACTCTGATCGGTCTGCAGCTACACAGCCTCATAACCAGCAAGCTGTGATGTTGTGTTTGTTTTGGCACATTTCTATCATAGCCATCATTATCAATTTCAGCAATTTTCTGCTACAGTAACTTTTCTGCTAGGCTTCGCTCCCTACACACATCAATGAGCCATGGATGCCCATGACTGGTTCACCGGTTGTCCTTTCTCAGACCACTTTTGGTAGGTACTAACCACTGTACACTGAATAATACACTGATTATTACACTTTTTTAATTGGTTTTTGTTTTATGGTGCACAGTATATTTATGTTGACTTTTTATTGTAAGTTACAGTATGCTTTATTCCTTTAGTATGAAATGTAATGTCCTCTTGACTAAATTGCTTGATGTAAGAAAAAGCTAAGTATTTAAAGTTTTGTAGCTTGTGTTTTTTTCTAGTGAACTGTCAGAAAGTGAACCAATCATGATTCTTTTATTGATTGTAGCTTAGGCAAATACAATCTGAAGAATTAACATATTGCAAGAATCTGATCATTGTATTGAATTTTCAGCATGACAAAATCATTTTTGCTGGGTTCAAAATGCCCAAGGTTCTTACTGTTATTGACCTTTCTGAAGTAAGCCTGACAAGTGTCACTACTGTAAAGTTCATTAATAATGTGGGAAAGATCAATGATTTGTAAAATACATGTTTTAGAGACACAACATTTTTTGCTAAATTGACAACAGCTTACTAAGTAATTTATAAAGTTGGAAAGTTCTGTATAATAATAAAAACCATTGGTTATCTAGAACACGTGTGCTTTGGGAATGACTGGAATGTTTTTTCAACCAAGTTACCTCACAGTTCTCACTTTTTCAGCCAACTGAAATGGTCATCAGACGTATACATTTTAAGACAGTGATACCCACACATTGACTTACATATTGTTGGATGTATGAATATTGACTTATATAGAGGCGTGTTTGATATGACAATCATCCTGCAGACAGAAGTCCCACATCCCTGCTCTATATCTTTTGAAGATCTCACTCTTTCCTCTTTCTAAGTTTCAGTCTGTAATTTCCCTTATGCATGCAACCAATGCATCTGCCCTTTTTACATGCATCAGCCCTAGTTGATTGCTGGTAATGTATTAATAGCATGGACCATAAATTATGAAAAATGCAGAGTTACTACTTTTATTTCTGGTTGGATTGCAGATATGATATGATGCTGCAATGCTGCTATTGGGGAACCACTGATGTGTGAATGTCAAGTAAGAGTACTATAGGGGAACTATTAGAGAACTATATAACTTTTATATAAGTCCAGGGCTGGGGGAAACTGAACTAGAGTAGAGGAAGAAATCAGTTTACATTGCACTTCTCAGGTCAATGCTATTAGGTTAAAATATTATTAGGGGTATTCAATATGGAGCGAAAACTCAGTTTTTGCGATGTTTTTGCACCAATGACGTAATTTTCGGAGGTTTTGGTTTAACACCGTATTCAATTTCAAAGACTTTTCGCAGGTTCGAAAAAGTCTTTGAAAAAAAACGGGGATAACTTTTCACCACTGAATAGGTGGCGAAAAAAAGTGCAGAATTGGGGTTTAGGGGTGCAGGCTTAAAAAAAATAGCCTGCACCCCTTGGAATGACATTTTAAAAATAACTGTGTCAAAAAAGGTTTTAAAAAAAAATAGGGACACCCAAAAAAATGAATTTAAAAATTGGGGTGAAAAAAAAAATTGGGAAAAAAGTGTTTAAAAATAGGGAAATAGGTTCAGGGCTATTCTGCAAGTATGCGGCAGGTGTATTCTAGAATAGGCTATTAGCGGCAGGTGCATAGTTGCAGAATTTTTTAAAACTTACTTTAGGGACAAAAAAATATGCTAGTACCCATTTTCATGTACCCCAAATTTGATGGGACCACTTAAAAAAACGAAAAAAAAAAACCTAAGTGCTCTTCTGCATCACTTCTTCAATGTCGGGAAAAAACACCTGCTGCGGCTATTTAAATCCCCGACTTTCATTTGCAGGCTAAAACGGGGGTACCCATAGTGATCCCCCATGTTTTTACAACTTTAGGGGGGTCCTACAATTATTCCAGCAAAATTTCATTTTTTTACGCAGATCCCACTTCGCAGCTTCCCGTTTTCGTAGGTTTTAGATTGAATACGGGGATAAAGCGGGCGCGCGCCCGATACTTTATCCCAGGAAAATCTCCGATGTGGAGCAAAGAGTCCAGCACGGACTTTTTGCTCCCATATTGAATACCCCTCTATATCTTTTTTTAAAAGAGCCATATCCTACTCTTTATTCGAATGCTGCCGTTGATGGGTGTCTTATTGAGATGCCCACCAGTGTGGTGTAAATTCATTCAATGTTTATACAAACATGCACTATCGGCACAAGAACGATGAGACCATCGAACATTGCACCTGCCTATGGCAGGCGTAGAATGTCCGAGTGTCCATGGCCGCCGGTGTCAGTGCAAGTGCGCCTTTAGACACAGTCACTGACACTGACACACCTGCGACATGCCAGCGACTCTTAGCCACCCCCCCATTACCACCCAGAAATGGCCATCAACTTATATTGATCTCGACCTGCATCTCCCGGCAGTAAATATCGGGATGCATGTGCAGTGTGTCTTAAATGCATGATCAAAGATGAAAGATAGGGGACTGCATCCACCTCTGAATCACCCTCTGTGTAGCATACTATGCTGAGTTACAATGCCCTCCTCATCCCAACTGTAAATCTGTCCGCATATGTTAAATTTACACCCTGTTGCCCCACATGGTTTTGCATAGGATATGCTCCTAACTATAAATGAGGCCCAAACACTATGTACTTTTTATGATCCAACACAAATTCCAATGCATTTATATGCTAGTTAACAAGGTTTGAAGTATTGATTCTAGTTTTACTGCAGGTAGACTTTAATCTAAATAGAAATGATAGTGTAGCAGTATAATTATTCCATGGTAACTGTATAGTCAGAAACCTTTCATTGGTTTGTCATCCATTACATTATCGATTACATTTGTCAACATCTTTAGCACAGATCATGAAGACCTAATAAAGACAGGTATAGAAAACACTGCAATGCACACTCAGCACTTTCAGTATGGAAATTTGAATGGCTGAAGAATTAAGCTGCTCGAGACACATGTGGCCCTCTTTACGATTAATCCTTTTAAAATATAATATGTAATATGTGTCACAAAACTAGCAGGTTTTCCTGTTGATGCAAAATTCAACAAACCGCCTGTTTACTGAATTAATCCTTTTGCTGATTTATAAAGAATAAAATGTTTTGCATATCTCTTAACTGAAATTAAGGGACAAACCCTCAGATGCTCTAATCTCTGTTAAATGAGGACTTTTAGTAGCACATTACTTAAATAAAATACCTTCAAATAACTTAAGAAACTATCTACTATCTAATTTAGCTATCCTAATTAATATATCTTATGGTGCATACACACGGTCAGATTTTTCCTTCAGATATGAACGATAACGATTTAAAAATCGTTCAGTCGTTCATATCTGAAGGAAAATCGTTCATATCTGACATGCCTGAACGATGGACGATCAACGATGCGCGTTCCCGATGGTCAGATAACGATTTCTGACATCTGATGTGTTTGCAGTCAGACTTGGACGATTCCATTCATTTTAATGCAGTCAAAAATCGTTCAATCGTTCAAATCGTTCAATCGTTCATCTGACAAATCTGACAAGTCTGACAAATCTGACCGTGTGTATGCTCCATTACTCCTTAAGTAACAACTGGGGGCTGTTGCTTAGTTGGGTGGCCTTCAAAAGAAAGTGAATGTTAAAATGGTGTATTTTCACACAATTGGATCCATGAATAAGGCCCACTCTGCCTGGCCAGCATACTGTATGTGACACATTTATGCCAAATACACATATACAGTATATATATATATATATATACACACAGTATATATATGTATATATACTCATATACAGTATATGTGCTCTGTAGATGAAGGAGCATCAGATTGCCACCCTGAGGACAAAGAATTTTGTTAAAGTGAATATAACTGTAGAGAAACCGTGGGCCTGATGTACTAAGCTCTGGAAAGTGATAAAGTGGAGAGTGATAAATGACCATCCAATCAGCTTCTAACTGTCATGTTACACAGGGCTGCCATCAGAAATTGTGGGACTCAGGACTGTCAAAATGGGCAGGGCCCCTCCCTCAGCCCCCCTTCCCCCACCATTCCTCAACAACCTGCCTTACCCCTTACAAACCCCTTCCCACTACCTTATTTATACACAATAAAAAAAATTTGGCAAAGACTGATCTTTATACTGTATTACAGAGGGATGAACATACCTAAAATATTGAAGCATATTAAATATAGTTGGATCCTATGTAAGAAAGGACACACAGTCAGTGTGTCAATGAGTGACAAACACTTAACTTACCTAACCTTGCTGCGCTCCTTCGTTCTTCTGTCTGTCGGCCTCATGGACTGCCTGCTCCGGACAACTCCTCAGGCATCCTCACACCACTAACCCGCTGCGGCTCCTCTCTTTCAGTGGTGAGGCGTGACATCTTGGCATCACGACGCGACAGCTTCAGTGAGTGAGGGAAAACTTTATTCAGCAAACGCGGCCAGCTGTTAAGGAATGAGGCAGCAGCAGCAGTGCGGGGGGAGGCATGGCCGGGGACGTAGCACTGGACGCGGGCTGCTGCATCATGATAGAAGTGGGCCCCCGGCAAGGCCTGTCACTTGTCACTTTCTTTCACCCTGGGCCAGGGGGATAGTGGCAGGCAGGCGGGCGGACCCCCTCGAGTACCCGGACCTGTGACTAAAGTTCCGGTAGTCCTCCCCTGATGGCGGCCCTGATGTTACAGGCTGTGTTTGAAAAATGAGTAAATATATAAAGGAGCACTTGCAATAAGATAGGCAATGCTAAAAACGCTTATAATGTACTTAAAATTGATAAAACTCTGTTTTATTGAATAAAAATAAGTATGTTGTTTATAGCTCTCTTTGAGCAAGGTGTCGGGACCCGTAGGCGGGAGGTATGGATGTTAATCAGCCGTGGAGGGTAAAGACTTCAGCTCGATGTTGGAGAGATAGGTAAGTTACTCACTAGGTTTCCCTATTCCTACCTTACTCCTGGCAGTGGTCACGTCCTCTGTATTGCGGCGTTCTTCTCTCTCCCGCCGGCGCTTGTTGTGAATACCGGAAATGCAGTAGCGTGGTACTTCCGGTTTCAGTGGGTGTCTTGGATCCCAGTATCCAATGCGTTTGGTGCTGGCAGGCACTTTCTCATGGATACTCTTTCCTGTTTGGAGTCCATATTTATGGGCAGTGTTCAATTAAAACTTTATTTAGACTTGGGTTAAAACGGAAGTCCTTTGACAGGCTGTTGTCATATTTTTCCAATGAAAAAAGTGGCAAGCATTTTTTTTGTGCTTTAAAGAGTGTTTCAGCATTTAGAAAAATTGAAGTGTGTGTACAATATTTAGTATTAGAAGAGTATATGTTATTAGTAATTTATGTGTGAGTATATAAAAAATTTAATTGTGATAAAATTAGAGTCTAACAATTTAAAAAAATCTATTAAATTGAATAATGCCACGATTTGAGGTGTGAAGTTTGAGGTGATGATTTTTGAAAGGGTGAGACATATGGGAGCAAAGTGGTTCAATGTGTTCAGAAAGTGTTTATAGAAAGATACTCAGTTTTATGTCTATGTTCAGACCTTTAGGTTTTAATGACTTCAATTCAAATATCCAGTTTGTTTAGTTTTTCTTTAATTCAGTTACTAGGTCTCCTCCTCTCCATGGGGAGTGACTTTTTGTATTGCTGTGAATCGTAGTCCGCTGGGGTCCTTTGCATGATGTTCTGTAAAATGTTGTGGTAGACTATGTGTGTTTAGACCCTTTTTGATGTTATTGATATGTTCCGCCAAGCGGATTTTCATTTTTCTTTTGTTTGGCCTACATAGGCCACACGGACGCTCAAGGAGGTAGATCACCCCTTCTGTGTCACAGGTAATTTGTTGTTTTATTTTGTATTAACCCATTAGTGAACTGCAGCTCTAGTATTACACATAATGACCATTCATATTACACACGTAAATAGAAACAACCTGAGCAATATTTTTTCTACAACACAAAAATCCACGATTACTCCAGTGGAAGATGACAGATTCTGTGGACAGTTCCTCAAATTGGAAAAACATTAATTACAAGAATCTAAACAATGGTGGGAAGTCACTACATTAATGAAATATCTCGATAACGACATGATTCCAAGAGGCCTAAGAATTTAAAAAAATCCCACCTTTGAACCTTGTGGTGGAGCTTTTTTACAAAATGGAATGAAGAACTCAACAGCTGTTCTAAAAACGTAATCAAATTAATAATTGCAGATAGAAAATCATCACTGGAACAAACATATGCATCCATAAAGATCATTGAGAAAATTTTTTAACCACTTCATCACATGGAAGATTGACTATGACAAATGAAAAAAATTGGACAAATAGAAGATAAAATCAAACAACAAAAACAAAAGAAATTCCAAAGAGATATACAAGAAAACACCCATCCATCCACCACTAAGCACACAAGAAGGACAACGGGATGGAATCAACAACAAACAAACAGATATCCATACAAACACAGTACAATGGGATGGAACCAACAACAGATGAACAAATATCCGCATATATCCAACACAACTCCATGGAACCACTATACCAGGGATAACAGAATACAAAAACATTTCATATACTCTAAAGAAAACAATCCATACAAATTAATTAAAGGCTCATTTAGAATGGGGACACAAGCTGCACAAAAAGAAGAACAACAACAAATTCAAGTATTGATAGAAAACATAGAACAAAACAATTCCCCATTGGAACTAGAAGGAACCCCAAAAAAAGGAAACAAAAGAGAAAATCCGATCCATAACGAAGATGAGACTGATTTTTTAGAGTTGATATGGGAAGACGAGAAACCCCCAGACAGAACAAATACACCACACAACAAAAGAATGAAGATAAACACAAACATAAACTCAGAAAAAGAGGCACAAGAGGTGGAAAGAAAAACATAACTACAACAAACAGAAATTCTATTGAGCATAAAGAAATGGTCTTCAATTTAACCACTTAACTGACGAATTCTTTTTCCAAAAACCGCTCCAAAATTGTCGGTTTCTTTTATGATTTAATTAGGTCAAGAACATAATTTTAAACTTCACTATTTTATTTGCAAAAAATTTTTTTTAAAACACAGTATACCATACAAATAGCGACTTTTATGTTATACTGTAGTGATGGCCATTGACAACTGTACCATCGATGGTTCAACCATCGTTAGAAGCCATCAATTGTTTAGCGATTGGTCGAGGAGATCTGTGTAGACCACATCTGCCGATGTTTCCAAAACATCGATTGAGGGTTGACATCGATGGTGCAACATTGATGGCCACCAGCAATGGCAAAACACTTGTTTTTGGTCAGACCATCGATGGTTTGCAAACCATCGATGGTCGATTGCCATCCCTAATCAGAGGCTCTGCGATATATATATATATACACGCTTAGATATATACATACATATATATACATATATGCATATACATAAATATATATATATATATGCATACATATATATATATATATGCATATATATATATATACACAGATATATATACATATATATGTATGCATGTGTATATATATATATATATATATATATATATTTGTGTGTATATATATATATATATGCATAAATGTATTTATATGCGTATATGCATATATATATGCGTATATATATATATATATATATGCATATATATGCATATATATATATGCATATATATATATGCATATATATGCATATATATATATATATGCATATATATATATATATATATATATAGATATATGCATATATATATATATATATAGATATATGCATATATATATATATATATGTATATATATATATATATATATATAAAACAAAAAAGGGTGGAGAAAAGAGCGCCTCCTAGTGCATTAAATATGTAAATGATGTAACCATCACCAAAGATAATCACCCTCTGTGTAGATGGGGGTGTACCTTATATAGTGGAATTCACCACTTATTCAACAGCAAGAACAATCACAATGATTCCTTATTTGTCCAACTTCTGGAAACCCTCAGGCTTTTCCCTCCATATAGACCAAAGTGAATCTGAGGAATGCTGGGTGAGTAAGTGCCAGTATCAGCCCCGTGTGATGTAACGCAGCAACCTCTCCGCATTCCTCCAGTGACAGCTCCCTGCCCGCCACATATATATATGCACACTATTGTGGACCTTATCAAAAGGTTGTATCATTATCATGGGGGACGAGGAGGAGGAGCTGAGGCCGGGCTGGGAGTGTGTGGGGGGCTGCTGGGCTGCCTGGGTACTTAAAAGCAGCAGCCAGAGTCTCGGCTGCTGCTTCCTGTACGTTGTATTTCCGGAGCCACAGTGGGAGCGTGTCCCGCTGGTGGCCCGGATACAGAGCTGCGGCGGTGGCTACCAAAGCCGCTGCTGCTGCTCCTCCACCACACAGTGATCACCTAGTGATCACTGTAGTGCCGGAGCCGCAGCGGGAGCATCTCCCGCTGGCGGCCCGGATACAGAGCAGCGGCGGTGGCTACCAGAGCCACTGCTGCTGCTGCTCCTCCTCCACCACACAGTGATCACCTAGTGATCACTGTAGTGCCGGAGCTGCAGCGGGAGCATCTCCCGCAGGCGGCCCAATACAGAGCAGCGGCAGCGGCTACCAGAGCCGCTGCCGCTGCTCCTTCTCACACACAGTGATGACATCGTTCCGGAGCCGCAGCGGGAGGGTGTCCCGCTGGCGGCCCGGATAGATAGCAGCAGAGGCGGCTACCAGAGCCGCCGCTACTGCTGTTTACTGAAGGGGGTAGAGATGGCTGCCCGATCACTGCTGGCCACAGTGATCGGGTCACAGCAGCAGCAATGCTGCTTCTATGGGAGAGGGGCTGCCGACGGTGCCCGATCACTGTGGCCAGCAGTGATCGGGACACACTGGAGAGGTGGCCGCGCTTGCAGAGGGACCAGAAGGTCCCTCTGATGTAGGCGGCTGCGGGAAGATTAGCTTCCCACAGCCGCCTAGTGGGCATTTCTGACTGGTCGTATCAGATACAATCATGTCAGGGAAAGCACAGCCTGGTGCGGTCGTATCTGATATGACCGTGCCAGGCAAGTGGTTAAGCAGAACATTTCTAACCACAGAGCAAACCAATCTTCTTAGAAAGGGATTTAAATTTGCCCCTCACTCAACACCCAACAAATTTGATGTATATATAGATTTACAAAAATTTGTAAGAAAACTCTGTCTGAAATAATATTTTTGCAAAAACCCATACAGCAACACAACTAATTCATCACATGAATACCAACATACTCAACACAAACCAACTTCAACCTTTTACCCAGCCCATATAAAAGGTGCTCATTTAGAACCTTTCCACAGATTAATGGAAGAAGACATCAGTAAACTTCCTGACAAACTCAAGACAAATTTTAACCGTACATCTCTGGAAAAAAAAGCATTAAAAGAACTAAAGACAGATAAATCCATTATAATCAAACCAGCAGATAAAGGGGGAAGACTGGTAATTCTTGACAAAGCACAATATGAACAAGAGGCGGAAAACCTACTTTCTGATAATGCTACCTACAGAAAATTACCAACAGACCCCACAATAAAATTTAAAAAACAACTGATAGAAGAAATAGATGAAGGATTAAGATTAGGAATTGTCAATCAAAAAAAACATGACTGCATCCTAATATAGAACCCCAAGATACCGACCTTTTATAAGTTGCCGAAAATACATAAAGACATCAATAACCCACCAGGAAGGCCCATCATTTCTGGTATAACATCACTCATTTCTAATCGATCGAATTACATAGATTTTTTTCTTCAACCTATAGTTCAAACACAGAAAAGCTACTTGAAAGATACACTCCACATCCTACAAATTCTGGAACAAACAAAATGGAATAGCTCATACACACTTTGTACAAGTGATGCTAAATCTCTATACAACTGCATTCAGCACACATTGGGGTGCGATCACATCAGACATTACTTATCCACACAAACAAGTCTACCGAACAAACAAATTAATTTCATTCTGGAACAAATTGAATTCATTTTACATAATAACTACTTCTGGTACAAAAATGACTACTACCTACAAATAAAGGGAACTGCCATGGGCACACCATTTGCACTGAGTTAAACTTGTTTGTGTCGAAGTGATAGGATGACAACATCTGGCAGAACAACCAATATAAAGATAATATAATATGTTGGTACAGATATATTGATGATCTACATATGAGATGGTCTGCAATCTGATTTGGAAAATTTCATCAAACACATGAATGAAAATAACCTGGGTTTAGAATTCACCACTACAACCAGCAAAATGAAAGCAGTCTTCCTAGATCTAGAAATCAATATAGATAATAACAAAATCACTATGAAGACCTTCACCAAAGAAGTTGATGGAGACAACATATTACCTACCATACAGTAGTAACCACCATAAAAAATGGCTTAACAACATTCCTGGAGGACAATTCAGAAGGATCAAAAGAAATTGCACCAGTCGAAAAACCTTTGAAGAACATAGTCATAATCTCAAAAAGAAATTCCTAAACAAAGGTTACAAAGAACACTTACTGGAAGAACAATTACAAAAAACAACAGCAACAAACAGAACAGACAAGATTAAATACACAGAAAAATGAAACACAAATGATCTACAATTAGCCTTCTTCACTCAATTCAATTCCAATCACAACCTCATAGCTACCACATTGAAAAAACATTGGCACATACTCAAGTTGGATGAAGGTCTAAAATCCATTATTCCACAAAGGCCAATAATTATCTATAAACGTGCAAAAAACTTAAAGCAAGAACTGACTTCCAGTTTCACCGTACAATAACACCTATAATGTAAGAGAAACAAAAGGCTTTCACAAATGCCTGAAATGTGTGGGAGGACAAAGAACCATCAAGCCAACTCTGGAACTCAATTCTAATCAAACAAAAAAAACCTACAAAATAAAACAACAAATTACCTGTGACACAGAAGGGGTGATCTACCTCCTTGAGCGTCCGTGTGGCCTACAGTACATAGGCCAAACAAAAAGAAAAATGAAAATCCGCTTGGTGGAACATATCATTAACATCAAAAGGGTCTAAACACACAGTGTACTCCAACATTTTACAGAACATCATGCAAAGGACCCCAGAGGACTACAATTCACAGCAATACAAAAAGTCACTCTCCATTGGAGAGGAGGAGACATACATAGTAACTGAATGAAAGAAAAATTAAACAAAATGGATATTTGAATTGAAGTAATTAAAACCTAAAGGTCTGAACATAGACATAGAACTGAGTATCTTTCTATAAACCCTTTCTGAACACATTGAACCACTTTGCTCCCATATGTCTCCCCCTTTCAAAAATCATCACCTCAAAATTCACACCTCAAGTCATAGCATTATTCAGTTTAATATATTTTTTTAAATTGTTAGACTCTAATTTTTTCACAATTTTATTTTTTATATACTCACACATAAATTACTAATAACATATACTCTTCTAATACTAAATATTGCACACACACATAAATTGTTCTTTTTGAAATGCTGAAACACTCTTTAAAGCAGTGTGCTTGCCGCTTTTTTCATCAGAAAAATTTGACAACATCCTGTCAAAGGACTTCCGTTTTAACACAAGCCTAAATAAAGTTTTAATTGAACACTGCCCATAAATATGGACTCCAAACAGGAAAGAGTATACTTGACAAAGTGCCTGCCAACACGAAACGCGTAGGATACTGGGATCTGAGACACCCACTGAAACCGGAAGTACCACGCTACTGCACTTCCAGTATTCACAACAAGCGCTGGTGGGAGAGAGAAGAACGCCATAATACAGAGGACGTGACCACTGCCAGGAGTAAGGTAGAAATAGGGAAAGCTAGTGAGTAACTTACCTATCTCTCCAACATCGAGCTGAAGTCTTTACCCTCCACGGCTAATTAACATCCATACCTCCTGCCTCCGGGTCCTGACACCTTGCTCAAAGAGAGCTATAAACATCATACTTATTTTTATTCAATAAAACAGAGTTTTATCAATTTTAAAGTACATTATAAGTGTTTTCAGCATTGCCTATCTTATTACAAGCGCACCTTATATATTTACTCATTATCCTTTACTTTTTGGAGCAGCTCCAACACACTTAGCGCGGAGCACATATACCTTTACTGTGTTTGAAAAATGACAGTTAGGAGTTGATTGGTTGGTCGTTTATCACTCTCCACTTTATCACTTCCCAGAGCTTAATGTATCTCCTAATGTACTAATTACATTCTTTTGTCCCAGAATCAAACCGTTTCCAATACTGTAGAGTTCGAATATGGATACTAATAATTGTTGAGATGACAATAGATCTCAAATTACTTCAAAATATACTGTGATTTTATTGTATCACAAAACATATATATTAAAATAATTTTCCAATTGGTTTGTCTGTTTTATTTTGTTTCCTGGAAATTGGGGAAGACTCGTTGAACAGTGGGCAACATCACCATTGCAAGACAGCCAACACACACAGTCACACACACACACACACTTCTCTGCAATACATTTCCCATACTATTCCAAACTTGCACCATTTTATAAAATAATTTTTCTTAATGCATAATAATAACATCTCTCCCTTATAACTCCCAGGTTTCTTCATGTCTCAGCTGTGGTTTTACTTTCTGGAGTTGATTAATCTGGAACTTCTGCTGCACAGCTTGTGAAGCTACAAACCAATCACCAGCCACATCGATTACTTCTTAGATACCCCTGACTGACTCTCCTCTGCATTGCTATTCTTGTGAACTTATGTGCAAGCTAGACTCATGAGATTACATTCTCTCGTATGCAAGTTTACTTAATGAATATTAAATAAAATTTCATTGTAATGCATCCTTGATTTCCAGCTGATAATTTGCTTTTGCAGATGTGATAAAACATAATTCAGCAATAATGAAATAACTGAGACTTGATTACAGAAATCAGATTACATCATATAAATCTATCCTGATAAACTGGAAAGATAGGTTGCTGTCCTATGCCTTAAAAACATTTCTGTTTATCTCCTAGCTTTGGTTTGAACCTGCTTCGCCTGTTATCGGTGTGAAGCAGGAGGAAGCTACCGCGATGTGTACTTAGAAATGTGCTGCCGAGGAGGGTGAACAAAAGGTTACCCCATCGGTGATGACAGGCAGCAGAGCCGAGGCTGGACTCATCTCTCCAGTAGTGCTGCAGTAGTGAGAAAAAAAAATGTTGTACAAACTTTATTGAAAATGGACAAAAGTGACAGAGCTCTGGAGTAGACACCCAATGGTAAGTGTCTTCTCCCCTTAGTAACACCTGGGACACTTAGCATTGCCATAGGTGGCTATGGCAGTGCTAAATAACCCAGGTGCAGTGTGATATTGTAGCCTGCACTGGCAGAAAATCCCTTTTTTCATGTCCAGGGTTTCTCGGCATGCCAGCCGGCAGGTATTACCTGTGAGGACGCTATGGTGAGGGGCGTCTGGCGGTGGCGCTGGTATCTGGCGGGGTGCATTGGCTGCGCGTAGTCCTGTGCGGTCATATTGTCACTCTGGTCTGGTTAGGCCTGGTGATACTTCCGTTCCGCTCTGGCATGGATGTCGCCATCTTGCCTCCGGTCATGTGACCTAGTTGCCCTATCCTGGTGTGTCACATGCTCTCTCTAGCCTGTCAGCACTGGTGCAGCACAGTGCAGCACTGGGTATTTAAGGGAGTGCCGAGCTTCCTCTCATTGCCAGTGCAACGTGTTTCTCAGTGAGAGCTGAGAGACAGAGTTCCTGTGCTCATTCACCTGTCTGTTGGGATCATTACCTAGCCTGCATCACCTTGCCTGTTCCACCCCCTGCTGGCTGCCTCCCCCTTTGCCTCTCCCTTGCCTGAGTACCTGTATCAGCTGTTACCCTGCACCTTGCCTCCACTTGCAGTTTCCCTGGACATTATTTTTCAGCCTGCCATTCACTTCAGCCTGCCATTCACTTCAGCCTGCCATTCAATTCAGCCTGCAATTCACTTCAGTCTGCAACTCATTTCAGCCTGCAATTCTTTTCTGCCTCACAAACCCTGGAATACTGGACTACCTTCTGTTATCACTACCTGGACTTTTTCCCATTGCTTCACTACAGTTTCCCAAGTGCACTTTAGTGCTATACCCGGACTTTTTGTTTTTCCACATACATGTCTGTTAAGCCACTCATTAAAAACTCCACGTTTAGTAATGAGGGGGAGAGAGAGAGAGAAATATGAGGGTGCAATTGGGAGAAATATACGAGGGTAAGTACAGTAATATATATTGTTATATTGGATATATGTAATGAATAATGTTATATAATCATAACTCAGTTGGTATGCTGCCCACTAAGTATTTTTAATTACCTATTAGTGACTCTAGTGAGTATCACTGACAGAAAACATCAAATGAGGGCACCCTTGAGATTACTAAAGCAAGAATGAGGGAGATCTGACCAATTATCACCCCCCCCCCCCTCTCATATCTGGATTTCTTAACACTTTCTGTGTATAATGTTTTCTTGATCATCAGGAAACTCTTTTATGAGCCTATTCATCATTACATAATTATCACTGGCGATAATTATATTTTAAACTTGCGGCGAGTTTAAAAAATATTTTGGAGCCATTCATCATGCATCACTAACAAAAGTATCACTTCCGATAAACTGCTCTTTTTGCAAAGTCAACTTTTCAGAAAAGTTATAGTTTTTCCCTGCAGCTGAGGTATCCACAAGGATTTCCTCACACTGCGCCACCCCCCGCCCTCTATTCTCCCACTCTTTTTCACTCCAGGCATCACCAACCCCCCCCTACCCACCCTCACCACCTCTAGCACCAGCTGGGACTGGGAGATAAGGATACTGACGATATACCTTCCTACCTATGCCTTCTAAAACCTGCTTATAACCTCTAAGATTTACGCTATTTGCGTACGCAATCATACAGTAAAATAAAGACTTTAGACCTTGAACATGTGTTTCCAAAGCACAAAGTATTATTCAACCAAAGTACAGATAATACACGCTGTGATCTAAGTACAATTTAGCGCAAAGAAATTATACAGACCCAAGATACAGTTATACATACGCAAGCGCTCTGGGACCAGATTCTGGCATCAGCAAGAGACCTCCGTCAATCAGCAATCAGCAGAATAGACTAGAAACCCAGGGTCAGGTCACACATATTTATACCCCCCCAGAAATAGCTGAACAAAAGAGAGGTCTTGTTGCGATTCCATTGGCTCTCCTTCACGGCACTTACAAGGCACTTAACAGGTTGATTCAAATGGCCACAGTCCAGCCTCTAACAGCTGGTTGCCTTCATTTTCCCGCCTCATGCAAATCTAGACTGTTGGTTTTACAAAGTACATTTTGGTTCTTTATGTCTTTACGGTCCATAAGTTGCGAACGCATGTTCCGATCTTCACACCGATGATACCAAAAAGCCGTGGATAAAGTGCAGATCGGTATAATACCAAACACGGTTTATTTATCATGTATTAAACCTTAGATAGCAAAAACTCTTTATTTCACAGCATTTGTAATACATGAATAAAACTTGGATCTTTTACTTTATACAACATCTAAAAAAGCCATTACAGTTCTGGAACAACATCCTATGGACAGATGAGACAAAGATCAACTTGTACCAGAGTGATGGGAAGAGAAGAGTATGGAGAAGGAAAGGAACTGCTCATGATCCAAAACATACCACCTCATCAGTGAAGCATGGTGGTGGTAGTGTCATGACGTGGGCATGTATGGCTGCCAATGGAACTGGTTCCCTTGTATTTATTGATGATGTGACTGCTGACAAAAGCAGAAGAAGGAATTCTGAAGTGTTTCGGGCAATATTATATGCTCATATTCAGTCAAATGCTTCAGAACTCAATGGATGGCGCTTCACAGTGCAGATGGACAATGACCCGAAGCATACTGCAAAAGCAACCAAAGAGTTTTTTAAGGCTAAAAAGTGGAATGTTATGCAATGGCCAAGTCAATCCCCTGACCTGAATCTGATTGAGCATGCATTTCACTTGATGAAGACAAAACTAAAGGGAAAATGCTCCAAGAACAAGCAGGAACTGAAGACATTTGCAGTAGAGGCCTGGCAGAGCATCACCAGGGATGAAACCCAGCATCTGGTGATGTCTATGCGTTCCAGACTTCAGGCTGTAATTGCCTGCAAAGGATTTGCTAGAAAGTATTAAAAAGTGAAAGTAAGATTTAGGATTGTTTAGTTTGTCCCATTACTTTTGGCCCCTTAAAAAGTGGGAGGCACATATAGAAACCATTGTAATTCCTACACCGTTCACCTGATTTGGATGTAATTACTCTCAAATTAAATCTGAAAGTCTGCAGTTAAAGCACATCTTGTTTGTTTCATTTCAAAGCCATTGTGGTGGTGAATAGATGCCAAAATATGAAAATTCTGTCAATGTCCCAATATTTATGCACCTGACTGTATCTCAATAGGCACCACCAACACTCCACTAATGGGCAGGTGGTTTGTGATGAAAGCATAAAAGCAATGAGTGTTGTGGTGGGTTACCCTAGCACATGCAATGACTCATTTATCTTCAGCCAGTCAGCCCTTCATGATAAATTTGAGGCCGGAGAAGTGCCGGAGGGTTGGCTACTGGGTGAGTTACGATTTCAGAAACCCTTTAATGACAGCAAACATGTATGTTTATTAATGACTGATATATGTTTATACCAGGGGCATATCTATAATGGGTGCAGGGTGTGTGCACACGGGCCCCTGGGTCCAGGGGTGGCCCGCACCGCACACCCTGCACCCATAGCGTACTTACCTCTCCGGGGTCCCACGATGGAGCGGGGGTCCGGCGCTCTAAAAATGACAACGCATGTGCAATTCAGGTGGCCATTTTCCCGGTGACCTGTGCATGCTGTATAGACTCTGGTCACACTCTATTGCCCAGAATCTATAACTCTGGCACTGTCCACGCACAGCCCAGTGCGCTACCGGCCGCCGGACAGAGAGGAGGGGGCCAGTGTCAGAGACTGCATACGGGTCCTCTCCTCTCTAAAAACGCCCCTGGTTTATATTCTATGTTTGTATTTAAGGGGGCTCTGGGTACAGTTGTTTCACCTGGCTGCTGACTCTGTTGTTGCTTCCAGAATCCCCTGCTGAACATAAGTATAATGATGCACATAAGGCCACTAGAGCGGTGATCGAAAGCTTTTTTGGGCTACTAAAAACTAGGTTCTGCTATCTGGACAGTTCTGGAGGCATTTTGTTGTAGTCTCCATCTAAAATATCTGACAGCTGCTGTCTTTTACATAAACTGTATTTGCGACAACCTCATGCACATGATTATGTAAGAGACAGTGAGCAGGCAGAGGATTTTGATGTTTCTGGTGACAATCTGACATCAGACAGTGGGAGACAGGTAAGGCAGAACCTCATAGAGCAACACTTCACCAGTAAGTATATGGCTTACAGTAAACCCTCTTGAATATTTTACTTAAATTTTTTTACCCATCTGTGTACATTTACAGACACTCATGTTATTATTTAACTAAAAATGTTTGCCAATTTTTACACTAATGCTGGGCATACACTGCCAGATAAAATGTCTGTCAGACCGACAGACATTTTATCTGGCCGGCTGCCAGCCGCAGATGTCCGCGGCATACACTGTGAGAGAAATCTCATAGTATATAGCCCGACATCTGCGCTCCGCCCCCGGGGGAGGAGACATTTCCCTGTTCCTTCCGTAGGAAATGTCTATCTGTCGGCTGTGCTGGGCATACACCGCCCGATGCGGCCGACAGTTTACCGGGTAATATCACATCGGACGGGCATGCTGGACAATCCATCATGCCCGACCGAGGAATATTTAACCCTCAGTCGCCCTCCCATGCTACAATTATCGCCGCGATCCGACGATATCGGGCGGATCGTCCCGATAATTGTAGCATGTATGGCCAGCATAAGAAATGGTCATATCATAACTTGCAAATAGTTGTAAGCAAATAAGAAAATGTCAGTGTTCTGTAAGTATTTTACTCAAAGTGTTACGTAAACCACAAAGTAGTAAATATGAGCATTGCTCAAGTAAACAAAGAAAACATATCAGGCCAAATGTAATAGGGTGAGGGTTTAGAAAATGTGATAGTTTAGCAGTAAACTTTCACATTGGTCGAGTTTTATCTTCAAAATGGGAAAACATCTGGATGAGAGTTTATATCGTGAGAGTTTTTTCAGTCTACTCTAAAAACATGCGAGTTTGTATGGTCTCGGACTCTATTACATTGACCGAGTTTAAAAAGTGTGAGAGCTTACTGCTAAACTGTCACATATTTTAAATTCTCACCCAATTACATTTGGCCATGCATATATGAAATGCCAAACATAATAATATTTTCATTTTCAGAATGTTTACCATAAAAACATTTTTAAGATTGTTAAAATGATCCACTTTTATTACAGCCTACCCCTAGTGGATCTAGATGGCTGGCGTTGTGATCCATGACCATATGCGCTGCACAGTGAGCACCTCTCTGGACTATCCACAGGTGTGCTTTGTGGGATGTTGCCCCCGAAGTACTAGATCCTGGCTCAGGGAGGCGGGATATAATTTGGGAGCCTAATTGGGCAATAGTTTGATTCAAATCCCTTATAGAAGCATTTCTAGATTGAAGTAGGCCAATTAGGGTCTGCTGGTTAGTTGGGTTGGTCTCCAGAAGATGAATATAGGTCTGATGGAATTTTTGGTTGTCTTCCTTTAGCCTCAGAACTGTATCGTGGAAGCTATTGTGATTTGTCCTCATAAGGTCAAGTGTGTCCATACACTAGTACGACCAGCATAAGATAAGATTCATCTTACAATTTCCCTTGAACTCCCCGGCAGCTCCCTGGCAGTCCTGTCTGCAATATTGACACACAATGTTCATACGATCTCACGTACGATGCATCGTGTGTCCAACCATTGAAAAAAGAAAGTCTGATGCACACACGAGTGAGAGAGATCTGTGACTTTAATAAAATAAACAAAGATGCAGGGATGGTTCAGTGAGTACCATTCGTGCATCTGTAAAAAAATTAAAAAAACAAAAACTGGGTCCCCTCCCCAAAGAGCAACCAGCCCCGGGCTTTTGGTTACCCAGTTCTGGATGTGCAACATACAGGGGGCAAACAACGTAGGTGTCCCCCTGTATGTAAGCTGGTCCTGGAAAATACAGCGGGACCCTACGCACTTTTGCCCCCTGTATTTCCAGAACCAGGACCGGATCAAAGCTAAGTGCTGGTTGCGCAGAATACGGGGAAACCCCTACTTAGTTTGTCCCCCATATTTTGGCAACCAGGGCTGGTTCTGACTAGCCCAGTGCTGGTTGTGCTTATATATATGGGGGACCCCTATGTCGTTTGTCCCCCATATGTTGCACAACCAGCACTGGGTCACTAAAAGCCTGGGGCTGGTTGCTCTTGGGGGGGGGGCACCGTTTTTTTTTTTTAAAACACTTTTTTTTTCCCAGATGCATGGATGGTTCTCACTGAACCATCCCTGCATCTGTGTTTATTTTATTAAAGACCGATGCATGCATCATGGATCTCCCTCAGCCGTGCGTGCATCAGTCTTTATTTTTTTAGCAAATAACGCCACTCAGATGGTCGGACACACAATGCATCGCATGTGCAAATACACGGCACAATCTGAATATGATCACGATAGATATGATGGGCTGCACATCTGATCATATGATACGTTTTAAGACCTGCAGGAGTGCGCATCAGATCGTATTCCTACCTAAATGCTCCATGATTTCCACACGATTCATCGTACGACACATAGAAAATTGGGCAATCAGCCCGAAATCGCTCTAGTGTATGGCCAGCATTAACCACCCGGGTATCCTCACTTGTCAAGTTGCTGACATTATGGTTAACCTGCTGAGAACTTTTAGTTTGAGCAGCAATCTGCTGCACCTACCACGATACACTTTGCATGTAGAAACATATTTATAAAATAATATGCTCTTTTGTGGTATATACAAACATAAACATACAATAATTATACAAGCAAGAGGGCTATCGCTCTTCGTTTAGGTAATCAAATGGGGAATTACCGGAAGTCCCTCATACAGGAGCCCGTAGTTTTAAAGGTGGAGGTCTCCGGACAACCTCTCCTATACCATCCTTATTAGAGGGTCTCCCTTGTGTAATTCCTCCCAAATAGATGATCCTGTCACTGTGTACCAACGCGTTTCGGGAGACAACGGCTCCCTTCCTCAAGGTAGTGTGACATTACCAGAATGGATCATCTTATATACCCTTCATTAAGTAAACTTCCAGGTCATAGGTCAAAACTATCAATAACACTTAAAAACCCTTAAAATCCATTTATAGTTACTCTGTAATATAGAGAGGAATATCCTCCATCCAATGCTCAAAAAGCAGGCTTTAATCCATATACCATATGATCTAAAAACCAAATAAAAGATAATATAGTCAAAATTATCACATTATTTTATATATATGTTTCCACATGCAAAGTGTATCGTGGTAGATACACCAATTTTATCTTGAGAGAACCTTGTAGTAAAATTGTTTAAATAAATTTGTCTTCTAACTATATCACACTATGGGCCTGATTCAGAGCTGGACGCTATTTGCGCTCGCTCGTCAAGAAAATAGGGGTGGCTATTCAAATGAACCGTTCGCTGTTTGCGGTCTGTTCACGCCTCTAGGAATGAACGAGCGTACAAAACTTGCGGTCATTTTTTGGGAAACTACGCCCCCTGGCCGCTCGCATCCTACGTCATGTCCGCTATTTATTAGATTAATCGAGTACATCGAACAGGGTATGAGTTGCTCGCTATTCTTGTGGTTGGTTTTTGCTACCACAATTTTTCCAGCAGTTCTGGCTAAAATAAAACCCAGTGACGTTGTCAATGACGCTGAAGTTTTAATTATGCACACCCATAAAACGCCCGTTTTGACCTTTAAGCAGGCCTGCGTTCGGATCTCCACTCCCCGTTTTCAAGCACCTTCCCCTGTTACCACCCACATACGCCTCATTCTGTCACTCAAAATAGCAGGCATTCGCTATTTTGCGAGCACACGATTTTCGGCCGCACTGACTGGTTCGCGCATGCGTATTACGATCCGTATGCATGCGCAGTTGGGCAAACATCGCTCGGAGCGAACGAGCAGCCACTTGCGTCCGGCTCTGAATCAGGCCCTATGTTTGGATGATAATTATGTTTTTAATATAAATGAAAATATTACCGCTGAAATTCGACAACTTTACACGGGATTCCTATTTGAACACCATTGGGAAGTATTATGACTACTTAATTATTACTTGACTTGTCACAATTTCCATTAATTTTATATGTTTTAGTACTCAAGGGTGGTACTGTCTATGACAATTTATCTGCAGCAAAGAAAGAGTGCTAGACGCCTGTAAAACATTACTCATTTCATTGATTATATCCAATCTGCTGCACCTGCCTATTTAAACACTCTGGGCCTAATTCAGAGCCGCTCGCAAGCGGACAGCGCTCGCAAGCAGCTCGATGTTGTGGCACTGAGCATGCGTAGTGTCCGGCGTGCGCATGCGTGAGCCCCGACGAGCGACTGAGCTTCAGTCGCTGCGGGGCTCACTACAAGATGGGGCGGCTGTTGATGGTGAGGGACAGCTCGCCCTGTTTTGTAGGCGGGTAGGGGGGGTGGCTGCACAAATGCAGGCGTTTCCTTAGGAATGCCTGGCGTTTGTGGGAGGACCTACTGACATCACTAGTGATATCAGTAGTGGACTTCCTGCTCTATTAGAGCAGGGAGTCCATTCAGGCTTGCGGCAGCCGAGACCCTACCCCAGGGTCTCGTCGCAAGCCTGATGGTCGTGATAATCGCGACGGTCTCCAGCCCACTCGCACAAGCTGTGGGTGGACACCAACAGCTTTGCGAGCGGCCTGGAGAAAGAAAAACCAAAAACGCCCACAGACCCTGCGAGCGGGTCTGAATCAGGGCCCCTGTATCTGGTGCTGGGACCATGATACCCAAAATTGATCCTCGCGACTTTCTGCTGGTTCTGAGTGATCACTAAATTGTGGGGCAGGTGTGGTAGGCAACAAAGGGGGTGTTGTGAGGGCATCAGAGGGAATGGAATTGAAATGCTGGCAGCTGTTTGAAAATGTTGGCAGAGGCAGGTAAGTATGCTAACCTCCCCTGTCCCCCCCCAACCCTAATCCTCTGTTAATGGTGCCTAACATTAACCTCCCCCATAGTGCCTAACCTTAACCTCCCATCAGGTGTGCCTAACCCTAACCCCCCCTTACCGCTCCCTAAACCTAACCCTAACCACCACCCCCCAAAACCTAACGCTAACCCCACTAACTGCCCTAAACCTAACCATCCCCCCTGCAGCTAACAGGACAGGTGCCCCGGACTTACCTCGTTCTGGCATGTATTGCCCTGGATTCCGGCTTCAGGATTATGGTAGGCGTCGGTATTTCGACACCTATCATAAATACCTAACCGCCATTCTGCTGTGGGGATTGTGACCGGCGGCCTTGCCCATCAGGGATAGCTTCTGAATTTAGTATGAAGGTCTCTTCCTCAATAGGAGCCTCCACCATGGCTGCTTCCTGCGTGTCTTCTTGGTTGTTCTTGTGGGAAACTAAGGGAGAAAATTGGGTAAGTATGTGTTTTGCACTAGTATGTCTGGCTAAATGTTTTTTCATGCATATTAACATATTTTGTTAGGTTTTCAGACATAATTTGTGGCTTTAATAAAATAAACTTTAGAAACTTTCTAGATCTATGGTGGAATTCAATTAGATGCAAAAAGCTGCAATTTTTTTATACTGTAAGTTTTCACATGTTTGTATGTTTTGCACCTAAATGCATATCATCCAATACTATTTCCGGAGTTAGTGCACATGCGCTAACTCCATAGTCCAAAACTGGGGCAAACTGTGCAACATCTCAGAGGTGGTGAATAAGGGTTTTAAAAAAAAATTATACTAAAACTGTGTGGACTTGGTTCCGAACCATTTGTACACAGCCCCTAATGACTAATTATGGCAATATAATTTTTTAAATATATTAATTCCCCATAATAATAACATGTCATTTTTATGTTGTTAATTTTTAAAGTATAGTAAAATGGGTTTAAAGTACTGGGTCAGGTATTTTGGGGAGCTGTATGGATGGGACAGGTGTTTTTACGATTGCAGGTGGCTGCAGCATCTGTATGTTTAATGTTTGAAAAAAATGCACTTTATAAACCCAAAAATAAACTAGCACACATTTTAATGTACCTCCAATTTTAAGCTGCATACACACACAACCATTTAGTAAATGAACCATTTTAGTAAACGATTTTCGTTCATTTTTTCAAAGGAAAAATGAACGAAAATCGTTTACTAAAATCGTTAATTTAAAAAATGTAATGAACGATTTTTGTTTAACTACAAACAATTTTTGCATATTACCTTACTGAAATTCGTTGAGTTGGTCAGTCTGACTGAACTACAAACTACAAACGTGAACGCGCATGAACGATAATTGTTCATCGTTTTAATTCAGAAAGTGAACGATTTTTTCAACGATTGAACGATAAACGATATCGTTAACGATAATCGTTCAAAAAAATCGTTGTGTGAGTATGCACCTTAACTACAGCAATTATGTTTTTGTTTTAAAAAAACAGTATTTGGCAACACTTCGGCAGATATGAATATAACAAACATTTGACACCATTGAAATACACAAAATACTTTGCTTACAGCCATTAATACACATTTATATTGATGTGCTATGTCAGTTTAGCTTTTTATCAAATTGTGCTGTACTTTTTGCAAGTTACAAACATGCCAAATTAACGTACATTTCTGTTTTTGGCTCGTTGGTCATTGAATAGTGATAAAAACACGAGTGTGCTTTATTTAAAGACACAAAAATGACGATACTAATCTGGCAAATAAGGCAAAAAATTCTCCTGTGGTTGTTGCAGTACTAACATGTTTTTTTTATGCCCACAGACTCACACAGAAGAAGCAGAGGGTGGATTGGCTGATCCTCCATTTGTGGCATCATGGGGCTTTGGGGCCTGGTTGGTGCCACTGTTTGTGTACAGGGTACATGTATTGCAGAAGAAGGGCTAACAACACTCTGTATGTTCATCTAAAACAAACTTGCTTTAGTCACTACTTACCTGGTCTCACCCCATCATCAGCATGTTGTTGGGGTCGAGTAGGCCTATGTGTAGATTCTATTGTACTGTAATCAGAATTTTTTTTTTTAATTACATTTTTGTAATGCTGATGACCATAAATAAACTAAAGTAAATTAAACCACACAACATTGAGTATTGTGTGCATGATGTCCTTGATGGGCTATTACATTACATTTGGCACACAATGGCGTGAATGCATTTATTATGAATAAGTTTAAATAATTTAAGCACTGTATTGATACAGATATTCAGGGATTTAGACAATGATGTAACACACTGGATTATGGGCCTGATTCAGAGCCGCTCGTAAGCGGCCGCTCGTTCGCTCCGAGCGATGTTTGCACAACTGCGCATGCGTACGGATCGTAATACGCATGCGCGAACCAGTCAATGCGGCCGAAAATCGTTTGTTCGCTAAATAGCGAATGCCTGCTATTTTGAGTGACAGGAGGAGGCGTATGTGGGTGGTAACAGGGGAAGGTGCTTGAAAACGGGGAGTGGAGATCAGAACGCAGGCGTGCTTAAAGGTCAAAACGGGCGTTTTATGGGTGTGCATAATTAATACAGCAGCGTCATTGACCACGTCACTGGGTTATTTTATAGTCAGAACTGCTCGCAAGATTGCGGTAGGAAAAACCAACCACAAGAATAGCGAGCAGTTCATACGCTGGTCGATGTACTCGATTAATCTAATAAATAGCGGACATGACGTAGGATGCGAGCGGCCAGGGGGCGTAGTTTTCAAAAAAACGACCGCATGTTTGGTTCGCTCGTTCAGACCTAGAGGCGTGAACAGACCGCAAAGAGCGAACGGTTCATTTGAATAGCCACCCCTATTTACTGAACGAGCGAGCGCAAATAACGTCCGGCTCTGAATGAGGTCCTATGTTGAAATGAACTTTATGCAGATAATTGCTGATTTGTGTTAGGTACCAGTACCACTTTGGTTTCAAATAAAGGACTAGGCTAAAGACATTTTTAAACACACAAAAATAGTTTGTTAAGTGCAATCAGTTTGCATGCTATAGAGAATTTTTTATTGAATGTAAAGTCAAACCTTCTTAAGTAGTGCCTCTTCAGCTGTCGTGGAACAACTAGTGCCAGTATGCCTTTCAATAATTTTTGTTTGTTATTATGTATTGTTCAATATGATTTCATTGTGTCTGGCAATTCTGGACTGTTTTGAGTAACAACACCTGTATAAGTAGTTTTTTTAAAATTGGCTATACTACACAATGCATATGCCTAAATATGAATTTATGTCAGAATGAATGATAACTGTAAGAAATGCTATGTAACTGGCCAGTAGCAGATATTTCAACATATCCACATGCATGTTGCAAATAAATGAACCCTGTAAAGTAATTATTCAAAAAATAAAGAAATAAAAAGGGTGGTGTAGCATTTAGGCCACAAAACAAAAGTTTGGTAAAACAATGCAATTGACTTAACATATTTGACAGAACCCTCATTATTTAGATTTGGTTTAAAACTATTTAAACTGGCCAAACCCCATCTGCAGAGCTGCATGTTTATGCCACAATGCACATATATTTTAAAAAATTACATCTATTTAACAAACTCAATTGTGCTTGTAGATTTAAAACTTACATTACTAAACCAAACACTCAGTATCACACATTTTCAAAAATAGTTTTTAAATAATTACCAGACTGCCTAGGCTCATCAGTGTCCTGCACATATAGGTCCTACGCACAACTTCAGGCGGGATCAAGATTCAATGGCTCCTCATAATCAAGGAAGGTGGCAATATAGGGGGAGCCTCCACCTGTCCCAGCTGCTGACTTGGCTTCCTTCCCCATCTTCGACTTCACCCGCTATTTTATGTCAGACAGCCGCTACTCACAGATATCTTTTGTACGCCGCACAGATCCCTCTGCATTGACGGACGCCACCACCTTCTCCCATATGGTGTTTTTGCGCCTAGTGCTGACACGTGCAGCCTCCCATTCAAACGGTTGCCGATGATGGGTCATGACCTCTGTGACCAGGGCCAAAGTGTCTGCAAATGAGAATTTAAAATTGCGGCCTGTCCTGGTGCAGAGTCTGTTCTGCCCTACACTCTCTGTCTCAGAGTGTGGATCATGTGCTGCCACCTTCTCCACCTACCCTCTGACCCTGACATTATAAAAGGAACAAATAACACTAAAATGAAAGACAAACAGACTCCTACACTATCACTACACACAGCACCCACACACCACAGACACACACACACACACAAAGAATGACAATAGAGTGAACTAAAAATGGACAAAGACAAAGACAATACAGCACTCAGAAATCGCTACTCAGAAAAAGCACCAACACACCTCCATTAAGCACTAACCTCTCCCTACTCCTCTCACTAAACCCACGAGGTTCAGGCAGCTTAGGGCATTTTTATATGGCTCAGAAATGTCACTCCCACTCTGGCACTTTCAACCAATCAAAAATGACTTGCGTGCACTCCCGTATTCTTTCTAATGTGGCCGTAATTGAAAGACCTGGGCTGCAACCAAAACAATGAGAAAAACAGGAGTGTTTGTGAAGTCCCAAGTAAAACATGGTTCACAACTACGAATACATACACCATCGGAAAACACGGTTCCATGAAACACAGATGCTTAGTAAATTTCCGGATTTACCAGGATAAAAAACTATTGTGTTCAATCTATCCGATCCTTTTTGATACTAGGATCAACACGGTTCCAACACGAATCTTAGTAAATTTACAACATAGAGTGATTTTTTGTCCTCCCTCATTCCCTGGATTTTTACAATTTTCTGTTGTAATTTGGCTGGATTTAGAGTGTCCTAATGACATCAACCCTGGTGTGATGATTTTATTAAGCCCCTCTGCCCAAAATCCAAAAACAGAGACTAGCAGTGCAGAACGTTTAGGTTAGTCCAACCCCCAACCCCTTTTTTTTAACTCCTGCAGTGTTATGCTGGGTACACACTCACATATATATTGGCCAATCAATTGATCGGCCAATATACAGTATTGTGTGCCCATCGGTCAGTGTGTACCAGCGATATGTTTGAGAACAATGTCGTTCACAGACATATTGCGTCGGCTGGCAGATATATCTTCAACTAACGCAATATGTCTTGCAGCAGAGGCCGTGGGGAAGCGGAAGTGATGCTGTCCCCGGCCAGCGGGACCCACGGCCAGATGACAGATGATGGTTGTTCAGTGTGTATGATTAACCATCATTTGCAGATATATCTTGTAGGTGTGTACCCAGCTTTACTCATCCTTCGCACCTTTGAGGTATATCCTATGGACGATTTACAAATTTCCCATGATAACAATATTTTAGATGACTATCGCTATAATAACTACATAGCAAGTTTCATTGCTGCCTAGTTTTGCATCACAGTTCATTAGCTTGTCCAAATTACCTTATTGTTGTGTATTTCATGGTTTAAAAACCTGTATTCTGACCAAATTGCTTGTTAAATACAGCAACAAATGCAGCATCTGTTTATTTAAAAAGACAAATTAAATTAACATTTCTTTGTAAATACATTTTAATAAAACATATATTTCCCCAACAGATGAGAGAGGAGCAGCCAAACCAAACAAGCACAATTTTAGGTAGCTCAATAGTAGCCAGATGTTTCAGGTATCTTAAATTGCTGATTACCTTAGCTAAATACAAGGCAAATTCGCTGCTATAATTTACTATGAGGCAGAGCCTAATGTTTCTAAATACAACTAAGAACAATGCAAATAATGCTATTGTAGTAACATTACTTTAAATTACTTGATACTGAAACTTTTAATTTTATTTCTATTTTATTTCTTCTGTTAGAACTTATACCTTTTATTTATGTCTTAAAGGGGATGTGTGCATTTCACCAATAGGGAAAAATAAAACATTTAAGGTGCTGCTATCTTAATCTGACAGGCTTCTCTATCTTGGAAATTACTAATACAAATTCACCCTTTGTCCTGCTACAATTGACATGTCACTGATGTTTATAGCTAATGAGCTCTTTACTGGATGAAGGATGGTGTCAGGGGTTATCTGGTAGCTAACCCTACTAAACAGACTATAAATATTTCTATCAAATAGTAACTGATGGCTGTGTGTTGTTACATTGTCTTTTTACTGCAACAGTGGACAGCTTGCTAATTAAATTGGTTGATTTAAGGGCAGGAAAGATGTTTCATTGCTATTAATGCAATGCTTTTCAGTATATATTTCAGCCACGTTCAGCTCATGTAAAATCTTTACATTTACAATAGGCAAGCTGTGTAACATTGCTTATTTTCCTACTTTACAAATATTTTTCAAATGGAAAGCATAACATACAGTACATTTTGTCCATTTAGAGTTAGATGGTGTAATTTTTGGACATGGGTAAAAACATAATGAAATTAAAATATGTTGACAAAATGAGGGTTGGTAGAAGTGGTGCATCCTACCTTAACTTTATAAATTGGATTGTAAAATTGCATTTAAAAAAATATAAAAATACATTTCATCCCTTTAATTGCAACATTGCAAAGTTGTACCATTTACAGATGTGTCCATCTACACTTTTGCTCATATCACACAGAAATAACCCTACTTGGTGTGCCACAGGCTTTGCGACTTAGATGTGCCAAGCATCCCGCCAAATACTTTTTCTCCAAATTTGTGTCATATTCACATTACTAATACCCCTTTTACACCAGAGCAAAAACCTGGGTTTTTGCTGGGTCTACCCGGGTTGCAGCTCAGTGTAAAAGGGTCCCTGAAAAATAACCTGCATCAAGTGACCCTGCAATCCAACCCAGTTAGCTACCAGGGTTGGACCCAGAATGGACCTAGGTAATGGTGCAGTGTAAACAGTGCAACCCGGGTTATCTGACCTGGATCATGCCTAAAATGAGCGAATTGGTGGTTGTGGAGCATGCACCTCCCACTTTTTATGACCTCACAGGTTTAGCAGGGCAGACCTGAGTTCAGTGTGAACAGGGCTGACCTGGGAGTAACCCAGATCAAAGGTGCAGTGTAATACCCCTTTTCCACCTAAATTCCGGGTCTGACCCGGAGTTGGAACAAAGTTCCTATCCGGATCAGACCCGGAATTTTGCCAGCGCTGACTCGGGATATTCCCGAGTCAGCGCCGCTCACACCGCAGTCGGGTCTGCATAGACCCGGCTTTTGCGGAGCGAAAGTGGACGCTTGGAGATGACGTCATCTCCAAGCCCCACTGAAGCCGGACCAATCGGCCGGCTAGCAGCGCACTCCAGGTCATCGTGACCCGGAGTGCGCTGTTCCCATAGCAGGGTTTCACAGGCTACGCCCGTGTTAAAACCCTGCTAGTTACCTGGGTTGGATTGCCGGGTCACTCGACCCGGCGATCCAACCCTCTGCCCTTTTACACCAGGGAGCTGCCCGGGTTAACCCTTCAAAAACCCGGGTTTTAGCTCCGGTGTAAAAGGGGTATAAATGGGTCTGACCTGGGTCTGACCAGGGTTGGAACCATGTCCAAAAACCCTGGTCGGACCTGGGTTTTTGGTGGAAAAGAGGTATTAGGTGACAAATGTACCCTGGGTACTGTTACTTGCAGTTAATGTAGCTTCTGCGTGCAATTTAGGGGGCAATTTAAGTAGCCGCGAAAACCCGTTTAAAGTGTGTAAAAGTGAATTACGGGTGAACACTTTTTTTGCCCTGTTCAATTAGCCTGCAACTTAACGCACAATAATTCTTCATAGGATTTAATGCAAATTTCTTTTCACTACCTCTTGAGCAGGTGAAAAGTTCAGGAAAATCCCTATTTTAAGGTAAAATTGTCAGAAACATTGGGACACCCTCCTTAATGACTAATTAGGCAAACTTAATTTTTTAATTAGCTTAATTTGGCCAATAACAACAAGTGCAGGAAAATGGTTTCATTGATGTGGAGCAGGTATATGGGTGCTGTATGACTGGGACAGTTGTTTTTAAGATTGCAGGTGGGTGTTAGAGGTGTATTTTGAAGGTTTTTTAAAAGTGGCTTTTTTTCACTGTGTTAGAAAAATCTGATAACAGCCATTTGACACAATTTAAGAACCCCAAATTATTTTATTATAACCAATAATAGACTTCTATCGGTATATTTACTAAAATGCGGGTTTTGAGAAGTGGAGTTGTTGCCCATAGAGCAACCAATCAGATTCTACTTATTATTTATCTAGCACCTTCTAGATTCTTATTGGTTGCTATAGGCAACAACTCCACCTTTAAATACCAACACTTTAGTAAATATACCCCCTATAATGTTATCCTATATACGTTTGCCTTTTTTGGTGGTACAGACAGATTTGCCCATTTTCACCTATACTTAAATCTGCAAGAATTATCGAATGAATGCCAGAAGACGATTTTTCAAATTGAATTGGGCGAAAAATGGGAGAGCACATAAAGATGAAATGTGATATTAATGGACGAAAGGTTTGATACGTTAATTAATGAAAAGTTTATGTTTTACACAGCGATTTTTTGGATGACTGAACGATAACGATATCGTTATTGTTCAGTCATCCAAAAAATCAATCAGTTTCTGCCCCAAAACAATGAACGATAATGACCAATGCACGCTCCCGTTTGTAGTTGGTCATTGACATTCATCGCCCGAACCTCCCACCCAACCTGACAATATTGTCAGGTTGAACATGTTCGGCAATGAGGGAGGGAGCCTGGCACTGAACGATATTGTTCAGTGTGCTTAGTGTCGATAATGACACTGAGCACAGCCCTGCCGGGGACACACAGGACGATGTTGCTCATGGAGCGAACCGTCCCGTGTGTATGCAGCATAAGTCACTAGTCTAGATAAAAAGGCAAAATAATGAATTCCTATACGAGTGACCGTAGCATTCTGCGCGCTATGTATTGTTATGATTAATCTGCAACTACCAATTATTTTGAAACAAAAGTATGAATCTAGTTTCCCAGGTACACTGTGTGTGACTTTGTATGCTGCTATGATGTGAATAAGATGCAACCTTTACGCAAAAGTACGAATTGCTACCTGTGGCGGAGCGTGTACATTGTACCAAACGTCTCGCTTTGTATGGCCAAAAATGCTAGGTGAATGAGGACACATCTGTAATCAGAATTGCTCCCAACTGTAAATGAAGCCTATTATGTGTATATGCCATAGGGTAAGAGTTAAGGGGCCTGTTCATTAGCAGATTTATTTCAGAGCGATGAAAGACAAAAGATATCCCTTGAAAATTCCGGTGGCTTTGCTGAACGATATCTGTCATGTACATGACAGATTTTGGCAAACGACGAACAATGAAAGATATCGCATTACATCATTCAGAGAGTGGATCTTTTTCTCTGTAGCTGCTGCTAATATCTTTCGTCGTTTGTCGTTTACCACATATAAACTGCACTATATTGCTAATATCGTACAGCTACAGTATATGCGATAATTGACCAACATACTGGAGAGATGATAGATGCGATTTATCGGCCACGGGAGTGCGCATCTGTCATCGTTCAGGGCCTATCCATTAGCAGATATAATGAACGATATATCATTCAATCATTCATTTTATCTGCTACTGGATAGGCCCCTCAAGATGGTTTTGTGGGGTATTTGGAGCCATTTTCAGTTGACTTGACATTTACATGTACATCTTCTTGTATAAGTGACTGTCTTTTGAAAATCTGTTTCTGTATGATTTGGCAGCCAATTTAGCAAGCCTTAAATCATGTTTAATGTAATCTTAAGTATTGTCGCCATTTAGAAACAGACAAAAGTAGAAACTATCAGATATAACTCCCGTCTTCAGTAAATATATGCGTAAGACTGCAGTCTCTTGATCTCAAAAGGAAATTGTGATCAAGAACAATTTATCGATCTTTGAAATGCTTTGGTTGTCTCTGTTAGTGCCATCTGAGGATAGTGTTAGCATGTCTATCATGTGGATTGTCCAGGTCTGGCAGTATGCCTTCATGCATTTCAGAATACCAGCAGTACTACCCCACAGCCCCAAATACTTACCTGCATGTGGCTAATGTCCTCTTACCGCTGCTCCTGTCCGGTGGGCGCTGCTATCTTGGAAAGATGTCAATTTGAACTCCAGCTAATCAGTGAACAGCATTCTTTGGTTATGTGATCAAATGGAACAACTACCAGCAAAGACATTCTATTTAAATTAGGAAGTGCTGTCAATGGATTGCCAGTACAGTAACTCTTCCAGAGGCTAGTACCTTGGGCCAGGTTACTGTTCTATATTTTGCATACCTGTTCCTGTATTCCTGTGTTACTGCAATGGACATCCTGAAAACCTGCTCCAGTGTTTCCACATTAGATATCCTGAAAACCTGCACCTGCTCTCAGGTTCCATCATGGGGCAATCCCTCAACCCACCTACGCCCTGTGTGTTCCCACCTACGCCCTGCCCTGTATGTTCCAGCATACAGGGCAATCACACAACCTTGCACCTGTCCTTGTGTTCCCACATACAGGCATTCCCACAACCCTCCAATTGCCTTAATGTTCGGGTATTGGGGCAATCCCAAATGTTCTGTTGTGCTTGGTATACAGATTCAGATGCACATAGATATAAAAGTGCCACATATCAAATTAATCAGTGTAGTCTAATTAAGTGGTTTGTCACATCTGCTTGTGACTAAATGCATTTTTGGGCAAAAACAAACCAAATAAGAAGCTCGGCACAAGCCGAGTAGCACGGGGCCTAGCAGTTCATTTGCGCAAGGCTTTTCACACCACATGGCACTTGGAGACTAGTTTTATGAGAACACAACTGTAAGTCCGAAACTTCATCTCTTATGGCTGTGAATAGTGGTGATAAAAGAGGATACTTTAAGTTTACAAGACTTTTACAGAAATATACATAAATGGGCATTTGGTTTTGTATTGTAGAGTGGATTGGGATTTTTTAAGGTTTAGGTGTTATTTTACTCTTTATTAATAACAATTATACTTCTTTATATTTTGGGGGGGGTTTTCTCACTATCATTGGATATTCCATTAAGTGAGACGAGGAACTATGATGCATCTCCTTCAAAGTCTCTGGCCGCGAAACAATTCAATGCGATGCTGAATAGCCCAGGGAGGGAGCTTCCGGAGCTATTTAACTCAGCGCGCTGTTAGGTCAGAGAGTGCCGGTTCTCATAATTTACCCTGGGTGTTTAGTTACGAGACCCAGCATTCTTCAACTAAAGTTCCGGCCCTAAGGCTGTTAGTGCCACGCTAAGCCAGCAAACAGCTGCACGGCCGGGACTTTTGTCATCAAAGATCACGCTGAATTAAATAGCCCCTAGAGCTCCCTCCTGGGGCTGTTCAGTTTGAATTGAATTGCGGCACATGTATGAACCTATTTTGTCGTTATTCAGGTGAAACAGTCACATCATAGAGCTTATCACCATTGGTTCTCCAGAACTCCCGATATTTCTGTCTTGATTAATGCAAATTAAGTGCAAATTAAGTGACAGCATTCCATTTGTATCTATGCCCACTGTTCCTCAGTGCTATAACATTATAAGTGCTTATTTATCTTTCATCTGTTGTTTGAATTTCATATTTTATTTACCTTTTTCTTTTCTCCATTTAATGCCTGAAGTATTTATAATTTTATTTTTTCTTTGTGTATTATTTCTCACACATTTTTTATTATAATATTTTATTTATATGACACCACCAAGGTTTCATAGTGATGTGTGTAGGGTATAAAATAGAGAAGCATATTAACAAAATTGCATAAGTACATTGGACAGTTACAGACAGGTTTACCACAAGCAACGTACTGTACATAATTACTAAGAGGAAGTAACAGGAGAGAGGACCTTGCTCGCAAGACATTACCTTATACTGTTTTCAACTTATTTTATTGTGCTTTTTCTGTCTTTTTTCTGCCATTTTTTAATTCAGATTCAAAATAACTTAAAAAAGTCACCAAAAAGAATAGCATTGGTAGCTCCAGTATAAAAAAATAAAAGATAAAAAAAAATTAAACTACAGAACATAGTGCATCACAGACTAACAAGTTATTACAAGTTTTTTTATAACATTCAAAACAGCACAAAAACTGAATAAAAGAGCATTTTTGTGTCAAAGCACAAAAATTCTTTACACCTATCTAAAACAGATATGTAAACAACTTGTCTAAAACTGAATTTGTCAGTTGAAAACATAAATTTTTAATTATTATTTAAGTAAGCAGCTTGGTTCCAATGTAGTTCATATTAAATTATTAATATTAATAAAAAAAAGTTCAGCCTGACAAACTGAATACATTTTGAAGTTTCAGCTCCAGGATTTCAACTGTCTGGGTCTTCTATAATTATTAATTATGTTTAAAAAATAAGTGAAAAGTAGGGCAATGTTTTACAAATATTTTATTGGCTAATTTTATATTTGCCCATTTTATGTTTGCACATTATATGCAACGGAGTCTTCATTTGCTAAATATGCATAATTCACACATTTTACACACAGAGATGGGTTTTTAGTTTCTTTTAATTTGCTACTACATGTTATTTAATCCCTGGTGATATTTTGTTCAAATATCATCTGATATAACAGCTAGAATCGTGTTATTTTAACATAATATTAACATTTAATTATAATAACATTCATTTAAGGAATAAAACTAATATAGATAAAATTCCATTTTACACTTTCCTCCAAATGGTTGACATAGTTAATCAAGCACTTAATCCCTATAGATTGTGTTTAAAAGCACTATGTTGCATCAATTTATTTCAAGTTCTCGGAAGAGTAATTTTATTCACATTTATTGCCTTAAAGCATATTAAAATTGGGTACAATAAAGCAGCTTTCTGCGTATGTGTGACAATGCATATACAGTGAAAAGTTTGTATGGGTTTTTAGACATAACTTAATACGGTACATCTTTGAATCCATGGAGACATGTAAACACTAACTATTAAGAAAACTACTCAGTAGGTAGCTTTTAATTTGACAAGCTTGACAAAATGAACTCATGTTATATATTTATTTTTTTAAATGACAAAATTCATAATTATATTGGGTATTCATAATTAATGATTCTCAGAATAAAGGAAATATCAAACAAAACATAGGGGCAGATTCAAATATCTATGGTTATTGCGTGGGTAAAGCTCTGGGTTTAACGCCCAGAGATATTCAATTATTAGTCTATTTCTTTGCTCAGTAAACCCACAGGTAATGCACGTTACCAAATAGATTAAGATTAGCGTTAAGTGCCAGAATCTATGCGTTACCTTGAGCGTTAAGCCAAAGATGGTGCATTCAATTAAAAACTATAATGTACAAATAATGGACTGCGCTAATGGTGATGTGATATATATTTTTATTTATTAGTATTACTTGATTGAAATGAGAATGAACATTATAAGGCTTCTCTCAATTAAAACATTTAACTATAAAAATGACACAACATAAAATAAATTTAATTAAATCACAAAATTGCAACATTTTGCGCCGGCCACAAGCTGGGTGTAGTTAGCAGACCGGTGGCTAGTGAAGAGGGGTGGCAATCTGAATTTGGCGCGCTACTCATGGATCGTGGACCGGCATCCAGTAGGAACAGCCATGGTGAGCAAATTTCTACGAGCTGCTTCATGTCTTGCCCCGCCCACGGTGTCTCATTTCAGACCCACCCTGGGCGGAGGAGCCAGTTCAGTGGCGGGCGAAGGATATCACATGAAGAGCTTCGGCAGCTGTGTAAGAAGACAAAAGATGTTGGAGTTAAGAGAGAAGAGCTCCGACGGCAGTGCTGCTGGCCAGGACAGGCCAGTGACAGAAGAATGCACCTGAGGACTGAAGAGTGCTGCAGTGGTGGGAAAGTAAAAGAGTTAACAAAGATCTCCACTGTAGCCTCTCCCACCGGAGGACAAGTAGGCCCTCTATAAGGCCTTCCCATCATTAAACCCTCCCTAGACCACCAGGTTGTCGGGCACTAGACCTGTGGGTATAATCAGGCCTTAGGCCTGTGGCACTGATAGGCAGGCATTAGGCCTGTGCTCCTGAGGCTGTAAGTGGTCCTGGCCAAAAGTGCCTTTTAATTTTGTTGATGACTTTGGCACTTGTCAGTTTGGAAACATATTCTCTCTCAAACCAACCACAATATTAATCCACTAAAACAAGGTGCTCTTTCCCCCTCTATTCAAAGAGTTCTGCAGCAGCGATGGACCGAGAGAAGTCAGGAACTTCATTTAAGGTGATCAGTTCGTTGACATTGCAGGGGGCACAGGCGAGACAACTGCTGAATGTTAGCAGACATAGGGGGAAATTCAATTAGGTCAGATATTTTTTCAGGTGAATAAAACAGGATTTTAATGCTTGAATTGTTTTTGGGCAATTCAATTAGATCCTGTTTTATTCGTCTGAAAAAATATCTGTTTTCGGGCGAATACACATAGGATCTGTGATAAGTTCACAGATCCTATGTGTTAACACCGGCTCCTGCACGAAAACATATATATATCGGGCAATTTTTTTCACAGCCTGCTGAGCTCCTGAAAAGAAATGCCCGATAAGCAGGGGCGCCAAGAGTGTGGGAAAATTACCCGGGCCTGACTTGTTGGAGGGGCCCGGGTCTGATTTTGCTGCCCCTACACTGCCCTCCTTCCATCGCTTCCCATACCTGTCAGTAACCTAGCACACTCTGCCATGCGCTGGGCATCAGTAGGACTAGGGAGACTGCTGCTACTGAGAAGAAGCAGTCGCCTCACCCTGATCGTGCCAAACTCCTCAGACTGCACTGGTAATACTTGCATTTGTTTTTAAGGGGGCATGGCCACACCTCCCATGATTAGGCCACACACCCGATAAATGCCATCTTGGAGGCTAATTGAATTACTGTAGCCTGGGGGATCAATTAGCCAGTGGCAAAGTATCACGGCTAATTGAATTCCCCCATAGAGGGCCAAAACAGGACATACTGTACTTAGCCTGCTGTCTGGTGGTCTCAGACCCAGGGTGCTCCCTCTGGGCCCACTGAGCATAGAAACCTTGAAGGGCACAAAATGCTCACAATGCAGGAGGATATCATCTGAGAGGGTTAAATTATCGTGGAAGACATAGAAAGCCTTGAGGGCACAAGACAGTTCCCTGGAGGAAGAATGCCAGCCATTCAGGACAACCTTTGGCAGAGGTCATCTTTGAGTGTCACATCATGGAGCTCCTTCATGCACCTGGAAAAGAGGACATCAAACTCCATGATATCCAGTCATCATCACCATCAGGGACACCTGAATCCGGTAGGTGAACACGTTATAAGTCATCAGTGAAGTAGAGATCCTTTCCACTTTTGAACACCAATCCAGATGGTAGCTCTGGAGCTTGGGCATGAAACATTGAATTTGTGCTGAGACAGTGATGCAGGGGTTTGCAGAGAATGGTAATCAGGAGTTTGTGGGTTATCTCAACCAGCACTGGATTCCCATAGATGAACTTGTGAAACCTTTGACAAGCAATGACTAGAGCTATCAATTCATTTTCAATCTCAGAAACCAATGGGTTTGTTTATGCTGCAGGCAGACAGACCCAAGACCATGCTGGGAGATGTTGGCAGAGATCCCAACATTAACATGTACTTTAAAAAATGGAGCACCAGGCTGGAAATAAGCATAGGCTCGAGGCCAAATATAGTAGCAGCATGGCAGTACACCCAACACTATTCAATGTCATTGTGCAAGAGCTGCTGGAGTGGGGCTGTTACCTCAATAAAGTGTGGTCGAAATTTAGAAAAGTAGTTGGTCATACCTAAAAAGCGCTACAAACTCAACTTTTCTGTAGAGGTAGGCATGGGTGGGATAGCCTGTGTCTTGGCACGATCCCCCTTAACACCCTCTAAAATTAGGAGATGGCCAACATACAGGACCTCAGTGACCATGAAATGACACTTGTCAGATTAACTGCATGGTGATTTCACTGATTCTTTGGAGTACCTTGCAGAGCCCATGGGCTACACTTTGCATGTGCAGTTGCATGCTGGGGGTCCCAATACAGTAACAAATTGACCATTAATGCGATCACACCACTATTAACACAACGAGGAACATGCTCCTTTCGGAGTCCCTGTCCATACATGTATTTTTTTATACACTTTGTAAGCAAATAATTTCTTGTTGCTCTGAATAATGGCAATAACACATTACAATTATTGGGTTTAAAACCCAATACTTGAAAATACTGTATGCCCCTTAGTCTTTTTACAGGTGTTGCTGCTCCCTTTTTAGAAGGAGGCTGGCTTTCCAGAACTCCCCATTGGCTCCTCAAGTTTTAAAAAGCTTCCAGTTTGTTGCAATTGTGTTGGTGATAGTTTTTGCTGACCCAGTGTGCTGAACCCCCGTTTCTGTGAGCACAGATTGCCCTTGGACTCTGAACCTGTTTCCTGCCCTGACCTTGACTTGTAAACTGTACTTTGTCCTTGACTACTGTCTGCCCTTTCTTCAGCTTGTGAACTGGACTTTGCTCTTGCCCATTGCTTGCCCTAGCCTCAGCTTGTGAACTGGACTTTGCACTTGCCCTCTGCCTGCCCACCTATACCACCACCATCTGAATCTAGCACCAAGTGCATCCTTCGATGCCACATGAGCTACCTCATTTTCTGTCAAGACAAGAGCTTTGTTTGGGGAGAGGGTTAATATGTACAGTAAGTACAAATACAACATTACACTTTAAAAAAAAAAACCATATGGAAATGATATGGTGATAACCAAACTAAAAGAGAATTACTTACATAAATAAAATCTATACATTTGTCAAAGAAAAGAACCATATAATGTGACATATATTACTGTATATGCAGTTGAAGGGCTTATAAAATATTACTGTATTACTAACACATAACAGTTATATTGTATACAGTACAACATGTCCCAAACAGTTTTTCAGTACAGTATATGGCTAGTGCACTTGACTTACATGTCTATGCATTTCTGATGTTTTATATTTTTTAGCCTTTGTCTCGGCCCACAAGCTGACTACTACATGCAAAAAAAAACTTCTGGCACATAGTTCATTACAACCAGCATCAGCTTGGCAATGCTATCAAAGAGCCCTGGCACATTCATTCAACGGAGCATCCAAGACCCACCGCAGACACTGCCTGCACAAATGAAGTATAAGCAGACACTGCTGGGACACAGCAAGAAGCTTACTGGAAAATAAAATCCCATCAAGACAGGCAAAGGCCATGGCAATAAAGAATCTGCCTCTTCTTAGAAGGTGTTTTGACATTCAACATCTGTTAACCATATTATTGTAAATGGCGCACGGAATCATATACAGTAGTTACACAAATGACATAAAATTCACAAATGGACTTTGAAAAACTTGCATTATTTTTTTGGTCATGCATGTAGACACTATACATAATTATTAAATATCAACACTTTCATAACAGCACATACAATAAAAGCAAAGAACAAATAAAATACTTAACCATGTAATTATTGCAAGCTTTTCACCCCTTTATGAATTAATCAATTATTCCCAATGTGTCCGTTTAACCAGCTGTAACTATCTCTTCCTAATGTGTTCAACCTAATATTACTTGTTTGGATGAAAGTGCTGTCTGGAATAAATAATTTTTTATTTTATAGAACAAAACTAGGAAAAAAAACACTTTTTAATAAATCATTTACAATTGTTACATTCAGGCAGCTAGTGTAACTACAGACACAGGGGCGCCTAATGCACATTTGTACCACATAGAGATCTAGCTTCATTTTTGCACTGGGTATTGAAGTAATTCTTCTTTCTAATGACTGTGTAATTGGCGTGACCCACAACGTATCATGTAGCACAAGGGCTGATCCAGAGATGGACGCTATAGCACAGCCGCTGCATCATTGTACGCTATGCAGTCAGAGCTGCTAACATTATTGCTACTTTGCACAAATTTTGGAAATTTTAAAAAAATCAAGACTGTTCCCCTCAGTGCCTTTTCTATTACAACATCGCCACAAGCTTGAGGTTATTAGAATATACTAAAGCATGCTAATGGTATTTATATCCTGTGGCCACAGATTTCACGTATAATATATATTGCTTGAAGGTGTATGTGTGATAGCCGGCTTTTATATTCTATATTTTATATCATATTAATTTATTGATTCATTATTGATTTTTGCATAATAAATGTATTATAAATATATGGGAAAAGGTCAGGAATTGAATTTGGAGGGGCATGATTTGACACTGTGTAGGGGGCAGGGAAGTATCTATAATGGGTGCACACCTTTCACCCATTTATTCAATACTTACCTCCCTGGAGTCCTGCACCGGCGGTAGTAGCTCTATACAAATCGCATTGGAACATGCCCGCAGCAGTACAGTAGCTTTACTCCTGTCCTGGTGTAAATCAATCATGAATCAGTCTATAGAGGAAGAATAGCATCCCAGTAATAGTGCTGGCAGTCATAGTACTTCTTCAACATCTACTTTTAAAAATGGTGAATGGGTAAGAAGAAGGTCTAGCAAAGAGCACTCCAAATCTAAACAATGTTTGGCAATCTTTAAGAATACATCACCTCTAATTATGAAGGGAAAAGTTACTGCCAAGAAATATAAAATTGCCAACATGCCACACACCACAAGCAATGGCAAGAAAAGGCTCAGATCATGGCCTTTATTTGCCAGTTGTGGTCCTGCTACTGCTCTTTTATGCACAATAATGCCTATTGTGAAAGCTGGGGCCAAACACAGTCAGGAATCTTCTGTAACCTTGCATGTACTGTAGCACCTTCTCACTCTCAGTCTAGATGTGTCAACTCTAAAACAGGCAAATCAGGGCACAAAAAGAACACTAAGGCTAAAGAACAAATTGCTCACATTCTTCACATATTACTGAGAAATGTCTAAGGGTATCCACGAGTGCTATGTGTGAGTATGACATTTCTGATTCTGACACTGTAATCCGAGAGAAGCCTCCATCCACCACTTCTGAACCCTCTGTAAATATGATGATGAGTTGTATTGAAAGTAATGATGATGTTGTTTTAGAAATAGAAATTGAGAATGCTACTTTGGAAGTTATAAATGTGCAACAGGGTGAGGGGGATAATTGTGTATCTGAAACCAATGAGGATGATGATGATGCACGTGTTGGACAAGAAGTTGATTAGATTTCGGAGTAAGTCAGCCATCATTGGCAGAAGCGCATTGTCATGCCTGCATGCCTGGACAAAAGATCTCAAAAGCCACCTCTTCTGTGTACAAATATTTTTCCCAAATCTTGACAACATTTGTCAAAGCAACTGTGGCATTTGTAGTGCCAAAGTAAGTAGAGGTAGGGACGCTAACATCTAGGTACCTCCTGCCAGTTACATCATTTGTTTTTCAAAATCTGGAAAATGATGTATAATAAATTATAAATAATAGCCAGCAGTCCTGCATTATTTACCAGCAGTTTAGATACCAGCACATGAAATCTCCACTGCCAACACCTTCATCATCAACCTCCTCATTAGCGATGAAAGGTAGTCCTCCTGCAATCAATTTGCAAAGGCAAACTCGCTCCCTTAATGCATACCATTATTCCCTAGAAGAATTCTTGCAAGCTAGGTCTGCTGCTGGGGGTAAATCTTCAAAATGGGAACCAAGAAGACTACCAGTTTTAAACAACAATTGTCTGTGAAACAAGAGAAACCAAGTAGGACAGCTGCCATCCTGTTGCACAGCATATCAGTGAAGCCATGACAGCTATATGAGCATTAGATCTGTGTCCACTATTCACCACCAATGCTTTTAGCTTTAGCCGAGTAGTTGAGGTCAGGCTTCCACGCTCCCAAATTCCATCTAGATAATATTTTTCCAAAACAGCAATTTCTCACCTGTGCCTGGACATTAAACAATTAGTAATTTGTTGCCTTGAAAATGCCATTGTACCGACTATCCACTTAACAACAGATATGTGTACAAGCGTTACTAGTCAAACTAAAGATTGCATGATTGTTAGAGCCCACTGGGGAAGTGTATCACCTTGAGCAGCACTATCTAACACATAACACCAGTTAATTTTCAGGCAGGCTACTCCCTGTGTCACTGATTTCAATAAGAAGCATGCCAGCATCAATCTGTTGGAAAAATTCAGGGACGTGATAGCAAAATGGCTTACCCTGCTAAAGCCCGTATTCAATTTGAGGCAAAAAGTCCACATTTTTCACCTGCTGAACTTTTCACCTCCTTTCCAGGTGGAAGAGTATCGCACGCGTGCCGTATATTCCCCATATTCAATTTGAAAGGACGCGAAAACGGGAACAGGCAAAACTTGAAGTGGCGAAAAAAATGGGAATTTTCAGGAAATCATCCCCCTAAAGATGCCCAGACATGGGGGATTACTATGGGTTCCTACGTTTTTGCTTGCTGAAGGGAAGTCAGGTTTTTAAAGAGCCGCGGTAAGTGCATAAATGCGCCTGTGAAGAAGTGATGAAGAATAGCATTTACTGAAACATTTGGGGAAAAGTAACTATGCCCATCAAATTTGGGGTACATGAAAATGGGTGCAAGCATATTTTTAAGTCCCTAAAATGATTTTCAAAAATTCTTAAAAAATGCACCTGCCTCTACTACCCGCAATGAAGAAAACACCTGCCGCATACTTTGGAACCCCTCTTTTTGTCAAGTGTTTTCCCTGTTCTTTTTTCTTAACCCCAAAAATGTAAAATATTTTTTTGGGGTGTCCCTAGTTTTTTTTAAAAGTCTTTTTAAAAGTATTTTTAAGCCTGCACCCCTAAACCCCAATTCTGCACTTTTTTGCCAGCTAAAGGCTGGAGAAAACTTATCCCCATTTTTTTACATTGACTTTTTGCACCGGCAAAAAGTCTTTGTAATTGAATACGGGGATAATGACAATAGGCGAAAATTACGTCATCGGCGATAAATTATCGCCGATAATGGGGTTTTGCCTCATATTGAATATGCCCCATGACTCTCCTCAGGATTTCTAATTTCTGATAATGGAACTAACATTGTGCAAGCATTATGACTTGGTGAATGTACCATGTTTTGTGTACATAATAAACTTGGTTGTTCAGAATTTCTTATGTACATGCAGGAGATGCTGGTATTAAGCAACCACATTTAGAACATTGCAGCAGTTACAAGAACAATTCAATTTGCCATGCCATCAACTGAAGCAAGAGGTAGTAAGTAACCAGGTGGAATTCCACCCTTAAACACATCAAGCCTTGAAAGGGGGAGAGGGGGGAAATGTTACCTTACTACAGCACACTGGAGAATACTCTCAGTTTTATGCAAGCTACTGAAACCATTTAAAATTGTAACCAATGAAGTGAGTTCAGACACTGCTAGCAAGAGTCAGATCATTTCCTTAATTAAACTACTGGAAAAGCAGCTAGAGAAGCTGAAGGAGGAGATTAAACTAATTCGTGATTAGCGATTCTGCTAAGTATTTTGAACTTGTACTGTAGATCAAGTTCTTTATTCGCTTCGACAGGACCAAGATGTTTGCAACATCTTGTAATTGGATCAGTACATTTTGGTCACCATGCTATATATTAAGAACAAAGTAGCAGGGAAGGAGATGCTATATACCACGCACAGGGATTGCAAACTGAAAGAAGATCCAAAACACAAGGAATAATTAGAGCCAACAGTGTCCAAGCAATAAGCTAATAAGGACTGGCAACCTGAAAAGTACTGAGCAGGTTTACATAGCCTGTTTCCTGATGAGAAGGTGGACTGTTGGCTTGGTCATATCACAGAGTCTTTAAAGTACACTTGAAAGTTCGGCATATGACACCATCCACAACTTTACTTCAATAAATGCAAGATACCTTTGTGTTCTCCTGTGCTTGTCTGGTTTTATTTATTTTGTCTACTGTGCTTGATTTCCATTGTAACATAGAATTCACATAACTAGATACTATGCACAACATCAGACAACTCCTTATCAGTGGAGCCACAAGGGGGGGGGGATTGCGAGCCTCTGCTGGTAACACCATACAAGGAGGTGACACCAAAATAGCAGAGCAGCTTAGAACGGAATTGCATGGAAGCAGCTTTGCAATTCTGTCATTGCTAATATGCAAATACAGCAGGAGATGATGGTCGCAGGCTGGGATCACCATCGCAACCATTCAACACGATGGTGGATGGTGCCGGGCCATCGGCCATCTGAGTAAGCCTCAGCTTATTTAGGCTGGCTGGCTTGTGAAACCAGGAAATTGCATCCATGGATGCTCCCCTGGTGGCCTTGCCACTGCCAGGAAATGGGGCCGACACGGCCCCATTTCTGGGAACACCAGCCGTCCCCGTCCCTGCACCACCCCTTAAATTGATTGACAGGTAGGGGCATAGCAGGGGCTACGTGTGATCAGGCAGGACCAGTTCTGCACATTAGCCGAATGGGTTCTGCACACGCACAGATTCCCGATATACATGCTATGCTAAATCAGCCCCTTTATTAGTTCAGTGAACAAAGGAATACATATTTTTATTTTTCCTTCAATATTCTACTAATATCTTACTTTATTATAATAACTTACAACATTTTAATTGGTATTATACTTTACAAAAAGCTGATCAAGTACTGTGATTTTGTGAGTGCATTTTATAAACCAGTGTCTTCCAAATCTATGGGTATGTTCCCATCTTCCAAAAAAAACATGGAAATGTCACTAAAAACCAGAACAGGACAATGATACAGAAGACAGTATTGTCTCTAAAGTTATTATAACTTTAAAAACTTTTTAATCATATGCTTAGGGTGAGTCATCTTTGTATCTAGGACTTTGAAGACAGAGTTATCTCTTATTGGCCATTATACTATAATGTAAGACTTACTAAGGTCCTGGTTAAATACATGCAAAATATTCATTGGGGAGTCCCTCAAGCTGTGCACTTAGAAATACAATGATTAATGTTTTGCTTTGAGTCACCCAATATTACTCCTATTTCCATAGAATTGTGAGTTAGTAAGACATTTGATATGACTGGATGCTTCTTTTTTCAGATTTATGACCAAACATCACAGTAGCATACAATAGAAAATGGATCAAATTTTATTCTGGCTTGCTAGTGATATGTCTAGATACTGGTTTTACAATGCAACTGTTTCAAAGTGCAGACACTTTTATGTGCCCTAGATACAATCTGGTCCACAAATAAACAAACCCTAAAAGCACTTTCCTTATATTTGAAATATGAAGAAGAATTGAAATATTGTGCTGAGAATCATGTGGAATTAATCATCTAGAATATAATATTTGTATTGTTTTCCTTTATCCTTGTACAGTAGTATGCAGTTCTTACCTAATTACAAAATGTTTTTACTAGTGTGTAAAGTATTTTGGAATTAGTCTTGAAAACCTGAGAGCTGTTTGGTTTGCACATGTTTCTACTTTAATGTATTCTCCACTTGCTGTTTGTTTCTATTTCAAATCTATTTATCAAGCATGTTGTATACTAGGTTCTAGGATTTATTTGGCATGAAGTAAACATCTGCACATTATACCAACAATCAGACAGAGAAACAAGTAGTCTACTTCCAGAAATCATTATGTACAGCAGCTGCCCGGCTTATGAAATGGGAACTTACAAATAGGGTTTAGTTTTGTGAATCATTAAAATTTTCAAAAGTTGAAATTTAGTATATGTATTTAATTAAGGAGTGCGTTCAATAATATTGCATTACCAGTATGGGGATCATTTAGAAAGCTGAAAGCAACCATATCTTACGTATACCCCTTTTACACCAAAGCTAAAACCTGGGTAATTTCAGAGTTAACCCGGGATGCTCCTTGGTGTAAAAGGGGAAAGGTTTGGATGGACGGGTCGAGTGACCCGGCAATACAACCCAGGTAACTTGCAGGGTTTAACACTGGAATAACCCGTGAAACCCTGCAGTGTAAATGGCGCGATCCGGGTCACGATGACCTGGATCATGCCACATGCCTGCCGATTGGCCGGCTTCAGTGGCGCTTGGAGATGATATCATCTCCAAGTGTCCACTACAACGCTGGCAAAGCCGACTCTCTGCAGATCCGGCTCCGGTGTGAATGGCGCCGGCTTAATTCCGGGTCTGATATGGTTTGTAACCCTGTTCCAACCTCTGGGTCAGACCCGGAATTTAGGTACAAAAAGCGGTATAAGATACCTAGATTTCAACCAAAGCCCATGTGTGTATAGAGCAAGATTTGTGGAAAGGCAGAAGTTTGCATTGGAGTTTGGGTGAGTAAGAATGTTCCTTATAATATACAGATGGTTGCATACACTTCCTGGAGATGACGTGTGCAAGTAGGCGTCTTAAGACAAGCTGGTGGGCATCAGCATACACAGCACGATCGCACGCCAAGACATAGTGGGCGTGCTAATGCTTATAAGTTATAAATATCTTCTTTGTATAATTCTAATCATTTTTATATCAAATCTCAGGAGTATGATGGGGGGCTCTGCAGTTCCCTGATTTCTGGCTGTGCAAAGAGAAGCCCTGATATTTGCACTTCTCCAAAAAACAAAAATCAGCAGCTCTGAGCTTATGGAGATCTGAGCTTGTGAAGATCTGCGGGTATATGTAATAGGATGCAAGTCCCGTGAACCGGCGTGGTCTAAGCGATTAAGTCTCTTTCTCTTCAATGACATTGTTCAGTTAATGTTTTACTGTAATAATATTGTAACATTGTCATTATATGTCTCTCCATTGCATTGTTAAATCGATTTCAACCTCTTGTTCTTATCAGAGATTACATTTGTTATACTTTACAAATTATCAGGTTACAAGCCTTTGAGTTAGACAGACTTTTAACAAATGTGCCAAGCTGGTGTAAGTGTACATGGGTTATCACAAGCCATTTGTAGAGATTCATATAGGGGTTTCCATAGTCAATGTTTGGTAGACCTTGTGCATGTCAGGGAAAAAGAAGGGAGAAAAAATGGGGAGGATTACCACACAGGAGAAAATCAGTTTGCAAATAATCAATTAGTGCTGATATGAACAATAGACCACTTTATACAATATACAAGCATCAGTACATGGAAGGCGCTCCCACGAGATAACAAGATTGTATGTACAGAAAAAGAAGAACAATTGCTTGATAAAGGGGCACAGTCCAATAGATAGACACTAATAAATATTCAATATTAAAACATGCTCAAGTTTATTCTAAGTTGCGTTAAAAAACATACATCTGGTACTAATACTGAAAACAGACATGAACTGTTTCAAAGAAGTAGAAACGTATTGATGGCAAATAAAAAAGTAGTCATTACAGAATATATAGTAAAAAATAAAAAATGTGTATAGGGGAAAATGTATGTGTGGTAGTGGTACAGTACATAAATATATGTTTTTATCGCTACTTAGAATAAACTTGAACATGTTTTAATAATTAATATTTATTAGTGTCAAATGGAGTGTTTATCAAGCACCTTTTCTTCTTTATCTGTACTTACAACCCTGGTAGACCTTGCCGACATCTGCAACACTGAAAAACAATCATGATCGGTTGGAGGTGCTGCATTTTAGAAACTGAGCAGGGGGTGACATTACACTAAACGTGAGATTTAACACTCCACTAGGTGCACTGAGGTAACCTGCTGCTACAACCACTGACATTTTTGTATAATATATCCCAAATCAGCACATTCTGACAACAGAATATGCATATTATACACTAGAGATGTATCAGTTTTCTTTTACAGTCATTAAGGATCAGATGAAGTTATTCCCTGTGCCCCTTTCATGGCTGCTCCAAGACCCAAAGATACAATCTCTGCAGTACGAAAATGAAATATACAACTGCCCGTAGGTTACTGTACATACCAATTTATTGTAATGGCTGCACCCCTTACAGAGAGCAGGATATGTTCAAAGTGGAGAAGCAGAGCACCAAGAAATATAAGAAGAGAAGATGGTGAGTGTCAAAGTGTCAATGTCTGTCTATGTGGTATTATGATTATGTGGGCCAGTTACTGTCATTGTGAGTCTGTGTCTCATTGTGAGTCTGTATGTCCGTTAGTCAATGTGTAACTGTATCTGTTTTTCAGTCTCTGACAGTGTGCATCTGTGTGTTCGGCAATAGATTGTTTATATTAATATGTGTGTGTTTTAAGGAACACCATATTATTATAATAATTATTATTATTATTATTATTATTATTATTATTATTATTAATACTCGAAGGAACTTTATAACTTGTACTATAATTTACAGTAGGGAGTATAATATACCATATATTATTTTGGTTGTAAGAGTATTATTCTCATTTAACTGTAACGATTAAAGAGTGGTATTTTCTGAAAATTCACAGTCTTTTTGGAAAAAAACTAAGTATAATATGTGTTGCATAAACAAAGTCCTAATATTGATGTTGCAATGTGACAAGCCCTACAAGTGCCAACGTAAGTTCAGCACATGGTAGCATTCTTCTAATTTGATTTGTCCAGGCACAGGAACTTTATTTATTTACCTGTTTTCAATTTCATTTTTTTTTATCACTTTTTAACAGAGAAGATTTCCTATAATGATGACATGCTGCAGAGCTCTACTTTGTGTAGTAGACTGGAAGAATGCAGCTTGTGACTAAAACTGTTTGAAATTTGGATTAATTTTCCCGGTTCCGTGACCACTATCATGTTGACTGTATAACTGTCAATAGACTCCTGAATCAAATATGTGATCCAAAATGTATGGCTAATTTTTGAAGTTTATAATTTGGTTCTCTATTTGTAATATGCGTTTGAAAATCACTTTCCAGATTTGAGGTTTGCATTCCTATTCTCTGCATAAATTCAAGATACACTGCTCATGGGGTGTGTTTGTTAAAAAAAAAATATTTTTAACTGCTAACTATTAAAAATCTATCAATTCAAGCTACTGGGGTCTGATTCACTACGGATTGCAATTCTGCTTATACGCACGCACGCACCGCAGTTGCTAATATCAGTGGTGATATTTAAATGTTTACATTCACATCGCAATCACAGCCTGACATAAGGACGCCCACTTTCCCTTACTCACATCCGTATTCTAGGGCAACATAACAAAACCATCGGTAACATCGAACCTTATGCACACTTGTACAAGCCCTGAACTTACTCAGAAATTGCTAACAGCCATGCAAGCTATCAGTGCTATACCTACTTATGGCCACGCAGTGGATAATTTATGCACGCCCCTGCAATGGTGTTAAAACGCACTGGCATGCCTGTGTTTGCCCGACCACCCCCCCATCACCACCCACAAATGGCAATACAATCGCAGTTCTGATCACAATTGCCAGTTCGTGCGCTGTGATACATACACATGCGCAGAATGTCACAATCGACTGATTGCATGCACATTAGCAACTGTGGGCCTGATTCAGACCTGTTCGCTAAGCTGCGAACGCACGCTATGACCGATTATCACACGTTTGCACATGCATATGCGTCAAAGTACACATGCGCAAACCAGTCACAGTGTCCAGGAATCGTGCGCTCGTAGTACACAGACCAGACATTATTTTGAGGGACAGATAGCGCCGTTTGTGGGTGGTAACAGGGGAAGGTGCTTATGAACGGGGGAGTGGTGCTGCGAACGCAGGCGTGTCTGGCCATCAAAACTGAGTTTTATGGGTGTGCATAATTAGCAAAGTTACGTCATTGTAGACGTCACTTGTTTGTATTTCAGCCTACAATGATCGCAGTGCTTGCGGCGGGGTAAGGTCTACCTCAAGCGCTGCGTGCAGCTCCGATGGTTCCGATTGTTCATACACTTCCTGGAGATGACGTGTGTTGAGAGAGAAAAGTGGTGGTCTTTATAGCGGTGTGCGTTCGCTCTGAAGTCGCTCTCTAAGACATAGAGGGCATCCTTACACCAGACAGTGCGATCGGGGAATTTGCATACCCGGCCCCTTTGAGCTGCAAGAGAGCGCAGCTTACCATCCGGGTCTGAATGAGCTCCTGTGTTCCTTGCTGAATCAGGCCCTAAGTTGTAAATGTGCAAAATAACTCAACCATGTGCAAACTAGCTTGACCGTGAGTGGACTTGATCCAAAACAATCTACAATTTGAAAATGTTGTACTGAACTAATTTAAGATACAGGGCAGATGTACTAAGCTCTAGAAAGTGATAACTTGGAGAGTGAAAAACGACCAGCCACTGCGCTCCTAACTGTCTTTTTTCAAACAGAGCCTGTAACATGGCAGTTAGGAGCTGAGTGGCTGGTAGTGTGTCACTTTCCAATTTATCACTTTTCAGAGGTTAGTATATCCTAATCTCCCCCATAATGAGGCCAGTTCGATCATCACTACTCATATCCTTGTATTCATAACCTCTGACATTATGGTTGTCACACCACTGCCTTCAGTCCAAAGTACCTGTTATTGTGTAATCATAAACCTAAACTTTAATATAAGCCTAACTCACAATTCCCTTCTACATCCTAATCACAACTTTGACCAAAATTTAACACTAAACCAGGCCTACTACCTAGTCCTATGTAATACTGACTATTACAGACAGGTGTAAGACCCATCAGGTACAGTTAGGGACTATAGGGGCTATTTATTTAGCCTTGGATGGAGATAAAGTGGACAGAGATAAAGTCCCAGCTAATCAGCTCCTAACTGCCATGTCACAGGCTGAGTTTGAAAAATAACAGTTAGGAGCTGATTGGCTGGGACCTTATCTCCAATCACTCATCTTCATCAAAGATTTAGTAAATAGACACCTAAAACTGCCTACCTGGAAATTCTGATCTCTAAAATGATCCAGTAAGTACATAAAGACAGAAAATAGCTAATCAGACTTAACGGTTTCAGGGACTAAAATAGCTAGCCCTTAACCATAATCGTAGCCCTTACCCCAGCAGTCTGACCCTAACCTCGCTCCCGAATACATAAGCCTAACCCTCCCCACCTGCAGCCTAACCCTTTGCTCCCACAGCCTAACCCTAACCTCACCTCCCCTCCCACAGCCTAACCCGAACTGTCAGCATTCTGAGAATGTCGGCATTTCATGTGTCAACAGTTTAGATGCCGTCATTGTGAACATATCAACATTCTTTAGATGCGGACAATCTGCATATGTTAACTATGTGGCATGTCGACAGAATAATTGTCGACATTGTGGTGTTGGCATTATGATTGTCAATATTGTAAATGTTGACATTATGACTGCATCACTGTGAGTATGATTCATCATTTGCTGTATGTCTGATGTTCCAAAACGCAGATTTATGCTATGGAATCCCTAGCTTTGGTGGCTATATTTACTGTCAACAATTATACTGTAGAATGATCAAACATTGGTATCAAATGTTTCCCTTCGTGGTATGATATCTTTCCTTAAGAGCAGAGATAAGTTAAAGTAACAACAGTTGCAATAATATACAATATAATAAATGTGTTTGGTCTCTGGTCACATACTTAGCTACAGGGCAGACAAGTGCAATCATGATTAACTGTGTTTAATGACCTTTCACTTAGTATTCAAAAATATTATTTTTAAGATGTGAAACAATGACCATTTTAATATAATTCTCATACCACAATAATTAGTATACATTGAAGCTGATGAATACCACAATAATTAGTATACATTGGAGCTGATGCATACAGCAGTAATAGGTATATATTGCGGCTGATGCAGAGTTAAACACAAGTCAGCCATAATTTCTTGTGCATTGCATGCAGGGAACAAAGGGCCTGATTCAGAGCCGCTCGTAAGCGGCCGCTCGTTCGCTCCGAGCGATGTTTGCCCAACTGCGCATGCGTACGGATCGTAATACGCATGCGCGAACCAGTCAGTGCGGCCAGAAATCGTTTGTTCGCTAAATAGCGAATGCCTGCTATTTTGAGTGACAGAATGAGGCGTATGTGGGTGGTAACAGGGGAAGGTGCTTGAAAACGGGGAGTGGAGATCCAAACGCAGGCGTGCTTAAAGGTCAAAACGGGCGTTTTATGGGTGTGCATAATTAATACAGCAGCGTCATTGACCACGTCACTGGGTTATTTTATAGCCAGAACTGCTCGCAAGATTGTGGTAGCAAAAACCAACCACAAGAATAGCGAGCAGTTCATAAGCTGGTCGATGTACTCGATTAATCTAATAAATAGCGGACATGACGTAGGATGCGAGCGGCCAGGGGGCGTATTTTTTCAAAAAACAACCACAAGTTTTGTTTGCTCGTTCAGACATAGAGGCGTGAACAGACCGCAAAGAGCGAACGGTTCATTTGAATAGCCACCCCTATTTTCAGGACGAGCGAGCGCTAATTGCGTCCGGCTCTGAATCAGGCCCAAAATTCATATAATTGCTCGTGTGCAGAATTGTACACATCTCTGCAGCTGGATCACCCCTATCCGTATGCTTGGTTTGAAACCTATCATCATTGTTAGTATGCAGTTGCACCAGCCCTATCCCTAGTGCAAAAGATTTGTCTGTAAACAGGCATAATTACATAGACAACTCTGCATAACCCACAATTCTCTGAACAATGCCTAGGATACCCCATTACAGCCCAGTTACACGTCAGTCCCCAATGGAGACATGCTTGAGTTGAGTATGACTCAGCACTTTTAATCTTTTTTTTTTTTTTTTAAATATATTTTTTATTGAAGCTATGACTGTATTAAATTAAATAAAATCAGAGCTGATACAATAGAATCAAAATACAGAACTATCACAGGTCATGAAAATATTACATACAGTATAGGCATTATCAGAGTCGTGAAATGGAGAAAATATTTATAAAAAAAGAGTAAAAAAACAGCATATACATCCCTGATAAAAGCGATGGTTGATATAAAACTCCATAGCTATCAATTCAAGTACTGTACTTACAAGACAAACAAGGAGCAAAATAAAATAAAAAAGGTTTTCTCTTCTGGTGTGCACAAAATTGCACTTCAGAAATAGTGATAGGTGTACCGTTGTCTAGAAGTCTTAATGCGTACCAGGTAGTGTTCAGGTATCACATATTTGATAGCAAAGAGGAGAAAATAGAAATATAACTCACACATCAAAAAAGGATTCACCCTTAGACTTACTATGGAAAAGAGTTTCGATCTAGTCCATTTGGAAAAGATGAAACAATTTATGATGGTATAACTGGATTGCAGTAGGAGTGGGCTGAATCCAGTGCTGAAGAATTGCTTTTCTACAGTGCCAATAGCTATTAATACAGGTTGAGTCTCCCATATCCAAATATTCCGAAATACGGAATATTCCGAAATACGGAATAATTTTGGAATGACTGAGAAAATGAAACCTTTGATTTTTGATGGTTCAATGTACACGAGCTTTGTCTAAGGCACAAAATATTAAAAATATTGTATAAAATTACCTTTAGGCTGTGTGTATAAGGTGTATATTATGAAACATAAATGAATTTCATGTATGTACACAATCTTTGCTTGAGCCACGAAATAATTGAAAATATTGTATAAAATGACTTGCAGGCTGTGTGTATAAGGTGTATATAACACATAAATGCATTCTGTGTGTATATTGGGGTCCCATTCCCAAGATATTTCATTATGATATGCAATTATTCCAAAATACGGAATATTCCGTTATCCAAAATACCCCAGGTCCCAAGCATTTTGGATATGGGAGACTCAACCTGTATGAACTGTGTGTCCTATTCTCTATAACCATTTCACTTAAGTCATCCATTGTTTGATTCTTACATTATGTTAATTCACTCACTTAACTACTAACTAGAAATAATCACACAGACAACTATATGGAATTAAAAGAGGACACAGGCAAAATTTATTGATCAATTTGTAATTAGTAAGAAGGTGGCAGTAAAAAGCAGTGCTCCAAGGCCACAGTCCGGCAAATATATTTGACTACCTAAATAAAGAGGCGGATCCCCGCCTGGCGCAAACTGTCCTGAGGTAGAACCATTCTCCCTTAATTGGCATAGCCGCGACCCCTCCCTAAGATGATGGCCCAGACATCCCCCAAAGGGAGGACTGGGCCATCAAATGGCAAATGCTACCCAGGCACTCTTGGGCTATCAAAAGGCAAATGCTACGCAGGCATTCTTACGCTATAATAGGCCATCTAGGAGCACTGCTTCCCGCCAAAGCTCGGCTCAAAGAGTCGAGCCCCACCACCCATCAGGAAATAATCGCACACCAAGGAAGAGTGCAATGTGTAGAATATAACATCTAGACCTGCGCCCGTGAGGTGTATCCCATCGGGCCTATAACAACTCCTCTCCTCATAACGCTATCAAAGGTGCCAATATAACACATCCGTCCATTAGAGACCGGTCTAATTATTATCGCCACCCTACCCTACTGCTGGCCATCTCTAGTAGACTATTTGCAGGACCTTCCCAATAGCAAGTATAAGTGCAGTGCAATTGCAAGTACACCGATCATTGCCCCCCAAATGTACCACCAATTGTTGTCCCAATTCTGGCTTCCGCTGTCCATAAAGATCTAATAAAGGCCACCCTAGTGCATGCCCCTAAAACTAAACCACAGATTATTATTAGTACCTAATAAATGCGGGGCCTGAAAAGCTAAAGGAATCAATAGATACATGAATGTCCTACGAACCACAAGCAATAGTTAGCATTGCTATAAACCTGCTAAAAAGTAATTATTCACGCCCGGATAGGCTAATACAATTATAGAAACACAGCCTAGCCAAGGGAAGGAAAACAATAGTTGGGTGACCCATCTGAACATGAAAAACAGCAAAACCTCTTTGAGGGCAAAAGCTGAAAAGCCCTTCAAAATCCCTAGCGGCATAAGGCCCCTGGGTTTCCCAACAAACTCGCAAGAAGCATTGCTAACTATGCAACTTATTGCCACGCAACTAATTCTCGTAGGCTGATGACTACCATCAACCTAAATGCTTTAAGGTGTTAACGGAAGCACCTGCAGCTGCCTTGCATGTTGCCGCCCTAATCCTGAAAAATGTGTGCAACGCTGATCTAGCAGCAACTCTAAAGCAATCACACAGTTGTTAAAGACCCTTGTAAAGTAAAACATATATAATGTTGTCTGAGTGACGTGCAGGAGCCAGCGTTTGCTGCCTGGGGGCCGTAATTATCAAACGTACAGCCAGCTGACTAGTATTGGTGAAAGGGTGTGCGTGAGCTGGGATAGAGATCCATCGCCCTTTAGCAAGCTGATCAGTTTATTATTCAATGAATACGACACAATTACATGTTATACTGAAAACTTCATTCTCAAACAACAACCCGTTGGTGTCTGACTCATCTTATTTGATAACAACCCACCAATTATAAAGATCCCTAAATAATCTAACTAAAAAACCAAATTAAAGAATTGTGCCTCTTAATTAACCAATGTGATCCCCGACCTTGTAACTGTCTGCCCCTTTAAATTTGATAGCTCAACAGGTCTTCGGGAAATCACTTAGAATGAGGCATTCCACCCATGACCTCTCCTTACCTATGCTAATAAAAAACCATAAGCTCACGACCGACAGACAAGGAAACTTTGTGAAATAAGAAAAAAAAGCTAGACCGAGCTGACGACATGGATGCTCCGGAACGATTTTGTTCGCACCACTTTCAAATGATTCTAACAGGTATGCATGGAATGGTGAACCTCCCTTGCCCTTGTAAGCTAAGAAGCCTTGTTAAAACATTACAAGCAGACAACTAAATACTCATCAAGCGCGGAGCCACTATCATCAAACAAACTACTTAAATTCCAGCTCTACCACCATCCGATATTAACAGGACCAGGGTAAGCCGTGTATCTCAGCAAAAAAGGGGGAGGCCAGCCCCCGAAACCCAATCCATGGACAACGAGACATGGATATCTGCTATCCCGCACTCCCCTCCCGGAACGTGACTTGTCCTAACATCTATTCTCCCGCGCAAACGCACAAAGAGGTGAAAGAACACCTAAAACAAACGCAAAGCCAGAGGGGACTCAGCCCCCTAACCAATGATAGCATGAACTACACTTAAAATATCTCTGCATAACATAAACCTCCGGCTGCCGAATCTGGTAGACCCGATTTCGGCTGCAACCATAAATTGGAAAAACTCCAAAAACCGCATACTGGCAGTTAGATCTTTGCCGCATCCATGAATCCAGCTAAATTCTCGCGCATGGTCGCCCTCCGATAACTCTCCGAAAACTATGGAACTAGACACGTCCTCAAACAACTGAAAACCGTAATTGTTCACCTGAGCAGGTAGCCAATACTAACTCCGTTGAACTCCCGAAACATTACCAAGTGAAAATGCAGATTCTACAAGTCCCGAGACAAGCGAAAAATTTGTGAGATTTTGAATCCTGGCTATGGCGTGGTCCAACGATGACAATTTCCTGTCCATGGGTATTACTCTATAATCAAAATTCACGGCCTAGAAGCAATTGCAAATGCTTTAGTGACACTTTCCCAATTCACTAACTTTAGCCAAAGGCAGTTGGCAAAGGCCTAGCAAAGTGTCCAAATCTATTCCCCAAATAGGACAAACTTGTAAACAGAGACCTCAGTTTTGCCACGAGAAACCGGTACGCCTATAATCTATAAAAAACGCCCGTAAAGAAAAGTAAATCCTTGCAAACTAAAACCAAACGACTGGCCCTACTACCAATAAAGCAAACACAAAATTGTGGTGCCCCCCATGACGTGTACGTGCTTGCACGCACCCCTGCAAAATTGAGCTGCACCACTCAACAAAGGAAAAGTAAGCAGAACAACCCATTGGAAAAAACTTATCTGCAGAATGAGTTCCAGCGACACAAATTCCCTTACACAGGAAAGATAGGAGTGAAAACGGCATTAAACGGAAAGTGTATTCGATATCCACTTTAGCCCTGTGGGCTTGCTCGCTAAAACTTCGCACCCTCACCAGTGCTTGCTCGAAGGATTGGTACATCTGCCAAATCTAAAGCATCATTGACAGATCACCGTTCCGGGTAGGAAAGATGCTGGATAAATCTTAAATTTGCCCGTCACTCTCCTAGGTACAAACCCCAACGGCGCGGTGCAAAAACCTTTTCCCAGGAAAAGACAATACAAGGGGCCGCACATGCGCCCCAATCTAACCTCCACTACTAAGTTACTCCTAACGACTTCCGGGTGATTGCGCATGGACTGAAGGTTCCGTTTGAAATACGACGCATATATCGCGTGTTAAGAGCAAACGAAAACCCAACTTAAAAACCCTCTAACACTATGCAATACACCCTCGCTGCTCGTTTCGTTCGCCCCACGACCTGCTCCTGCCGCGTCAATACGCTATATTACTGGCTGATGGCCATCACCACACAGCATGCAGAATTTAATGGACCTACGCTGACCCCCTGCTGCACTGGGCATTATTGAACGCCTAGCCTTCCTGCGCCCTGCACTTGAGGTACTTGGTCCGGTTGGACAGTGCTGCCTCCAGGCTATCACGGAACCCATAGTTATGCAGGACTGCCGAGTAACCTTCAACCAAAAAACTCTTCGTCCTTGGATCATGAACTGAAACACTTCCTAACCTTCCTGCTTCCTCCTGAAAAACTATGTACATCAGCACATCTATCTATTCCCCGGCCAGGTTTTCCGGTACAACTCGCCGCGAATACAAACAAGCCAGCTAACCAAATCAGGTATGAATGAACGACGGTAACCTACCCCAAATGCCAAAAAGGCCTTCATCTGAAACAGAGAGAACATACAAACTCCACATAGATAGGACCTTGTCGGGATTCAAACCTAAGCCCTCGGTACTGTGAGGCAGGAATGCTAACCACTACGCCTTACCTAAGCCGTTCCCTGAAACCAGAGTACATTGGGAGCATAACAAATTCCACACAGTCGGGGCTGCCATAACTTTAACCAGAAATCACCGAAGTAGAGCTGCATTTGCACAATGGACCCCATCCCCCGCTGCAACCAGGACCCTAGCTGCTAATTTAGTACTCGGTCTTTTTGGGCTTTTTTGCTTACCCTTAATCATTTGTGCAAACACGCCTTGAACTTACAGAGCCTACGGTGTATCTGGAAGAATCGCTATACACAGCAAAGAAAAGTGAAAACGCTGCACAAAAAGAGAACAACATGCTCACGTGATCCAGTGGATGAAGGCCCAGCCCTGACTGACTTGTCCCATGCTGCGCAGTGCGCCCACCACGACTTGAGTCGCCTTCTGAACATCCTGGACAGCCTCAGATCCCTCCTGTGGAACCTTGGAAGACTCCAAGATGGCAACCTGGGGACTTGAAATAACACCCGTAAGGTGGAAGCATGGAGCATGACCTATTTCAGCTGAATGGTGGTGGCGGGGCTGTAGTGGGGGGTGTATATAACTGCACTGGGATGCAGGGTGGCTGTTATTGCTGTGAAAACCGGGGGCTATATGTGAAATGGGTGTCTGGGGGAAAACCTGGGGGTGCTTAATGTTGTAGAGGGGGGGGAGACAGGGAGGGGCTGATGCTGCATGATTGCTACTTTAAAAAAAAAGGGGGAGTGAGGAGGGGGGCTGGGTAAGACCCAGCGGAGCACCAAGGGTCCTGAGGGACCAAAAGGCATGTCCCCTGGGGGAAAGATTGTGGTGCAGTGAAGGTACTGTGGAGGGGGGGCAGTGTTTAATGTGGTGGGGGATGGTGGTTAACGGCGGAGGCCATCAGGGAGCACACTGCTGATGGCCGGAGGCTAAAATGACCACTGGGGTTTTGTGGGCGGGGCCAGGCTGTGGGATGTAGCCCGGGGGGAGCTGTAACTGGAGGGGCATGCGGCCCGGCGGGGGGTGCCCAAGTGACTTGTGGAGCCACCCATGAGCCGGTACCAGTGAAAAGGCCTCGCAGGAACAGCGCTAGCTGTCCCGGCATGCGTGCAGGGGGTGGAGGAAGGCACGGCATGGCGTGCAAGGAGCACGGCCACCTCACCGGGCAGCGCAGTGGGAGAGGAGGGATGGGGGGCGGTGCGGGGGATGCCAGCGTTGGAGGCTGGGAATAACAGACTGCATAAAATGGCACTATAATGATGATACTTAGCCCAGCTTAGTTCCAAAGCTGGAAAAGAGGAAGAGTGCTCCTCTTCCAGACTATTTATAATGAATAGCAGGGGTCTTGCCCTTTGTCACTGCCATAGGCTACTATTTTGATGGACACAATCCTGGCTACGCCCCCTTCATCTCCTTTAACCCCTGGGGAACTAGCAATATTCCATCACTAAACAGGGTGCTTATTTTTCCTCAAATTTATTCAACTATTCAGATCTATTTACATGTACTTTGGGTTGTATAGGCCCTTTGATACAAATGTATTGTTACTACAACTTCAAACTAGGGCCCATTTTCAATTTGAGTCGAAAAGTCCGTATCCGCCCTACTTTTCGCCGATGACGTAATTTTCGCCTGTTTTGACTTTACTCCATATTCAATTTGAAAGACTTTTCACCTAGGCGGAAAGTCAATGCAATGTAATAGGCGAAAAAGTTTCGCTTATGAATAGCAGGCGGAGAAAAGTGCAGAATTGGGGTTTTGGGGTGCAACATTGTGCGAATACCCCTGCAGCCTTAAGACAGTCCCCCAAAGGTAAACTGAGTCAACAAATGAAAAAAAAAAACACTTAAGGACACCCCAAAAAATTACTTTGAAAAAGAGGGCGATAAAAAAAAATGTTGGGGTACAAAGTTAAAAACTAGCGGACTTGACTCTGGGGGGGTCCCCAAATATGCCCTAAGTGTATTTTTATTGTAGGTGCTTACGGCGGGATACGTTTAGGAAGCCGGTGGCCGCAATCCTGACCATCCGCTTCGCGAATCCTCTATCCCGCCTAGGGTTAAATGACAGGCGTCTAAAATCTAGACACCTGTCATTTTCCCGACGCCGGGCGCTGCGAATGGACAGCCGCAGGGGGGAGGGTTAGGTTTAGGGCACCCAGGGGGGAATTAGGGTTAGGCACCCCCCCGGGAAGGTTAGGGTTAGGCTAGGGGGAGGGAGGGTTAGGGTTAGGCACCCCCGGGGGGGACTTAGGGTTAGGCAGTGGTGAAGGGGGGGTTAGGGTTAGGCACTTAGAGGGGGGAGGTTAGGGTTAGGCACTTGGGGAGGAGGTTAGGGTTAGGCACTTGGGGGGGAGGTTAGGGTTAGCCACCCCTAAGGAGGGTTAGGGTTAGGGGGGTTGGTTAGGTTAGTTTATACTTACCTTAGGGACGATCAGAATTTCCAGCACTGTCGGGCTTCCGCTGCTGGGCTCTGCTGTTTTGTTTGGCTGCCGGTCATGCGGCAGCCGGCTTTTCATACCGAATGCGCTTGCGGCAGGTAGATTTTTCACAATTTTTTCAACTTTACTTTAGCATCTTTTAAATATGCTGGCCCCCATTTTCAAGTACCCCAAATTTGCTGGGATAACTTATTTTCTGGAAAAAATACTCTGCACCACGTATAGAAAAGCGCTATTTAGCAGCTATTAAGCCCATTTAAAAAGACCAAATACCTTCAGCAAGCCAAATCGGGGGGTACCATAGCTAACCCCCATATCAGAGCATCTTTTGGGGGGTGTCAGGCTGATTTCCCCAAATCTGACAGTACTTTCCGCCTGTTCAAGTTTTGCCGGGTCCCGTTTTCACGTACTTTCAAAGTGAATACGGGGTAAAGCGGGCATGCACGCGATACTTTCTGCCTACAAAACAGGCAAAGTAGGCGAAAAGTCTGGGACATGGAAAAGTATCGCGGCTCGGCTCAAATTTAATACGGCTCTAGGAGTTAAAAAGTGATCCAATGAGCATGCTGTTCACAACAAATGGATACAGACAAAATACTTCCAATGTCCTGTTTAGAACTACCCAGATACAGGTTAGCACTGTAGCACTGAAGTCTCTGAATGTCAATTTATGTAACCACAACAATGTAGAAAAAGGAAGGGGGTTTAACCTCCTATTGTTCCTCAGCACACTGAATAATACTTGCAACAATATATGAAGACTATATGGTCATAGAAATTCACAGATATTGGTTGCATGCATTTGCAAATACATGGGAAGCTGCTAGGCCACTACATGACTTCTCTGTCACTAGCAGTCCCTAACACTAAGGGGTTCACGTCCGAGGCGCAGTGCACCCTGAAAAACATCCAACCCAGGACCCACCCCCAGGGCATCACACGAAAAATGGAAAAAGAGTGACAGTGCAGTGTAAAGTATATATGTGTAAGACTAATTAATAAGTGTTGAAAAAAGTGGTTAAAATACATGTGAAATATTACACAAATAAAATACAAACATAACAGGTGATGTGAAAAGCAACTATGTGTATTAAGTGGTGATGCCCTGAGGAGGCCCAGCCAGACCAGCCCCGGGGGCCCTACCCCCAAACGCTCACCCCAAATGTAAAATATACCAATTATAAGGCCTCATGATAAAGGCACATATAAACTTTGTCAAATGTAAGGCCTCCTGATAAAGGCACATACATAAATGCATGCAAATTGAGAGCCAGCTTATCTGGGAGTCACCGCTGGGAACTCCAACTAGCACTACTAGAACCAGCATGCCCTACTAATGCTGGCTCCTTCATGCAACTCATAACAAACAAACAATAATGGCAGCTGCTCAATCAATCTAGCAGTACTAATCAGGTGCATGAAAGGCAGGGGTCATACTAAGTAGAAAAAGGAGGGGGGTTTAACCCCCTATTGTTCCTCAGCACACTGAATAATACTTGCAACAATATATGAAGACTATATGGTCATAGAAATTCACAGATATTGGTTGCATGCATTTGCAAATACATGGGAAGCTGCTAGGCCATGTCACGGCTTCTCTGTCCTTAGCAGTCCCTAACACTAAGGGGTTCACGTCTGGGGAGCTGTGCACCCCAAAAAACATTCAGCCCAGGACCCCCCCAGGGCATCACACGAAAAATTGAAAAAGAGTGACAGTGCAGTGTAAAGTATAGATGTGTAAGACTAATTAATAAGTGTTGAAAAAAGTGGTTAAAATATATGTGAAATATTACATGAATAAAATACAAACATAACAGGTGATGTGAAAAGCAACTATGTGTATTAAGTGGTGATGCCCTGAGGAGGCCCAGCCAGACCAGCCCCGGGGGCCTACGCCCAAACGCTCACCCCAAATGTATTTATTCAGTGTGCTGAGGAACAATAGGGGGTTAAACCCCCCTCCTTTTTCTACTTAGTATGACCCCTGCCTTTCATGCACCTGATTAGTACTGCTAGATTGATTATGCAGCTGCCATGTTTGTTTGTTTGTTTGTAACCACAACAATGCAAGCTGTTTGGCAGCTCTGATTCAAATAGGTAATGAAATGAGTCTTTGCTGGCTGATCATTTCGAATATTGTTTCAAACACTATATCCTCCTTTCTGATAGTCATGAAAGAGGTTTGACACTAGATTCAACCACTGTATTATATTCAATACTTTAATTGTTTGATTTACTAAATTATTTTTCATTCTAATTTATTTACGTTAATGTATTGAAGAGTCAGATGGCCCTAATCTAGATATTTCTCTTGTTCACCATCTCCACTGCTCTTACTGTACCTCTTTAACCGTAATGTTACATGTATCATGTCACTTACAACTGTGGTTGTACATTGTTAGCATTGCTTATGAAAAGAGGAAACCACATTTTGGATGCAGTCTATTGACTACATTGAGGAAAGGTCTTCTAAGAGTCTGGGTCTCCTGCAGTCATTGTGCACATACAGTAGACACAGATGCGGTCACCTTTCTATTTATGCCCATTTGACTACAGTATCTAGAAAGAATTTTTACAGGAGATGTGGACGTTTACAGGATAAGATTATATCTATGTTTATACTTAGGAGAATTGAATGTGTTCCTTTTTGATATGTACCCAGACTCTTTGGAATTTTTAGACACACAGTGGAGTACGTCTGCTAATTCACAGCACTCACCCTTTTGAAGTGCAACTGATACTAAAACTGTTCCAAGCATTCTGAAGCAGCAGAGTATCCTCAAGCGCAACACATGCCGTACTACAAATAAACTTATTGCAGTGCACCTACAAGCTGCTGTTGTCGACCAACGTCACTCTAACTCTTAGAAAAGAGTTTCAGAAGCATAAGCGTTGCAAAGAATAATACAATCCCCAGCATGGAGCCAGAGAAAGGAAAAACAGTGAGATATTTAAACCTACACAATTCTTTCACAATTCTTTTTAAATACTTGGGTGTTCTTCATGGGGAGATCATTCGTTCTGCAGAAGCATCCAAAATGTTAGTCATATTATTTACTAAGCTTTGATGTGTGTCTCTTATGTCTAATGTCAACTATTAGGAATGTGAGGGTCTTCAAATCCACGTCTGCTTCTTTTGAAAGGAAACTGTATAATGTGACAGCATTTACCTGATTAAGTGAAACAAAATAATCAATTTTGTAAAAGTACTGTACAGTAGCATCATTTTAAAAATAAATATGCTGTAACTTAATATGTGGCCCAGCCCCAAATTTGCCATCTGACTTGGTTTTATACTGTAAATGATATTAATAAAAATTATATTAATAAGAATAGAGAGGGGTCAATGCAAAAATCCCTGACAATTATGCAAAAAGTGATTATTATTCAACAAATATTAAAGTATATATCATGAGCTTTTATAGAATTTCTTTTTTTCTTTAAGTATTGTACTCTGAGGGGTATATTTACTTAAGTGGGGGTTTTTAGAAATGGAGATGTTGCCCATTGCAACCAATCAGAATCTAGCTATTATCTTCTAAAAGGTGCTAGATAAATGTTAAGTATAATCTGATTGGTTACTATGGGCGACATCTCCACTTCTAAAAACCTGCATCATAGTTAGGGGTGAGCGGGTTCGAATTTCTGAAATCCGAACCCCCCCCGAGCCCCCCCGATCCGAGGCCGATCCGAGTCAGGCTCGACTTTTCCCGCCTGACTCGGATCTGAAATCGAGGCAAAACGTCATCATCCCGCCTTCAGGGTCTCGCAGGTTTTGGATTCTATATAAGGTACCCGCGTCGGCGCCATTTTCTCACTCAGCTGTGGACAGTGAAGAGGGAGGGTGGGAGTTAGGGCTGGCTGGGCTGTGTAGTATAGTGTAGTGTAGTGTAGTGTAGTGTTGTGCTGTGCTATGCTGCGCTATCCTGCTGTTGTCCATAGGGGCTGTGTCCACTCCTCCAAAGTCCATAGGGGCTGGCTGGACTGTGTTGTGCAGTCAGTTGTCCATAGGGGCTGTGTCCACTCCAAAGTCCTGTTCACTGTCCCAGTCCTAAAAGGGGTGCTGTAGTGTTATCCAGGGGGTGCTCTGTCCATCAGGGGTGCTCCCCCCAAGTGCAAAAAAAAAAAATATTTTTTCTGTGTTTGTGAATTGTGTGCACAGTAGCTGCACGTGCATCAACAAAGTAGTGCCAAGCGTGCTCCTGTGTCATAAGTAAAGGGCCGTCTGGCTTGACCGTTAAAGGGTGCTGTAACCCCCAAAGTGCACTCCAAACAAAATAAAAAATATTTTCTGTGTTTGTGAATTGTGTGCACTGTGGCTGCACGTGCATCAACAAAGGAGCAGCGCCAAGCATGCACCTGTGTCCCATAAGTAAAGCGCCGGCTGGCTTGTCCGTTAAAGGGTGCTGTAACCCCCAAAGTACACTCCAAACAAAACAAATATTTTCTGTGTTTGTGAATTGTGTGCACTGTAGCCGCACGTGCATCAACAAAGTAGTGCCAAGCGTGCGCCTGTGTCATAAGTAAAGGGCCATCTGGCTTGACCGTTAAAGGGTACTGTAACCCCCAAAGTGCACTCCAAACAAAATAAAAAATATTTTCTGTGTTTGTGAATTGTGTGCACTGTGGCTGCACGTGCATCAACAAAGGAGCAGCGCCAAGCGTGCGCCTGTGTCCCATAAGTAAAGCGCCATCTGGCTTGTCCGTTAAAGGGTGCTGTAAACCCCAAAGTACACTAAAAACAAAATAAAAAATATTTTCTGTGTTTGTAAATTGTGTGCACTGCGGCTGCACGTGCATCAACAAAGGAGCAGCGCCAAGCGTGCGCCTGTGTCCCATTAGTAAAGGGCCGGCTGGCTTGTCCGTTAAAGGGTGCTATAACCCACAAAATACACTCCAAACAAAAAAATATAGATTTTCTGTGTTTGTGAATTGTGTGCACTGTGGCTGCAAGTGCATCAACAAAGGAGCAGCGCCAAGCGTGTGCCTGTGTCCCATAAGTAAAGGGCTGGCTGGCTCATTTCTTAAAGGGTGGTATAACCCACAAAGTGCACTACTCTCCAGCAAAAATAAAAAAATATTTTCTGTGTTTGTGTGCGCCTTAGCCGCACGTATATATCAAATCAATATAACATAAATGGAGGACCAAACTTTCTCCGATAAAAATAAAATAGGGAAAGATCAAGAACCACTTCCTCCTAGTGCTGAAGCTGCTGCCACTAGTCATGACATAGACGATAACATGCCATCAACGTCGTCTGCCAAGGCCGATGCCCAATGTCATAGTAGAGGGCACATGCAATCCCAAATGACAAAGTTCAGGAAAATGACCTTAAAAAAAACATAATAATAATCTGAAGAGAAATGTAAACTTGCCAATATGCCATTTATGACACGGAGTGGCAAGGAACGGCTAAGGTCTTTCCCTATGTTCATGACTAGTGATTCAGCTTCACATGACGATGGAAGCCCTCCTCCCGCTAAAAAAATCAAACGAGTTAAGCTGGCAAAAGCACAGCAAAGAACTGTGCGTTCTAAGAAGATATCACAGCTTGTTTTGTGGGGGCCCAAACGAACCAATCATTTCAGCCACAGTCGTGTGGCAGACCCTGGCGCTGAAATGATTGATTTGTTAAAGTGTGCATGTCCTGTTTATACAACATAAGGGTGGGTGGGAGGGCCCAAGGACAATTCCATCTTGCACCTCTTTTTTTTCTTTGCATTATGTACTGTTTGGGGCCTAGTTTTTCAAACTGCCATCCTGTCTGCCACTGCAGTGCCACTCCTAGATGGGCAACGTGTTTGTGCCGCCCACTCAGGTCGCTTAGCATAGCCTTTTGGACATAAAAACACTATTGTGAGGTGTGAGGTGTTCAGAATAGACTGGAAATGAGTGGAAATTAAGGTTATTGAGGTTAATAATAGCATAGGAGCAGAAAAAACCAACACATTCTGTGATTTTAGCTGTTTTTATTCTTTTTTTAAAAAAAATACAGATCCAAAACACAAAACCCAGAACCCAAAACACGGAAGGGTGGTTTTGGCAAAACCAATCCAGATCCAAAACACGAAGAAAGATCCAGATCCAAAACCAAAACACGAAAAGTGGCCGGTGCACACCCCTAATCTTAGTAAATAAAATACACCCCCCAATGTACAGTAATTTGGTGTATTGGTATTTAGAGACTGTGTAGTTGGATAGTTTAGAACATTTTTGCTAAACAGTACATCTTCCTTTCTGATTATAATGGTGTGACAATAGATTTAAGCAATATTTAAATAATAACAATAGTAAAAAAAATAATAATAATAATAAAAATAATAATAAAAATAATAATAATAATAATAATAATAATAATAAAGTGCCAGGGACGTATTAAGAGAGGAGGGGGCCCATGTGCCTTCCCGGTCAAGGGTCCCCTCCTCTCTCCCCGTTGGCTGGCAGCAGATTGACTGCAGCAGTACACTCTGGGCACTAGTCTGTGCCCAGAGTCTACTGTGCATGCGCAGGTCATCGAGAAAATGGCGTGGCCAACATTTTCCCAGTGATTTCCCTACTGTGCATGCGCAAAACATGGGGAAAATGACACTGGCGGACATTTTCTAGGTGTTTTGTGCCGCGCTGCTACAGCTGACACAGGACTTCAGAGAGGTAAGTATTAAAATATATGGGTGCAGGGTGTGGACCTCCCTGGACCCAGGGGTCCATGTGCACCGCACAACCTGCAACCATTATAGATGCGGCCCTGTAAAGTGCTTTGCTGTAAGCCACCACACCACCTTCAGAAGAAAGCAACTTCAAACTGGTATCATCGATATTTCTCCTAATTCACCAACATACTTATAAATCCTTCATTAACTGGTTGTGACAACTTGCAATCTTTTTCATTCTCTTCGGATCCTTATCCCATGTCTACAGATACTCTGATCATCTGTAGTCTCTACGGTTACCCGTAGGAGGTTTCCTGTTGTTCAGAAAACCCTGTTGGTGCTAAATGTTATTGCATATCTTCCCTGTCATTCAGGAGCTCTGGACACTACAGAGGGCTGTAAGCAGAAGAGAGTAGTGGTACCTGTACAGGAAGCAGCAAAACAGACCAATTGTGTGCTGCTGAGTGTCTCTTCTATGTCATCAGAAGGTGCCCAGCACCAGGGCCGGATTAAGTTCTGTGGGGGCCCCTGGGCAACAAACATGTGGGGGTCCCTATCAATAAAAGTTGAAAAAAAATATATATATATATATATATATATATATATATATATATATCACAAGTCCCATGAGGTTGGCACTCCCTCAGGGAGAGTTTAAAAGACAATGGTGACAGCAATTCAAATTCCAATCAACACAAATCATTATATATATATATATATATATTTATTTATTTTTTATTTTATTTTTAACATATATATATATATACACATACATGCTGTGTGTGTATGTATATATATATATATATATATATATTATTTTTTATTATTATTATTAACACACATACTGTATATACCCAGACACTCTCCTCATTCACCAATTACTTCCCTTCTCTGTCATGCACCATGCACACCCCAGCAGCACCCAATCATATATTCATCACCAACACACAGTCCAGACACAACCCTCATCATTCACTATCAGCACCCACCGTCATATACTGCACTAAAAACACACAGACACCCCCCTCCCACACTAAAAACACACAGACACACCCCTCCTACACTAAAAACACACAGACACCCCCCTCCTACACTAAAACACACAGACACCCCCCTCCTACACTAAAAAACACAGACACCCCCCCTACTACACTACCAGCAATGAGGCACCCCCCTACCTTCCGTCTGCCATGTGCTGCTTGTGCTCCCTCCATGGTGCCCACTGACCAGAGTAGAGGAAGCTGGTCCAGGGCCCCGACCGCCTTGTGTGTGGGCGGAGAAGAAAGGAGCCGATAGGTAGCCTGGTCAGTTTGAAAAGGGGGTGGAGCCAAATCGCAGGAGGGGCGGGGCCTAATTGCGGGCCGCGGCACCATTAATAAACCATTTTTTTAAGTGTTTTATGGGGATGTGGCTGGGGGCTGTGTGTGGGGGCCCCCTATGTGTGGGGGCCGCAGGACGACCGCCCCTGTCGCCCTGCCCTTAATCCGGCCCTGCCCAGCACATAGATCACGGAGGAGAAAAATCTGTAGCTGCCTTATCTGCAGGGAAAAGAGAGTAAGTACAATTAGTGTGTGTCGGTCTGACTTGTGAGCCTCTCTTCTAGAACTGTCAGTGTGTCTGTCTGTCCTGTCAGAGTTTCTGTCTGGCCTGTGAGTAGAGGCGGATTTAGGCCTCATAGAGCCCTAAGCAAGATACAAATTTGGGGCCCCCCTTCCTCAAACAATTCCCCTCCCAGTCTGCTTATGCCAAATCCCCCCCACCCCACCAATCAGTCAGTGTATGTCTAATCTGCCCAACCCCACCCCCCCTATATGGCACAATGAGTGCCATATAATGCAGAGAACATCACAAAGACTGCCTAGTAATGCAGAGAGCATCGCAGTGAGCACCATATAATGCAGAAAGCGTTGCAGTGAGTGCAATATAATGCAGAGAGCGTCACAGTGAGCGCCATATAATGCAGAGCATCACAGTGAGCACCATATAATGCAGAAAGCGTTTCAGTAAGTGCAATATAATGCAAAGAGCGTCACAGTGCGCGCCATATAATGCAGAAAGCGTTGCAGTAAGTGCAATATAATGCAGAGAGTGTCACAGTGAGCGCCATATAATGCAGAGAGCATCACAGTGAGCACCACATAATGCAGAGAGCATCACACTGAGTACCATACAATGTAAAGAGCGTCACAGAAAGCTCCATATAATGACTGGCATTCATTCATTCCAGATCGGTGCAGCCACTTTACTGTTGCGGCAGGTTTTTCCACTTCGAGATTCAGGCTTTGGGTCATTGGAATTTATCAGCATTTCAGAGGTATATACACCATCCACAGTGGCCCTTCACTCTGCAGCATGCTTATCAGAGGTTTTATACCACTTTCTGTGTTTTGCAGGAGTCTGTGAGGGATTTGTTTTTTTTTACAAAACGGCATCACGTTACTTAGATTAAAGAAAATAAAAATACAGTATATAGAAAAGATCCTGTAGGTTTCTTGTTTTACATCCGTGCTGGTTACTATGCTTGTCTTACCAACTATGTTGTTGTGTCTTTTTTCATGTTACTTTTGCTTTTTTTTGTTTGAGTGACTATTGTTTCGGTTGATGTTTTACTCCAGCTTCACCTTTATTAATGTTTTTCTTCCTCACAGGGATGATGTTAAGCCCATATGGTTTATCGGGCATTCCTGTGAGTTAAAGGCATATCGGTCGGAGGCACCTTGTGATTTGGTTACATTTCCTTTAGCCGCAGACGTGCATTGGTTAGATTACTGAGGTATGTTATGGTTGGAATTGAAAGTGCGATTGTTTGAGGTGGTTCATGATTTTGGCTTTCCCATTATACATCTATGAAGTAACAATTTGGGGCAACGCACGTTATTGGATCCTATGGGGTCTATTTACTAAGCAGTGTTAGGAGACAGTGTAAAAAGTGATAAGGTACCAGCCAATCAGCTCCCAACTGTCATTTTTCAAACACAGCCTGTGAGATGACAGTTGGGAGCTAATTGGCTGGCACCTTATCACTTTCTTATCACTTTTCACTCTGTCTCCTAACACTGCTTAGTAAATAGACCCCTCAATCTTTTTCGTGCTATACCATTTTTGGTTCCGATGCACTTCTTAAATAAATTTTACTCAATTATCTCATCTTTCATTTGGAAAAGTAAAAGACCTAGAATGGCTAAAGCTTGCCTATTTAGATCTAAGTCTAATGCTGGGATAGCTGCACCTAACCTTGAACTCATGTTTGCATTCTGGATCAAATGAAAGATTGTCTCTCTCCTCTGCCTATCAAACCTTGGGTAGATACTGAAAGTTCTATTTGTAACCCTTTCCCATACGAGACCTGCTTTGGATTAAATCCACTGATAGACCCTCTTATTCTCTTGTTCTGAAAAGTGTTTCTGACACTCTCATAGTTTGGTATAAATTAATCAGATTACAACATCAAGATCAGTTTTCTATCCCTAAGAACGATTATACAAATATTTACAAATTAGACATTGGGTATTGGCCTATTCCTTCGAAGCAAAACCTCTTCCTTCTCCACCTTTGTACATTATGTCTAAAATTTCCTTAGGCGGTATTTCCGTGTGGTACGGAACACTCTGGTCTTTTATGGAAGACAATAAATTGCCAATTAAATCCAAACGGGAGTCAGATCTTCAAATTTCCCTAACTGATGATGATTGGTTCGGAATCGGATGAAATACCACCGTCCCTCTGGCCGGCAGTTTGAATCCCGGCCGCGGCAGGCCGATAGAAGCAGAGATCCCGGCAGCGGAAGCCCGACAGCGCTGGAAATCCCGATCGTCCGCAGGTAAGTAAAAACTAACCTAACCTAACCCCCTAACCCTAACCCTCTTTAGGGGTGCCTAACCCTAACCTCCCCCCAAGTTCCTAAACCTAATCCCCCCTGTAAGTCCCTAACCCTAACCCCGCCCTTCCCTGCTGCCTAAACCTAAGTCCCCCGGGGAGGTGCCTAACCCTAAATCCCCCCCCAGGGTGCCTAACCCTAACCTTCCCTCCCCCTAGCCTAACCCTTACCCTCCCAGGGGGTTAGGGTTAGGCTCGGGGGAGCAACTATTCCCCTTAACTTGTCTCTGGACCCTCCAATGTCATTATCAGCACTAGCATCTTCAAGATTGCAGAGCTAATAAGCTGGGCAATGAATGGTCAGTCTGCCTGACTGTTACGTCAGCTACAGCTATTGATATCGACAGCTGGCATTGCCTTACCACCACAGCAGGAGCAGCACTGTCCCCGCTGTGGCGGCTGCCGGCTCTGAAATTCCTCGCATGCTCAGTGGAGCTGGCCGGGAGTGAGACACAGCGCATCAGCACTATGCTGATGTGCTGTGTGCTCAGATGGGGATTGCTGGATGGGGGAGTCATTCCCTCGTTACGGCAGATGAGATGTTTATACATCTCATCGTTAGTGCTTCCTGCTTCTCCTCGGTAAATAAGTGCCGCTATAATACATCTCCCCTAATATCTATTACACTGCCAGGGGCAAATGCAGGATTTTGAGTGTGGGGATTCATATAGATAGATAAGACAGATACTGTATATAGATATATGTATAGGTAGATAGAGATATATATAAAGTATAGACAGAGAAAATGGGGAGAGGGAGACAGAAAGAGAGAGAGGGAGGGAGAGAGGGGGAAGGGAAAAAGAGACTAAGAGAGGGAGGGGTGAAGAGAGAGGGGGCAGAGGGAGGAAGGGACAGGGATAGAGAGCAGGGCCGGATTTACCGCTAGGCAACCTAGGCACCCGCCTAGGGCCTGGTGGGTCAGCCATCCAAAATCCAGCTCTGACCATTAAAAATACACGCTTCTCTTGATGATTTAAACTTGTTTTACTGAGGCTCCATACGGGGCTCAGGCCAGTACTATTATTTATACTGGTGCTGGGCTCCATTACTGAGCCTCTGCGAAACATTTCCCAGCAAAGCACCACGCAATGTCATAGCGTCACGTAGCCCCGCCCCCACACTCCTGCACTGTCACTGAGTCCTCCCAGCAACACTGCTTAGCTAGTGAAGACAGCCCGGCCTCAAAGTGAGCAGCAAAGGGAGGAGACTGCAGCTTGTAGTGCTGCTGGCCGCATCTCCCTGCTAGAAATGTATGTTACAATAAAGTTTCCATTTTAGAATTATGTCAAGGCAGGCAGTGGATGACTGCCGTACAGCACGTGGGTGGGAGGGAATCACCCCCTTCAGCAAGCTGACTTTGCTGCCTTCGGGTAGGGGTTGAGGTGTGGGCGGAGCCGCTAGTGCTGATCGGGAGCTGGGGGTGGGCACAGTGATGCATTGTGCCCATCATCTTTAGCCCCGCCCCAAGCACAAAGGCGCAATGGAAAATGACAGAGCCCCTCCACTGAAGACCCATTACTGGCCACACACACTCTAAAGTAAGTGTGATTGTACTTCGCTGTGCTCCTCCTCCCCTCTGTCCTTTCTGTCTCACACCTCTACCCCTGCCCTGCTCTGTTTTCTTCACTTTATCTGCCTGTCTGCCTCCCCCCAGTCATATGTGTGTGTGTTAATTTCCTCCCACATAACTCAGTATGGGGTCTATTTACTAAGCAGTGTTAGGAGACAAAATGAAGTGATAAGAAAGTGATAAGGTGCCAGCCAATCAGCTCCCAACTGTCATTTTTCAAACACAGCCTATGAGATGACAGTTGTGAGCTGATTGGCTGGCACGTTATAACTTTCTTATTACTTTTCAATCTGTCTCCTAACACTGCTTAGTAAATAGACCCCTATGTCTTCATGTGCTCCTCCCCCCACCACAGTGAGTGTGTATGTCTCCATGTCCCTCTCCTTCCAGCAGCAGTATATCTCCATGTCCTCCTCCCCCTTAGCCAGCAGTGTGTATTTCTTCATGTCCCCTCCCCCTACCAGTGTGTAAACTCTCCATGTCCCCCTACCCCCACGAGCAATGTGTATGTCTCCATGTACCTCTCCCCCCACCAGCAGTGTTTAAATTCTCCATGCACCCCTCCCCCCACCAGCAGTGTGCATGTCTCCATGTACCCCTCCCCCCACCAGCAGTGTGTATGTCTCCATGTACCCCTCCCCCACCAGCAGTGTGTATGTCTCTATGTCTCCCACCCTCCACCAGCAGTGTGTATTTCCACATCCCCTTCTCCCCCCACAGTCACCAATGTGTATATCTTCATGTCCCCCTTCCCCAAAGAGCAATGTGTATTTCTCTATCTCCCACCCCCCACCAGCAGTGTGTATCTCCATGTCCCCCTCTCCCCCCATAGTCACCAATGTGTATATCTCCATGTTTCCTTCCCCCAACTCAGCAGTGTGTATGTCTCCACGTCCCCCCATTCATCATTGTGTTCTCTACATGTTCCCTACCCCTAGTCTCTAGTGTGTATGTTTCCATGTCTCCGTAGGCCCCAGTGTGTCTCTGTATCATCTTTGTGTATGTCTGTTTGTCCTTTGTTTCCTCCTGCCTTTGCCTGTGTCTTCCCCACCTCTGTCTTTTATCCTCCACCACTCATCTTTTTCCTGTGCCCCCACCACCCACCTTTCCATCATGTGCTCACAAACCACTGTTCCTCTTACCCTGCTCCTCTTTCTGCCACCCTCTTTTTTCTCTCACTTGTCCCTTCTTCACCCCTTACCTTCCGTCTCCTTTTCTACGAAGGCGATGGAGTCCTACTGGTCAAAGATCAGAAGTGATGTCGAGAAACCTAAGGATGGCAGGTAAGCACAAACTTCTGTTTTCATTTTTTTGTCTCTATAATGCTGCTGTCGCTGGCGAACACACTGACAGCAGTAAAATATGTCAGCTTTCGCCAGTGAAGCTTCCCTTTATTGACAGCACAAATATTATGGCGGTACTTGTATCTCCACAATACCTGTTCTTTCAGTAGTTTAAAATAATTTAAAAAAAGGCTTTATTCCTTGCATAATATTTTTAGTTTATGCCAAATTTTAAGTTATTTTGTTTTTCTTAGGATGGGGGGGGGCATGTCAGTAACCTGCCTAGGGCCCCATGAAGTGTAAATCTGGCTCTGACAGAGAGGAATGGAGAAAGGGAAAGAGAGAGGGGAAGTGAGACAGACGGATGGGGGAGAGAGACAGAGCGCAAGATAGAGGAAGAGAGAGGAGGAGGAGAGAGAGGGAGGGAGGACAGGAAAGAAGGGGGAGAGAGGAGAGAAAGAGTGCGCCAACATTACCTGTTTCAGCTGCAGCATCAGCTATCTGATGGATGGGGGTGGGCACGCCATGGCATTAGGTCCTGCCCCCTACCCATGCACCCGGGAATCGTGCCATTATGACAGCAAGTGGGTGATGTTTCCAGTGAAGTACGTTATTATCAGTGAGTATGCACTCACTGTGCTGTTTTTTATGCTGCCGGGAACTGGCCAGTGATAGTCCAGAGTGGCTAGGTAAATAAACTGCTAATAGGAATGGGGTTAATGTACCAGTGGCTGTTTAGAAATCCCAACAGTGGTTGCCCCGACAGGATGAAGATCCCGACTGGGGCAGGTAAGTATCCTAACCCTCCCCTGTCCCCCCCTAACCCTCCCTTAGTGGTGCCTAACGCTAACCTCCCCGCCTAATGCCTAACCCTAACCTCCCCCGGGGGTGCCTAACCCTAACCCCCTGTTACCGCTACCTAAACCTAATCCTCCCATGGGGTGGGGACTAACCCTGATCTCTCCCTGGGGGTGCCTAACCCTAAAACTCCACCCTAGGGGTGCTTAACTCTAATCTCCCCCCCGCCAAAACCTAACCCCGCTAGACTCCCTAATCCTAACCATCTGCCCCCATGGCTAATGCTAAGGGTGCCCCGGACTTACCTTCATTCGGGCTGGCATCATTGGCATTCTGGCATTGGGATTAACATAGGCTTCCGGTCTCATAACTACATCCCCTGCACTGAGAACTGCTAGTATGTGTGAGGAGTACTGCTAGTATAATTTGAGTGGAGCACTGAGCACTGCTAGTATAATGTGTGAGGTATACTGCTAGTATAATGGGTGGGGCGCACTGAGTACTGCTAGTAGAATGTTTGAGGAGTACTGCTAGTAGAATGTTTGAGGAGCACTGAGCACTGCTAGTATAATGTGTGTGGAGTACTGCTAGTATAATGTGTGAGGAACACTGAGCACTGCTAGTATAATGTATGAGGAGCACTGCTAGTATAATGTGTGAGGAGAACTGCTAGTATAATGTGTGAGGAGCACTGCTAGTATAATGTGTGAGGAGCAATGCTAGTATAATGGGTGGGGCGCACTGAGTACTGCTAGTAGAATGTTTGAGGAGTACTGCTAGTATAATGTGTGAGGAGCACTGAGCACTGCTAGTATAATGTGTGTGGAGTACTGCTAGTATAATGTGTGAGGAGCACTGAGCACTGCTAGTATAATGTATGAGGAGCAATGCTAGTATAATGTGTGAGGAGAACTGCTAGTATAATGTGTGAGGAGCACTGCTAGTATAATGTGTGAGGAGCACTGCTTGTATAATGGGTGGGGCGCACTGAGTACTGCTAGTAGAATGTTTGAGGAGCACTGGGAGCACTGAGCACTGCCAGTATAATGTGTGAGGAGTCCTGCTAGTATGATGTGTGAGGAGCACTGAGCACTGCTAGTATAATGTGTGAGGAGCACTGCTAGTATAATGTGTGAGGAGCACTGAGCACTGCTAGTATAATGGGTGAGGAGCACTGAGCACTGCTAGTATAATGGGTGAGGAGCACTGGGAGCACTGAGCACTGCCAGTATAATGTGTGAGGAGTCCTGCTAGTATGATGTGTGAGGAGCACTGAGCACTGCTAGTATAATGTGTGAGGAGCACTGCTAGTATAATGTGTGAGGAGCACTGCTAGTATAATGTGTGAGGAGTACTGCTAGTATAATGGGTGAGGAACACTGGGAACACTGAGCAGTGATTGTATAAATGTGTGAGGAGCACTGAACGCTGCTAGTATAATGTGTGAGGAGTACTGCTGGTATGATGTGTGAGGAGCACTGAGCACTGCTGGTATAATGAGTGAGGAGTACTGCTAGTATAATGAGTGAGGAGTACTGCTAGTATGATGTATGAGGAGCACTGAGCACTGCGAGTATAATGAGTGAGGAGTACTTCTGCAATAATATGTAGGAAATGGAATATTAATTTCTGCACTGATGTATTCTCTGGGCAGCAAACTGGAGATAATATCTGAATGAAATGATGTTATATAGTTTAACCTAAAAATTAGAAATCAATAAAATAAGTGTCAATGTTAGTATGTAATACATAATAATAGTTGAGACTTCCCCTGTCTTTCCGATGATTTCAATAATAGAAAAATGAACTGTTACAAAGTAAATATGTTAATTTACAATGTGATGGTTTTTTATGTGATTTAAGTTCACGTATTTTCTAATTTTCAAATTAATTTATGTACTGTCTAGGGACCTTTAGATCTGTATTGGGCACACTACAACAAGGCATTGTTAGAAGGCTAAATCAGCTCTTTTTATGGAATGATTCCCTGGAAACAACTTCATTTTAAAAGTGAACTTTTGAGGCCAAAACCTTCTTAGCCCGTCACTATATTTGCATGACCATGGAGGGTGCAGGTTTGATGGATTTGGCTGCCTTAGGGATGGTAATAGCTAAAGTGTATATCTATAAAATCATGATACTCAAAGACTGTATCAGCTTAATTTATTTAATGGATTTAAGCAATTTACAAAACGTTAGTTATGTTTCATTGGCTGGTACCCTAGACTTTATTCATTTCAATAGTCAATCAAGTTGGGTATGTTTCAATAAGCATACATCAATCTACGGGTGAGCAGTTTTAATGGAACATTAGTATTCATCTATAATAGTGTTCTTCATCATCAGAGATCTGACACCAAATTAAGTTTCTTTTATGTCATCCTCATATTTTTGAATCTAGTGTGCACAGATTTGTACACATTGTGCCAGCAATTATTGGGTCACTGCTTAGTACAGTATACTGTATATATATGTTTGGGTGTTACTGAATCACATAATGACATGTAAATATTTAGTTGATCTGCAAAATATGGGATAGCTTTTCTATCTCACAGCACTGGGTTCATGGCTTCAATTCCAACCTAGTTGTGTTGAGTGTGTATGTTCTTCACATACTGTATTCATGTGAGTTTCCCCTGAATTTCCAGTTTCCTCTGATATTCCAAACACAAAGTGGTAGATTAACTGGCGACTTATCTAATCAACCATATGTATGCATGGGTTGGGTACAGGATGCTGGCGCTCAGGATCCCAGTGTTCAGAATCCCGACGCTGGCATCCCAACAGAGTTAGGATACGGACACCCATCGGTAAGTATCCTAACCCTACCCCTAAACCTCCCTCATCACTCCTAAACCTAACCTCCCCCATAGTGCCTAAACCTAAACCTTCCCTCCAGTGCCTAACTCTAACCCTCCCCCCTTGTGCCTGACCCTAACCTCCCTCCTAGTGCCAAACCCTAACCCTCCTCTAGTGTCCAACCCTAACCCCTAACCCTCACTCTAACCCCACTACTTACCATTAGGATGCCGGTAGTCGGGATGCTGACGCCAGGATTCTGACTGATTTCGGGATTCAGGCGCCGGCATTGTGAGCGCCTGCATCCCGGTTGACAGGTATACATCCAGTACAAAATTCAGACTTTAAGCTCCACTTGAGTATGGACTCATGTAACAAATAAAAACACTTTATAATAAAGCACTGTATAATATGTAAGTGCTCTATAAATAAGCTATAATAATAATAATAATAATAATAATAATAATAATAATAATAATAATAATAATAATAATATGCATCTTCAATTAAGCTTAGCCAGAAAAATGTGCCAACATTTGCCTGTGGTTGCTGCATTACTTATATTGGTTTTACAAGTCTATGTGCTATGAATGTCCTTCTCATGTAGTTTTTGCAAAATCTATATGACTGCACTGCCCCTAGGCATCGACTTAGGGGCGGGCTGGGCAGGGGGGAACATGCCCCCTGGCCTGGGTCCCTTTTAAACACTCTTTTGTCAGTATCTGGCAGGATAAAAGTACATGATGCAGCTGCTGGCATGACTACAAATATTTATTTGTATTCATGCTGATAATTTTAAGTTGATTAATATCCTCACTCAATTGCCCTAAACAATAATTGCACCTCAGTGACACCCCACCACACTTCTGTACATATTAGAGCATATTTATTCATTATCAGGTTTTAGACTCGATAATTATACTGTAATTTCTTATTTTATATATTTTTTCTGGCAAAAAATGTTATCGTCGCATCATTTTGACCAGTAAATGAAATAAAATTATTTTGCTTTTGTGTGTTATTAGATTTATTGGGATTTCTTTGACTATTTTTATTGCTGAGATGCCTACCTGAATAAATTCACATTTGTCATGATTCTGCTAAATTAGTCGATGTGCAGAGTCTATTGAATCTCTACTTTTCACCAGGGACCCTAGCAAGGGAGTTTATGCTTAATTGTTGGTAGGTTCACAGGTTGAAACCCTCTGCTCTGCCCCCAGTTGTGATTAATTGGTATTAAGCAAATAACATGAATGATCAAGAGAGCAGGTACTGATACATGCTTGAATGGGTGGAGCACCAAGGGGAGTCTAGAAGAAATATCAGGACAAGCCAATCAGCAACAATCCACAACAGCTTGCAATAAAGAAATCAGGAGTGTCTGCTACTATAAAAGGCAAAGCAGCAAGAAGATCACAGCATAATATGGTGCTGAGACAAAGATAAGAAGGGCAGCGTGCTGGACACCAGATCCAGTAAGAGACAGCCAGACTTCAGTTCTGATACCTGACAGTACCTATGATATTAAGGATGTACTTCTATTGTCAGGAAATCATTTAGAAGGCAAGGAGCATGAATGTCAAAAGACCTGATACAAGAACGCTTGTCAGGATTAAATCCCTTTCAATTGTGCTACCCCAGTGAAATAAGGTGCTGATATGTATGATGGGTAAACACACGTCAGATAATATCTTGTTGCAGTGCAACTTTGGGAATCAGCTCTTGCTCTGGCAGACTAAACTCGGCAGCACTGTTGCTTCTCCCTGTCACAAACCAGGGACTTAACTGCTCATACCCTGTTCGGAAGTGCTACTATAAGGTGGGCCATCCTGTTCCAGCCTGTTTCCATCATTCTGGTTCAATCCAGTTCAACTTGCTACCTACACTCCAGTTCCAGTCCAGTGCCAGTCTGTGTTATTCCTGCAGTAGTCCGAAGTATCCATTTACTAACATTGACTTTACTGGTGGTTCCAAGTGCCAAGTCTTCAGTTTGCTACCATTCCTGACTTCAAGCTAGTCTCACCTGCTCATTCAAGTGCGGATTCAAGTGGACTGATCCTGTGTTAGATATTTCAGCCTGTATTGCTGCATTAAGAGTTTCACTTTATCTCCACTATGCTTCTCAGCATGACTGCTCCAAGCTTGTCTCTAGGAATCTCTGCTCATCAAACCATTGGTGTGACCATTGATGGTGGTTGTTGTCCTGATGGTCCTCTCACCGGAGCATTAGAGTTTATGATGAGTTTCCATTGGAGTGGCCAACTCTGGGTGCTGGGGACTAGGTACAAGATCTGATTCCTTCTCTGAGGGTATAGGCTCAAGGCACCCAGCTCTGGTAGTCAGGTTGTACCACTATCAGCGGACTACAGACAGGCTATTGGTTATCTGCCCAGTTCCTGAGTTCTCGAGTATAGGGTCCATCTCTATGGTCCTGAGGGCTAGGGTTGAGTCCCTCTCAATTAGTTCCTGGAACTAGCTGGGGGTTTCCAGTAGTTGCCAACCTCCCTGATGACCTTGGGTGATATTCCATGTCTGTGTCTAACCCTGTTCCATGAGTAAGCATCTGATACGATCACATTGTTTCCTGTTCTCCTCGTCCATCCAGTCCACTGGTCCTAACTCAGATCTCACCCTCAAGCCTGTGCCTCTTCCTTTCAACCACAACAAAACAGAGAGGCAAACGTTCTCCTCCCCACATATAGACAATGGCAGACAGATTTTCAATAACCCCAAGGGTCTGGAATGCGTTACTGCAATGAAATATAGCATGTTTGTTTCACAATAAACAATCAGTGTCACACAAATTACAATAATATAATAAACAAATCAATTATCTCTTAATCTAACAGACTATCTCAAATACTAAATATAATACCAGAATTTTCCTACAGAACGACTTACTACTTACATTGTATAAAGTTCTCAGATAAATACATTACCCTCCTGTTTTATGTGCATTTGTATTTTATGTGATTTGTGTATTATTATTATTATTATTATTATTACTATTGTTATATATTTTTTTCTGTTTTTCTTTTAGTAAATTTTATAACTGAAAAGTGTCCCAACTTTCCATTACTTAAAATAAGAACCAAATGTTATACCATCTATAACTGTACAGGGTTTTCCTATCCATATACTCTATATATAGTATGCATGCCAGATCCCTGGTAGTCTGGCCTATTCTGCGGCAGATGTGATCTTAATATATAGGGATAAAATAAATGATGGCACAAAGTTACTTTCAAAAGTTCAGTCAGAATTGCATTCTGTGTATTATCTTCATATTATACATATTTAAGACCTCTATTGGTTTATTGCTAACTAACCAACATTAAACACTCTTAACTTAAATCAACTTAATCATAACTTACAGTTACTATCTAAAATTAAGACACAAACTCCAACAGCTTAACGGCCACAGCTTTTATTTAATTAGTTCAATAACCTAAGAAAGGTGGTCAGGAGGTGCTGAAATATTAGTTCTAGCCTCTTCAGATGTAACCCTTTTAGGGGACAACTGAAACGTCCTCCTTACTGTAGAAGACTCACTTCCCCTCATGGGCACTGTCCGAAATGCTTCCGCACTAGAAGCGCCCAGGTTCCCCCTGCACTAAGTACAGTAGAACAAACTCGCCATATACTGTAATAGAGGTTAAGTGCCCCACAATGCCTTCTTGCACCACAGAAGGCCACTGTAATGCAGCACTCTTTGACCATGCTGCACCTTCACAAAATGGGAAAGAATATGTTAACAGACAGTAAAACAAGCAAGGTTTTGGGCGGGAGCGCGGGATCCCAAAACTGCAAAGAGGCTGTTTACACAAACAGCCACCCCTAATTTACTACACTTCAAGACAAACACCCAGGGGTGTATTAGGAGAGGAGGGAGCCAATGTGCAGTCTCCGTCCGGGGCCTCTCTAGCTAGTGGCCGGCAGTGAACTGAGCGCAGCAGTAGACTCTGTGCACTAGTAGACTCTAGCGCTGTGTTGGAGTCTAATGCGCAGGTCACTGAGGAAATGGTGAAGCAGCCATTTTCCTACCAATTTCCCTACTGCGCATGCGCAAAATGCTGGGAAAATGGCTGCCGCACCATTTTGCCAGTGATTTGGATAGCACTGCTACCACCGACGTGGGACTCCGGAGAGGTAAGTATTGAATAAATGGGTGCAGGATGTGAAGTGTGGGTACCCTTGGACACCCTGCACCCATTATAGATAAGCCTCTGCACACACCGCTAAATTATCCTATTGGCTGAAATAATGATTGATTCCTAAAAACCTAAATATTAATCTGCCCAGTAACAGGGCTGTCATACTCAGCCAACCAGCAAAAAACAGGATTCTTATATATTCTCAAGCCTAGTTAAGCTTTCGTGTACTCTAATCCTTTCCACATATAGAGGATTAATCACGATTCACAATATAATTCACCAGCCTTATAGTCTAATGGCTGGATGTGCCTGATAAAGAGAATGCCTATTCACAGCACAGTGTTGTAGCAGGGTGAGATTGCACCCGGTGCTGGCCCCACCCTTGACCCCACCCCTGAACATCATGATGTCACAACACGGGGATAAGAATACCAGTTGAAGGGGAAGCTGAGTGCCCAGAGCATCCTAAGGATGTTCCAGACTTTCTAGGCTGCAGGGTGCCATACCTGCATGCCAAATACAGGTGCCATGCACTCAGGGTGGCAACACCAGCGCACCTACACCTAGTTACTTCCCTGTCACAGCACATCATACAATTTGCTGTTTTCAAGCCTACTATCTAGACTGTTTAGTCAGTTATTAATGCATCAGTAGTTCATAGCCTAACACTGTCTAGCATTTTGCTGTTAACTTTGTCAAGGCAACATGCATCTGGTCAAGGCACCAAAAGAAGATGGGTGCTGTCGAGAAACCAACTCATCCTTATACTGGATAAACAGACTTTGCCAAAACATTGCCACCAGAGCTTTATTATTCTATTGTTACTATTACCCAATATTAAACTGCATAATAATGACTCACTAATCCAGAGCTTTCACACAAATGAAGAATTCCTGAAGCCACAGAAAAGCCATAGGGGTAAATTTACTAAGGGTCGATTTGACTTTCGTTTTGAAGGTCGATTTAGCTCACCTCAAACCGACTCAAATCGAAAGTTCAAATCCCTCATATACTAATATTCGATTTGAGAAGCATTTCTCTAATCGAATTCGATTTGGTTCGGTTTTGAACAGTGATTTGCTGTTCGATTTGACATATTCATGTACAAATCGAATGGCAAATCCCACTTCAAAACGAACTGCAAATCCCTGACAGCAAAGAACTGCTTCATGCTTTCACGTTCAGCATGACCAGTTTGTTTTCACACAGATACATGCAGATATCAGTATCTGACTGTAACAAGCAAATAAAGAGTTAAATGTTAAAAAAATGCCATGAGGTAACCCCTCCCAAAACACAACCAGCCCCGGACTTTTGAAAGCCAGTCCTGGTTGTTTAAGTACAGGGAAAAAAATGTGTACCAGCACTGTATGTATTAAACTTACAGTATACTGTGTACGGTCTATGTGTGTTTATTTCAACATTTCTTTACAGGTGAACTACAGGTACCAGTGGGCCCTTAATGCTCCACATGCTGGTACTTGTGGTTCTCCAAGTACCAGCATGCGGGGGAGGCTTGCTGGGACCTGCAGTTCTACTGTAAAGACAATGTTTTTATCTTTCTATTTTTACACTACATTTACACATTCAACCCGCCACACACCGCCCAGGGGTGGTGTGGATAGCCCCGGGCTATCAGCCTAGGCTAGGGGTGCCCTGGATAGGGGGACCCCTTTATTGAGGGGGTCCCCAACTCCCCAGGGATACCTGGCCTGGGCGGACTAGCGGTCAGGGCTGATGCTGTGGCTGGGGGGCCCGGTGATAGGGCTCCCCTGGCTGTGGCATCAGTCCCCCGCTAGAAAGGGTCCTGTGCAGGTTCTGGGATTTACAGAGAGACCCTACGCAATTTTTTCCCTGTAATTACAGAACCAGGACTGCTTCCCAGAGCCCAGTGCTGGTTGTATTAAGTACAGTGGAACCCTACGCATTTTTTTCCCTGTACTTAAACAACCAGGACTGGCTTTGCAAAGTCTGGGGCTGGTTCTGTTTTGGCGGGGGACCTTACGTAATTGTTTTTCTACATTTAACTCTTTATTTGCTTTTTACAGTCAGATACATGCATCCATCTCACTGATGTCTGCATGTATCTGTGTCAATTCGACCTGCTCATGCTCAAATCGAAAGCATGAAGCAGGTCTATTCATTTGGGGATTTGAAGCTCGAATTTGTGTTAGATTTCAAATCAAATGATAGTAAATAAGGGATTTGTGTGTTGGTCTATGTAACAGTACCAATGTTTTTTCGATTTGAGGTCGATTTGACTAAAATTCGATTTTAAATTCGATTTGGCCTTTAGTAAATACCCAAATGCAAAATCAAATACAAATCAAATACAAATCGAATTAAAATTGAATGCCAAATCACTCAAAATGCCAAATCGATGTTAGTAAATTTACCCCATAATCTTGTTCAGGAAGCCTCTACAGGTTTTAGGATCCCCATCATACTTCAGTGGAGACAAATACAATATGTACTGTATGGTCAGGTAGTAACCCTTTAAAATACAGCTGTTCCTTTCGTCTAATCCTTGACATTTATATAGAAAGTCAGAAAATTCTTAGGAGTTTACAATTTACAACCACCACTGCAGAGAGTAGAAATGTTCTCAACTCCAAATCTCAAGTACCCCCAACAGCTCATGTTGAGGATTTCTGTCTGTGAAAGCAGGTGGCATAATTACTTCCCCAACAAAATACATTAACTCAATTGTGCATGATTAAAGAAATCCACAAAACATGACCTGTTGAGGGTACTTAAGGACTGGAGTTGAGAACCACTGATTTAAATCAATATTCAATGAAAAAAGGTAAAGATGTTTCATTCAAGTGTAATTTGCTTTGCCAGCAAGGCACATTGCATGTGTAATTAGTATAACTGACTTCTCCCTAGGGGGATTTTTTGGCAATTGTACTGGCATGAGAATTACATTTAGGAATCCGTAGATTCCAAAACTTAGGTTGTGGGGGAAGTACCATGTGGTCATAGGTGAAGGATTTTCAAAAAATGTTTAATTTCAGATATAAAAAATAATCAGTTTACTTGAAAAAAGCAAATTCTTTAGTGGCAGTTATAATAATATATCAAAGACAAAACATGTTTCTTTACGTCACAATGGTGGGTTTGTTTTCACTTTTAAACATGTACAATTTATATTTGCGTTTCATCACTACAGGACATGTTGGCTACAATTGCACTCATCCTGCATGCATGGTGGTAAATGTGGATATTTGGGATGTAATCACCATCCTGACGCAGACAATGCCAGCGGACAGAATCCCAGCACCAGAATCCTGACAGTACTCAGAATCCTGGCTCTAGAATCCCGATGGCTACTATCCCGACGGCGGGTTAGGTTTAGGGGTTAGACTGTGGAAGGGGGGGAATAGGATTAGGCTGTGGGGGTGGTTAGGATTAGGCTGTGGGAAGGGAAGGTTAGGGTTAGGCTGTGGAGGGGGTGTAAGGTTAGGCTGTAGTAGGGGAGGGTTAGGCTGTGGGAGGGGAGGGCTAGGGTTAGGCTGCGGGAAAGGTGGGTTAGGTTTAAAGGTTGAGTTAAGGGAAGGGTTAAAATACCTGCACGCATCAGAATTTCCAATGTTGAGATTATGCTGCCGGAATTATGACCGTTGGCATTCTCAGTGCTGGGATTGCGTATCCAACCCAGATATCCACCCGCATGCAGAGTTGCATACATCTATGCAGTCACACGACTTCTATCTTTCCATTTGTGGAAGTTGCCATAATCACTATCAGTACACTCATGCACCATTCCTATACTTGATTAGCTGATGCAAGAAATCTGTTTGAAATCATATGGATCTTTGTGTAAGCAGAACTCTGTATAGCCTGCAATTCTGCCTACACGTCCACGACACACACTCAGTGTTAAAATTTGAATGCAACATTGCCACCCAGTGGCGTCACCATAGGTGGTGACACCTGGTGCAGCACTTAGTTAATCCTCGTGTGCGCCTTCAACGCATGTAAAAAAGGGGTATGGCCTTGTGTCGGGAGATGCTGGAGCCTCCAGGCTCCCTGGACATAGGCAGGGTTGGACTGGCCCATAGGGGTACAGGGGAAATCCCCGGTGGGCCCCACTGCCTGAGGGCCCACCCCTGTCCTCTAGGTGTCAGGTTTCAGACCTCAAATCATACATTGTTACTCTATTAGATGGTCAGTTACCTTGTGGAGTAATACCACTGATCAACATGGGTGCTTGGTTCCTTTCTATAGAAACTACACAAAGATTTCCCTATTGGTTAGCCAAGTGTCTGTGGTGGCTAGCCACACCCCTCTGGTATTTTCCCGGTGGGCCCTTCATGCCCCAGTCCGACACTGGACATAGGTGAATGTGGATGCTGCAGCACTACTTGGTGATACCTTCTGAGATGGTGACACTAAAATAGCTGAACTGCTCTGCTTTTTTGGTGTCACCCCTTCGGATGGTGTCTCCCAGTGCGGCCTGCCATACCCTAGTGACGCCCAGGGCCGGATTAAAGGCAGGGCGACAGGGGCGGTCGTCCATGGGTCCCCACACATAGGGGGCCCCCACACACTGTCCCCGACCCCTGGCCACATGCCTCAGGACAGGTCCGGCTAAGGTTGGTCGCAATCTACTAGAAGCTCGCGGAGCTCCTGCATATAGATCATGACCAGCTAACTGGGAACGCTGGCCTCTGATCGCTTCAGAGGCCAGCGTTCCCAGTGATTCATTGCGCAGGTGATGTCATGACGGCACCCGCGCGATGAGAGGAGCCTGCACGCCTTTACTGGATCTAGTTAGATCCAGCAGGCAGCGGCAGCCGCGACGGCGGGACCTGGAAGCCCTGACAGGTAAGTTTTTCACAGGTGTGTGGGCACGGAGGGGGAGTTAATACTGGGGGCACTACTTTAGGGTGCACGACTACAGGGGGCATTGCAGGGGGCACAACTACTGGGAGCATCAGACAAGTGGCACAACTACAGGGAGCATTGAATAAGAGACACAACTATTGGGGGCATTGCAGGGGGCACAACTACTGGGGGCATTAGAGAAGGGGCACTACAGGGAGCATTGAAGAGGAACAACTACTGGGGGCACTGCAGGGGGCACAATTACTGTGGGTATCGGACAAGGGGCACAACTACAGGGTGCACTGAATAAGGCACAACTACTGGGGGCATTGCAGGGGGCACAACTACTGGGGGCATTAGAGAAGGGGCACTACTATTGGGGGCATTGGAGAAGGGGCACAACTTCAGGGGGCATTGCAGAAGGGGTACTATATGTGTGTATATATATATATATATATATATATATTTATATAGATATATATAGATATATATATATATATATATATAACCTTTATTGATAGGGGCCCCCACATGTTTGTTGCCCAGGGGCCCCCACAGAGCTTAATCCAGCCCTGGTGACGCCACTGTTGCCACCCAGTCATTCAGCCACAGCGTTGCATATGACTCACCCATATATGGTCATAGTTGCAACAGAGTATGCACAATGCTAAATATCACAAGGTCCTTCTTCAAAACGGACTTATCTACAGCCCCATAAGGTGTGCTCCTATTTGATAGTAAGAAGTGGTCATATAAACTAATAATGTCATTGGCCATGAAGGTTTTAATCTTATCATTTAATTTAATTAAGAGCAATAGTGGAAAAATAATTTACAAATCTTTGTACATTAGGACCATACCATGCTTCATAAATGTGTTATTAGGAGTGCATTAATTTTTCCGATGTGCCATGCATAGGTAGAGTAAACACAATCTGACTGTCTGGTTGTGAACTGTTATCTCTGGCTAAAGTTCTTGTGAAATTGCAGGGCACACAACTGTATCTAAGCAGCACTCCACACCGAAGATGTCAGCTTGTTCACTTTCTTCACAAACTCATTATAGAGCTCAACAGAGGCCACTGGAGATCTTCTACAACTACAAGAGTGGTCTATGACAGCAGGAGAGTTTTTAATGCTGAAGCACCATCCCAAACCACTTTGCTTGAGTGGTTTGCAGAATTTTCGACATGGGAGACAGTCCCTGAAAGAATAGAAGCACTGCAGCCAACCTGTGTCTGCCATCACTGATAATGTTGCTGCCGTGCGGGCCATAGTTAAGGTGGACACCAGGGTGACTGTGGCTCAGTTAGAGAAGGAGATAGACAATTTTGGGTATATATTAATTTAACAAAAATAGCACATATATGGGCCTAGTCATCATTACATAATTATCACAAGTGATAATTATGTTTTAAACTCACTGAGAGTTTAAAAATGTTTTGGAGGCATTCATCAGGCCTCCCTAACCAAAGTATCACTTCCGAAAAGCTGCTCTTTTTGTAGAGTCATCTTTTTAGAAAAGAGATACTTTTACCCCTTACCACTGAGGTATTCATAAGGATTACCTCATTGCCAGGCCACCTTCCACCCCACGGCCACTGGTGTCCATCCCGATCCCCCCTCCTCCACCGCTCTGCCTCTGCTGCTCTATGTACCCACTACCTGCTGCTGCTGCTGCTCTATGTACCCTCCCCTTGCTGCTGCTGCTCTATGTGACCTGTTGCAGCTGGTGTCTTCCCAGTAAACCTTCCTTCCCTTCGCAGCCGCAGGTATCCTTTCTGGACCTGCTTCCCTCTGCTGCCACCAGTGTCCTTTCTGGCCCCCCTTCCCTCCGCGGCCACCGGTGTCCATTACCCCCCCCCCCCCCCGCCGCATGGCTGGCTGTGTTCATCCGCCCCCCCATGCCGGTGTCCTTCACAACCCTACCCCCACTGCCTCCTCCTCACCACATGCTTCCTGTAGCACAAGCTTTCCCCCGGCAGAAGAGCACAGGAGGGTGCCAGAGACGCCGGAGGTAAAGTATGGGGATTGTGGAAATTATCAGGGAAGAATTGTAACCAGGAGATATCAGTGATATATCCTGTGTTACATGCTTAATGAATAGCCCTGAGCCTTCATTTTTTCAAAAGTAGAGGAAAATGTTCATTTTCACCCTCTTTGTAAAAATTAAGGGATGATGAATAGACCCCAAAGCCACAAATAATACCAAAAAGGGTGTTGTAGAATACTTTAGATACATGTATCAAATACATTTTAGACCTAAATCCTACAAAAACTGGAGTTTTCACAGAGTTTAGGACTTCTGCCTATTTATCAAAGTCTCCCTCCATGTGTTGAATATCTCCAGACTTTATAAGGAGCTTCCTGTGATGCTCTCCCATGCAAAGCAAGATGAAGCCTATTTTCATCCAGGTTGGCTACAAAATGTTTTTTGCATTTTATTTTTTTGGGGTTTTTGTTATTTATTTTTTTGCAAACAAAACTTTATTTTTTCTGTTTTTGTGGAATCTGGAACTGGAAGTACACGTTCAGGCATACTGTTCCAGTGCACATGATGGAGTCGGCAAGCTGGCTAACATGTGCATTCATAAACAAATTACTAGTCTGGTGAGAGGCAAGGCTACTCTTACCACTGACAGTTTAGCTGTACCTGGAGTATTTATTGATTGAACAAGTCTACTTATAATGTTATCTCAGGAGAGCCAAAAGCTTATTTTTGCACCTGGGTCTACCACTCGCTAGTGGGGACACCTACCAATAACATTGTTAAAATTACATGCTGGTGATGTTATTAAAAATATAATGTGTAAATACTGCCAGCACCACAAATGAGTACAATACTGTACACTGTAGTGCCCCCAATTCAGATAATGTAGTACAGAAACCTCTTCACATTATGCACAGTATAACTCAGGTGATATAGCTATGTGTGGATAACCCCATTGTGTGTGGTCCCCTGGGCAACTGCCCTGCCTGCCCTCTTGTTGATCCAGCTTTGCCAAAACATTTATAAAGGTTTGGTTTTATCTGCAGACTCTTCTATATTAAGAAAGATAAGGTGTTGGCAATGCAACTCTGGAATAAAATAACAGAAAGGGCATTGAAATTTACAGGGCATCCTTCACACCTGGTCTAGGTAGAATTTTATACAATAGGTACCGTTCTGGCTATCAGTATACAGTATATGCAGTTTCTGGGGTTTATAATCAAGTAGCTATTTAGCAAAACATGTTTTTGCCGTCATTTTCTAAAATGGTAAAACCTATCATGTTGGCTTACAGAATGAAAATATACAGTATATATGGCATCACCAAAATTAGATGGAGGGGATGCTAGCCCATCCTCCCAAGGCAATGCAATCAGACTTCTGGTCAGAAGGGCAGTAGTAGTAGTAGTAGTTCATATACAACATATGAGAAATCCTCCTTTAGAATAGAGATGAGCGGTTCAAATTCCTTGGCTGTGCTGCTTAGTGTGTATAAGGTGCATGCTGCTGTATGCTGTGCTGTACTCTACTGTATATAGGTTGTGCTGTCTCCATCAATAAAGACATTCATGTGCATATATAAGCCCTGTGGCTCCAGTACATGCAGGAATAGAACATAAAAAAAAAATTGTATTGTTTGTACTGTTTGGTGCACTTTGTTCACATGCTTATATAAGCCCAGTGCCTCCAGTCCAAGCAGGAATAGAGCTGCAAAATAAAAAAAAGAAATTAAATAATTGTATTGTTTGTACTTTTTTCTGCTCTTTACCCTAGTGCGCTTTGGGTCTCATTCAGACCTGCTCGTGAGCGCAGGACGCTCGCAAGCGGGTCGATGGTACCCAAATGCGCATGCGCACGACGGAGGGAGCTAGCGATGGGGTAGCCGTCGCTCCGGGTCTCGCACCTAAGGGGGCGTGCTGTCGATGTTGATTGACAGCACGCCCCCTTTGGTGGGCGTGCCGGGGGCGCGCCTGCCAGGCGGAGGCGTTCCCATGGGAACGCCTACCGTCTGGGTCCGGCCCCACTGACATCACTAGTGATGTCAGTGGGAGTGATTTTGGCTCTGATAGAGCCAAAATCACTCCAGGGCTTGCGGCAGCGAGACCCTACCGCAGGGTCTCCATCGCAAGCCCGATGGTCGCGATGGTTATTGTTTAGTGATCACCAGACAATAACTAATGAGGGAGCATATGGTTTGAAAGAGGAGACTCCCCTCTTGCAAAACAGGGTGTCCAGTGTGTGCGGGCCAGGACGGGGGAGCTAGGCCACAATGTGATCTTCAACCGTCTATTGAATACTATGTTTTTCCAACAATAGCTTCTAAGGGGCCTAACAGGTGTAATTAGAGGCTTTATAGGGGATATAGTGCTCACACACCTATACAAAGGAAAAACATCTGTTTTCAGAAGAGCAGGGTAACATTGTCTGGTGATAACATGTTTGATCAGCAGACAATAGATACTAGTGGGCCAAATGATTTGAAAGAGGGGATTCCTGTCTTTTAAATATAGGTTCCCCTATGGTTGTAGGTGTCATTATATGGATGATAGGACACAAAGTGCCCTCCACTCCATGGCCCTGATTCAGATTTGGGAATAAAGTAAGAAATAGCAAGTAACTGTGTACCTGGACAAACCATGTTGCATGAAAGGGGTGCAAATACATACATTATTTTTGCATGTGGGGTAAATACTGGCTGCTTTTGCATGTAGCTCACAAATGCTGGGCAGCTATATTATTACATTTCAATTTAGATTTCAGCTTGGACACACCTTGTCACGGCCAGGGTATTTCAGCATGGCGCTAGGCGGCTGTTACCTGTGAGGTCGTTGTGGCGCGGGCTGTCTGGTGGCGGAGCTGGTGTCTGGCAGGGGGCTTTGGTTGTTGTGCGGGCCTGTTGTCACTCTGCGCTGGTAAGACCTGGCGGCGTCTCCGTTCCGTTTGGCATGGGTGCCGCCATTTTGCCTTCTGGCCATGTGATGCGGCTGGCCAATCCTGGTGAGTCACATGTTCCCTCCGGCCAGTAACAGCACAGCATGGGGTATTTAGGAAGGTTCAGTGCCTTCCTTCTTTGCCAGTGCAACGTGTATCTCAGCCTAGCTGACAGGGAGTTCTCTGTGCTTATCCTGTTCCTGTGAAATTCGTTGTCTGCCAGTCTGCCTGTCAGCTCCTAGCTTCCGCTGGACTACCCTGCTTCCTCCACCACCCTTGCCCATACCTGAGTGCCTGAGCCTGCTGACATCCTGCTCAATTGCCTTAGTTCACTACCTGCATACCTAGCTTATTATTTTTGTGCATCACTACCTGCATACCTGGTTGATTATTCCAGTCTCAGTACCTGCACACCTGGACAGTTCTAATTGTTTCTACTTGGACATTAACCCATTACTCCCACCACAGAACTCTAGTGCACGTTTATATATACCTGAACTTTTATTTACTGCCATATTTTATGTCTACTCAAGCACGTATTAAAATACCTAATTTTATATTCAAACCCGCTTCTGTGATCGCTCCTGCTACCACCCTGGGTTCACAAACAACTCAGAACATAACACACCTCTCCTAAATCTAATCTCCCGGCACATTATCTATCTACCCCACCTGCAGTGCAGCATGGTTTTACCAAGATGCACAGTTACTTGCTCTTTCTTACTCTATTTCCAAATCTGAATCAGGCCCCATATACGGAAAACGTATGTGTTCCATAGAGGGGGTAACATTGTCCAATGATCAAAAGTGATCAACATACAATAAGTATTAATATCCTTTATTTATATGGCAACACAAAGGGTCCGCTGTGCCTTACATAGTACGGGGCTAAATTACGCAAATCGTGCCATTTAGCCCTGTCCCTTCATTGCGTACCCACAAATTTTCCATTAATTCTCCCCATCCTGCCCGCTTCACTAGAAAGTGGGCAGGATGTGGGAGATCTGTCTACACTTCCGAGGGTGTGGGGGGCTACCCAAAAATCATGAGGCTCCCGCGACTTACTGGAGTGTAGGCAAGTATGCATTAAAAATGTATATAAAATATATCATAATAATAGATTAAGAAATGATAAAGTAATCTGCATCACAGAAAAACATAACAAATTGGCTTATTCTTAGATGTGTAAACTAGTTATTGTCTAATAAGGGTTATATAAGGGCAATGCAAGGCTAGGCCCAGAGAAATGTTATTAAACTAGAGAGGTTCTTCAACACATCACAGTTTATTCAAAATGAAGTCTGATATGTAAACCTGAATTGCTGAAATCGCAGTATGCATAGGAACCTGAGCAATGAGCTGTTTGGGGTCAGGATAGTAGTTCTATCTATAGATCTCTATAGGAACAGACTGCTGTAATCACAGCATGTCCAGACTTCTTTATTCTGTCAATCCCAGCCATTCACTATTCTAATGTACTGTGTAATACAGAGCAGGATGAATGACAATCATCGTCTGAGGACATAATTAAAATTGTAAAGGGGAAAACATACAGTATGGGAGTCCGTCAGTAGAAGCACCTGCAAAACCAAACATGAACAAGAACAGCAACTGGTTATTAGATGAACAAGCCACTATGTAATATCCATAGGATTGCAAAGTATATGAATTTTAATGGCTAGACATATTGTTTTATGATAACAATCTCTTGTGTTATGACAGGTAAAAAAAACAGTGCTGTCACTAAATGAACTAACTTTGCACTTAGCGTTAACCAATGAAAGCAAGAGAATCTGGCACTCTTTTGCCCCCCACATCACTCATGCATCCAGAGGTAGGTGAGTGTCACATTGGGTGAATCTGGCAGCTTTTTCAACCTTGGAGTTGTGGGCAATCTGCCAGTAATGAAGATGTATGAATGCTTAATGCAGCTTAATGTAATAGGTGTCATAGCCATAACTTACAGAAGCTCTTTCTAAAGCATTAAATTCATTTATACTCCTTAAAAGCTACTCAATCGTGAGGGCTAAGTTAGTTCTGTGGGGTTCCTCTCCCGTACTAAATGATATATATAAATTGTTAACATATCCCAACTCATCCATTAGTGCATGTGAAAGTAATAAATGTGCCAAAGCAGCAATAACATGATCGAGGAAAGTCATTCTGGTCATTAGGGCTGAAAGCATTTCATTTATGGCCCCAGTGAGAAAGAGAATGAAAGCTGTAAAACAAACCCCCCTGAGTGATGATGACAAATGCTGTACTATATTATCCTGAAATGAAAAGAAAATTAAAACATATTTTACATTTCATAAGTGACACAAAGCTGTATAATTTATCGCAGAAAATACCCTGATGCTGTAGTAGCTTATGTCCTCAGGGGCTGGTTATTTGTCAGGTTGCACAGGTAGACCAATGAAAGGGACTGGCCTGACTCTTTATAAAATACAGCTGTTTCATGAAGCTTTATGCAATACAAAATACAAATGGAAAATGTTTTATTACAATATTTTCATACCTAGAGATTTCTGAACTCCAGAGTCCAGACTAAAAAAAACATTCAGATACTGCCAGCCTACTGTAATTCCGTCCAAAATTAAGATGTTGCCATTGGTGGATTTAATTGGGCTTGTACTGTACAAGTTTAGAAGGGTCTCTGCTGTGTCTAATGGTCTTAGCAGTAAATCATCACACCCTTTTTGCATTATTGTAGTTCCACTGAAATGTAGTAAAAGGCTTTTGGAGCAGTTTTTGTGAAAAATGACTACAAGCCATTTAATTTGCATTTCTTTAGCAAACAGACCGCATTTCCCATAATTGTAATGCCAAATGTGATCTACTTGAAATTTACCAAGGTGGAATTGTGAAAAAATACTGAATGGTAGCCCTGCTTTAACAATGCCAACAACGTCTGGTGATGGTGTTAAGCAGGGTTCCCCCCAGTTCCTTGACTCGTGCTCCGCTCTGACAGGCAGAGCAGAACCGGGAGCAGGACCCCTGTGATCAGCTTTGTGCTCTAAATAGACCACAAACTGATCACTGCAAAAAAAAAACTAAAAAAAAAAACCTCAAACTCTTATTATACTTGCAGCCGGGGGTCCACTGATCGGTGATTGGTGAGCTCTCTTCTATGGTCATCTGGTCACCAGGGCTCCTGGCATCTCAGTTTACAGCACAGCTGACCAGTGTCACAGATCAGGAGCCCAGAGACAAGCTGACATGAGGAGAAAGCTCACCGATCACCGAGGTAAGTGTAAGATGAGGGAGGGGGGGTTGAGGGGGAGTTACAGGGGGTGTGGTCTCAGTGTTGGTGGTCTCAAGGGTGTCTGGCCGTGGAGGGGAGTAGCACTATGCAAATTTAGGTGAAATTATCACATTACAATCCGCATTTGAAATGCGATTGTAGTAAATAGGGGCCCTAGTCTGAGTTGTCCCTCCTCATTATCTATCGATTAATGCAAATGCTATGTACATGGGGAGGGTTTTTGAAAACTAACAAGAACTACAGGAGTGGGAGCAGGTTGATATGTCTGCTTTCATTTTGCCATGTCTCACCTATGGTAATCAAATCTCCTTGTCTGTATGCGATGTTTGATTCTTCTGCTTATATTAAGTTTGCAGCTTTATAGATAGCTAAAAACTAATAAAACAAACTTGATGAAAAAAAAGTAAAAACAAAACAGTTCATTAAAAAAGACACCAATCTTTAAAGCACGCGAATGCTAGAATAAGCATGAGAGGACATAAGCACCCTTTTTTTTATTGTGCTAATACTGGTTAGAACTGGTTTGGGGGTTGCAGTCTCGTTATAGGTTAGGTTAGTGGTTTCAATCAGTAGTGACAGCCTATCAGAGACCTGTTTGGGCGGGCTCTGTTTAGGAATATTAGGGTGCTGGGAGGAGTCAGCTTCCTCTTTTCCAGTTGTGATCTCCTCTGGATAAGTACCCAGTGTCATAAGACTTATCAATTTCTTGCCACTGTTTTGTTTACTACAATTTTCTTCCCTATATTTTCTGCCTGACCATTTTATCTCTCCTCTATTAATTTCACACCATCTGTGTATCCTCCCTCCTTCACGCTCCTCACTTCCCTCCGTTTGTTACCCCCTTTTCATTTATTTGATCCACTCCCTGCTGTGCCCCATCAGCTATGCCGCGCCCGCGCCGCAATGCCCCCCCCCCAGCGGCTGGCCGAGGCAGCCAGGCCGCTTGCAGTGGCCGCCGCTTCCCCCTACACGCGCGGCGCCCGCACGTGTGTCATCACGGGCGCCAGCGGCGCCCGCATACAGCGCGGACCCCGGCGTTCTCGCGCCCTCACCGTCGGGCCTACAAGTGTGGCTGGCCCATGGTGGGGGCCCTTCCCCAAGTGCGTCCCAATCACCAGGGGCTGGCGGCGGGAGCGTTGCCGTGGCTCCCGTCGTTGGCCCCGCTCAGCTTGCAGTGGTGGCCATTTTAGGTGCGCAGGGCCTGCAGAGCCCTGCGTTAATGGCTGCCGGCTGCCAGGACTCGGCACACAGCGCGGGCCCTGGCGTCCTTGCGCCCTCACCGTCGGGCCTCCAAGTCTGGCTGGCCAGCGGTGGGGGCCCTTCCCCTCATGCCTCCCAATCAACAGGGGCTGGCGGCGGGAGCATTGGTGCGGTAGCCGCGGCTCCCGTCGTTGGCTCCGCTCAGCTTACAACGGCGGCCATTTTAGGTGTGCAGGGCCTGCAGAGCCCTGCGTTAATGGCCGCCGACTATAGGGACTCGGGGAGGGCGGGATCGCTGACCCCAATACCTGGCCCCACATTCATTAATGACCAGGCACCTGCAGAACCCCAGTGCTTGCGCAGCCCTTATCCCAGTACCTCCACTGCTTTAGGGGCAGGGAGGTCGGGGCGCAACGAACCTAGCCGAGCGCAAACCCCCTCTGACATTTTGCTTTTCTCCAGCCCGGCTGGGTTGCAGGCTTCCCCTATGAGGCGTGGTGCTGCTGTGGATGGACATGGCAGTGTCTCCGCTCGCAGCACCCCCATTACGCCGCAGTATGTGATACCTGTCGCAGCGCCATTGCCGCAGGTGCCCAGCGTTGCGGTTTATTGCCCTGTGCAGCATAATCTGCCTTTGCACAGCCCTGCATTGGGGGCGCAGTGGTCCCCTTATTTTGCCCAGGGCTTAGCGCAGCAGGTGCTTCCAACCGTCCCTCCAGCATTCCCTCAGCAGTGCTTCGACCCGCGGCTGTCTCAGGCGGCGGGTCAATTCGTGAATCAGGCGGTGCCGCCATATGCGGGCCAACAATTTTATTCCGCTCCTTCGTGGTTCCGCCTTCAGCATCCGGTTGCACACCAGGCGCCAGGCTATTTTGTCAGGCAGGATCCAATCCAGCAGCCCCCTCTGCCGGCGGCCCCTCCTCCGATTAGGCCACCCACCCCCCCAGGCTTAAGCCACACGCAGGCAAGGGCTTCCCCGTCCGCAGTGGTCCCACCCCAAGCCCCTGCAGTGACCACTGTTGTGCAAGAGATTGGTTCTAACACGGTTGTGCCCAGTTCACAGGGTCCATCTACTTCGGCTGTCCTTGCGAGTGATGCTGCGTCTACAGAGGATGCCCAGCCGTTGTCAACCCCGAATGTGATGGGCCTACCGGGCAACACAAGTCAGGAGGCGGTTTCCACCGTGGTGCCAGCTACCCCGTCGACTTCCAGAGCAGGTGAGATAACATTGCACCACAGCAACATTGAACTGTCACACTCGGAGGATTTGTCCGACTCTTCCAGTTCCGTAGATAAACCGCGTAAGCTAATGCGCTATTTCGTTCAGCAATTGAAAAGGAACCGTAAAAGCCCGAATAGAGCGCGTAGTTCTGCTGGCAGCTCAGTTCCGGATGCGACGGGCGATGCGGTGCACTGCTCTAACACTGCCATTTTAAGAGGCGTTCGGTCGAAAGTGAGGGAGCGTATTAGGAAAGGCAAATACGTAGACATGTTTGCTATTATGCATGACGCCGAAAAAGCTTTGGATACCGCTAAGACTGGGGGGGGGCAGCAGCAGAGGAGGCGCGGCGCAGCTACGCAAATTAGCTTTGCGGGATGTATATTTTTGCGGCTTGCTACACTGAGACTAGGCTGGCCGAGTTTCTGAACATCCTGAAGTACTTACACCTCGTTCACAGCATGCAGTTGTCCGTTAGGTATAATGTCTGGCGGCAATATGACGAGGCTTTCCGTAAGAAGCAGGATGGCCAGAAAAGTTGGCCAGAGTTTCGGCTATAAGGAAGTGGAGGTTTGGCTCGAGGTCACTCAGCAAAACAAACCCACCACGGAGGCACCAGTGGGCCGTAAACAGCCCTTTGTTGCCCGTCCAGGTTTCAACACGGCAGGAAAGGGAAAGTGTTTTGCCTTTAATAATGGGCAGTGTAGCAGAGGAGCCAGCTGCCGTTTTAAGCATACCTGTCTGTCGTGTGGAGGTAATCACACAGTAAAAGAGTGCAAGCGTGCAGGCGGCCAAGCAGCTGGTCAGGGCGAGCGGAATGCTAAGTAGGGCTGTTTCACCAGTGCAATTAGATGTGCTTGAACGGTGGTTGGGCCGCTATCCACTTAGGGCGGAAGCGGCCTTTTTGTTGCAGGGTTTTCGGGAGGGTTTTCGTTTGCCAATAGTTAGGTCAGTTGCGGTGTTAGCAAAAAGGAACCTTAAATCGGCGAGGGATTATCCTGATATTGTAAGGGCCAAAGTGTTGGCGGAAGTGGAATTGGGCCGCATGGCCGGACCTTTCTCGTCTCCTCCTTTAGTGAATTTGTTTAGGTCATTGGCACCCGCAGCCTGCGTCCATGGCTTACCTTGCCCCCCTCATGTCTGGCAGATCATCGGGCTGGCATCGATGGTCTCGCGCTGAGAGCTTTGGCACCGGGCACCTTAAAGTCCTATACGGCTGCGTGGGATTCGTGGCTGGCTTTCTTAGCTGAAGTAGATCGGGGTAAGACTGTTGAGGATACCATGTTGCAGTTCGTTTGGAAGTGGCACGAGCGGGGCCGGTCTAAGGCCGCAATGTCCGGTGCCTTAGCTGGTATCTCGTATTTTTCGCGCTTGCGTGGCTTGGTAGACCCAACCAAGTCGTTCCTTCTGGCCAAGGCGTTAAAAGGTTGAGCTAGGGAGCAGGCGGGACCAGGTGACTCTCGGAGGCCGGTCGACACCGGTTTGTTGAGGAATCTCCTGGTGGCGGTAGCAGGAGTAGCCCTAGACCAATATGAAGCCTTTTTGTTTCAGTTAGCTTTTGTTTTGGCATTTTTCGGAGCGTTGCGGGTAGGCGAGCTGTCGGCTGCTAGCAAGAGGGCAACGAGCTTGGGGATTCTTTTGAATAACGTGATGGTTAAGTCGGATTTGATCTTGTTCAAAATTCAAAGATCAAAGACCGACCAATTGGGTAGGGGGCATTGGTTGTCGATCCCTGCACATCCGGACCCGAGCATATGTCCAGTAAGCGTAGCTAAGCGTTACAATCTACAGCGTCCGCAAGGCAGTTTGCAATGGCTAGTTCACAAGGATCTTTCACCACTGACACGTTTTCAATTTTCTGCAATTTTTAAGCGGTGTTTGGTAGCGCTTGATTTACCGGTTGAGCATTATGGCACACATTCGTTTAGGATTGGCGTGGCTACTTGTGCGGCAGCAGCGGGCTCTTAAAGCGACGCAATCAAACGGTTGGGTCGTTGGAGGTCTTCCGCTTATAAAGGTTATGTGAGAGGCGACATGCTGCCTAATTAGACAGCGCTTCTGGCGAGTTTGTTTTTTGGGAAACCCAGTGCCTTAAGCTACCCGCCGCTAGGGGGATTGGAGTTCTTTTCACCTTTTGCCCTCAATTGAGGTTTTGGTGTTGTTCACCTCCATCTGGGTCACTCAAATAACTCAGTTTTTCCCTGCCCTTGTTGTTGGTTATTTGAAATTCGAATTAAACACTAACACTCCTTTAAATAATTTTCCCTTACAGGTTGTGGTAGGGTGTTCGATAGGGTGTGGATTGTAGGCCATTCATATGTGTTTTGGGCTTGCAGGCACCCCCTTGCTCTTGATAGCGACGGTAATGTACGTTGGATTGGGGTGCGAGGCTTTCGTTGGAGTGGTCTGTTGTCTCTTCTTTGGGAGTCAGAGAAGAAATGGGGTGCCCCGGATTGCTTGATCATCCATCTAGGCGGCAATGATTTGGGCACGTGTAAGGGTGTTGAGATTATCCTGGCCATGAAAAGGGATTTTCAAACAATAGCTGAGCGTTGGCCGCAGGTGCATTTGGTGTGGTCGGAGGTTATTCCTCGTAGGTTCTGGTGAGGGGAGCAAGGTGGCGCGGCTTTGGATAGGGTGAGGAGGAAATTGAATGCCGCAGTGACTCGTCATGTAGCAAGTCTGGGAGGGCGTGTCATTAAGCACCCCCGTATACGTTTCGAAGAGGTTGACTTCTACAGAGAGGATGGAGTGCATTTGGCAGGAGAAGGTTTGGCTTTGTTTGTTTCGGCTCTTTTGTTGGGCATTAGTGGTAGTTAATGGTCCTGTTAGCTGGTGGCGTCTCGTTGTCTATGGACCCCGTTTTGGCGGAAAGCAGTGCTCCTCGGCGGCTCAATCTAGTGCAGCTGAACTTGGCTAGCATCCCCCCCTTTGAGAGAGGTGAGTCGGTTACTGCCTTAGGGGAGGATCAGGTCTCCATCTTATGGAGGGATCAGCACTGTGCTAGATTAAGGGGGGATGGTACTACTCAAGACAGCTCACATTGGGTGGTGGATTTTCCACCTCCTTCTTAGTAATATACTCTTAAATGGGCTGTAGCCAAGTTAGCACTGCTTTTTTCGCCACCATGCTCGATCAATACAATTCAATTCCTAATCTGATTTCAATAAATTTGGCTGCGACCTCTTTTTTGCAAATCTATATCGTTGTCAGTGTCTTTATTTTAGTTGGATAAGTTTAAGTTAAGTATGGTAGAATAATAAAACTATGGGTGACTTAATAATGTTTAAGCAGTCATTTTATTGTAAGAAAAACAAATGTTACAATTTATGAAAATCACATCTGAAAATTGAATGTGATTTCTGGGCGACCAGATTTTCCATCAGGTTTGGTGTAAGGCTGAAACAGGTACCACACAATTTTGCAGAGAGGTGTCCGTCCATGGACCTGTTGTGCTTGTTGTTTACAATGTGCCCCATGACAGAAAATGTTCCCACTTGTAGTTGAAAGTAAACCAAAAATAATCAACTACTTTGCAGCACATTGATGCATGAAAGGGCCTGCCAAGAATTTTTTTAACTTGCCTTAATAAAGAAAAGTAGGAATCAAGCAGCTCCTCCCCACCAAAGAAGGAGGCACTGTGCAGAGGAGGTCACAAATGCGAAATTCTGACAAAAAATAAGATCACGTTCAGTCCTATTTCTTCTTAGAACTTGCCACTGCAAAGGTGCCAGGACATATGTCGAACATTGCTACTATTGTGCCAGATAATGATCTGTTGGGGTGTGGTATAAAAAAAACGACATTCTGAATGTCGACATGGACAGGAGATCAACATGTCAAATGTTAACATTTACAATGTTGACATTGACATAAGTGGACAATGTGAGAATATCAACATGGTGCCCATGTGGTTTTCCATAGAAATGATGACTAACGTAACCTAACACTAACTCTAAATTCAGTAAAAATCATCTAACATTCGCAATGTTGACATTACGTCATGTCGATATTTTGTCATTGACTACATTGTGAGTGTTAACATGTTGAATGTCAGGTAGCAAAGAAGGAGCGCTTGAGAAATATGTACTGTGTAAAATAGATAAAATAAAAACAATGCTGATAAGATAAGAAGCATAAATAGGTGCAAAGTAAAACATGATAGGCATATTGCACAAAAAACTTAGAAAAGCTCTTTTAGGTACTGTATGGGTGAGGGAGCCGGCCGGCAGGGTTCCAGGTGATGTTTGGAGAACAGTGCAGATTATTTGATGTTGAAGACACGGGCAGTGGCTAGCTAGCTGTGCCTATCCCTACCTCAGTCTTCTGGTCAGCGGTCACGTCTTCTTTCCTCCCGAAAAGTCCGGTCCTTCTTCCCCGCCAACGATGTTCGTATGGCCGGAGGTGCCGGAGTGGTCAGCTGCGTCACTTCCGGTTTGGCGAATGCCGGGTGTCCCAGTATTCAATGCATTTTGTGTTGTCATACACATTGTCAAGGACACTACTGGGTGTTGGTGATCCCTTTTTGTAGGGAAATTTTAAAAAACTTTTGTTTATGTTTTTTATTTTAAAATGGAAGTCCTGGGGCAGATCTTCAATGTTAAAAGTGGCAAGCACATGTTATATGCTGTTAGTGTTCAGCATTGCTCAATTAAAAAGCTTTTGAATGTGGAGTTGTATGTGAAATTATGTGTTAAAATGATTGTGTCTGGATAGGGTAATACAAGGAATTAGGGGGTGACTAAAAAAAGGAAAGAATAAATTTAAATATATAAAATATATGAATAATAAAAATAGATATTATGATTCCATAAAAAGGCATTAAGTTCAATGTCAATGGTTAGACCGTTTGGTCTTAGTGTATTCAATGTATATATCCATTTTGTCTCAGTCACTAAATATCCTCCTCTCCAATGTGAGGTTATTTTCTGTATTGCGGTATATTTAAGTCCATGTGTTTTTTTTTTTAAGTCCACGAAAAAAAAACCCATGGACTTAAATATACAACAATGTACAATTCCTTTTTATAGAATCATAATACAGGTTGAGTCTCCCATATCCAAATATTCCGAAATACGGAATATTTTTAGCATGACTGATAAAGTGAAACCTTTGCTTTCTGATGGTTCATTGTACACAAACTTTGTTTAAAGGACAAATTATTAAAATACAGTATACAATAACCTTCAGGCTGTGTGTATAAGGTGTATATGAAACATAAATGAATTTCATGTATGTACACAAACTTTTTTTGATGCACAAAATTATTAAAAATATTGTATAAAATGATCTTCACACTGTGTGTATAGGGTGTATATATAACATAAATGAATTCTGTGATTAGATTTGGGTCCCATTCCCAAGATATTTCATTATTTTATGCAAATATTCCAAAATACGGAATATTCCTATATCCAAAATACCCCTGGTCCCAAGCATTTTGGATATGGGAGACTCAACCTGTATCTGTTTTTTATTATTAATATTTTTTATATATTTATATTTATTCTTTACTTTTTTTTAGTCACCTCGCTCCCCAGATCCAGTGCTGACAGTTTATGCCTATTGTAGGAGGATGTCCCGCTCCCCCCCTAAAGGCAGCCCTAAACAGCCAATCAGAGGCTTCTAGCTACGACCAGGGATTATAATCCCGGGTCGCACCATTCAGACTTAAGTCCCGGGGAAAACCCTGGTCAATAGCAGGGGCGCCGACCCGGGAACATGTTCCCGGGTTGGTGCCTTTCAGATATAAGCGAGACCCAGGTACTTTGGCCAAGTCCAGGCAAAAAACCCAGGAATCTCCTGAGGGTACGAGCAGAAATCTGACTAAAGTGCTGGGCGCGATGCTGTTTTTCAGTTTAGCGTGATGCTGACAGCATTGCGGATGACACTTTATTTGGAAAATGCCATTTAGCACCCCTAAACACCCGGCTTAAGGCACGCTATCCGGCATCTCCTGACTAAGTGCTGGGTGTGGGGGAAACAATTGAATAGCGTCGGGAACTCCTTCCCCATACTATTCACATGTTTAATTGAATTTCCCACAATGTGTGCTTTATGTTTTTTTCATGCAAAGGCTATGTGTTTTTTTTTTTTTTCTTGCCAAACCTATGGGGGAAATTCAATTCCTCTGGGTGGTGTTTAAAGTAATGGGCGCCCCAATGGATCATTTCTATTTATTCGGGCCCTTCATGAGGTGTAGCCATGCCCCTTGAGTTGGTAGCCATGCCCATTTTTAGCATCTCCATACCCCCCAGTGGCATAACTATAGAGGGAGCAGGGGGTGCGCTTGCTATGGGGCCCGGCAGCTTAGGGGACCTGCCAGCCCAGCAAGCATCCCCCTGCACCCTCTGTAGCTGGTGCAACTGGGAACGCTGGTCTCTGAAGCGATCAGAGACTAAAGACACCTATGATTGCTTCAGAGGCCAGCGTTCCCAGTGATGCAGTGCGCGGGTGTGCGGGTGACGTGATGATGTCATCTGCATCACCCGACATGTGAGGAGCCTGCTCACCTGCTGGATCTAGTTAGATCCAGTCAGCAGCAGGCACAAATACCAGAGTTAAGCTGGAGCACTGACAAGCGTGAAGACAGGTAAGTACTGCACAGCGAAGGGGGCACAGCATAAAGGGCATTCCTGGGGCACAGCATATGGGGCATCACCGGGGGCTCAGCATAGGTGGCATTACTGGGGCACAGCATGGGGCATTACAGGGGGCACTGCATAATGGGTACTGTATAAAGGGCACTACTGGGGGCACTGTATAAGGGGCACTACTGGGGGCATTGCATAAGGGGTTATAATACATGGGGCATTGCATAATGAGTACAACTACAGGGGCACTGTTTAGGTAGACCTAAGGGGGTCCCGAGGAAATTTTGCTATGGGGCCCCCATACCTTTGGTTATGCCTCTTATATAGCCCCACTACAAAATTCCCACTTCGACCATTGCATTCAGCCAATCACAAATGCACACCAATCATCATAGTCATCAGTTTCCATTTTGCACCAGCATTTGAACACCCACAAGTTGTCCACCTCCAAACAGGCACATACAGTCAGGTCCATAAATATTGGGACATTGGCAGAATTTTCATATTTTGGCCTCTATTCACCACCACAATGGCTTTGAAATGAAACGAACAAGATGTGCTTTAACTGCAGACTGTCACGATCCTGTCTAGTTGTCACCTTTTTGCCTTGAGACTTACCTCTGTCAGCTGCTCCATGGATCTGTGTTTGCAATTCTCCTGGGACATCTGCTCTGGCTGAATCATGCTGGCTGTGATATCTGTGTGTGCAGACTGTTCTCCTAGCCAAACTGATTAACCACCTGGACCCTGCTCTGTCTGTGAGCATTGCTAGTCTTAATTGGAATCACAGGTGTGGTCCTGACTCTCAGAGCTGCAGAGATGAATACTCCTTTTGCATGCTGTGTCTTGCTCCACCCTGAATGCCACTGCCAGACCACCTGTCTGCATCCACCAATCGCTGCCAGACTCTTGGTATATAGATCCTCCTCTAATAGCACTCAGGGCTTGAACATCTCGTTACGTTCCATGGTGTACAACTTGTGCAGTAGCTGTACCTGAGTTCCAGTGTGTCCCAGGCCCCTGCTGGTTCCTAGACCAGTGCTATCTGTAAAGCCTGCTACGTTCAGTTATCCACACGGCTCCCAGGCCGCTCCAAGTGACTATCCACGCTACCCGCTTCTCCACACGGCTCCCTGGCCGCACAAAGTAGCTTCCACGCTACCACTTCTCGCCTACGGCTCCCAGGCCGCTCCAAGTGAATACTCACGCTACCCGCTTCTCCACACGGCTCCCAGGCCGCACAAAGTAGCTTTCACGCTACCACTTCTCGCCTACGGCTCCCAGGCCGCACAAAGTAGCTTCCACGCTACCACTTCTCGCCTACGGCTCCCAGGCCGCTCCAAGTGACTATTCACGCTACCTGCTTCTCCACACGGCTCCCAGGCCGCACAAAGTAGCTTTCACGCTACCACTTCTCGCCTACGGCTCCCAGGCCGCTCCAAGTAGCTTCCACACTACCAGCTTCTCCAAGTGACTATCCACGCTACCCGCTTCTCTACACGGCTCCCAGGCCGCACCAAGTAGCCTCCACGCTACCACTTCTCGCCTACGGCTTCCAGGCCGCTCCAAGTAGCTTCCACGCTACCAGCTTCTCCAAGTGGCTACCCAGCTACCAGCTTCTCCACACGGCTCCCAGGCCGCACCAAGTAGCTTCCACGCTACCACCTCTCGCTCACGGCTCCCAGGCCGCTCCAAGTAGCTTCCACGCTACCACGTCTACCCACGGCTTCCCAAGCCACAACAAGTAGCTTCCACGCTACCATCCATCTGCAAGCTCATCTACTGGTACCCCGACCAGCTCAGCCTGCCTACCTGCCGGTCCCAGTCCGGTCCCTCCAAGTTCCTTCTGGTCTCATTCCAACCTCTCAAGTTTCCAGTTCCAGTCACTCATCACCCAAGGCAGTTCTCACTGCTACCCACTTCTTTTATAAAAAGAGCTATTCATGTCCCCCATGGTTCCAGTCCAGCCGGCCTCCAGTGTTTCCAGTTCATCACCTGATACAGGTAACCCTCAAGCACCAATTGTGACAGTATGTTCAAGCCAAACAATGGTGGCGGATCAAGCACCTAATCCTGGATCAAGTGCTTTCCGTAACCTAATCACTCGTTTGGATTCACAGGAGGCGGTACAGCATCAAGTATTACAGCTTTTGCAAATTCTGACTAACCGGCTAGATGATACCCAAATCTTACCTGAACCCCTAACTACTTTCCATCAACTGCTGGAACAGCTACAGGCTCTACTCAGCAAAATCTTTCAGCTCATTCCTGAATTTCTTAGAGCTACCTCTGTCTCAACTAAAAACTCTGTCTGGGAAACTCTAAGAACCAAAGATTCCTCAATGCCAAGCAAAGTGAGACATCGAAGTTACCCGCGCTCCAAGCTCTCTGTGGCTGAACGCCAGCGGCGTAAAGATTTACATCTCTGTCGCTATTGTGGAGCTTCTGACCACTTTATCAAAGACTGTTCCCTTTGCAATTCCAGCAGAGGTTCCATGTATCAACGTCTCAATGCCTGTTCCGGTCCCGTCCCGGATTCTGCCTGTTCCGGTCCCATCCCGGATTCTGCCTGTTCTGGTCCTGTCCCGGATTCTGCCTGTTCCGGTCCCATCCCGGATTCTGCCTGTTCCGGTCCCGTCCCGGATTCTGCCTGTTCCGGTCCCGTCCCGGATTCTGCATCTTCCGTTAGGAGAGGGTCCTCAAGTCTCGTAACCCAAGAAGGGGTTTTGAGTCACTCACCCCAGGAGGAAGTCTCTGTCCTCGCATCCCGAAAGGGGGGTTCATGTTCCGTACCCCAAGAGGAAAAGTCGAGTCAGCTTCCCCAGAAGGGGATTTTGGGTCCCATACTCCAACAGGGAGTGTCAAGCTCTGTACTCAAGGAGGGGACCTTAAGTCTCTCACCCCGGGAGAGGGTTACAAGAATTATGCCCCAGGAGGGGGTCCCAAGTCTCGCACCCCAGGAGGGGGTCCCAAGTCTCGCACCCCAGGAGGGGGTCCCAAGTCTCGCACCCCAGGAGGGGGTCCCAAGTCTCGCACCCCAGGAGGGGGTCCCAAGTCTCGCACCCCAGGAGGGGGTCCCAAGTCTCGCACCCCAGGAGGGGGTCCCAAGTCTCGCACCCCAGGAGGGGGTCCCAAGTCTCGCACCCCAGGAGGGGGTCCCAAGTCTCGCACCCCAGGAGGGGGTCCCAAGTCTCGCACCCCAGGAGGGGGTCCCAAGTCTCATGCCCCAAGAGGGGGTTTCAAGTCCCGTTCCCCAGGAGCAGATTTCAAGTACCACACTCTTGGAGGAAGTTTCTACTGTCCTGTCTAAGAAAGAACATCAATCAACTTTGGCTGAATCATCCAATCATTGCGTTAAAGAATCTTTAAGTGGTTCCTTCTCAGTTCCTGAAAAGAATGCTGTAAATCAGGATGATATAGTGTCCATGACCTTCGATGATGATGTGTCCCAGTACACAATATTGCTTAAGCATTATGATGCCCTAATGAGAACCAATCCAGCTTGTGGTATTACTCCCACCAACATCGTCATGTTTCTTTTTATGCACTTTAGAGGTAAAGCCTTGGAGTGGGCCAACCCACTCATTGAGTCCAAGGATCCAATTCTACAAGACATAATAGCCTTCAGTACAGCTCTGCTTAAAGAATTTGCTCCTATGTGTCCGTCTCCAGATACCCGTTCTGATAAATATTCTGGAGTTCTTTCAGCACCTTCAGATATTAAACTCGCATACACCGCTGTTCTCCCTTCTCAAAATCATATGGTACAGGATCAATCAGTCCGAAAGAAGAAGACTCAAAGAACTATTAGAGACCAGCAACATGATACCATGAGAGTTGGTTGTGTTTCCCTCTGCCCATCTCCGGAGTCCTCTAGGTTTTCAAGTCATGTTAACTCCTCTGATCTTTCTTTGGACATGGATTCTGATTCTGTATTCGATCCTGTGCATGACAATACTCCTTTCCCCGACAACCATTTGGTATCAGACCATGTTCTTCCTAGTCATACGTTCTCCCAAGAATTACCAATAAAAACTACTTTGCTGAAAAAGGAAAATTCTTCTGCTACTCTTCTTAACACTATGCAAATTCCTCTAGGAACAGAGAGATGCTTGAAGGGATTAACCTTTGTGATCGTGGGATATTTGGAGTCCATAGAAAAGGAGGAAGCCAAGTTGTTAATTGAGAGTTATGGAGGCAAAGTTTCCGAGAAGATATGCAGTAAAATCGATTATCTCGTTATGGGTCGTTTTGGTGGAAAAACCAAGCGAGAGAAAGCAAAGAGTCTTGGGGTCAAGGTTATTAAGGAAGATGTCTTGTTTAAGTTGATTGACATTATGCTCTCCAAGGAAAGATTTTTTGAGCAAATTACCTCAGGAAACAATATTCCAAACACCTTCTAGAGTTCTCAAAGCTTCAAGTTCTTGAAGATATCGGACAGGCTCAGCCAAGTTTTTAGAAGTTTTTGTTTTGGTGTCCGGAGTCCACCCATAAGAGGGGGGTACTGTCACGATCCTGTCTAGTTGTCACCTTTTTGCCTTGAGACTTACCTCTGTCAGCTGCTCCATGGATCTGTGTTTGCAATTCTCCTGGGACATCTGCTCTGGCTGAATCATGCTGGCTGTGATATCTGTGTGTGCAGACTGCTCTCCAAGCCAAACTGATTAACCACCTGGACCCTGCTCTGTCTGTGAGCATTGCTAGTCTTAATTGGAATCACAGGTGTGGTCCTGACTCTCAGAGCTGCAGAGATGAATACTCCTTTTGCATGCTGTGTCTTGCTCCACTCTGAATGCCACTGCCAGACCACCTGTCTGCATCCACCAATCGCTGCCAGACTCTTGGTATATAGATCCTCCTCTAATAGCACTCAGGGCTTGAACATCTCATTACGTTCCATGGTGTACAACTTGTGCAGTAGCTGTACCTGAGTTCCAGTGTGTCCCAGGCTCCTGCTGGTTCCTAGACCAGTGCTATCTGTAAAGCCTGCTACGTTCAGTTATCCACACGGCTCCCAGGCCGCTCCAAGTGACTGTCCACGCTACCCGCTTCTCCACACGGCTCCCAGGCCGCACAAAGTAGCTTCCACGCTACCACTTCTCGCCTACGGCTCCCAGGCCGCTCCAAGTGACTATTCACGCTACCCGCTTCTCCACACGGCTCCCAGGCCGCACAAAGTAGCTTCCACGCTACCACTTCTCGCCTACGGCTCCCAGGCCGCTCCAAGTGACTATTCACGCTACCCGCTTCTCCACACGGCTCCCAGGCCGCACAAAGTAGCTTTCACGCTACCACTTCTCGCCTAAGGCTCCCAGGCCGCTCCAAGTAGCTTCCACACTACCAGCTTCTCCAAGTAACTATCCACGCTACCCGCTTCTCTACACGGCTCCCAGGCCGCACCAAGTAGCCTCCACGCTACCACTTCTCGCCTACGGCTTCCAGGCCGCTCCAAGTAGCTTCCACGCTACCAGCTTCTCCAAGTGGCTACCCAGCTACCAGCTTCTCCACACGGCTCCCAGGCCGCACCAAGTAGCTTCCACGCTACCACCTCTCGCCCACGGCTCCCAGGCTGCTCCATGTAGCTTCCATGCTACCACGTCTACCCACGGCTTCCCAAGCCACAACATGTAGCTTCCATGCTACCATCCATCTGCAAGCTCATCTACTGATACCCCGACCAGCTCAGCATGCCTACCTGCCGGTCCCAGTCCGGTCCCTCCAAGTTCCTTCTGGTCTCATTCCAACCTCTCAAGTTTCCAGTTCCAGTCACTCATCACCCAAGGCAGTTCTCACTGCTACCCACTTCTTTTATAAAAAGAGCTATTCATGTCCCCCATGGTTCCAGTCCAGCCGGCCTCCAGTGTTTCCAGTTCATCACCTGATACAGGTAACCCTCGAGCACCAATTGTGACACAGACTTTCAGATTTCATTTGAGGGTAATTACATCCAAATCAGGTGAACGGTGTAGGAATTACAACAGTTTCTATATGTGCCTCCCACTTTTTAAGGGGCCAAAAGTAATGGGACAATCCTAAATCTAACTTTCACTCTTTAATACTTTGTTGCAAATCCTTTGCAGGCAATTACAGCCTGAAGTCTGGAACGCATAGACATCACCAGACACTGGGTTTCATCCCTGATGATGCTCTGCAATGCCTCTACTGCAAATGTCTTCAGTTCCTGCTTGTTCTTGGGGCATTTTCCCTTCAGTTTTGTCTTCATCAAGTGAAATGCATGCTTAATCAGATTCAGGTCAGGGGATTGACTTGGCCATTGCATAACATTCCACTTTTTAGCCTTAAAAAACTCTTTGGTTGCTTTTGCAGTATGCTTCGGGTCATTGTCCATCTGCACTGTGAAGCGCCGTCCAATGAGTTCTGAAGCATATGACTGAATATGAGCATATAATATTGCCCGAAACACTTGAGAATTCATTCTGCTGCTTTTGTCAGCAGTCACATCATCAATAAATACAAGGAAACCAGTTCCATTGGCAGCCTTACATACCCACACCAAGACACTACCACCACCATGCTTCACTGATGAGGTGGTATGTTTGGGATCATGAGCAGTTCCTTTCCTTCTCCATACTCTTCTCTTCCCATCACTCTGGTACAAGTTGATCTTTGTCTCATCTGTCCATAGGATGTTGTTCCAGAATTATAATGGCTTTTTTAGATGTTGTGTGGCAAACTCTAATCTAGTCTTCCTGTTTTTGTTGCTCACCAATGGTTTACATCTTGTGGTGAACCCTCTCTATTCACTCTTGTGAAGTCTTCTCTTGATTGTTGACTTTGACACATATACACCTACCTCCTGGAGAGTGTTCTTGATTTGGCCAACTGTTGTGAAGGGGTTTTTCTTAACCAGGGAAATAATTCTTCTGTCATCCACCACAGTTGTTTTCCGTGGTCTTCCGGGTCTTTTGGTGTTGCTGATCTCTCCGGTGCGTTCTTTCTTTTTAAGAATGTTCCAAACAGTTGATTTGGCCACACCTAATGTTTTGCTATCTCTCTGATGGGTTTGTTTTGATTTTTCAGCCTAATGATGGCTTGCTTCACTGATAGTGACAGCTCTTTGGATCTCATATTAAGAGTCGACAGCAACTGATTCCAAATGCAAATGTCACACCTAGAATCAACTCCAGACCTTTTACCTGCTTAATTGATAATGAAATAATGAGGGAATAGCCCACACCTGTCCATGAAATAGCTTTTGAGTTGATAGTCCCATTACTTTTGGCCCCTTAAAAAGTGGGAGGCACATATAGAAACCGTTGTAATTCCTACACCGTTCACCTGATTTGGATGTAATTACCCTCAAATTAAATCTGAAAGTCTGCAGTTAAAGCACATCTTGTTTGTTTCATTTCAAAGCCATTGTGGTGGTGAATAGAGGCCAAAATATGAAAATTCTGTTAATGTCCCAATATTTACGCGCCTGACTGTATGTGTCTATTGTGCGGACAGTATGGGCCTCATTTTGCATGAGCACAGCCTCCTTCAACAAAATCAACCTCCCTAATCATGAGTCTAAAGCGCAAAATGCGTCTCACTTGGCCTGGCAAAGGATTTGTAATAATCTTTGCAGAGCACATGTGCAAATAAAAAAATATTTTGCTGTGATAAAAAGACACAAATTGCATTTGCATTTAGCTCATGTGTCTTAAACAGTACAAATAAATCATTGTAAATATGTATTACAATAATAATAGAATATATTTTCATCTGTGCTTTACCATTTTTAAACATTTTGGGCCCCATTTACTCCAATTCGCATTTAAAATGCAGATTGTAGTGTGATATTTTCGCCTTAGGAAATATCACAGGGATTTATTCAAAATCCTTTACAGGGACAGAGCTTGCAATAAAGCTCTGTCCCTGCGAATCCCCTCCACAATCTTTTCACTGTATTTTTTGGAACAAATACAGTGACAAGATGCAGCCCATGCGCCCACCGGCTCGCTTATCCCCCCCCCCCGTGACCCCCTTCCACCCCCCGGCAACCCCCGTGACCGCCTCACCCTTACATCCACTTATCTCTGGTGATCGCTGCTCCGGTGATGTCCTCCCCCGGGGCTCCGGTCAGCTGGTCTCCCATCCTGCACTGTGACCCCGGTCAGCTGTTCTATGCAGCATCTGACCAGAGTCACAATACAGGGGCCCAGAGACCAGCTGACCAAAGCCCCGGGGGAGGACATCACTGGAGCAGCAATAACCTTGGATGCAGGTAAGTTTTTTTGTTTTTGTCCAGAGATTAGCTTGTGGTCTGTTTGGAGTTAGCCACACAGCTGATTGCTGGGGCCTGGCTCCCGGCTCTGCTCTGACTGTTAGAGTAGAGCAGGAGTCGGGGAACCGGGGGGGGGAACACCCCTTTTCACTTTATTTTAGTAAAAATAATGTTAATAATAGAGCCCTTGATGTGGAATGCACATTTAACAATTGATATAATATTTTTTTTACATCTAGAATCGAGTCTGCATTGCCTAGCCAAAAGTAAGAAATAATAGCTAGTGGGTAGATTTTTGGCTATCATTTCTCTAGAAAATGATAGACATAATCTTATTGGCTGCTATGGGCAACACCTCCACTTGGCTGATTTAGAAGCTTTAGTAATTCTACCCCCTAGACTAGAAAATACAGTTGTACGTCACTTGCCACCTAGAAACATCTGGTGGGTGGATGAGCAAGCCTCCCGAATATCGCTGGAACAAGGTAAAGTGGAAAAAAAATTCACTTACTTAGCTTGTCCCTACACAGGATGGTGGGTATGAACATCTGCTCTCTGAGCTAATGGTCATGTGACCACTTGAGCCCCCACTCAGGTAGCTTTTTCCAAAGCTTACTAATGGTAATCCCAAGCCTATACTTGGATAATGAAGGCAGGTTTATCACTTCAAACTCAAGGAAAGATGACTGCCATGAATAAATTATTTACTGAATTGGTAGCAAAAACATAGTTTTGATCATTGCAATGAGGTAATTATACAAACATCACAACATGAAGAGCATACACAGGCTAGGCACAACTATAGCTCAAATGGCATGAAAGAGAAAGAACAGATGCTAATTTGATCATAATTTGGACAGCCAAATGGTAAGATAGAGAACCTTATGTGATGTCTCTAGCACACTGGTTCACAAACTGGGTGCCATGACACCCTGGGGTGCCTCAGGGCACTTGCAGGGGTACCTTGGGTTGGTGGTCTAGTACCAAATACAATGATTTTTAATCAGTGTAATAGACAAAAACAGTGCTATTGGCTGCCATTCTAAAAAATTTGAACATAAATAAGCGCAGACCTGTCAACCACAACATAACTGAACCTAAGGGTGACATATTAGCACAACTTTAATTTTCCCCAGGGGTGCCATGGGAAAAATGCTGATACTCTAACGTGCAGTGATTTTAAAAAGTTTGGGATCCACTGCTCTGGCAGGTAATGCGTGTATTTTCTCATGCTCCACTGTTACTCTCCTGAAGCAACTCTGGACAGAGCATCCAACAGACCTAGCAAGGTATAGGGTTGGTAGGGTGGGTGCTGTTGCTAGGTGCTGTTTGTTCATTGGGAGGCTTGCCACCTAGCAACAGCTGGTGAGCATACTACCACAGACCTGGTGGTTGCTTGGAAGATCATTTGATCTCCAATAATGCTTGGCAAACATAAGCTCAAAGGACCAAAGAGTGGTATGCCTTATGGAATGTAGGAACATAACTTTTGCTACTGCACTAGAGGTGGCAACATTCCAGATGGAGTGTCCCTTAAAGGAGATACCGTCAAGTAATAAATAACTTTGAAGCCTCACCTTTTAGTGGAGCAATATGTTTCAATAAAGAAGTGAGTTAACGAATTAAGAATTGGATTTGGTACATCTTTGATTATATAAAACTCAACTATATGATTTTCAAAGGAGGGTGTTTTGGCATGGTAATATAAATTAAGGTTAGCCCAACATATCTGGCTCCTAAGGCCAAATCTACTAATTTACACTCCCTCTAGATCTAACCCTGATCTCCTAATTCTATCAATGTTTATTGTTATCACTTCACATACCTTACAATTTACACTGTTACATACTGTATTTTTCCTCTATACTTCTATCTGTTCACCCCTAATTCAATATACTACACCATCTTACTTAATTCAAGTTTGGGGCTTTTTCTTGCAATTTCAAACAAGACTGCAGTATGTCCCCTATATAGAGATTATGGGGTTTCTGTTTGTGTTTATGCTCGATATTTAAAAGGGCAGTGCTAGTTACTAGACATGTCTTGCTAGTAAAAGCACTGCCCTTTTAAATACTGGGCATACTGTAAATATGAACATAAGTGTTGGGTTTTACAACCTGACACTTCCTAAATAAAACCCCTAGCACTCATTCAGTACATAATTGCCTGATGAAGCAGTCTGAGCACTAAGAAACGCATTGACAAATATCTGATCGAAAACTCCTGTTTTCTACTTTATTTGTATTTTATTATTTATTTTTAATTTTCACATATTTTTTTTTAAGTTTTTTATATATTGTATGTTTTAAATTTGTATTACTAGGTGCTGCTAGATAATTTAATGGTTCAGAAGCATTGTTTTACATTTGCATAAATATCCTTTGTTATACCTTTATACTGCATTTCTTTATGTTCACCAATTATATGAATATGTGTCTGCTTTTTGAGTCATGAGGTAAACACTCAGCAGACAGAACATTTACCAATTGTTCTGGATTGAACACCCAGACATTGCTGTACTATTTAAATAAACTTTTTCTTTATCTTATATCTCGGTCGATTTCAAATATTTATATATTCTCCAACTCAATATGAGAGTTATTTATCATACATCATCCCCAAGTATAGCACCTAATTAATCAGGGTATGCAAACGGAATCGGTATGAAATACTGGCTGACGCATGGCCGGCAGTTCGATTCCCGGCAGCGTCAGTCTGACAGATGCAGAGATCCCGGCAGCGGCAGCCCGACAGCGCTGGAAATCCCTACCGTCCCTAGGTAAGTACAAACTAACCTAACCCCCCTAACCCTAACCCTCC